>JAHTLZ010000204.1:13974472-14002597 GCA_023846285.1 Phrynocephalus versicolor | reverse complement strand
ATAGATAGATAGATAGATAGATAGATAGATAGATAGATAGATAGATATTACAGGCTTAGATTGGACATGACTCTTCTTATGACAGGGCAAGCCTGTCCTGCCTCCTTATCTGAGTGGTCAGCTGTCCAAGGAGGCTGAGAAGGCTGTGAAGGTTCTCAGTCATCCAGGTGAGTTTATCTGGAAGTTGAGTCATGGCTACTGATTATGATACCAGAATCAGCAGTGCATCTCTATTTGAAGGACAAAGGGCACTCTTTCAAAGATGAGGATGTACAGGGGTCCCCCGCTCATTCGCGGTTCTTATACTGCGGTCCGGCTATATCGCAGGACTGCAGTGTATGAAAAAAGGTCTCCTGGGGTAAGGGGGGGGAGGCCTGTTTCAGGCCTCCCTTGCTGATTGGTGCTGCCCCAAACAGGCCTGCAGGGGCCTTCCCGAGCATTCTGGGGGCCCCCAAAGGCCCAGGAAGGTCCTTGCGTGCCCGTTTGGGGCAGTGCCAGGCTGGGGGTAAATACAAAAGCCCCCAGCTAGGTGCCTCAGTCCTGACTGGACCTGCATCCTCATATCAGGGATTTTCATTTATCACGGGTCGGGTCAGGTCCCTAACCCCGCAATAGGCGGGGGATCACTGTACACATATTAGACAAAGAAGATAGGTGGTTTGAGAGAGGAGTAAGGGAAGCCATTCATGTGAGCATCGAAACCCTCTCCCTCAACAGAGGTGGTGGGCTCTGGCATAGTCTATCTGCTACTTATCAGGGTGTGCTTTCCAAAGTACCCAGACAAATCAAAAAGCCTTCACCTCCAAGGCTATAGCTAACGACCCATTCTTTATAGGTTCCAGCACCTTAGGCCATTGTTCACCTTAAGGCTATGCATACTATTGTCTCCCTAACGAGCTATTCAGGCCATTGTTCATCTTATGAGCCTAATTCAGACCAGGGTGACAAGAGGTGAAAGCTGACTGACTATAAGATGGAGGACTCGCACTAGCTATAATTAGACTGATGAAGCTGTTTGGATGAGCAGCGAAACGTTTCTATCTCTCAAAAAAGAAGTCCAGTAGCCATGACTCAACTTCCAGAGGCTGAGAAGGGCAACCCAAACTCCTGGTCAGAAAGAGCACATGGGTGGCATGTGCTGCTGAACTGTGAGTGGGGCAGCTGGCCGAGGTGGGTGGTTGGGAAGTTACATGTGGCACCTGTGCTGTCGTGTGTTCAAATTTGCATGAGGTTTGACAAGGGGCTTCATGCCCACCTCTAGTCTGAAAGCATACAGATAATGTCACAGATTCAGGGACTGAACAGTGTGGGTATTTGTACACGACCCCTTAACTCCGCCGCAAATAGCTCCCAGCTCCGGAGCTTAAAATTGTTTCCCCACTAGCTCCGGAGTTTACAGGAAATTAAGTGCGACCACGCCCACTTTAGCGCGTCCCAGCGCACTTTTCAGGTACCTGCTCTCAGGAGGTGAAAATTCCTGATGAGGATATAACGTAGTGACTCCCGGGCTCTCCTTGCTTCTGTTTGTTCTTTGTTTGCCCCCCGCCCCTTTAAGAGATCTGAATGCAGTGCCGGGACGGCAGAACGGAGGTGAGCGGCATTCTTTTCTTCCTTTTTTCTCCCTCCCCTCATGCAGCCAGCAGCCAGGAGTGCGGAGGGGGTGGGAACGCAGGAAGAGCAACCAACCCCCAAGATCTCTGGTCCAAATTTAAGTGGCCAGCAAATCTTAGGGGTCGTGTGAAAAGGCTCTAAGTCTCCTAAGGGATTTTAAAAAAAGATTGCTCTTAATTTATATGCTTCTTATTTATGTCCCCCAACTTACCCTTGTTGAAAAGGTGAATTAGGATGGGGCATCTTCTGTGCCCTCTTGGCACATGTTATGAATTGTCATGTTTTGCTGCTCCATTGGAAGCAACCCAATGTCTTGGATAAGTCCTGTTTACATGTTTGGGCAAGAGTCTTTCCACTGATGTTTTCCCATGTTTATGCCTGTTTTGTCTACATGAAATTGAGAGGCAGGAAAATGTAGCCTGAACCTTTATGCTCAGTTCTATACAAAAATGTAAATAAAACGTTTTCGGGAAATGGAGGTGCACCGGGCAAGACTAAATTTAGGTGTCATTTAAAGAAACAAAGAAATAAACAGAAGCACAGTTCTGTATATCTCCAATAAACACTGCTTGATTTTGATGGTTTAAGGTTGCCTTGACCCAGTAGAATCACAGTACACAGAGCCAATTCCAACTTGGCAAGGTCCCCCTCCCTGAAAAATATGTAAGACTTAAAAATAATGCATTTATCTCTATATATGTCACCTGACCTATATTTAGAGATCTGTAGCCCATCAGGACTAGACACTGCTGTGATAATCGTAGTAGTGGGTGTGCAACAGGAAATCCATTTTCCCCCCATGAACGGAAGACTGGTCCCCACAGTTGCTAAAAATGCAGCGTAACTAACGAACAACAAAGGGAAATGCCCTTCTGAACTCTACCTGAACCTTTGTGCTCCTGTTTCATAAAAAGCAGTGCTTAAAATAGTCTGATGCATTACCTGCACATCATTTCAAGACAAGTGCAGACAGACTGATATGTCTGGGAGCCGGAATCTTTTCTAGCGCAACCAGCAATAAAATCAATGAGTATCACTCTCAGTTGCACCCTGGGGACTAGAAATAGGTTTGAGTTCCTCAGTCCAGTGAGAATCAAGGTTGCCACACTGTTAAGCCACACTGTTAAGTTTTGTTCAGCTTTAATTTGTATTTACCAAGTTTGCACTCCCTGAGTCAATATGAAAAAGGCAATTCAACAATCTTTTTGGCCTTCAGGTTTTCTGGATTGTGTAATATGGGTCTCTAAATGACAACAGAGGATACCCATAACAGCAGGAACAGCAGCAACAGCACCAACAAAAACAACAACAGGGAAAAATATTAGCAGCCCATGCACAGTACATTTGGAAGCAAAACATTTGCAGCAATGAGGTAGAATTGTTTTTCGGTTTCATTTTTAGCAAGAATGTTCCGAATCTGCACTTACAGATTCTATATAGGAACTGAAATGCAGTTGTCTTTCGTTTTTCACACTTTTCGAGGCTCATCAGCAGCTTTATTTATTTATTTATTTATTTATTGTTTCTTTCCGGAAACAGTGAAACATACAAATTCAATGCATATGTTGGGCACAAAGAAACTGGGGTGCAGGTGGGGAAAGTGTGCACAAAAGGTATGTAGGAGTTAAAAAGGAATAAAACATCATTATAGTGAAGAAGTGTGTTTTCAAGGTGTATGTTAGGAAAATGCATGCAAAAACGCTTATGAGACAAACTTGCACTAATGGTCCATGTAGCCAATCTGAAGAAGCTTAAGGTGGCCAGTGGACTAAGGCTCTGAAAACTGTCGGCTGCAAAGTCGGCAGCTCAGCGGTTCAAATCCCAGGTGCCATGAAGCAGAGTGAGCTCCCTCTGATAACCCCAGCTCCTGCCAACCTAGCAGTTGGAAAGCATGTAATTGCAAGTAGATAAATAGGTACTGCTGTAAAAAGCGGAAAGGTAAAACAGTGTTTCTTTGAAGCCATGCTGGCCACGTGGCCATGGACTTGCACAACACTGGCTCTTCGGATTGAATACCGAGATGAGCACTGCCCCTAGAGTTGGACACAACTAGCATGCACTTTACCTTTACCTTTAAGCAATGAGGATGCCCATCTGAGTACAAAAATTGCATATGCTCCTGTTTCAGACATGGTTACCTGAGTTTATGCAGAATTTGAAAACCTCTCACCATAGCAGAGCATTGTGACCAGGGGATCCCTGTGTCTCTGCAGATGGCAACGGTGGATGGACAACTGCAAGACTTTGGTTTTCCTTTCTTGCAATTCTAGGTGTGTTTTAAAAAAAAAAACTTTGGCTCAACAAGCTTTCAAAGGTAGAGGATGGTCCTTGGACATAACTGTTAGTGATGGGCATGAATAAAAAAAATGGCATTTCGTTTGTTGTTTGTCATTTGGAGGGTCCGTTTCGGTTTGTTTCCGTTTTTCGTGAATTTTTTGCAAAAAAATCATTTTCGTTTTTGTTCATTTCGTTATCATTTCGTTACCATTTATTTCAATTTTTTTGTGATTTTTTTTTTTAGGATTTTAAGCAATTCACTCATATTGCAGTAACGGAAACAAAACACACGACAAAATTTCCGGTGTTTCTGTTCGTTTCGTTTCATTTTAGAGACAAAATTCATTTGTCGTTTCGTTACGTAACAAAACGAAAATACAAAAACGGAAACAAAAAATTGTTCGTTTCGTGCCCATCTCTAATAACTGTCCTTGGTAAAGTAGGACTGGCATGGACAATGAGAATGACATCTGGGAGATTTTGAGAGCTGTACTCCTAAAGGAATGTCTATAAGGTCTGAGCAGATCTATGTTTCCTGCACTTGGACCAGCATGATAGAGTATTCTGAAATGTTACAACTTGCAGTAGCTTTAACCAAAGGTGTGAAGGACTGAACAGGAGCTCCACTTTTTTTCAAAGACAGCCATTAAAATCAATCAATAAATGGGGGTGGATAAAAAGCAAAAATAATCATCCCTTCATATTCAATGGGGGCTCTGGACCCAATGAATATGAAGGGATGAATATTAAATGAATCGGCAATATTCCTTGAATATCACGATTTGTTGGGTTTTTTAATTGGTCCCCATCTCTATTAAGAAGTGGTTTTTACCAGTTCTATTCCCCCAGTCAGCTTCCATGGCTTAGCAGGGATTCAAACCTCATTTTCCCGAGTCCTAGTGCATTACTCTCTCCATTACACCACAATGGGAACCATAACCTACACTGTCCAGTTTACACCACTGAACAAAGGACATTTAGTCTCAGGCTGTGATCTACCCCTTTGTTTCTGAGCAAATTGTTAAGTTCATACCTCCTTCTCATTGCTGGCCATTGTTTCCAACCTCGTGCCAAAGAGACCCTCAGTAAATGAATGGAGAATGAAAATAGCAGATTCCCATCTTTCAACTCTTCTCTGTCACTACCAAACACATTCCCTGCCCCCCAAACACAGCTTGCCTTCTCACACCTCTTCAATAAATGTCACTTCGCCCTAAAGACATCCATCCTTCTGCTAGACATGGTGTTTTAAAAATTCCCTGAAGATTGTACAGGGCAGTTTGGGGAGAAAGCAAGTTTAATGCCTTGTGACAATGAATCAATATGGACTTTATTAAAGCTTTCAGAAAGACATCTTGAGGCCTCTCTGTTGTGTGATGCATGCAAGGTGAAGCCATCCACTGATGGCCTTGTATATCCCTCGCCCCTGCTTTTTCCTGGGACTAAGTGCCCATTTGTGATGGCAAGAATGGATCTAATGCTTTCTTGTAAAACTCTGAAGTCAGTAGTTGAAGGGGAGGCAGAAATCCCCTGAGGAGGAGAATAAATTCAGAAAGCCCCAGTGCAACAATAGTATATTAATGGGTCACGGATTTACTGAGATGGCCTAGAATGGCAAGTCCTTATGAAATGGAAACACTATTACTGGCACTTGCCACTGAGTCAGTTCCAAGTTACGGGGACCCTAACAAAGTTTTTGACATGCGTGAAATCTTCAAGGAGGGGGCTTTCTTTTGTTCGCCTAAAGTGAGCTTTCAGGGTCAAGCAAGATTCAAACCAAGGTCTCACGAGTTTCGATCTGACTGTCCATCTGTGCCAGCTGTCCTTGTACCAAGACACGGGTCATGCTAGAGACACTACAGGGCTGAAATCCAAGTGCCGGGACCATTGCCACTGCAATGCTGGCAACAGGAACATTGGAAGGTATTTGGAAACAAAAGTCCTAGTTCAAGTCTTTAATATCAAGCCCCAAGCCTGAGTCCCTATTAAGATCAAGCTCCCTGCTCCCCTGCTGAAGAAAAAGGGGAAGAGTGGGTGGTTTCTGATTCATGAGTCGAGCCCGAGCCATTGAAAAAAGGAACCTAAGTTGAGTCTGAGGGTATTTGTACATGACCCCTAAACTCTGCTGCAAATGGCTCCCAGCTCCGGAGCTTAAAATTGTTTCCCCACCAGCTCCGGAGTTTACAGATAATTAAGTGCGGCCACGCCCACCTAAGCGCGTCCCAGCACACTTTTCAGGTACCTGCTCTTGGAAGGTGAAAAATCCCAGATCCGGATGTAAAGGAGTGAGTGCCTGGCTCTCCTCGCTTCTGTTTGTTGTTGTTGTTTTGCCTCCCGCCCCTTTAAGAGAAGGAATCAGGACGACGGGGAGGCTTGGACCGGCAAACGGAAGTGAGCCTGCATTCTTTTGTCCTCTTTTTTCTCCCTCCCCTCATGCAGACAGGATCAAGGAAGTGCGGAGGGGTGGGGACGCAGGAAGAGCAACGAACCCCCAAGATCTCTGGTCCGAATTTAAGTGGCCAGCGGATTTTAGGGGTTGTGTGAAAAGGCCCTGAGTCAAGTCATCAGTGTGACTTAAGTTTTATGACAACGAGTCTCTCAATCCGCTTCCCCATCCCTGAGGAATGAGGAAGCCTTGGAATAATAAGATCACATATAGAAGAAGAACGGGAGATTCAAAAAGAAATATCATCAGCAACAGATCACTGGTTTGCGTCAACCTATTTCTATGCTAATATGTAAATTGGTTTGAAAACAATTAAGAAATAATTTGTGAGAGTTTAAGGAAATGCTGTAGATGTCCATACCCTTTCTGCCCGTCTCCTTGCACACCTCTTCTTTTAAGAACTACAGACAAAGCTGGATCAAACCAGGCTTTAATCTTCTGATTTGTTAACTTAAGTTAAAACAAGGCATGGTCCCCTAAATTCAAGCGTCACAAGGAACTGGAGTCAGTCATGAAGGAGAAACAGAAGCTTTTTATGTCTTCCTTACAGCAAACAAGAAAAGCGAGGAAGTGGAAACATCTGAACTTGCCTTGAGGACTGTGAAGGCACATTTGAGCAATTACGCATTATGGCTCCTATCCCACGACCACCTTGACCAATAAATTGTATGTCACAACTTTAGGGGTGATTGACAGTTTTGTAGCCATTGGAATGGATCCAAGTGGTTAAAGGTATCAGGCAAGAACCTACATTCTGGAATAACAGCTGACAAGGTCATGTTAGGTGGAAAAAGGCCATGGCTGAATCACGAGGGGACAGCCGACAGCTTCAGGAAGGATTCAATGACACAGGCCAACAATGGGGTCTACAACCTTTGGGAGACCAGTCAACTGAATAATGGACATCGGTGGGGTGGACACCTCAGGGGAACCTACAGCAAAAGCTTGCTGGGCGTTCCCCCCCCCCCAATCCAGGAGCATTACAGGGCAGGTAGGCTCCTTGATGCGTTGGATCTGACCCAGTGACTCAGCCAGAGTACTGCTTGTGTGCAAGCGATAATTTTGTGGCCAAAATATTTTCCCAAAAGATAAGAATCATGTCTGGTTATTACTCTACACAGTAAAACGGGAGGCTCAGCTATAGGCAACAATTGCCAACTGGCCAGGGATAAACTAAGCACCTGGCATGTGCCTGTCCCTTCAGCAGCGATTTGAGATGCAGAAAACAGCTGGTAATGCTTGTTAAGAGAGGGAAATAAGCATAATCACCCGCTAATTGGTGCCGAGCACAATGTTATACATTGTGTAGTATGCAAGGGATTGGTTCGAAACTTGGCATTCGGAGGTTGGAGGCAGGTCCCCATGCTTTTCCTGCAGAAGGCTCTGGATCAAATCTTTGCACACTTTAGCTCAGGGAAGGGAAGGATCTAACTCTCTGGAGATCTCATTCACCCACCTGCCCTGCTACATCTAGTACAACAGTACCTCTACTTACGAGTTTAATCTGTTCCGAATGCATGTTTATAAGTCGAACAACTCGTAAGTAGAGCAGCTGTTATCTAAACAATTCGAAACCATAAATTGAAAAATTGGGGAAAAAAGGAAGTAGAGCAGATTGCATTTAAAAATTTGTAAGGCGGCAGTTAAAACACCAACGGGTTTCCGCTCTGAAGCTGAATTGTTCGTAAGTAGAGCCACTCGTAAGCAGAGGTACCACTGCAACCTGTGGTGAAATCAGAGTAGTGCAAACAATGGAGGGGATACCATGTAAGGTGCGCTTTTAGGAGAAACAAAGGAAAATAAGCTTAACTGCAGAAGCTTCATCTGTTCTAGTTCAATAGTTACTTAGGCCAAGGTCACACCTGGGTTTCGATCCTGATCTTCTGAAGGTCCGGCTTTTCCTCTTCTTCTCATCACGTGATTTAAATGTGGGAGAAGAGGTCTCATGTCAAAATCTGGTTTTTCAATTTTAAAGTGCAGTTCAACCCCCTTGGCCAGCAGGTGGCGCTAGCACTTAAAAAAACGGAAGACTTTTCTGGGGGAATTTAATTCTGTGTCGGACTTCCTGTTACTCCGATATGGAGCCAAATTAAAAAAACAGCACTGATCAGCCCCAGGAACAGCCGGTGGGTGCTATGCAAAAAAATAAATAAATAAAAACCCGGATTATCAGCGGGGTCACACAGCGTCTGCCTCCTTAAAAGCCGGATTTCAAAAGCGAGGCAAAAATTCCCGAGCCTGGAAGGTAGGTCACAGAAACCTCGCTTAAGGGAGCTTTACCGGGTTTTCTTTTTCCTTTTTTTTCAAAAAGCGGGGTGGCCATGAGGACGGTATTTTGGGGCATGATTTATTTAGTAATTTAAACTCTCTTTAAAGGGACATGTGACCGAGCCCTTAGTTGCTTCAAGGGGAGAGTTTGAGGATGCTCCAGCGATTTCCATGCTGCTAGCTGCCTGGGATCAGCATTTTCAAGTACTTTTAAATTACATATTTTTTTCCCCTATGGGTACCCCATTTGGAGTTGAATGACTTGTTCCCCCACCCCCACCCTAGGTTCTGACCCTGTTTCTGTCCATTTTAGTTTTGCTTCTTGCCTGGTCTTCACAATTTTAAGAGTTTCTTTTATTATCCATATAGGTTTTTCTTTCTATTTACTAAAAAAATATCTTTTGGCATTCTTCCTCAGTAGCCGATGGCGTGCTTTCTGACCCAGGAGTCTCACCTTCCAGCACTCTCTCATGTTTGATTTTACACTGTCTCATCATTGGGGTATTCATAGTAAGGAAAATACATTGGGGGTTTACCATCACCACCTTCTGTGCAGTACTAACAATATTAGTGTGAGTGTCACTACCATGGTTTCCTCTACCTTTTCATTCCAGGGATAGGTAACCCTGTGGCACCTTCAAAATTATCAAGTTTCTTTTGGCATAAGCTTTTGCTGATTGTATTGTCCACCAACACATATGCCAAGGGAAGCCTATTAGTCTTAAGGTGCCACAGAATTCTTTGTAGCAGATTTTTCAAGCTCTGGTAGGCTCATAATTAATTATCTAGGAAATAGTTAGACAGATTCCTAGCATGGCTCTCCCACTAGGATTCCCATTGGCTTTTTCTGTTCCTTTGTGGAATATATTACCATGGTGACCACCATGTGCTCCCATTTTGCACTTCATTCCACATTGGTACCTGTACATGCATTCACCTTTGGAATACATTCATTTTATATTTTGCTTTGACTATCTTCCTTCTTTTCATCCCCACCCCTATTGTTTTTTCTTACATAGATCAGGCGTGAAACAGTGTATTTGTTTACTGGAGTGAACGTCTTGGTGGTTCCTGAATGTTTCCTCTTCCGTTCCTCTCAAGGTAAAGGCTTCTTGATCTACCACGCCCCTGGTAGAAGATGCTCAAAATGAATTGGTTTACATTAAATGACTGTGAGGGGTATGCTTCAGCAGTCTCTAGTGGACTCCTTGCCTCAGCCTCAAACCCGCCCGCCCCCGGTGGACTTCATAGAGATGCCAGTGACCATAATATGCAATGCAACTTGTGCAACCATTCCAAATACTGAGCATGGAAAAGCCATAAGGCCACGGGGACCCTTCTTATTTCCCCCCCCCCCTTAGCAAGAAGGTCAAAAAGGAGTCTACAAATTATCTGGCTGAATGTAATTATAGCTCTGCAGTAAATTGGGAACCCTGATTGCACAAAGTTGTTGATCCACAATATTCCTTCCCTACATATGAGGTACCAGCTTCACAATTAGAAGCAGAACTTCCTTAGAAACTAAGGAAAGTTTGTTTTTATACTAAGACATCTAGAATTCTGAGAGACCCTTCACATCCTGGCCACCAATTTTTTGAACTGTTGCCATCTGGCAGGAGATATAGGACTCTTAGGTCAAGGACAAATAGACTAAAGAACAGTTTTTATCCCAAAGCAGTATCCAAGTTAAACGCGACAGTTTTAGCACGATCCTAATCAGTTTTTAAGTAGTGTTTTAAGAGTTTTTAATATCTTGTATGGTGTTTTATGTGTTTTATGTGTTTTGTATGGTTCCTTGTTTAGAGTGTGTTGTGGAACAGCACTCTGATTTTGTTGTGCATATCTTCCATATGCATAATGACAATAAAACTCTATTCTTTTCTATTCTATTGTTTAACGATTAGAAGATAAGCACAGGATGTAAATATAAATGGTTATGCAGATGTAGGAACTTTGAAGGAATGTATCTTGGAGGAACAACCTTTTGTCATCTTCTAATTGCAAAGTTGCCACCTCATTTGAATGTTGGCTCAATATGAGTACATGTTGGGAGATGTGCAAACCCGGAAATCTTTTACTTGTGGAGCCTTTTGTCTTAAGTTAGAAACATTGACCAAAGACACAGACCATAGCAGTTAGATGAAAAATAATGTAATAGCTTTATAAAAATCCAGCTCGAAAATCCTTTTTTTAAATACGTTACATTCATGTTCTAAAACAATACCTTATATACAGTTTGTTAATGACAGACTTTCTCCATATATATCTTTTTAAAAAATGGTTGACTTACATCTAGAAAATATCACAACTTATACAAACAAACCTATGAAACAATCTTTAAAAATCCACAAAAGAAGAATGAAGGAAGGATCCACCAGGAAATATCACATGCGTGTAGCTTTACTATAAATGTCTGTGAAGATTCTCAATCATCCAGGTGAATTTATCTGGAAGTTGAGTCATGGCTACTGGACTTCTTTTTCTTGAGAGACAGAAACGTTTCACTGCTCATCCAAACAGCTTCATTAGTCTGACTGATGAAGCTGTTTGGATGAGCAGCAAAATGTTTCTATCTCTCAAAAAGAAGTCCAGTAGCCATGACTCAACTTCCAGCTTTACTATAAATGTGCCTCTTGATTTCCATAGCTTGAAAACAGTTTACATTCCATCCTTTAAAAAAAAATGAGGGCATAAGACTCAAAACCATCATGTTTGGCCGTTCTATATCATGAAATGTTGCCTAACACTCCAAGCCAGAGGGAAACAACTCCTTACCTGATAATTACAATGTTTATGGCTCATACTAGTTCTTTGATGACATAAATTTCAAATATGTTTGGACAAGCACAAGGCATCCTTTCATACCTTAGAGCAGTGGTTCCCAACCTGGGAGTCAGGACCCCTTTGTGGGGGCTGTCAAATGACCATTTCACAGGGGTCGCCATGAGACAGTGAAGAAAAACACACAAATAGCTTGGGTCTGGAGGAGGAGGGGAAGGAGGGGGGGAACAGCTTGATAGGTTGGAGGGGATGTCAGTCAATGGCACTGGAGGCTGCAATTTGAGGAGGGTGCCTATAGATGGAAGTTCTCTATGGCGCCTGCGGCTTATGGTCTCTTCCAAGCAGGGCAAGAGGTCATCACCACTAGAAGAACTGTATTTAAAGGGCCGTGGCATAAGGAAGGTTGAGAACCACTGCCTTAGAGCTTCTTAACATGAAGAAAATGTATCGGTCACTTAAGGTGCAACCCTCTCAGTTGGGTTCCTGGAGGTCATGGTATGTTGCACAGGACACACACCTGTTTACGGATGGTGTAGGAACATTCCTATGGAGACCTTCCTTTGACCACTGATGGAAAGAGATGACACACTAGATACCTCACTGGAGGGACACCAGCATAGGAAATGGAAACGGGGACTTTCAAGGTGTACATTTAACATGTATAAAAGGAGCTTCGGATCTACCGGATCCATAGTCCGCATATTATCTGAGAATACCTCTGTACTTGTGGTGGAGGAGTGAGCTACAGCAGCCCTAAAACTGACCTAGTTAATTTCCTTCTTGTTGCAAATGATGGTACCAAAAAGAGGGCAAAGGAGACATGACAAAGAAATCACAATCTTTGGCTCTAAGTAATGTCAGGACTTTGGCCACCTCATGAGGAGAGAGGAGTAGTTGGGAAAGTCCCTGATGTTGGGATTGGGAAAGATTGAAGGCAAAAGGAAAAGGGGGCGGCAGAGAATGAGATGGTTGGACGGTGTCATCTATGCAACCAACATGGATTTGACCAAACTCCGAGAGGCAGTGGAAGACAGAAGGCCCTAGTGTGCTTTGTTCCATGGGGTCAAAAAGAGTCGGACACGACTGAACGACTAAACAACAACAACAATGTCAGGACTTGGGGGATAATCCATCACTAACTCTTCTCCTCTAACCTCCAGTGGACTGCTCTGAAAGGTCACTGACATAATCATGCATGGAGTTGATCAATTGTCTGGAGATCCCAGAACTTCTTGAAGAACAGGAGGCTGCCTTCATGGCATCTTTGTAGGCTTCTAGTAGATCACCATGGAAAAGAAAAACAACCTGGGAAAGTTCCATGACCATGTTACTTCGGTGGAAGCTAGGAGCATCCATAAATGTGTTTTTCCTAAGCTTGGGAAACCGGGTGCTTTTATAGTTGCATCTTTGGTCAGATGCAACAGAGATCTTCCGTGATCACAGGAAGCTCCTCTGACTTTGAAGGAAGCTTTTTCAGAGGTATGTGTGGGTGGACCACTTGAAGGGGGATTTGAGACACTTGTGCGCATATCAAGCAAACCAGGCACACTGTTGGGGATCTTAGCTGGCATATTTTTAAAAAGCAGATATGTGGGCACTTCTGTGAAAGAACCTGACACATAGAGGGCTGGGGAAGAGGGGTGGGCCCTCAACCATCCCCCCCCTTTAAACATCAGTTTTTCCCTCACAGGTTTGCTGTTCAGCATGGCTTGGTGAGTAGTTCCCTGTTCCTACCCTTGATCTCAAACTGGTCCCATTTAAAGTCAATAAATACATACAACATTCTAAAGATCTCAGGTGAATATAAATAACCTGGCCTTGTTTTTCTTTGCCCATCCAGTCAAATACATCCAGAGTCTTTTGGATGTGCAAAGAGCCCAGGTCAGGATTTTAGTGTTATTATGGCAGCAACAATAACAACAATAAAAGGCCTGAGGTAGTTCTCAGGTACCTTAGTCAGACATATAAATATAAATAAGCATAATATAGGACAACAATGCCCTTCCCCTCCCGGTTGAATATTACCACTAGCAGCAACTGGCAAATTAAACAACAACAACAACAACAACAAAAATAGCTTAAACTACCCACGCCTCACTTTCACCAGATACATCTGGTTCCCCAGCATTTCGTTGTAAAGCTTCTGGTATAACTTGTACATTGTGAGGCTGTGGAGGAACTTGATCACTTTCCGGAGGCCTTGGGTTGTTGTCTTGGGAAAATGATACGTCTTCAGGTGCTTCAGCCCGTAGGTCAGGCCCTTGGTAGTGTCTTGGTCTCTGTTTTTGGTTCTCCACAAGCTGAGGAGTTTAAGAATTTGGTCTGTGGATTTGCACATCCTAAGGGTGTGCTCAATTTCTTCTCTCCCCACTTTTTTCCCAGGTAGATTTCCCATCAGGATGTGGAGCTGCTCGGAGGTTATATTGAGATGGCCAAGGTGCTTTAAGACGGTGTTTTCACAAAGATCAATACCTGCACAAAATAAAAAAGAAGTGATTGTTTCTTTGCATTTATTGGGGCTAAACACACACACACATACCAGAAGACTTTCAAAGGTCCTGTTATTAATTAATTAATTAATTAATTAATTAATTAATTAATTAATTGTACTTGTTGACCACCCAATTTTCCCACGGGAACTCAGGGTGGTGTACAACACGTTGCAAAAACAACTTGTCCAAACATCCAAGCCCCTACATAACAAAACAAAGTACAAATACTAAAGGAAACAATAATAATTAATAATACATCCTATACTTCAAGCTCTTCTTTAAACCCACCCCTTGTGATCAAGAAGAGAGCTGAGAAACATTACTTTAAAGTCCGCAATTACTTGACAAAGAAGCACGATTTCGGGTCTTCCTTTTACCAAATCATGCCTTCCTTTTACCTACTAATCACATATTACTAACATCTTATTTTTAATTTAAAAGATTTTTTTTTAAAAAAAGGTCCAAAATTGCCTCTGTCTCCTGCTTGTGACCAAAGGGTGGGGTGGGGGTTCTGCTTCCTGCCTCCCCTTTAAATCGGGTGCTGACCTGGCCCCCTTGGGAGCACATCAAACTTCCCAGCAGCCCGAGTTGAGCCAAGCCCCGTGTCCTGCCTGAGCCCTCCTATAGGCTCAGAGCCGCACCCTGCCACTAATGCTACTTCTTCCCCAGCACACGGCAGTCACCATTGCCCCTTTGTTATAGCTTCCCAACCCGGGAACAATCAGCAGACCCAGTGAGCCAGGTCCTTCCTTTAAACAAAAAAAAGCTCCAAAATTGTCTCAAATGGCAAAAAGAAGAAAAGAAAAGGAAGGAAGGAAGGAAGGAAGGAAGGGAAAAACCCATTGTTGTTTTTAATGTGGCATTTCCATACTGTGGCCAAGAATGAGTGGTTAGGATGCCAAACATTCCATATTAACTTATTTATTTATTCAGGTTAATGTATTCAGTCCATTCAGTCCTATTTAAGTGCATTACAAAACTATGGATCTCAGGGTCCTGAGATAAACTTGGGTCCTTTTCAAGGAGAAAGGTGGGGTTAAAAATCTTTTAAGTAAAATACCGTAAATGAATGAAGTTCTGTTTTGTAGACAGGCATCCTCCATATGTTTAATACTAAGGCACATTATATAATTGCAGACTTGTCTCTTTGTTTTCGTAAACCACTACTGTGCTGACCCCATCTCTTCCTCCTGTCTTCTTCACAACCACCATCACCAGCACAAACACACAGAGTTGTTCTCTCCATGTAAGTGTAACATGAATGGGGATAAGAAACATATAGCTAGCCAGTTGCTGTGCCCAATACTGCCTGTGCTTCCTTCAGCTGGTCTATGAATGTAAGGCCACTTGTCAGTATCCTATTATCTAAACATGTAGTGGAAGAGCAACTATGTAAATATCTTTCCCAATATCACAGGCTTCTTGTGTGACCAGTCATCTGAATGGTTTTGCTACCAGCACAAGAACAGGCATGTAATAAGGGGTCTATCAGGTGCCTGTGTGCTCATGTAATGCCTTTCCTCTCTGCATTTATGCAACTGGATATTGTCCACAATGTCCAGGTTGAGCCTATTTCCTTCATTATGATTGCCATCTGGGCATCATATACTAATCATATGTATAACCTATGAAATAGTCCAAGGTATATCTGGGGTGCCTTGCTTTTCTGCATGTATATATACTGTATAATATTTTGGACCTGGCTTTTCTCCAACATCTATGCATACCCCGATAAATGTTCTTGCTGTCCTTGTTCTGCTGCTTCCACAGTTTCAGTAACTGGTAGGTCTGTTCTTGAGAACTGTGCTTTTCTTTAATCTTTTCAATGGCGTCTTCGCTGACCTTCACACCAGGCAGACCATCCCGGAGCATGTCCAGCCAGTTGGATTTGAGTTTGGTAGGAACAGCGAATCTGAAGAAGGCTTCCTCACACAAGGTTACATCTGAAACGGTAATAAGCAGTACATGTCAATAGTCATACAATGGAGAGGCTGAAGGAGGAGATTTATCTCTGAATCAATTGTGAACTACTGTATTTGGCTTATTATGT
Source organism: Phrynocephalus versicolor (assembly GCA_023846285.1). Lineage (NCBI taxonomy): Eukaryota > Metazoa > Chordata > Lepidosauria > Squamata > Agamidae > Phrynocephalus > Phrynocephalus versicolor. Next base: position 13,986,672 of record JAHTLZ010000204.1, on the reverse strand, counting down.
TTTCAGAAAACTCAGATTGCTATTTTCCCAAGGGAGACAACTTATGTATCATTTGGGAATGGGTCTTATTGAACAGAAGCTTAAGCACGATTGTCATCATTGTAGACTGGTAGACACAATGTAGACACAGGCATGATTTGGCATCACATGGCCAAGTGTTGTATGTAAACTGGTGTTCCCAAACTTGGTTGGTTTGGAGCGCAAGCAATAAGTGTCTTTTGCCACTTTGGAGTAACATCAAAACTCTTTCCTGCTTTTGACTGGGTACATACCAATTTCACATTGCTGATCCAGTTTGCCACTCTTTTCTCCCTGGCACACATTATCACGTGTTGCATCTCCTTTCTGTACCATTTTGAGATCTAGTGCACTGCAGTTGGTGTGCTTGTGACAGGCTGCTTTTGGTGACGTTTCATTTGAGAAATAGCCTTCTGGGCATCTCTCACAAATAGTGTCTCTTTCTGGGGTACCTGGTGGAAAACAGAAGAGAGACTCAAACACACTTGGCAATCACACCCTAACCAGGATATCAGCGTTCTCCTGTACAGTGACAGACATTGTCAAAGCATCCACACTGGACATGTTATCTGTCTCTGAGCTAAGACAATCACACCATGAATGCATAGAATCATAGGCGGTTACTTCACATCCTTCTTCCGCAACTAGTTTTGTACCGTGACAGAATTGGTCACGATCACGTGGTTTTGTCCCTGTTTCAGTGTTCCCATGGTTGTGATAACTTGTCTTGTGACAAGTGTTACCTCATGGTCTTCTACTGTGACAAACACTGAATTTGTCTAGCTTCCTTTTTCCTTTTTGTTGTGGGCTTAAAACATTCTTTTTCGATATTTCACTTCTGAAAAGTCAAAATAAAAAAATGGACACCGTTTTCTGAGAGAAATGAATGTTTTGTTGTGTAACAGTCGTTACTACATGGTGTCTTGTCTCGGAACAGAAAGCGGGAACAAAGAGTGACAAGGGAAAACCCTACCCCAGCACCAGGTACAGTATTGCTGTGCTTAGCACCCATTCTGGGGGTGTGGTCAAGACAAATTTCAGTAGTTGCACAACGGACATGAAGTACCTTTTTTTGTACTGTTCCTTAAGCCCAAGAATAACAGAGACAAAACAGACATGAAGTAACCACCGTAGAATCGTGAAGTTGGAAGGGGCCTACAAGGCTGTCATGTCCAAACCCCCGCTTCATGCAGGAATACATATCAAAGGAGATCTGCCAGATGGTTGCCCACATTTGTCTTGAATGCCTGCAGTGTTGGAGCACTCACCACCTCTTAAGGTCATTGGTTCCATTGCTGTACTACTCTAACATTTAGGAAGTTCTTCCTGATACTCTGATATGGAATCCTGATGCAGAATAAAATTTCCCATACTTGGGTGCTAGTTGGTAGCTTTATACTGAGCCATACAGTACATACACAGATGACCCACGAAATAATGCAGCAAAAGGAAATCCCGGGGAGACCCACGGAATCCAGCTGGGCATGGCTTCATTGAAGTGTGCTGCTGGACATAGGGCTGGTTCCTTTCTTTTAGTGCAGAAGGGCGACCGTTACCTGATCAAAGAGCTTTTGTACCCTATCGACCCTGTGTTGAAAGGAAAAATGGAAAACAATATCCCCCCCTGCCGAACAAAAAATGTTATGTGGTCAGTGACACATTTTCTTCACTGAGCAGGTCACCAAGTTATCGCCTTGAAAAGATGCACTATTCATCAAGCAATAGGTTTGCAAATACTGTGTGCAGTGTGTGATGTACAGCTGTTTTCTGTGCTTGTGACTCCCATTAACCTGGTGACCTGAAATAGTGCACAAGGTATTTCATGTAGCAAATTTCCAACACAAAACCAGCTTGTTTGGTCTGGGGTTGGTTCACTTATGTTTTGAGCGACAACTCCCACAAGTTAGCCATTCTGGATGTGGCTGATGAGAGGTTTCAGACAAAGGTTCGGGGGTTGGGGGGGAAGAGAGAATATTTCCCTTTCCCCTTTTAAGAAATTCTCCCTCCTTCAGTCAAGTCACTGAGGTTTGTTATCTAGATCAGCCATTTCCAAAGAGGGACATATACCCGGTCCCAGAGGGGGTCTGCTGGCACATTTATAAGGGGCCCACAGACTAGAAACAATTCTTCATACAGCTTATAAAATATGTCACATAACATACAATCCTGTATTTCTTTCATATATAGTGTTTATGGCCTTGGGTGAAAATTTTTGAGAATAGTTGATTGAGATAGTTTAGATAAACTCTTCCTCAGTCTTAAAAATACACCACTGGACACTCACATTCTACAAACCAGACTGGACCAGCCATGCCTTCCAGCCTGCTGGTGCTCAGTCAATTCAGAATCTGAAGCCAAGCTGGAATCTTAAACGATGACAAGAGGTTTACCCAGCACCTGATAGTCTGTAACTCATGTCTCCCATGCCACAAATGGCATCCCATTTTCTGTATAATCAGGAACAGAATCCAATTAGGGATTACAGTGGTACCTTGTATAAAGGAATTAATTCATTCCAAATGAAATTATGTTAAGCAAAATTTCCTTTATGCAAATTTCCCATAGGAATGCATTGAAAACAGAGTAATCCCTAATCGCAACCATTTTTCCGTTGTACGGATTCGCCCCATAGGCGATTCTGTTAAGCAAATTTCCCCTGTCTCTGGAATTTTTTATGTTGTACCGATTTTATGTTAGACAAAACGTTTGTTATATGAGGGTCCACTGTAATATGTTTCCCTCCTGCAATCAAGTTGGCATCTTCTATGTAACTATCTTTTTAAAAAGATTTTAATATTATGCTTTTAATGATGTGAGCCACTTTGGAACCTTTTTTAAAAGAAGAAAGTGTATGTGGGTGTGGGTGTTTAATAGTATTTTAAATAAATAAATAAATAAATAAATTTAATATGGATTGGTCCAGAATGTGAAATTAAATTTCTATAAGTAAATTATGCTGCCAGTGCACTAAGTGAGTTTCTTGAAGAGTTGAAAGGCAAGCAGTAGTTCAGTAATGTGAAACAACAGACATGTATTGATTCTTTGATTTTTGCTGGGGTAGATTGCTGCATAATTTCCCAAGATACAGTGCTAAGGCTTAATAAAAAATAAAAACAAACTCTTCAGAATACATATTTGATTAAACTGTTATTGTAAATCGAATGATGTTGCAGATGCTGTGTTTAGATGACAAGTTCCAAAGAACTTTGACAGGGTGACAGTCATTTTATTTTCTTCTTTTTAATAAAATATCTCCCATAGTGAATTAAATTTGAACTGCACTCAGAACCAAGATGCCGTCAAAGTAATTAATCTACATGACTCTTCATATAAAGATATTGCAGCACAAATAAGAATTGTCACTATATGTGGCGAAAGAGAAACTTTGTGGAGTCACCAACTTTAGGTCACCATTAACATGTGCCTTTGTTTTAATTCATAGAGAGGAGAGAGAGGAGATGTGTGCTGCTCAGAGGTTGGAAAAATTGCTTCCTTCAAGCACTATCCCTAAAGTCCTTCAGCCAGGATTCTCCATATTTTAGCCTAAAAATAACTTTCCCAAGCTCTAGTTCTGCTTGGATCGAGATCTCCTATTATATGTACTTCTTGTGAAATATAAGAATCAGACCCAGCTTCTCTTACAATCCCCAACAAAAGGATGTGTTAAGTGCAGGAACTACAAGCAGGAATTTTTCTGAGTTGGCCCAATATTTATTTATTTATTTATTTATTTATTTATTTATTTATTTATTTATTTCTATACTAAGGTATAGAACTAAAGTATAGTACAGGCATGTCCAAACTTTGGCCCTTCAGATGTTTTGGACAGCAACTCCCACAGTCCTTTGCCACTGACAGTCTAAGCTTAGAATTCTGGGAGTTGTGGTCCAAAACATCAGGAGGGCCGAAATTTGGACATGCCTGGTATAGTATGTCCAATGTCTATTCCAATGACACTTGAATATACCATTAGAGACTCTGAGGAAACAGGTGAAACCATTTTATAGGGGAAATTTTGGCATTTCCCCTCACACACGAGCTAGAATAGAGGATGTTAATTGCTCGTTTTGCTGGTTTCGTTCAACCTTCATCTATATATAACCCCACATCTTCCACTGAACTCTGCAACAGAGAGCTGACCTCTCCAACAGAGAGTTCAATCACACACTAAGGGTATTTGTACACAACCCCTAAACTCCGCAGCAAATGGCTGCCAGCTCCGGAGCTTACAACTGTTTCCCCACCAGCTCCGGAGTTTGCAGGAAATTAAGTGCGGCCACGCCCTTCTAAGCACGTCCCAGCACACTTTTCTTGTACCTGCTCTCGGAGGGTGAAAATCCCCAGATCCGGATGTAATCTGGTGACTGCGGGCTCTCCTCGCCCCTTTAAGAGAAGGGGCGGGAGGCAAAAAAAAAAAAACCAGAAGAGAAGGAATCAGGATGCCGACGGGGCTCCGGGCGGCTTCAGAGGTGAGCCTGCATTTTTTCCTCTCTTTTTTTCTCCCTCCCCTCACACAGACAGGAGCAAGGAAGTGCGGAGGGGTGGGGACGCAGGAAGAGCAACGAACCCCCAAGATCTCTGGTCTGAGTTTATGTGGCCAGCGGATCTTAGGGGTCGTGTGAAAAGGCCCTAAGTTGGAGTTCTCAAGAAAAGGGATTGAGAAAGAGCAATGCGGAGAGTAGTTATCAGCAGCATATATTTCCTTTTACACCTGAATGGCCCTCCAGATGTTTTGACCCTCCAATGGGACAAGATGGATGGTGGAAGTTGTTATCTACAACATCCGAGGGATAGGGGGTTTCCTCTCTTGTGTTCTTCCAGAAGGAAGACTAGGGATTTGGTTTGGACCTCAGAGAGGAGAAGTCAAATGTTGTGCCTTTCTCCAATCAAACTGGGTATTTCAACTACAGTATCTGCTTTTTAGCAATAGAAAGCATTTTAAGTCATGCTGGCCATGTGTTCCTGTTTCATAGTGGGCTCTTTGAAGACATGGTCTACTGAAGCATCAAGATGTGACTATCGAACAACAAAGAAGACCAACAAACAAGACTTCCCCTCACTCATCTGATGGTGGTCAGGAGGAGACTGTTGAAGTCTGATATTAAATGAGTAAGAGTATAGGAATTATATAATGTGAAGGGGGGAATATAAGGATTGCTTTGATTTTAAGCATTTCAGCATTGTTAAGGATTTCAGCCTTTGTTCCCCATGAAATTCACAATCATGAGAGAAGGACTATCCAAACCAAGTCAAATGTAAAGGTACAGAACCAGAGAAGGGGGGCATTGAGCATGCAATGGGATGAAGCAAAATCAGCCCTTAAACATAGAATAATGGATATGGAGAGCCAGGCAGATCTTAATACTTGCCCCAATTTTAGAGTCCCAGATACACACAAATATCGTCCACTCCCCATGGCCTATCTGTCACAGCTGGAGACGTACAAGTTTAGGAAAGCCTTTACTCTGGCCAGGTGTGAGGCTTTCCCTTCTGTGGTGTTGGAAGGCAGATTTAAGAGTATCCCGAGGGAACAGAGACTCTGCCCTTGTGGTTCTGATGAGACAGAATCAATTGAGCATATGATGCTCAGATGCAGTAGGCACAAAAAGATCCGGGCAAAATACATCAAACCACTCTTAAAAGATATGACAGGCCAATCAGACTCGGACTATTGTAATCAATTGCTAATTGACCAAGATCAGACTACTACCGAACTGGTGGCAAAATTCTGGGCGGCATGTCACAGCAGCCAGAATAGATAGCTGAATTCTTAAACCTTGGTTATATATTGTTACAATTGTTGTCTTAGGCTGTGGTCACACCTGGGTTTCGATCCTGATGTTCTGAAGGTCCGGCTTTTCCTCTTTGTCCCATCACGTGATTGAATATCCGGGCCAAGAGTTCTCACGTCAAAAGCTCTTTTTTAAATTTTAAAGTGCAGTTCAGCCCCCCTGGCCAGCAGGTGGCGCTAGCATTTGAAAAAAACGGACGACTTTGCTAGGGGAAATTAATGCTTGTAGGACCGGATAGAGCTTCCTGTTTCTCCGAAGGTGAAAAACAATTTAAAAAAACACAGCCCATCGGCCCCAGGAATAGCCAAAGAAAGAAAGAAAAAGAAACCCAGATCATCAGCGTGGTCCCACGGCGTCTGCCTCCTTAAAAGCTGGATTTTCAAAGTGAGTCAAAAAAATTCTCTGCCTCGTAGGTGAGTCACAGAAACCTCGGGTTTTCTTTTTCTTTTTTTCAAAAAGCCCGGTGGCCGTGGGGACTGCATTTTTGGACTCGGTTATTTAGTACTGTAATTTAAACTGCTTTTAAAGGGACGTGGGACCGAGCCCTAATTAAAGGTCTTTTAAAAAACTTTTTTTGTTTTATATTGATCACTGTAATGTATGCCAGTTTTTAAACTTTCCAGCCAATATCTTTCATATTCTATTGTGCTCTATTCTGTATTATCTTATGCTTGGCTTGATGCCATAACAATAAACCTTACCTTACTTTAAGCATTTCAGCATTGTTAAGGATTTCAGCATTTGTTCCCCATGAAATTCACAATCATGAGAGATGGACTATCCAAACCAAGTCAAATTTAAAGGTACAGAACCAGAAAAGGGGGCCTTGAAATTGCTTAGGACTTGAAAAGCCAGGAAATGGTTAAACTTTGCCTTTACTGCCATGAATGTGGACAAGTGCCCCTCTACTTGATGGGAGGGGGGCAGGAGAGGGGTCCATCTTCTATTCTGTGTCCCATCACAAAATATCCTCAGATCCAGGATACCTGGTGAGATGACCTTTTGCTATTATTCTATTATTTCCAGAGAAAGCTTTTTTTTAAAAGCATGCAGTTCAAGGACAGAACAGCTCATTTTTCATCAAACTCAAGAGAGTTTCTTTCTCATCTTTTCCCTTTTCTCTCTCCCTACCATCCAAAAATAAAAATAAAAATAAAGTAAAAATGAAAAGAAAAGAAAAATAACCCAATTCCATTGCTACAATCTCTTTATCCCTGCCAGAAAAACAAGGTGTCACCAGCTTGTCTGTCAAAGCAAGCATGGGTTGCTTAAACATAGAAATAAATAATGGCTTTTCCATGAGTATCCATTCATGACACTGGTAATTAATTACTGCCATACATTTGTGGTGGCTTTTGCTATTACACTAATATTGTTATAATTACTGTCTGGGCGCCGTATCATAGTTGATACTTCTGCTGTTTGTCAAGAGGCACGAAGGCTTGAAACAGCATTCTTCCCAATGAAAAATGTTATTAGTTGCAGCCTATAAATACAGCATCCCCGATAATGTCCCTGAGAAAGAAGTCCATCCATCATGTTTCTCATTAAAATGCAATTTGCAGCTGCCATCGGATTACTCATTACAGTACGAGCAGAACATTTCGCCACCGTGAGCGACATTGCTTTTGGCGGCAGTCCAAGGAGATGTTTGGGGGGGGGCGGTGACTGCAGCTGTTTTTCACCAGTGCGGCTGATAAATTTGCTTTCCATCAGTTTCAAATGGGAGATGTTTGTTTCAGAAACTCTTAAAGCCCGGTGGCTGGTATTTCCACTTGGGTGCCCAAAGAGGAAGTTTGCTCAGCCAAAACCAGACATGGGTGGATGGGTGGGTCCAGACTGTCACTAACACATTGCTCGAAATGAAGAAATGAACAGTCAGAAAGATGGTAAAAGAGAGGACGGATCTGCATAATAGGGCATATGCTAATTTGGACATACAGAAATGGTTGTTGTGTATTTATTTCAGTAAAACCATGCCATGTCTCATGAGAATGGGAAATACAGTGGACTCTCGTATAACAAACGGTTTGTATAACATAAACTCTGTATAGCAAAAAACATTCTGGAGATAGGGGAAATTTACTTAACAGACTTCCTTATGGGGTGAGGCTGTAAAACATAAAAATGATTGCAATTAGAGATTACTCTGTTTTCAATGCCTTCCTATGGGAAATTTGTATAAAGGAAAATTTGCTTAACATAATTTCATTTGGAACGAATTAATTCCTTTATACAAGGTACAACTGTACTGCTTTGCCTGCTTTCCGGGGACTAAGTGCACAGAGTGGTTGAAGTCTTGGGTGAGGTCTTAGGAATGCTGGGATCCAATCTATTTGTCCATGAAGTTTGTTACGTGTGTGTTGACCTCTCACACTATCTCAGCCCAAACCATCTCCTATAGTGTGAGAATAGTGGGGTTGTGGAGTTCCGCAAATACTGCTTTGAGCCAGCTGATTTAAAATCAGGATATAGATGCAACAAATAAATCAAAATAAGTACAGTGGACCCTTGTATAACAAACAGTTTGTATAACATAAAATTTGTACAACATAAAAATGCTGGAGATAGGGGAAATTTGCTTAACATAGTCGCCTATGGGGCAAATCTGTACAACATAAAAATGGGATCACTCTGTTTTCAATGCATTCCTCTGGGAAATTTGTATAAAGGATAATTTGCTTAACATATTGTAATTTCATTTGGAACAAATTAATTCCTTTATACAACTAGCTGTATAAGTTGTGGCTGGGCTACTGCAAGGCCCCCTGCTTTCCTTCTTATGTCTTGGGAACCAGGCCAGGCAGAACTTGAAACAGAGGGTACTTTCGGATAGAGGGATGTCCTCTGAAAAATTAGAGCCGGTGGCCACCAGAGTGAAGTCTATAGGTATAACCTTGTGATCAGACAAGCACAGCTTGTGATTGGAGCAGGACAGCTTGCAACCTGCCTTGCTCACAAAACCCCAGGGTTTTATTTCTCCATTCTCCCCCAGGAAGATGTAACAAAACCACAGTGTCAAACCACAGGCTCTGATGGCAGTGAAAATGACAGAGCTGTTTCTCTACTATCCTGTAACATTGCACTGGTCACCAGAGAGAACATGATGGTGGAACTCATTTGACCTGAAGACAAGCAGAGGCAGGGATGGAGCTACATACCAGTTCCCCGGGTTTGAGCAACATGCAGGGAGACTGTGATCAATGTGGATGTACAGTTGCTCATCGTAGCAGTCCTCATAATTATCCTACCCCATAAGGAGAGTCCAGACTTTCAGGGACCCAGGTTGGCTGATCAACAGTTACAGAGCAGGTCTTTTTAAAAAGCTAATAGATCTGAAGTCAAAACCACCCTCAAATATTCTGCATCACTACTGGGAAAGCTTGCAATAACACACTGGTCCTACATAGGGCAATCCCTGTCTCTTCCAGCTACTATGAGGACAGCAATGACACTGAGAGGAAATAGGGAGGCTTGGAAGTGGGTAGATAAGATCATTGTCCCTGCTGTTCAGAAAGTCCCAGGGCATTGATCATGCCTGTTACACCACTGTTCACTCTGTAACTCTCTGTAAGGGGGTAGTAAAATCATTCTTCCTGCTTTGCTTCATCCTCGTCACCTCTGCAACCTGATTTCAAACCCCGTTTGCCTTACTAGTACCAATTCATCTTGAATGACATCAGAGGCGTTGCAAGGATTTGGAGCACCTGGGGACAAAGTTTGTTTTTGCACCCTCCTGCTGCCCTCCCCCCACATCGAACCCAGCCAGCAACGGGGGACCAATCCTGCATGTGTGGGGTGTGCGCGGGCGCAGGTGGACGGGTGTTTGTGTGTGTTTGTTGCATGTCTGCACCTTACACCTCTCCTGCAGTGGCCCAAAGCAAGGCGAGGAGGAGGAGGAGGAGGAGGAGAATGCCGTGGCCTGCTTCACTGCTCGCTTGGCACGTGGCAGTGGAGGCGACGGAGGGGATCCCATCGCCAAGCCTTAGCCGGGGGAAAGGAGGGCTGCTAGTAGGAGGGTGCACGGCTTCGTCCTCATGTTCCCTTTCCAGGGCCCCCCAGATTGCTGTGCCCTGGGGCAAATGCACTCTTCCACCACCACCCCAGATACGCTCTTGGATGCCATGTCTGGCACTTGTTTATCCAGCAGGTTTTTGCCACAGGCTTCGCCTGTAATCTCAAATAAATTCAGAGTAGCCTTTCTAGCTCTCCTTCCCAACCCATAGCAGCCCAGTAAGTTAGACTGTGCTGAAAATTGGCACCTGGATCCAGCCAACACCATGTCTCAGCTGGAATTTGAATCCAGGTCTCCCCCTGAGGGCGGTCACTTTTAATTTTTTATTTTTAGAGAGGACAGTCCTACATTTGAAGGGCTTTTGAAAGTAACCTGTGCCTGAAAGGCTGCCCAGTTGACATCTGATTTAAAAACCAAGAAACAGGAGTGGCACAGTGGTTAAACTGCTGTCCTGCAGCTGTAACTGTGCTCACGACCTGGGATTCAACTCCAGGTAGCCAGCTCAAGGTTCACTCAGCCTTCCAGCCTTCCAAGGTTGGTAAAATATATGCCTAGCTTGCTGGAGGGGCAATGTGAAGCCTGCATAATTATTTATGAGTGCTTTAAGCATTAAGGAGCAGTATATAAACACAAAGCCCACTTTGCTTTTTGAAACAGGAGTGAGATCAAGGACCTTGGTATCTATCCACAGTGAACACTTTAAGAACTTTAGAACATAAGAACATAAGAACAGCCTTGCTGGAACAGGCCACAGCCCATCCAGTCCAGCATTCTGTCTCACACAGTGGCTCACCATTTGCCTCAGGGTATTCCCAAGCAGATGTCTTTACCTGCTTAAGATTCCCTGCAAATGGCATTGAGAGATATCCTCCAACCCGGAGGCTAGCCATTGATACCCTTGTTCTCCATGAACTTGTCTAATCCTTTCTTAAAGCTGTCAAGGCTGACAGCTGTCACCACTTCTTATGGCAGGGAGTTCCATAGACCAGTGATCATCTGGGTGAAAAAGTACTTTATCTTATTTGTTTGAGATCTAGCACCCAAAAGTTTCATGGAGTACCTCCTAGTTCTAGTGTTGTGCAATAGGGAAAACAGTTTTTCCTTATCTACTTTGTCCACACCGTGTATGATTTTATAAACTTCAATCAGGTCACCTCTTAGGCATCGTCTAGAGGCCCTGGTTGCCCTCCTCTTTACAGCCTTTCCCAACGGAGTGAGGTGCACTGATGTTCTGCTGGAATTATAAACCTCACTTCTAATTTTGTGTCTGTACATTTTAACTCATGCAATAGCAGACCCCACCACCAAGTGGGACAAATGCTAAGAAAAGAAGAAGCCATGTTAACTCATGAACCTTTATGCCAAGCAGCAGCCTCTGTTTTGTGGCCATACCATACTGTTGGCTCATATTCAGCTTTTGATCTACCCAAATTCCAAGATCCTTCTCGCTTGTACTGGTGCTGAGCCAGGTGTCCCCCATCTTGTAATTGCACATTTGGTTCCTTTTCTCAGGTGCAGTACATGGCACTTATCCCTCTTAAATGTGTTTGGCAGGGAGGAAAGTATACCAGAATTCATCTTATCCCCTCCAAATAAAAATAAAAATAAAATAAAATAAAATAAAATAAAAATCCAGGTGGTTTGCCTGGACAAGGTGCTTACTCACTGCGTGTGAATAAGCAACTGGCTATTTTCATCTGAAAGGAATCAAAACATTTCCTGAAAATAGACAATGCTTTAACTTTGGTCCTAGGCACATACCTTGTTGAATGACACCAAAGCCAGGAGGACAGGCCGTGTGCTTCAGGCAGAATTCCAGTTCGAGGTATCGGCCTTCAATGCACTCACAGACACGGTTCTCGCGGCTGCTGCATTCCACTTTCTCGTACTGCAGCTCCTTGCATACTGTGTTGCAATACTGGCATTCGTCGTTACTGTTCCAGTCATCTGCATAGGACTCGTCCGGACAGGGGGCACACTCTGTTTTCGACCAAGCCGTGCAATGCTCTTTCACGTAAGTGCCAGGAGGGCATTGCTCACACATCAGTGGACGGGAAGAGATTGGGTCGTAATGGAAGTACTTTGGTGGAATAGTCTCTTGGACCGTCCATTTCACAGAGATGACCAACAGCTGATGGGAGAAAGAGGAACAGTTTTAAGGGCCCCTTTAGGGCAGTGCATGGCAGTCTCCCTGAAGGGTAGATATAAAGCAATTGCTGCAAATATATTATTAGCCTGCTGTGTGTGTGTGTGTGTGTGTGTCTAAAGCAGGATGGGCCCTACCATTTTTTGCATCCACTGGACATCTGTTACTGTCCATCCTTATACTGTATGTATGTATGTATGTATGTATGTATGTATGTATGTATGTATGT
>JAHTLZ010000204.1:13955332-13974462 GCA_023846285.1 Phrynocephalus versicolor | reverse complement strand
TGTATGTATGTATGTATGTATGTATGTATGTATGTATGTATGTATGTATGTATGTATGTATGTATGTATGTATGTATGTATGTATTTTCTATGGTTGCAATGCTGTCTCTATATATTTAAATATAAACCATGGAAATTTTCTGAAATGTAGATCTCTTGTAAAGTACAGCCGCAACCTTTTTTAAGAGAAAAAAAGTAGGGTGTTATTTTTCTCTCTTTAATACTCTGCCCCCCAGACAGACAGACAGACAGACACACACACACACACTCATGCACACACGCACACACCCCTGAGATGAACTTCCAGCCACTTCTGATTTTGAAATTGGTTTGGGGGCATTTTAGTAGGGATCCAGCCCCAATTGAGTCCGTGGGATAATTGATCCCTAGACCTGATAAAGTTGCCCACCCCCATAGTAAGATTTGTGCCTGTTGGTAAAGAATCAAGCAGTGAGTGGCTCATTCAAGAGAGGAGGAAAAGTAATTTTTATACAGGCCGAGTCATAGCGTACCATCTGACAAAAGTGTTCTCCTCCTGTGCCTTATCTATGGAATCTTCTCCAATATACAGGGCACAATCACCTGGCGATACATTTGTCAAAGGTATTTTCAGCAATCCCCATGGGTGAAAGAGGAGCACTCTTTATTCCTCAGCGAGGTGGAGTCCAGAAACCAGTGATGAAGTCCCAGCCAGAAGGGCACAAGGGTACAAGTTTTTCCTCTCATTCCACCCCACACCTGAAAGAATTTGAAACCCTTGGTTGGTTGACAGTGACACCTAGATCTCTGCTTAGTACAAATCTCAACTTCTATGAATCCAAGTGGCCTGATTTGGATCTATTTGCATGCTGTTTAAATAGAAATGGAATAACCAGGTTTGGGTGTGGGTGTAAAATTAAATGGATTTACAATCTATCGGACAAATCAAAACAGATGGGTGGGGGAATCACTTCACCCCTCTTTAAAGAAACAAACTTAAAAAATTTAATACCATTATTTATACATTAATTATACATGTAGTTATTACCATTTAAGGTAATAACTACCTGTATAATTAATGTATAAATAATGTATAAATAATGCCCAATATGTTAATGCTTAATTCGGGCAACCCTCCCAGGGTTCTCAAGGGATCAAGTTCTAGAAATCACCTTCCAGTTTTGGGTGGTGGTCTGAGACCTTGCACCTTGTCCAAGACTACGCAGGTAAGCAGAGCATGTAAACCTGTCAACCCACATTCCAAGCCAGGTGATCTCAACTGTCTTCTGTCTCAGGGGCACAGGCTGGATTAGAACTCCCTCTCAACCCCTGAATTTCATCTCACTGAACCATTTTACCACTTTCTTAAAAAATATCGACTGAAAATTGTCAGGTTTGCCACCCTCTTTAGGGTTTTGTCATGTTTCAACATTCCATGCATCTCAGTGCAAACTCCAAAACAATTACAGCATTATAGTTTTCCAGGGTAGTCAGAGGGACCTGTAGAAAAGATTAGGATCTTGAAGAACAAACTGTGTTAGACTCCAGACCTCAAAGCTTCTGTACATAGCCGTACTGATTTCTAAGTTGGTTTTTCCCGCAAACAGATCTTCTTAAGGTGTTCATTCTGTTGTGTATTGATTCAGTTCACTCTGAGTGGAATCATATTATTATGGTTGTATGAACCCACTAGGGTAAAGTAACTGCCTTCCTGTCTAGAAGGAACAGTTACTATTGGGTCATTTAAGTTGCAGCATTTGGATCCTTAGTTTTATTGGTTCCTGCCAAAAGGCAGCTTTGTGATTACTGGAAATTGTTCCCTCCAAAATGTATCCTTCTCTAGCCGGTTCTCTGTCCCTATAAATGTAGCTTCCATCCCCTCAGTCTTCAGTCCTGCTCTGCCTTGAATAAATATTGTTCCTTGAGGAAGCTGCCTCCTGCCTGCTTGTCTAAGAGCTGAAATCACCGGGTTAAAATCCCATGCCACAACACATTCAACAACTCTCATTGAACTGGACAAAATTCTCGGTGGCTGATGGAAGTTGTAGTCCAACTGCACCAGGCCAAGTCATAGCATACCACCGCACAAAACCAGTTCCTGCACCACATGTGTCAAACACTCTCCAGTATCCAAGGTTTGCACAATCAACTGGAGCCTTTAAGGAGGGCTGGTGATTCCAAATCTTGGGTAACCCGGGTATATTTGGTCAGCAGTTTCCGGAAGGTTTCACCACCAGCTATGTTTCTTAGGGTTTCTGGAGTCCAAGAATACCTGGGTTACCCAAAGGTTGGGAACCATTGATCTAAAGCATAGCAAGTACTTCTCAGAAATCAAGCCAACTGAATATAAGAGAACCTTTATGTCACATTTTGTTGCTTCTCATCTAACTCTGTTACATGGATTGGAGAACTTTAGTCACTGCATAATAAGGAGGAAAAGGCAGAAATAACTCTCCAGTCTTCTGTTTTTTGAGCTTTTCAAAATACACCACACTTGCACAGTGGTTTGCAACTGACTTTTTATTTTATTTTTCTCAGAAAAATGTTTTGGAAGAGAAATGAGATTACATTAATTTCGTTTAGCACCCAGACAACACCTTTCCCACTGATGTTTAAATCAAAGTCAAGCGCCATTTGCTTCTCGGGCCACCCGCCCTCAGCGAAATAAATGCCAGATGACAAGTTCCTTCTAGCATCATTTCCCTCAATCACAGCCTTGTGGAAGTAAAGAAACTAGTTTTTCAGCCTTCAGAAAAATGATTATATGCTTTGGCTTTGGGGTTTTCGCACAGACCACAGAAAAATGTTTGAATTTACTGAGACAGATAAAGCACCCTGTGTTTGGAATTTGAAACACGTCCTGAAGTCTAATTTTCCTTTGGAAGCTGCTGCCAAGATCTGAATCAACTCCAAAATCAAATCTCTAAATTCTGATGCTCACGTTTTTCTACATCAACAAATAACGTTATATAATTGCTGTTGCTGGGGGTGGGGGATTCCTTTAGGCCAAGTGTCTGTTTTGAAGTGGATCCAGTTACTGAGAGCTCACCAGCATGGCTTAGCAGTAGAGACCCCCTCCCCCCAGACAGTTTCTTGTCCTTAACCTCCGATGTTCAGTGATACACTGCTCCTGAAACTGGAGGATTAGATCATAGGTTTACTAATTTACTTTCTCACCATCAAAACATTTAATCCTATCGCCCCCCCCCCCGGGGGGGTGTGATCTAGTATCTAAAACAAGTTCGCTGTGGCAAGAAATGAAGCACTCTGTGAAGGAAAGGATTTCCATGGGTGACTTCTGGATCAAACCTATCTGGTGGTCCTGGTGGTTTTAGAATATGCAGAGAGCCAACAGGATAGCAGATCATCAACTCATTGTTGCATTCATCTGACATTTCCCTCATCCCATTTCACTTCTCTTTCCTCCTCCGCGACTGCTTACTCCACCCACCCACCCAGATCAGCAAGAATTCAATGATAATTGTGCAAACTCCATCCTCATTTTGATGTTTATTGATATAGGATTTCCCCTTCGCGGTTCTTTCCCTTAAATATTTGTTGTAAATTTCTGCAAATCTTGGGATTCCCCTAAATCTTGATGGGTGGTGTGGTGGCTCAGAGGAGGGCAGTTACATTGTTTTGTCCAGCTAACGAATGGCATTCACAACTTGAACAATAGAAACAAGAGGGAATTATTTATTTACAGAATTTCAACCCCATCCTTTCAAAGAGTCGAGGATGACTTATACGACCCATCCCTCCTCTTTTAATTTCCCTCACAGCAACCCTTTTAAAGTAGGCCAAGCTGAAGGATACTGACTGATAGACACAACATCACCCAAGACAGTTCACAGCTGTGTGTGGATTTGAACTGAATTCTCCCCAAATGAAGTCTAGCCTACTTCACCCTGGCTCAAGGGATGTCAAATTCAAACCCAAATTATGTCTCATTTACTGAAAGAAAAAGTGTGTAGTGTGTCTCAGATACTGTGACTTGAATGTTTCCTTTTTCTAAGTCCACCATGCTCCCAGATAAATCTGACTGGCAGCAGCTTTCCAGGTTTCAGGGAATTTCCTTTTCGCTGTCCTGCCTGGAAATCCTTAGTATTTCCTCTTGGTCTCCCAAGTACTAACCTGGCCTGACTCTGCTTAGCAGTCCAAATCAGCCAAGAACAAGTATGTTTAGCACAACCTGTAGGGAGGCTGACAACACAGCCATGCATGAGAAACTTCACAACCTACCCTTTTGGTGGAGATTGGAGAAACAAGGTACAGGGAGAACTCATACCCTTGAACCGGCTAGGTTGCCTGCAGTAGATTGACAATTTATTTATTTATTTATTTACAGTGGTACCTCAACTTATGAATTTAATCCATTCCGAATGCATGCTCTTAAGTCCAACTACTCTTAAGTCGGGGTACCTATCTAAAAAATTGAAAAAATAAGTTAAAAAAATTAAAAATTGAAAACAAAAATTATAAGTCGAGCAGACCCTATGTAAAATTTGTAAGGCGGCAGTTAAAATGCCAACAGTTTTCTCCTCTTAAGTCGAATTGCTCTTACGTCGAGCTGCTCTTAAGTAGGAGTACTACTGTATTTACAGATTTTTTTCGCCACCCCATTTCCAAGTTGTCTCTGGGCAGCATCCAACAATATATTAAAACTATAAAGCAACATATTAAAAACCATCAAAATAACAGTTTATTGATATACAGATAATAAAACCCTGCTGCTTATGAGTCCAGCTAAAAGATTACTATCTAATTAAAATGCTGGCTGAAAAGGAAGGTCCTTGCCTGGTGCCGGAAAGCCAAAAATGTCCGCGCCAGGCAGATCTCTGTTGGGAGAGCATTCCAAATTTGGGGTACAACTGCTGAGAGCTATTCAGCAGTGGAATATGCTGCCAGAGAGGGTGGTGGAGTCTCCTTCTTTGGCAGTTTTTAAGCGGAGGCTGGCTGGCCATCTGTCAGGAGTACTTTGATGGGGGTTCCTACATGGCAGGGGGTTGGACTGGCTGGCCCTTGAGGTCTCCTCCAACTCTATGATTCTATGATTCTATGAGAAGGCCCCGTTTCAGCATGCTATCCCCCTCACCTCTTTGAGGGATGGCACCTTCAGCAGGGCCTCCTGGCCCGATCTTAAGGTACAGGCAGGCTCATATGGAAGAACGTGCTCCTTTAGATAACCAGGTCCTCAGATGTTTAGGGCTTTATACGTAAGCATAAGCACTTTGTATTGAGCCCAGGCAGCAACTGGCAGCCAGTGTAAATTTTTCATAACCGGCATAATATGAGTCCGTGTGGTGGCACCACTCATCAGTCACCCACCAATTCAGAGCAGAACTACACCATTTCTTTCTACTGTCAGAAATATACCCCAAGGGATGTGCAGCATGTGTCTGTTGTGGCTACATAACATAAGAACATAATAACATAAGAAGAGCCACGCTGGATCAGGCCAAATGCCCATCTAGTCCAGCTTCCTGTATCTCACAGTGGCCCCACCAGATGCATCTGGGAGCACACAAGACTAGATATCTGTCTCCTGATACCACTCCCCTGCATCTGGTCCTTGAAGAACCCTGGTTTTAAGCCTGGAAATCTCACATCTCCATCATGGTTTGTAACCTGTGATGGACTTTTCCTCCAGGAATCTGTCCAATCCCCTTTTGAAGGCATCCAGGCCAGATGCCATCACCACATCCAGTGGCAGTGAGTTCCATAGACCATTGGCCAGTGCCAACCTACTGCCTTGGAAATACCCCAAAACTCCCATCATCTCCAGTGAGCATGGACAGATGTATGGCCAGAGGTGATGGGAAGCAAAGCTTAGCAGTACTCCATATTATGGACAACAGCTCTCAGAACTCCTTCCACTGCACAATTGCAGTGTGACTCATTTGGAGGCCCTCAGACTGGGAAAAGCTGCAGACCTGGTGATTCCTGGAAAGTGACTTTCTGAATAACAATAATAATCCTGTGATGTGCTTCAGTTTTGACTTATGGCGGCCTTTTCTAGGGTTTTTGAAGTACAGAGTACACAGTGGTTTACCATTGCCTGTTTCTTCAGATTGTTCAGCTTGCTCAAGGCTGCACTTGCTTCTCCTCCGCCCAGGAGGCACCCTGGGGAATCGAACTCCTGACCTCTGAATGGCTGCAGCCACATACCCAGCTCACTGAGTTATCCAAGCAGATTAAAAAAAAAACCTGTCTAGACACTTTTGATTACCATAGCGTACTTTAGCCAGGAAACATGATTCTTGATCAAATCGAGAAGAGGTAGAAGCAAACAAAAGAGCATGGAATTCTTAGGTGATGCCTATATGATGACTGGTACAAACTTTCAACAAGGTAAGACTTGTAGTTGGCTTATAAAGGGTGTGAGAATTTATGCAATTGTGCCTTTCACCACATCCCTTAATGGTTTGATACTTGTTGGAATGTCCCACCCATTCTTCACGGTCCTTGATGTTAAAAATTGTTAACACCCAAGGTTGCCCAAAAGACACCAGGAACTATACTTTCACAGGTGTGAACCTTTCCTTTCGAAGCAAACCTACTACACCAGTTTGCCAGGTGCCATCTCTCACAGGTTTTTTTTTTTTTAGCAAATTAGTAAAAACATAATTATATAATTAAGATTTTGTGGCTGTTTGGCTATGTTCTGGAAGGTTTTCTTCCTGACGTTTTGCCAGACTCTGTGGCTGGTGGCATCTTCTGAGAGCAAGGAGCTCAGGGAACAAGGAGTTTCTCTCTGTGCTCTCCGAGAATACATTACATCTTGGAAAGTCCTTATGTAAAAATGACCACACTGACTACATTCTCAACCATGCCTTCTGGCAAAATTCAAGGTGAGGCCGTGCCCACCACCAAAAGTTTGTTGCTAACCTGCACACTAGTATTGTTTTTTTTTTTAAAGGAATCCTCAGTAGGCACCACTAGAGAAACCTGAGATGGGTCTTCTAAATTTTTTTTTAAAAAAGAAATCTTTCCCAAGCTCTGCAAAGTGACTTCACATATATTGATATAAATAAATAAATAAATAAATAAATAAAAACAGGCCTCGCCACAGTCCTGTTGTATGTCAGTCTGTTCATCCTTACTCTTCTTTTCCATAGACTAACATTTAACAATAATACAGTGGACCCTTGTATAGCAAACGGTTTGTATAACATAAAATCTGTACAACATAAAAGTTCTGGAGATAGGGGAAATTTGTTTAACATAATTGCCTATGGAGAGAATCTGTACAACATAAAAATGGGATTACTCCATTTTCAATGTATTTCTATGGGAAATTTGTATAAAGGAAAATCTGCTTAACAAAATTTCATTTGGAATGAATTAATTCCTTTATACAAGGTACCACTGTAGTTTTCTCACTGTCACCCATATAAACCCCTCAAGGTCAACATAAGGAGATATTGATAACACCTGGACTGTTGGAAATGTGACATCAGATTTTTTCTCCCCTAGAAAACAGGTAGGAATATTTCATTCCTGATTTTTCTTTTTCTTTTTTCTTTTAAAAAACTACTTTTTTTTTTAAAAAAAAAGATCTCCAACAACCTGAGCTCCAGTGTGCCTGCTATTATGAAAAGCTAGCCTGCCTACTAAAGAGCCCAGATGGAGTTTAAAAATACACACCAGAAGAACACAGGAGAATGCTATCAGCAGCAGCAACACTCCTATTGTGTCTGTTCCAAAAGCAGTCCTCGTCGGTCTCTGTCAGGCAAAGACTTACCACAAGCGTGCAGTAAAGGACCATGTCGATTGTGGTCGCTTTCAACCCGTTCAGGGATCTGGCCAGGCAAGCAGGCAGCCAGCGGGGAGAGTGCTTCAGCCTCGTTAGAGCTCACAAATATACTGTCAGCAGCACATGGAAAGCTCATTTTTATAGAATCCTATGGCCCCATGGAACAGGAAACTTTCGCTCAGCTCCGAGTACTCATTCCCTCCCCACCATCAATTTCTTTCTGATTTTTTTTTCTTTTCTTTGGAGGGGAGGCTTTTTTTTTTTTTTTGTTCTAAGGAACCTGTCGATGATTTCATGTGATTTCTTTCAGCCGTATAACCACAGGCTGGGGAGGGTGGAAGTGGGGAGGGTGTGTCAGCCACCATCTGGGCACAGGGATGGGTTAACTAATTACTGTCTGCCAGTCACCGCCTCTGCTCCGGCATGACAGCCTACCCCTTTCCTGGGCACAGAGGGGGAGGACAAGAACAAACTCACCTCCAGCACAACAAAGGGACAAGTTATTCACAGCAACCTAGTCTGGGCGGTTATAGAAACTATGTTTTAAAAATATCTGCTCTGCTACTGAATCTCCTTCAAAGGGCCTGCTCTGGTCATTGGCGCTTGCCATGGCCAATACAGTACTCTAGCTCGTTCTGAAATAAAGAATGAATTGTTTAATTTCTTTTTATTTGAAATTCCCCCTTTACTTGAATACATACAGATTTGAATCCAACTGCATCTAGATGTATTAAGAACAACATTAACTTTAGTGCAGGAGTGTTTCCTAAGTTACCTGTATTTTTACTGATAAAAGAGAAAAAATTATTTGTGAACTTCACACACAGGCTGAATACAAAGACAAGGCCTTTATTGCACTTCTAAACTCTCACAAACAGAAGCGAATAAAAATCTCACAAACAGGGTCTAAAACTAAACTAATAAAGTTATCACCAATGTCTGCAAATTTCACATATTTCAGTGCATTCAATATATTTCTCTATGGCATCCACCCCGCCATACCCAGTAAGGTGGGGAGTAAAACAGCATCTAGCATTTTATGTATTAACAGGTTTGACCAGCTGTAAACTATGATGGATTTTGCCCACTTCCGCAGGAGTGTGAAGGGACTAAATTATTTGACATATGAAAGCATAGGCCAAATAAAACATTTTAATATTTAAAGTGCCAGAAAATATGGTGTTGTTTTTACAGCAATAGATGTAGGAGAGCTCCCCCCTTGCCCCAAATTTTTACAAAGTAGGACCATCATACTGAGAGTTACAAATGAAACCGTATTACACAGTTATAGCAACTTGGTGTGAATTGAACTGCTATCTCTCCGTTTATGTGTTGTTGGTGATCTGTGATGTCTCCATCCTATGCAAATTTGTATTATGGATGAGTTGCTTCACCTTCTCTACCTATGGCTAAACAAAAGATACAGACACCAGCAACTTGTCCCTTGTGGCAGCGGTGGTGGTTATACCCAGGAAGGAAGATATAATTTTTTGTGTGTGGTAAAAATAACAACTTGTAGGAAAAAGTGGGGTCTGTTCTGGTCAGACCCCACCTGGAGTACTGTGTTCAGTTCAGTGCACCGCAATTTAAAAAGAATGTTGACAACCTCGAGTGGGTCCAGAGGAGGGCGACCAAGATGGTTCAGGGTCTGGAAGGAATGATTTACAAGGAGTGGCTTAGGGAGCTGGAAATGCTTAGCCATAACCCCCTCCCCCAAATAAAGGTTGAGAGGGCATATGATAGCCATGTTTAAATATTTGAAACGATGTCATAGTAAAAAGGGGACTGATTTGTATTCCATGGCTTCAGAGACTAGGACTCGGAGCAATGATTTCAAACTACAGGAAAAGAGATTCCACTTGAAGAACTTCCTGACAATTAGAGAAGTGGAAGATGCTGCCACGGAGGGTGGTGGAGTCTCCTCCTTTGGAGGTTTTTAAGCAGAAGCTGGATGGCCTTCTGTCGGGAGTACTTTGATGATGATTCCTGCATGGCAGGGGGTTGGACTGGATGGCCTTTGAGGTCTCTTCCAAGTCTATGATTCTATGATTGCATGATTCTAAAAATCCTCCCAATTGCTGTGGCCAATTTTATACTCTCTTTCCCCCCATAAAAAGACAAAAGAGGATGCAGAGGCAATGTAGACCAGTGACTCCAATTTCACAGGACCCATGACTACTCTCCACAGTAGCCTCATGGCTCAGTGGTTAAATGCCTGTACTGCAGCTAAAACCGTGCCCACGACTTGGGGTTCAATCCCAGGTAGCAGGCTCATGGTTGACTCAGATTTCCATCCTTCCAAGGTCGGTAAAAGGAGTACCCAGATTGCTGGGGGGGGGGGGAATGTGTAGCCTGCATACTGTAATTAAAACTGTAAAACCGCCCAGAGAATACTTGAAGTGGTATGGGGTGGTATATAAGCAGAACACTTTGCTTTCTTTCTAGAGACAATTTTAAAAGAGCTCTCCATAGTGCTGAATCTATTGTTGGACTAGTTCCTGTAAAGGTCAAACGGAAAACCAGAGCAGATCTAGTACCCACCTTGCACTGGCATAAAATGTGCATGTGAATTCACGTGTAAGCATGCAACTTTAGGAACAGTGGCTGCCATTTTAAGAGAAATATAATCATCATGATGAAGACCATGATTATGTGACATGTGCATCACCTTTGCTTACTGTCCAGATAACAACTACCAGTAGGACACTGAAGGACTTTTCTCTTCTTCCTCCAACCCCAACTCTTTGACTAATCTTGAACTGGACAAGGACTGGCAATCCTTTAAATAGAATATACCTTCAGATGCAGGACTGACAGCACTTCGAAGACAGGTCTGCTCTATGCTCATCTTTGCTTTCAAAATGCAAGGTCAGTGCTTGCATTTCCAAAACACAAAACCTATCCAAGTGCATGGAATGTACTGTTCCATTCTAAGTCATGCATCACTTGCTGTCAGACATGTTTACTAACTGATCTGACCTCACACACTTGTGTGTGAGTCATTTGTGGTAGGTGACTGAAAGTGAGGGGAAAATAAACTCTTTTCCGCTCTACTCATAGAGGCAGTTCACATTTGCCAAGAGCCACCTGATGATGCCTGGCTGTTTATGATGGGGAGCTTGCTGGCTTTATTGTAGGAATGTTCAGAGTTTCCCGCCATTTTGGTAGGAATCACTCTGAGGGACAGAGAGACAAATACAGCAGAGAGGTACTTGTTTCCACCACCACTAGCAGCCTGCTTAATGCCAGCTCCTTGAGAGTCTCCTCAAGATGAAGATCTCAAACTCAGGTATGTTCACAAATGCCTGAACAGAGTGTGTATCAAGCCTGAATGTCACTTCTCATGGCTGGTGACTATCGCTGCCACTAAACCTCTAGGAGAAGCTATTGGTTTATGAATGTTCCCTGATTAATGCAGACATGATGTGCGTTTGCTTTAACTTTTAAACTTTGATTCATTCACTCTCCTCAGCAGTCAAAGCACACATTTTGCACTGCTGTGGTCCTCCTGGTTAACACCTAGCCAACCACACAGGTTCCATAAACAACTTACATAAGCTCCTGGCTCCATAAGCACCATTTTACAAATAGTGAAGGGGTAGTTTGCCTGCAAAATGAAGGTGAGGCTCTTCCCTTCACACACCAAATTCCTGTACAATAAGACTTTGTGGAAGTATAACCTTCAGGATGAAGATTCAACAAGGTCAAAGATCATGTGTGTGGCCCTCTGAGGGGAAACCCACAAACAGGACATGAGTGCACCAACACACAAGCACAAGAATGTACATACACCTGGGGATAGACAAACATGAGACTTAATGGATATTAAAGGGCTCTCAACATGCACTGTGGAAGTCATGATGCTAGGTGCTCCCCAAGGGTCTTGATGTTGCCTGTTATTAGATAATAACAATCTGATGTACAATATTTATATCAGACACATACATAAGACCAGAAGCCCCCAGTGCTACAGAGAATACTAATATCTACTGATAATCCCTTATTCTATTAACATTTCTAGTTCCCTTTTAAATCTGAATTTCTTTAGTACCCTGTTCAAGCTGGCAACTGTCATGCCATTCCTAGGATAAACTCCAGTATGTAGCCTGGGGTTATATCTCTGGCATTTCAAGATCCAGTGCATTTAAAACATTATTATTTATTTCATTCCTATCCTGCCTTTCTCCCAAAGCAGGGGCACAAGGCATCTTTAAAAAATATGAACAAAAGGCAGATACCACTGAAAACAGAAGGAACTGTGTTTTTGGTTTTTTTAAAAAAACCAATGAAGCATATTAATAATGTTAAAAAACTAATTTAAAACGGGAAGCAGGAAGATATGTAGCATCCCCTGTGAAATCACACAAGCAGTTTGCCTGGAAAGGGTGGGGTTTGCCTGCTGGTAGAATGATAGCAAGGAGGGGACCAAACTCACTTCCTGTGGGATTTCCATATCCTCTGTGTGTGTGTGTGTGTGTGTGTGTGTGTGTGTGTGTGTGTGTGTGTGTGTGTGTGTGTGTGTGTGTGTGTGTGTGTGTGTGTGTGTGTGTTGTGTCATTACAGTCATAACTGACTCTTCGTGAACCCATGCCCATGGAGTTTTCCTGGCAGGAATACTGGAGTGGCTTGCCAGTTCCTACTCCAGGCACCTACAGCACCTGACATTCCCTGGTAGTCTCCCATCCAAGTACTAACCAGGGCCGACCCTGCTTAGCTTCCGAAATCAGGCAAGACTGGATGTCCTTAGGGCATCGGAGTAGCCACTGAAAAGACCCTCTCTCGTGTAACCACCAATAGTGTCTGTGAGGGTGGAGAGACTGACAGAGAACTCTAGCTCCTTTTTGTAACTGCATTAGAACAGGAACCACCAGAGGCATTCCACAACTTAAGGCTGCTTTCACATGAACACAAAAATCCGCTGCAAAGTGCTCGCAGATGCAGAGCACAAAATCGTTTTCCCACGAGCAGTGGACTTTAATAAAAATTAAGTGTAGCCACACCCATTTAAGTGTGACCGAGTGCATTTTATAATGCACTGGTATCGAGGTGATAAAATCCTTGTTTCTGTTCTGATGCGGATTTTAAACTGTTACTCAAGTCTGTGGGAACACGGATAATCTGCACCAAAACCTTTTTGCCCCCGCTATCGTGTCTTTGCTGCAGTTCTCAGTCATGGTATCAGAACGGTTGTGGATTTTCAAAACATGAACATGGGAACATCAGATCCGTGACATCAACCATATGACCGCTCCGTGTGTGTATGTGATCCGGATCAATGTTTGCTGTGGATTTTAGTGGTTGTGTGAAAACAGCAGTCCCCCATCATGCAGATTAAATTACTATGGAATTGTGAGAATTTGAAAGGATGTCATATTGAAGAGGGAACAGGTTTGTTTTCCATGGCTTCAGAGACTAGGACTCGGGGCAATGGTTTCAAACTACAGGAAAAGAGATTCCATTTGAACATTAGGAAGAACTTCATGACAGTTAGAGCTATTCGGCAGTGGAATATGCTGCCATGGAGGGTGGTTGAGTCTCCTTCTTTGGAGGCTTTTAAGCAGAGGCTGGATGGCCACCTGTCAGAAACATTGTGATGGGGGTTCCTGCATGGCAGGGGGTATGACTGCATGGCCCTTGAGGTCTCTTCCAACTCTATGATTCTATGATTCTATGATGCAAAAAAAGAGACTTTGCTAAACTCAGAACTTATGACAATAATGTATATAAAATGAGAAGAAGAATGGAGGGAGATGGGAAAGGAAAGTCAAGTCAAATCAAATCAAAGGAACAGAATCTTCAGAATTCTCTGGCTTGCATACAAAAACCACCCTGTAATGCTAATAAAGTCCAATCCTTTTGTGAATACTTCATCAGATATGAATCAAAAGTTGTTGGTTGCACCCCTGGAACCACCCAACGTGTAGCTTCAAGGAGTGATGAACTTAATTTTAACAACATAATTGGTTCATGTGCAATTATTGAGAAATCTGAAAATGGGAACAGTTTTTCCCTCTGGCCTGATCTCCTAGTAATTAATTACAAAGGCAGGCAAGGCGCTGTGCTTGAAATTGTTCTTAGTGTAGGCAATTTGAATCGATTTCTATTCAGAGTTTTTAAAAATCAGATTCAAGTCACATGGCATTTAAACTGGTGGCTGCATTCTTATGTATCGAATGGATATCTCTCCCACCGCTGCCACCACCAATCATTTAAGCTGGTTTTGGTGTCTTCATTGCTGACGTCTCATTTATACAAAACTATGTTGAATAAATGTTAGAAGTGAGGTATTTTTCCTTAAAAAAACTCCTACCAGCCAGTTTTTTTTAAAAAAGCTCTCCTTGCAGCTTACTTAAATCAGTCACACTCGTTCATTGTGTGGATGATAAAACTGAAATTGATTTAAATGATACTGAAATGTAGTTCTTATTGCCAGTGTAACACCAGCCTCACTCACTGTGGTAGAACTACATTACAAAGAACCGCAGGCCTGGGGACCCAGGTGTTCTGTGGCTGGGGGCTTGTGGGTGGCTGGGTGTCATTTGAGAATGAACATTCAAAACACGAATAAGCAAGCTGCAGCAGTTTGTAGCTGCAAATGGCATTCTGAAATGAATGCAAGAAAGGCACAAATACTACTGTAGAAATCAAGCAAATGCAAATTCAGAATTTGAAGAATTTTAAAGAGGAACAGTCTGAGAGTGACAAAGCTCCCTGGATGAGTAGTGAAACGTTTCAATTTCACAAGAAAAGAAGTCCAATTGCCATGAATCAACTTCTGGATAACCTCACCTGGACTAAGCATCATCACAGACCTGGATGCATATAAAACCTTTGCCCTTAAATATCCTGGTGCATTGTGCACTTAGGAAGATGTAAAATTTTAAAATATCTCAGAAGGCTGAGTTCATGATAATGGAATCTCTATTGTTGTTTTCTTCTAAACAAAGGCTCAGTTCTGGATAGAGCTTCATGTTCAATCTACTGTGTTCAGGACACAGCCAGTGATACCTGGGGATAAGTAGTGTTTTAAATTTTGTAAGCAATTTTAAGAGTTTTTCATATTTTGTATGGTGTTTTATGTGTTTTATGTGTTTTATGTGTTTTGTATGTTTAGAGTGTGTAGTGGAACAGCACTCTAATTTCGTTGTGCATATCTTGTGTATGCATAATGACAATAAAACCCTATTCTATTCTATTCTGTTCTGTTCTATTCTATTCTATTCTATTCTATTCTATTCTATTCTATTCTATTCTATTCTATTCTATTCTATAAGAGGTACATGCACACCCATGCCCCTATTCCCAATTTAGTCCATCATGCAGGCAGCCAAAAGTCAGCATATAGCTGCTACATCTTCAGAATACAGTGGTCCCCCACCCTTTCGCGGTTCATATACTGCGGTCCTGCTGTATCACGGGACCACAGTATATGAAAAAGGCCCCCTGGGGTAAGGGGGGAAAGGCCTGTTTCAGGCCTTTCATACAACCCCCAACCTGGCGCTCTCCCAAATGGGCTTGCGAGGGCCTTCCCAGGCCTTCTGGAAGCGCCAAAATGGCCTCCCTGCAAAGCAGAAGTGACTTCCGGTAAACCAGAAGTGATTTCCAGATTGCTGAAAATCATTTCTGAGGCCTCCGGTAAGTTCAAGAGCCCCCGGGTAGGCGCCCCAGGGCCGACCTGATCTGCATCCGCATATCACGGATTTTCAATTATCTTGGTTTGGGTTGGGTCCCTAACCCCTGCAATAGGCAGGGGGTCACTGTACAAAGAAAAAAAGAGTGGCAAGATTGGAGGGGCTTGATTATCTGTGTATTTAATTAAATTTTATTTGCCATCCCATTCACCAAATGGCAACCTTGTTTGCCAATGGACAGGCATCCAATGACAGTGCATTTCACCCAGTATATTACCACGACCCTTGTGCAGGGTGCCATTCTTTTTCCTTGTTTACCAGTTGTTTCAGGAAAAAAAGATTCCATGCTGGTTTTCCCAATATTTTGTATTACAATTCCCATCTCCAAAACCCATCATGGCCAATATCCAAGGGTCATTTAAGTCAAAACATACAGAGGTCACCAATAGACATGGGCACGACTTGACGAAATTCTCGTTTCCGTTTCCGTTACTCGTTTCTGTTACGCAACAGAAATGGTAACGACAATTACTCCCCTAGAACTCGAACTCGAACCGACAAAAGAAAAATTGGGTCTGATTTGTCGTTGTCGTTCCTGGCATCGCAGCGATCGCGCGATGCAAAGCGGCACAGAAAAAAAGTTTTTAAAATTAAAAAAACCCCGATTCCCGGCCAAAAAAGCAGGTGAAAATGTGCCTGCCTGAGGGCACCTACCAGAGGGGTGGTTTCTGGGGGGGGGGTCCCCACTCCAGCCTTCCTCCCCTCCTGTCCTGGGCTGCTGGTACCAGGCTGGGAGGGGGCATCCTCGGCGTCTCCATTTGCCATGCGGTGCGGGGGGGATCCAAAATGGTGACCGCAATATTTATTTTGAAATCGTGGTCCAAAAACCCACCAAAGCACCACAGAAACATGCAAAAATTAGCTATTTTAAATGCTTGAATTTTTACAGTAGCAACAGTGGGTTTTTCTTGCAATAAAACATCTCCATTGATTTTATTTTATTTTATTTTATTTTTATTTTTTTACACCTGCGCACGCGCAATGATGGGCTGGCCATGGGATGGGACCATGCAAATTTTTGGAGCCATTCCACCAATCGCATGGCCAGGTTTTGCTGATGCTGAGACTTGCTGGTACCAGGCTGGGAGGGGGCATCCTCGGCATCTCCATTTGCCATGCGGTGCGGGGGGATCCAAAATGGCGACCACAATTTTTTTTTTAAATCGTGGTCCAAAAACCCACCAAAGCACCACAGAAACATGTGAAAATTAGGTATTTTAACTGCCTGATTTTTATAGTAGCAGCAGTGGCTTTTTCTTGCAACAAAACATCTCCATTGATTTTATTTTATTTTATTTTTATTTTTTTACACCTGTGCACGTGCAATGATGGGCTGACCATGGGACGGGACCATGCAAATTTTTGGAGCCATTCCACCAATCGCATGGCCAGGTTTTGCTGAGACTTCTGGATGTGCCAGAGAGGGCATTAAAAGCCCACCAATCCTAATCCTAATCCTAATCCTAACCCTAACCCTAACCCATACGCCAGTACATTGTGTTTTTAGTGGGCCAGAGGCACCCAGAGGTACAGCCCACTAACCCACCCTAACCTTAACCGTTACCCTAAGCCTAGCCCTTACCCCCTAACCCCATGCTCTGGGAACTGGAAGTCAAGTCGCGTTAAATCACAGTGGTAGCGACAAACGACAAACGACATGACGAAATGACAAATTTTTGAAAAATTTCGCGAAAAACGGAAACGAGCTGAAACGGACCCGTCCCGAAAACCGACAAATCGAAAAAAAAATTTCCTGATCGTGCCCATCTCTAGTCACCAATCTACCTACTTGGCCTAGAATAAGAATGATGTCCTCATTTTATCAACCCATGCTACATGTTCCCTTACACACGATACAGAAATAGTTGACTGGGGTACAGTTTCAGCAAGTATAGGCTAAGGATGTGAACAAGGCACTTAGAAATCCAATCTAGCAATGGATTATCCTAACAATTATAGGTCCCTTGCCAACATTCCATTCCTGGGAAAGTTGATTGAGAGGGTAGCGGCAGACCAACTGCAGGATGGTCTCCTGAGATAGGGATTCAGACAAAGGGGAGTGTAACCCTGCTGGTCCTTTCGGATCTTTCTGACGCTTTTGATACAGTGGTCCCCCACCCTTGTGCAGTTCATATACTGCGGTCCCGCTATATTGCAGGACCACAGTATATGAAAAAAGGCCGCTGGGGTAAAGGGCAAAGGCCTGTTTCAACCCTCCCATGCTTACGACAGGACTGGCGCTGCCCCAAACAGGCCTTTCGAGGCCTGTCGGAGGCCTCAGAAATGATTTTCAGCAAACCGGAAGTCACTTCCAGTTCACAGGGAGGCCCTTTGGGGGCCTTCAGAAGGCCTGGGAAGGCCCTCACAGGCCCGTTTGGGGCAGTGCCAGGCTCAGGGTAAGTACAAGAGCCCCTAGTTATGCCCCCTGGGCCCAACACAACCTGCATCTGGATTTTCAGTTATTTCAGGTCATGTCAGGTCCCTAACCCCCACAATAGATGGGGTATCACTGTACTATCAATCAGAGTATCCCTCAGGGATAGCTATCAACTTTGGGATTGGGGGATGCCCCTCTTTTGGTGGGTCCAGTCCTTCCTCAAGGGCTGATCTCAGATGGCAGAGCTTGGGGAAGCATCTACCCAAATCCCACAGTCATCTTCCCAATGCTTTATATTATTTACATAAAGCCACTAGGAGAAGTAGTACAGAGATCTGGAGTTTGTTGTCATCAATATGCTGATGGTATGCAGCTCTATCTCTCATTTTCATCCACAGGTGATGCTCTGCAGGTCCTTGAGTGCTCCCTGGCATCAATAACAGGGTGGGCGAGGCCCAGGAAACTGAAAAGGTATATAGATAAGACAGATACCATACTGTTCAGAGGATCATCAAACTGGTTAGAAGGATATTTACTGGGCTTCGATGGGGCCAAACTTTTCCTGAAGAATAACATTCAAAGCCTGGAGCCACACTTGGTCTCAGCTGTCTCTTTGGAGTTGCAAATATCTGCTGTGGCCAACAGTGCCTTTTGTCAACTTTGGTTGATTACGGTGTCTACCTGGATAAGAAATTCCTAACAACAATGGTAATCTCTGTTATAGATGACTGTAATGCTCTCTTCATACAGTTACCCTTGAAGTCAACATGAAAACTTCAGCAGGTCAAAATGCAGCAATTAAACCGATTATAGGTGCCAGCAGATATGAACGTATCTCTCCAATCTTGGCATGACTTCATTGACTTATTGTTAGTTTCCATGCTCAGTTTAATGTGCTGGTCACAATCTGTAGAGCTCTTAATGATACAGGACCCTAATATCTGATGCAGTCCACAAAACAGCTACCCATCCCACATGATCCTTGCAGTCCTTGAAGTTTAGAACTGTAAAACCCAAGGAGTCCTCCCTTCCTGAAACAAGCTGGAATCTCTAGCATGTATACTTTATTGAAACAGCGATGCCTACACTGGCTTCGACACGTTGTAAGAATGCCAAAAGATCTTCTGTATGGAGAACTAGCACAGGGAAAGCGCCCCAGAGGGAGACCAGAGCTGCGGTATAAAGATATCTGTAAGAGGGAACTGAAGGCCTTGGGAATGGACCTCAACAGATGGGAAACCCTGACCTCCGGTCGCACTGTCTGGAGGCAGAAGATACAGCATGGTCTACATAAATTCGAAGAGGCATTTTGTCCAACAGGCAGAGG
>JAHTLZ010000204.1:13934943-13953156 GCA_023846285.1 Phrynocephalus versicolor | reverse complement strand
ATAGATAGATAGATAGATAGATAGATAGATAGATAGATAGATAGATACATTATGCATGCATGAATGAATGATCTTGGTTTAATCCAAGATTATCTTCAGCTGTGGTATTGATACTTCTACACTTAACAAACCAATGGTCTGATGTGGTATATGGTTCTGTCTTTTAGGTGTCTTGTATGGTTGGTAGATTAGGCCAGTCATGTGAAGTATACCTTTTGCACTACAGTTCCCCTCAGCACTAGCTAAGCATTGCCAATTGCCAGGGATATAGTTAGAATCCAGATTCAGGATGGAAGGCCAAAAGAGGGTCAAAATGAATCCTGATGAGAGAGATAGGATGGTAGGTAGTCCAAAAACCTAAATAATTGAGGGTACAGTCATCCCCCTCCATTTTGCATTGCATATACTGCAGCACCAGCATATTGTGGGACCACAGTATATGAAAGGCCAGCCCCTCTGGAGCAAGCTGCATGGGCCTGTTTGAGGCCTCCTGCACTTACCCCATGCCTGGCATTACCCCAAATGAGCCTCCAATGGGCTTCCCAGGCCTGTTGGAGGCCCCAAAAGTGGTTTCTGGCAAACTGGAAGTCACTTCCAGAAAACCGGAAATGACATCCAGATCACTGGAAGCCACTTCTGGGGCCTCCGACAGGCCCAGGACGCCCGTTGGAGGTTTGTTTGGGGCAGCGTCAGGCCTCAGGTAGGTGTAGGAGGCCCCAGATAGACCCCCCAACATCTGCATATCATGGATTTTCCATTATCGCAGGTCAGGTTGGGTCCCAAACCGCTGTAGTATGCAGGGAATTACTTAACAATGTATGTTAGAGATGGGCACGAAATGAACTTTTTTCATTTCCATTATTCATTATTCATTCCATTATGTAACAAAATGACTAACGAAAATTGTGATGAAAATGAAATGAACAGAACCACAAAAATTGGGTTCGTTACGTTTTGTTTTCGTTAATGGCGACACACAATGAAATGAGCTGTTTTAAATGTTAAAAAAACCCTGGACATCCATAAAAACACAGTGATAATTATTTATACTGTCTGATAATACCTTCCAGGGGGAGTTGGGGTCCTTAAAACGTGCATTTATGTCTTTTCTCAGATTGCTGTATTTTTTCCTTTAAGGGGAGTTAGGGGACACTGACCCAAAATGGCTCCCAGGTGCCTAATATTGATTTCTTGGGTATTAAAACGCCCTGGACATCCATAAAAATGCAGCGATAATGCGATAATTATTTGAAATTATTACCTACCAGGGGTAGAAACGAAAAATGAAAAAACAAAAAACAAAAATGAAATTTTTCCAAAAATTCACAAAAAACGGAAACGAACCAAAACGGACCTCTCAACGAAAAACCAAAACACCATTTTTTTTATTCGTGCCCATCTCTAATATATGTGATAAAGCTGGAATTCTGTCATGTGAAGCTGGTTTAGTTTCTACTGTGTGGGATGCTCTTTGATGATGGCAGTGTTAATATTTTAAGCAAGAGGCAGCAATATCAACCACAGGTTCCTTAGATTAGCTGAGGAATCTGGCTGTAGTATTGGCTGAAGGCTGAAGATAATCATCCTTACCTTGTTTGCAACTACAGTACATGTCTTGTGTTATGTTCTATCAAATTGCAAAGGACTTATAGCAGCCCTGTTGGAGCTTTCATGTTAAGTGTAACATTTAAGGAGTGGTTCCCCCCCCCACTGGATTTTCAGGGCCAAATGAGAATTCATACCCAGGTCTTCGGAGTCCTAGCCTATCACTCTATCCACTACACTATGGCTGCGGTCATACCTGTGGTTTTTTTGTGGGGGGGGGGGTTGCGTATTTAAATTTCCTGCGTATTTTTTTTCTGGGCGGTCACGTGGTTTTTAATGAGCAGTTGGTGTCCTCTCCTCTGCATTGTACTTTCCTATTCTGGTTCAGTCCTAACCTGTATACTACACATTTTGTCCTACTTTCTGGCTCCAGTTTCTAAGCCTCCGTGGCAAATACTGTTTTTATTGTGTATTTTCTGTGTCCTGTTGTGGTTGCAGAAGCAAATAAGTAAGCATTTTCGAGTGAAGTTTCTAAATCCAGCCCCCTGGCGGTGGTTTAGGAAACTTTGCTGAAACTGCTGTTCGAGGGGCGTGGTTGGCCGGGAGCAGAATTTGCTTCTCTTCCTTGTTAGCACGCGATCTTTTACTGCGTAGTTCACCAGCGGGAAACTACGCAGGAAACACAGGTCTGACTGCAGTCTAAACTGAGTATCATTGGAACTACTTATTTATTATCTGACAAGGTTTACCCGGAATCCCTCGTGAGGTCTGCTCAGAACTGGTGGCCAGTGCAGCATGACCCTGCCCATTCTTCTCATTAATTCTGGAAGGCCAGAGCAATATTCCAGACTTGTAATCAGCATCGGTCAACGAGGGCTTGGGACTTGGGTGCCAACATTTATAAGACACAAACATCCCCTCTTGAATGATATGCTGATGCTCTCTTTTTTTTTTTTTGCAAGGAAGCAACAGAATTACAACAGCTGCTCATTTCATGATGACAGAAAGTTTGCATTTCCCCCTCCTTGCCATTACACATTAAACCACCAAGTAACCTTCTTATTAGACAGAGGGAAGCAAGCACAAAAAGGGCAACAGCTGCTCTTCCTGGCAAGCAGCTTGTATCTCTGACTCACCTCTCTGCAACCTGTTCCTTCCACTCACCGTGTACTTTGCTCTACTCTCAAGGTTCACTCAGCCTTCCATCTTCCTGAGGTTGGTAAAATGAGTAGCCAGCTTGCTGGGTGGAAATGTGTAGCCTGCATACTGTAATTAAAAACTGTAAACCGCCCAGAGACAACTAGAAGTGGTATGGGGTGGTATATAAGCAGAACACTTTGCTTTTACTGCCATATCCAGGCAATCCCATGATTGCTGTGATGGCTTCCACTTGGCTTGGTTCAGGTCCCTGCCAAGGTGCTGGGGTTTAGGGTTAGGGTTAGGGTTAGGGCCCTGAAACCCTCCATGGCTTAAGATTTACATACAGTCTGTCTGTCTGTTGTGGCATTACAGTTGTGACTGACTCTTCATGACCCCATGTCCATAGAGTTTTTTTGGCAGGAATACTGGAGTGGCTTGCCAGTTCCTACTCCAGTTACATACAGTGGTACCACTTAAAATGAATTAAATTTGTTCTACGGGTCAATTTGGTTTACGAAAATTTCATCTTATGAAACACGGTTTTCCAACGGAAGGCATTGAAAATGGATAAACCTGTACCGGAGATTAGAATAAAAACAAAAATAACTGGCTGATTTTTTTCCTGGGTACATGTGGAACGTATTTTTGTCTTGCAAAGCATTCCATAGGGAATTTTTTTTATCATGCAAAAAATTCCCAGAATGTTTTTTCTTTGTCTTAAGAGGTCCCACTGCACTTCAGAGACAGCTACAACTTCTGTGAGTCTTCGCCCTTCTGCTGCTTTCATTCTGGAGATGCAGCCCTCCTCTCAGTGCCACTGGCTGGTAAAGCAGGATAATCCCTCACGAGCAGCAATCGCTGTTAGCTGTGGGCCTGACCTTTCTGAAGAAATTTGGAGCTCTTTCTCACTGTGGCATTTTAGGGATGATATAAATGAGAACTTGTTGGTTGCAAAGGCCTCCTCTGCTGTTAAGAGTTGCACTTTCAGGCTGTGCTCTTTTAAGCTGTTGTTTTGAACTGCTTTGAAGCCAGTGCCACTTGTGGGAAAAACAAACAAACGCACAACATAAATCAAGCTTTGCAAAGGCAGGGGAAAATGCTTTGAAATAAACCTGCACAGTAGTTTTAAATTGCTTTGAAGCTATTGTTAATGCTTATGGCTTTATCTCTGGGAACTAGAGATTTGTTGAGACTCCTGGTTTCTTTGGAAATTGACATGTTGTTAGAGGGTTTAGTTTGATGAGAGTCGTAGAGATCCTCAAAGCAATCTGTAATGATTTTAGTTTCAGGTGATAGGTTAGATATAAGGTCACTATTTATTTATTTATTTAAGAGTATTTTTACTCCACCTTTCTCCTTGGAGAAGGACCCCAGGCGGCTTACAGTAACGAGGGACAATATACAGTCCAGTGTGATTAAGACATATTCAAGTACTGAGAACAGGGAATTAAGGGATCTCTTATAGCATTAAAAGACAACATAACATTAAGGCTACAAGAGTACATGAGCAGTTAAAGAGAGAGTAAAACTTCTATGTTGGAAACTAGCATTGAAAATATAATGTCAGTGCAGTCATACAAGGTTATAAACACAAAGTCTAACTCTATGTCATCATGTATAGTAGATTCATATAAAAGACACATAATTCAGGGGAAGCTTGCCTGAAGAGAAAGGTCTTTGCTTGTTTCTGGAAAGACAACAGTGATGTATTGCCCTAAAAACAAGACGAAAGAGAACAGCCAATCGTAAACCATTCCTAAGTATG
The DNA here is from genome assembly GCA_023846285.1 of Phrynocephalus versicolor. Taxonomy (NCBI): domain Eukaryota; kingdom Metazoa; phylum Chordata; class Lepidosauria; order Squamata; family Agamidae; genus Phrynocephalus; species Phrynocephalus versicolor. Next base: position 13,948,706 of record JAHTLZ010000204.1, on the reverse strand, counting down.
TGTTTATAGTACATAATGTAAATGGGATCTTGGTGGCACTTTGCCTCAGCCACTAGACATGAAGAAGAACCTTCTATGATGCTGGTCCCAAGCTGTGGAACTGTATCCCACAGGAGATTAGATTGGCCCCTTCTTTGCTGTCTATTCATTTATTTATTATTATTATTTTATATATTTTTATATTGCCCATCTTCCCAATGGAGGTTTGGGTGTGCTGGTGGACAGATCAATGAAGGTGTCAACCCAGTGTGTGGCAGTGGTGAAGGTGGCCAGTTCAATACTAGGGATTATCAAAAAGGGGAATTGAAAATGCCATTGATGATCCCTATCATGGAATTGGCCTTCTTCACCACTGCCACACACTGGGTAGACACCTTCATTGAGATGTCCACCAGCACACCAAGATCTCTTTCCTGATCCGTCACAGATAGCTCAGAGCCCATGAGTTGCAGTTCTGGTCACCACATGCCATTGTACAAAACAATAGTAGGGCTGCACCTGGAGTATTGTGTACACTTCTGGTCACCACATCTCAAAAAAGACATAGTGGAACTGGGAAAGGTGTAAAAGAGAGCTACTAAAATGATTACTGGGCTGGGGGACCTCCCTTTTGAGGAAAGGCTAAAACATTTGGGGTCATTTGGCCTGGAAAAAAGGCACTTGGGGGGGATATGACTGAGATGTACAAAATAATGCAGGGCATGAATAAAGTGGATAGAGGGATGCTCTTCTCCTTCTCACAAAATACCAGAGCTAAGGAACATCCACTCAAATTAAGGGTTGGGAGAGTGAGACCAGAAAAAAGAAAATATTTTTTTACCCAGCATGTTGTTAGTCTGTGGAACTCCTTGTCACAGGATGTGGTGATGGCATCTGGCCTGGATGCCTTCAAAGGGGGATTGGACAGATTCCTGGAGGAAAGGTCCATCACAGTCTACAAACCATGATGGAGATGTGTAATCTCCAGTCTTAAAACTGCGGTACTTCAAGGGCCAGATGCAGGGGAGTGGTATCAGGAGACAGATATCTGGTTTCGTCCGCTCCCAGACACATCTGGTGGGGCCTCTGTGAGATACAGAAAGCTGGACTAGATGGGCCTTTGGCCTGATCCAGCATGGTTCTTCTTATTTTTTAATGGAATTGTCCACCACTGTTTCCAGGCTGGCTTTGTACATGGCAGCCATGAACCCTCCCCTCTTCAGAATCAAATGGTAGTCAGATAACTCCTCACCAAAGAATTCAATCGATGTGGCTGATGCTGTTGGACAGCCAAAGGTTGGGTTTCTACACAGCATCCTTTGGAGGAGGGTGGGGGGGCGCTTCTTCCAGAACATTCTCTTCTAACCTATACATCTCAAAAGCAAGAGAGTGCCTCAGCCATGGTGACATGGCACAAGTCTCCAAGAAACCAAATGCCAAAGAAATGACTTTCATGTTTGCGTTGTGCCCTCTTGATCTTCTTGGCCTCCGTTTGTATCCCATAATGAATGTGATTGAAGTGGGCAAAAGTCTCCTTGGAGTATGAGTCCAAGAGACTCCATCCCTCCAGACATCTTTAATCACTTCTGCAAATATTCAATTTGATGGTTGGGAGCAGGGAGGATTCATGAATCTATCTGATAAGTCACAGTTGGCTGAAGCCAACATCTCCTCGAGTTACAGGCCATTGATCCAAAAGGTGCAGCCAGGTGTCATCTTTTTCTAAAACTTGTCACAAGCTAAAGGCATGGGACTGATACAAGGACATCTTTGATCAGGACTCTTTCCTAACTGAAAGAGATTTTCTTTTTCTGTCTCTTTTCATTTCTGGCTAAGTTCTGCTTCGAGACACTATCATTTGGTTAACCAAATGTGGGAGAGTTTTGTTATTTCCAGAACAATCATCATCGTTCCATAATCTTCCTATTTATGGGCACAGAACCATCTCCCATCACCACAGCAGAAGCTGCTAATTAAAAAGTAATACAGTACTCACAGAGGCCCAGCTAACCCTCAGCAATGCCTTCTTAAATCACCTGCAGTGACCCATTTTTTGTGATTAATTCTGATTAACTGTGTCACAGCTGTAGCTGCTGTGTGTGTTCCATTAGGAATGGGTTTTGATGAAAACCAGCATTAGTACCAGGGCAAAAAGAAGTAAAGAAGATGAGCAGCTTCACCTTGCTCATTCATCATGAAATTCTGGCATGATCTCTGTTCCAAGGACAGTTCAGATATTCTACCTAGACAATGGACAGGGAGAGATCTGAGATCGGACTTCCCAAATTCTGTCCCAGCTGCAATGGAAATTTCCATGGCAATAGACAGCAGAATCCTATGCTTATGAGGCAATGCACCCCATTGTGTTCTATGTGAATTGCTCCCAAAAAGATGTTTTCAGGATAGCAATCTAAGGCTGCACTTTCTATACACAACTACTTAAGATAAACCATCATTGAACTCATTGGGACATATCACTGAATATGAATGTACAGTACACAATTGGGTTATTGAAAGGAAAGGTGCTAAGAGCTCCAAATGCAAAATGCATTTGTGTTGCTTTGGGGCCAGAATGCCAAGGCAAGTAAAGATGAATAGGTCAGCTTTGTCCTGAAAGTCAATCTTGAAAAGTAAAGCTTATCAGTATTACTCTGAATCCTGAAATCAATACTTTCTAAATTGCAAAAGACAAATTCTGCCTGTTACTCAGCAATTTTGAAGAATCTTTAATAATCTGATTAGCATTTACTAGGCTTTGTTCGACTTTACAAGACGAAAATGCCTTGACTATGTTGATTCCATAAATGTCTTGAGAGTCCTACAGCAAAACTATGGCATGGGAAGATCAATAAAATGCCATAGAGCAGTGGTTCTCAACCTTCCTAGTTCCCTGAGCTCCTTGCCCTCTGAAGATGCCAGCCACAGAGACTGGCGAAACATCAGGAAGCGAAACTTCCAGAACGCAACCAAACAGCCCGAAAAACTCACAACAGCGATCAGATCTTGGCCGTGAAAGCCTTTGAGAATACATTCCTAGATTCTTGGAGCAGTGAAATCCTTGTAGAAAATCTAAAATCAAGGATTTAGCTTCTTGGAGTATAAACTGCATTTCCCATCAAAATAATTCCTTTCCTTTCTTTTGCTATTATGATAGTATGTAATGGCTTGTTGCCTTATAAGTTGTGCATTTCATCTGCAAACGGACGTGTGGAATTTTGCTCTTTGGGATTCTGACTCCTCAGTCCCGTTCCCTGTCTGCCTAGTTTGCCTCCCCCTTCAGCAGCTACTCAGTGCTTAGAACACTATCTAGACACTTGTTGCTTCCATTTACTTGAGCTTCAGCAAAGCTTGGGTTCCCTCAATGCCCCCATTTTGGCTGCTTTGGTCTGGCTGTAGCATGTACATCCAAAACAGAGGGAAAGATTGCTCACGAGAATTTGGAATGCACAAGGAAGCTCAGAAGTGCAGTTGGTTTACTTCTATAAACCATAGAACAATGTTTGCTTTAAACCTAATTATGCTTGGTTTCGGATGCTTGTTGGTGGGCATGTATGTGGGTCCGTCCTGCTGCAGACTTTGGCGTCTCTGTGGTATTCCTTGTTTTGCAGTAGAATTGCTGAGATTCTTTGTATTTCCAATTGGAATACAGAGAAGGTGTTTTCAGCCTTTGTCACACACTCTCTCTTGTGATACGATGCAGGAAAGACCATTTTAAGAGATACTTGGAGCAACAAGATCCTAACTCAGTTGGCTTAACAATAAGAGGAAACGCCCAAGGCAATGTCTAAATCTTCGCTAAAAAAACCCCCACTTTTCTCCAGGTGCTACAAAAAGGCAGAGAGCACGAAAGAAGAAAATACACAGAAATACATCACGCAGCTTCTGATATGTCTGTGAAGATTCTCAGACATCCAGGTGAGTTCATCCATGTGGCTTCATCAGTGTGACGAAGCTGCTTGGATGAGTTGCGAAACATTTTGATCTCTCAAGAAAAGAAGTCTAATTGCCACGACTCAACTTCCAGCTGCTTCTGGTAGTTTTTCTGTTTTGTTTTGCTACAAAACAGCATTTCTCTGTCTCTCTCTCTGAAGTCCTGATACAGGTCATTACTACAGCTAACAAGATGATTTCGGTAGTATTTCAGTACTCTGCCTGCGGAAATCAGGCTGGCGGAGTTTCTGCCGGCCTTTAGGAGAGCGCTAAAGACCTGGCTCTTTAGGGAAAGCTTAGGCTTTGGCTGAGTGCACCATGGTATGTTGTTTGTTTGTTGTGTATTGTTCTCCCAGCCTTTTCTTGTCGGACTTTGTGCTTGTAGTATGAATGCGTTATTATTTTTGTTTTTGTTTTACTGGACCCTTAGTATTGTCTGGTTCTCCCCCCCCCGCCCCGGATAGGTTGTTTTGTTATAACCTGCTGTAAACCACCCAGAGTTCCCGTGGGAAAGTCGGGCGGTTAACAAATGCAAATATAAATAAATAAATATTTGTCATCATTATCAGAATGGCAGAGATAGAATGGACCCTATGGCTTATTCACAGGCATGTCCAAACTTTGGCCCTCCTGATGTTTTGGACCACAACTCCCAGAATTCTAAGCTTAGATTGCCAATGACAAAGGACTGTGGGAGTTGTGGTCCAAAACATCAGGAGGGCCGAAGTTTGGATATGCCTAGCTTATTGAGTTCAGCTCCTGTCAGAGAGGCACAGTGGGGAACTGAACTTCCAACCTCTGGCTCTGCAGCTAGATCCCTAAACCACTGAGCTGTCCAGGCTTGAGCCCAAATTGAATAGGAATAGGAATCTTTATTCTCATTTCCCTCTTGCAGGAACAACGAAATTGAAATGCATACAGTAAATACTGCCTCACATCCTAGCATGCTTGTATCTGGTCCGTGACTGCTCACTAAGGGACTTTGTTCTCTGCCAGATCCTCTGGCTGTAAGTGGAATCAACTCAACCCAAAGGGCCCCCGTACCCAATCCTATGAGGTAGTTAGTAAGGATTCCATTGGTTGCAACACAGCTGGATGCCCAAGCATGAACTAAATATATGTGTCTCTGTGTCTCTTAGAATCATAGAATCTTAGAGTTGGAAGAGACCTCAAGGGCCATCCAGTCCAACCCCCTGCCATGCAGGAACCCCCCATCCCAGGACTCCTGACAGATGGCCATCCAGCCTTTGCTTAAAAACCTCCAAAGAACGAGACTCCACTACCCCCCAGATTGTGTCCCATTCCCCACCTCTGCACTTGGATGATCAGGGCAGTTTGTTTGCCAAAATCTGGCTGAAACAGGATCTAGATCAGAAATGGAGAACTTTTAGCCTTCCAATAAATCTTCCTGTCCTTGACGAAGTTTCTTTATGAGATTCCTGGCATTTGCTCCCTGAGGCAGTTAGCCCATTCTGTCCAATGACAGAACAGGCTCTGTTTATTCTTGTGGGTTCTATGCCAGTAAAAAGTATGTGGCGGCTGAATCCCAAAAACCACATTCTTGTCTTCACATAATTTTATTATGTATTCTGTCCCCAAAGAGATACATTTTACTGTGGGCTTATGTAATGCTAAGCCTTAGCAAGTTCCCCCAAAGCTAAGTAGTCTGGAAGCATCATTCTGCAGCAGACCCACCGTTTTTCTCTAGGTTTTGTCTTAAGCATAAACAGAAAGAATTTGTATTGCAGAAAATAGATATTAACATTTCTGTTTTTCCTCTATAGCTTTAGCAACAGTGAATCTGACATCATGTTCTTATCCCCATATGAACGATAAATCAGCATTTTTCGTAGTTACATTGGGTGCAACACAATGCTTTCGTTTCATAGTTGGGAGGAGTTGTGTTTCTTGCCCAACAACTCTCAGAATCATCCAGCCAGATTGTTATACTGACTTATGGGAATCTGGGAATTTGTGGCCAAAAAAGTAACTTTCTCAAGCTTTCCCAGGATGATCTCTATTATCAGGTGAATGATGAAAAACGACTACCTTCTGCAGAATATTGTGGAGTGGCTTTTCAAATTTTTACTGTGGTGCATCATTCTAGGCAGAATTTATTTTATTTATTTATGAAAATATATCAGCAGTGTAGAGTTAAAACCAGCATGCCAGCTGCACCTCTTCCTTGAGAGGTCAGATCCGGCCATGGTGACACATGCCTTAATTACATCTTGGCTGGATTACTGTACCATGCTCTACATGGGGCTGCCTTTGGAAAGTGTTGGGAAACTCCAGTGGGTTCAAAACACTGCAGCCAAATGGTTAAATGGGGCTGGTTCTGGGGAACATATAATTCCCCTGTCATGTCAGCTCCACGGGCTACCATTCCCAGTAAAAATTCAAAGATCTGGTTTTAACCAATAAAGTCCTAGGCAGCTTCTGTCCAAGATATGTTGAAGCCTATCTCTCCCTTTATGAGCCTATTAAGCACACAATAAGGTAAAGGTTCCCATCCCCCTGCACATGTGTGCTAGTCATGTCCGACTCTAGGGGCGGTGCTCATCTCCATTTTCAAGCCGAAGAGCCAGTGTTGTACAAGTCTGTGGCCATGTGGCCAGCATGGCTAAACACATTTCTGTGCATGGAACACTGTTTACTTTCCCACTTTTTACAGCAGTACCAATTTATCTACTTGCATTTACACACTTTCAAACTGCTAGGTTGGCAGGAGCTGGGGTTAACAGCAGGAGCTCGCTCCACTGCGTGGCACCCTGGATTCGAACCACTGAGCTGCCAACTTGCAGCCAACAGTTTGAGTGCTCTTAGCCCAATGAGCCACCATGCCTCTGCAAGCACGCAGTACTAGGAGTCTATTACAATCATCAGGAGAGGCCTTTCTCTCAGACCCATTACCCTCACAGGATCATTTGGTGAGAACACAGAATAGGGCCATCACATAGCAGTACATAAGCACAAAGTAGGTTAGGTTCTACCATTAGATGTCTGGGTGATTTCTGACAAACTCATCAGAGATTTCATACCTGCAGTTGACTAATATAATGGTGGGGGACATGTGTCCAGCCAGATGTTTTGTATTTAAGTCTCCTCTGGGAGGACAAAACTCCAGGAGGCAGTGGAAGATAGGAAGGCCTGGCGAGCTCTGGTCCATGGGGTCACGAAGAGTCGGACACGACTGAACGACTGAACAACAACAACTCTTCCCAATAATTTAAGTTTCTGGCTGTGAAACCATAAAGCTAGGATAAGGGAGTCTTAACTCACTCCTGATAATTCTTTACCTGTGAAATCCTGAAAAGATTTGCCATGTGCCATAAGCCAGAACTGGCTTGATCTCAAATGGTTATTATTAATGCCTCAGCATTGGCCATGTAGGTTGAGGAGAATAGAAGCTGAATTCCAATTATTTGGAGGGTCACTGTTTCTCCTCACTGAGCATGTTAACTGGAATAATTAAAGCAAAATGGGTGGAGAGTTAGGCTAGGTAAATCATATACAACTGAGGCATTCCTGTCCTACAATGTTTTCTAACAAGTATTTTTGTTTGTTTGTTTGTTTGTTTGCTTTATTTTGTTTTTCTCTGTCAGTACAAACTTCAGTTTTAAGATCTTTTGACCACATCTTGAAAAAAAAATCATCTTTGTGCTACAACTCCCAGCTGTATAGATATATACTGTATAGTCCAATATATCATGTTTCTGGTTTCCAAGGGAGTCTTTAAGACCATTACTCCACATATGTTCTACAATTATTTTCTTTTTAAAAGGTCCAAATGTCCCTCAAGTATAGGGTTCTTCAGAAAGACTTAAATGTAAAATCTGGATAATTTCACCTCCCTGGTTTGGGAAGGGAAATTATCCTAAACCAGAGAATCTAAAGTGGGTAAGGCTGATTGTTCTGAAGAGGGAGATATTTCAGCAATGCCAGTTCCTAGTTTTTTGGAGGGGTTTATATCTAATTATATAAACATGTTAGCTGGGCCCAAGTGAGAATATACAGTGAAAAGAAGGAAGTCTGAGGCAGCCAATGTTGACACGTTTTTTCCATCAACACAACATGTCAAATCACAGTGACATTTCAATTCCGCACGGTACAGGGACTCAACTCTTGGTTGGGATATAATGTAATGGAAAATGTGTTTTACTTTACTCGGCATCATGTCAATGGAAAAGATGCCAGCTGCAGTGAAAACACATTTATTCATAAAGGGTACACAGCTGGAAAAAGGCTGCAATAATGATTCAGGACAAGAATTGAAAAAGAGAAACTCAATCCACAAAGAATGCAGCACAGCATGGGAGAAACACAATGTGGTCCCCCCCTGCCTAATTAGAGGAAATGCTTAGGTAGAGACTCTGGTTTGTCTTGTGTTGAGTGGCATGTATGAAAGCTTGTTTCCCTTATTTTCTTATAGCAATTTCAACTTTGTAAATCCACTCTATAAATTTTATTTATTTATTTTTATTTTTTAGTATTTTTATCCCACCTTTTTCCTTGGAAAAGGACCCAAGGCGGCTTACAGTAAGGAGAGACAATATACAGTCCATTACAATGAAGACACATTCAGTTTGAGAAACAGATTATTGTGGGGTATCTTACAGCATTAGAAGGCAACATTAAAACTAACAATTGATGATAACATAGTGATGGCGAACCTTTTAGAGACCGAGTGCCCAAACTGCAATTCAAAGCCCACTAGTTTTTTTTGCAAAGTGCCAATACAGTAGTTTAACCTGTATACAGGTGGCTATGAAGGGGTGATGTCGGGTGCCCACAGAAAGGGCTCCGAGTGCCACCTTTGGCATCCGTGCCATAGGTTTGCCATCACTGACATAGTGTCAATGCAATGCAATGCAATAAGTATATTATATATATATTTAAAAAAACATGAGATCATTTAAATTAAATCAATTGTGATCAAGAAGATTTATTTCAGGGAAGGTATTTTATGACAGAAAGGATTGTGTGAAATAGACTGGTATTTCTCTTTTGAAAAATCTAACATGGTTATAACTCAGACACTAAGAAATAAATTTGCCCACTTTGAACTACTCTTTTGTTTTCCTTGGCACTGTTCTGGAATTCCTACAAGGACCCTGTAAGGAATTCTTACAAGGACCCTGTAAGGTCAATCGAGATTTATTCTGCCACATTTCAAATGGTGGAATAGATGGACTGTCCACCTACTTGGTAAGACCACCTGCTGAGGAACTAAAATATATAATGTGCAAATACCAATGGAGTGTGTGCATTTGAGTGTGTTACTGCTATCAGCATATGGTAGGCCTAAAGAAAAAGTGTATATTTTGACATCTGCCAACACCAGCTCTCCAGTGTGTGAAGGGATGTGCTGCCATTGACTGCACGGTCTCTGCTGAGTCCTGCTGTCCACACACGCTCGTCAAAAGTGCAGGGGGACACTTATGGAGTGAGGAAGACACGGGCATTGGCGGCAGCAGAAGTAACCGGGAAATGTTTTGACTCAACACAGGCTGGAAAGCAGGGATTGAGAGAGAGCAGCCTTTCTCTCCAATGGCATTCAGGGACCTTGTTGTGGTTTGTGCAGAGGCACCACCATTGCCATCCTCATGTCACACACTTTCTCTCCTTCTCTAAGTATCCTTTGTGCGTTAATGTCCAGGACAGACAGCTACTGCTTCACCCACTCTGCTCCTTTTGTGATGACTGTCCCTGTGAAACTGATATTTGCCATGGAAGTCCAGCTCCCATGAGAATCTGGTGGCACACACAGCTCCCAGCAGTTCTTTGTGGTTCCTTGCCATTTCAAAAGAGGCAACTTCAGATATTACTAACATTTTGGCCTTCAGTGCATGGTGGAAAGAAAATGTATACTGGGAACTCTTGAGAAATGGGGATAGGGTTTTATTTTATTTTTAAGGTATAACATCCAGAACCCCCCAGCTAGAATGCCTGCTAAGCTCTGGGGTATTCAGGGAGTAGATTCTCCTATCTCTGGTCAAACATCTTAGTGGCCAAATAATTCTCACTCAGGAGCCTTCGTAATTTCTGTGATCTGACAATGAAAGGTATTCACATCTGCTGCAGAGAGAGAGGGGAAAAATAACCTTATCTTACAAACAAGAAGCATTGTCTCAAAGTGCCCCTAAGAATGTCCTCCCCCATCCCTTTTCAAAGTACAAAAAATGCTTCATTATTCAGGGTTGCTGCACTAGCCAGAAATGAAAAGTAATTTTGGGAAATGGGAAAGTCAGGTTTGTGGAATTAATGGGTCTTGTCTGGTGCAGAAATGTCACTGAAAGCAAACACCCAGTTTTGGGAACATCCTGATACTTACTCTTCACCAGAATTGCCTTGCCAGAATCTATGGCCAAATTATACATTTCACACAAATGCCTGTAATTCTAGCCAGATGGGCGACAACACTTTTTAGTTTGGTTTAAAGGCAACTTCAGACAATTGACTGCAGCAATCTGGAAGATTTTTTTTTTTTTAGGGGAGGTCTTAAACAGGCCGGGCTCTTGTTTTCAGAGAGTCTGTTGTAACATTATTTTAAGGGTTCCTCAAAAAGAGGGATGCAAAATAAACCAAGAATTCTTCAGCCCCCAGAGAGTAGAAACCTGAAGAGTTCATTTTGGTAGGCTTCATGTCAGTGGCCTGTGACATATGGTGACCTATGGTGACATATGGTGACTGAAGTGAAGCAGGAACATTGCAGCTTCTCGTAGCTTAGCATCTCACAGTGCTCTGGGATAGTGGAACTTCAAAAAGAGAAAAGGGAACATCTGGAAGCCTTAAAATAGTGGTTCTCAGCAGTCTGGTGAGAAGTGTCCATGATTCCCCTCAACACACGGGTTACTTTAGTTGGCAGTGGCCTAAAGGCTGATGAGCTGGACCTGTTCTCAGATAGTTCTCTACTTCAAATCATATCCCTTATATCAGGGGTGTCCAAACTTTTTGCAAGGAGGGCCAGATTTGGTGAGGTGAAAATGTGTGGGGCCCGACCATTCAGCCACATTTGGCCCCCTAGGCCAGACACTGGACAAGTCTCTGTAACATGCAAGGAGCCAGGGAAGACGCTGCAGCAACGGAGCCAGGGGTGGGTAGGCTGGGCAGGTGGCTGGGGGGGGGGGGTGGACAGAGGCAGGGAGGGCAGGCAAACCATAAAACTGCAAGCTGACATCTCCATCCATCTGGTATGGGGAGGGGCCAGCTGCCGGGGATGTGTGACAGGCTGAGCAGGTGAGGAGAAGAGGCCGCGGGCCGCTCAGAATTTGAAAATGGGCCTTATTTGGCCCCTGGGCCTGACTTTGGACATGCCTGCCTTATATGGTCTTCACCAACCCACAATCAGCTTTGGGTCCAATCAAGGGTGCCTGTATTGTCCTAAAAAGCCCTCCACAGAAAGGACATGCCAGTTTCAGTTTCTTTCCCATCTAGACTTTCGGAACTTCAGGTTCTTTTTCATCCTAGAGATGAAGAAATCTTCAGGTTTCTCATTTCCTTGGATTACACACTTCAATAAAGAACTGAAACAAACAAAAAATCCCCATGATCCTTGTCCGCACTGTTGCTGATTGACACAAGTGACAGATGAGGAGGCACAAAGAAAACACGACTAACATGTTTTTCCTCCACTTGAATCAGACTTTCTTAGAAAAAGTATGCTTTAACAATCTGATATGCAAAGCGAGCTCCTGTTTACCTTTTTGATACCAGGCAGAAAACAAAGCATGCTAAATGCAAGATATGGAGGTGATAAACTGCAGGCACTAATAAGAAGATAATGGGGCACATGGATTAAAGAAGGAAACTGCAATAAGTATCGAGGTGGTGTGAGGACACCTACAGTAGTCCTCACACCACCTCTATGGGTTCAAGAACAGGCGAAGTGTCTAAAGACAATGAATTATAATGGTCATTACGTGCCAGCAGGTCAGTTTGGACATGTGGTGACCCTTTGCATTGGTTTCCTAGGTATAAAGTACTCAGGCAGGCTTTCAAAAAGATATTTCATGATATTCTTGCAGCCAAGCTGGTAAAATGGGATAGACTATACTACATTAAGTGAATTTGTAGATAGGTTGACAGGCTATACCCAAACACTACACTTCCCCCGTCACCCCCCAAAATCATGCAGGATAACATGTTTGCTGTCTAATATACTGCCTCGGAGGGTGGTGGGTTCTCCAGCACTGGAGAGTTTAAACAGAAGTTGAATTATCACCTGCCAGGGATATTTTAAGTTGGCATTTCCTACTTACAGCAGGGAGCTTGTGGCTTCTGCCATCTTTTCCAGCTCTAGCCTTCCTTCACTCTGAAATTCTAAGACACGTTTTGTTGTAAATGGGTGTCATTGGGTCTTGACTGAGAATCTTGGGAGTATAATGAAAACGTTCCAGTGTACTGATGAAAATAAATTTCTTCTAGATGCAATTGTTTCTCCATCCCTTTGACATGCTAACTAATAAACCTTAAGGTAAAGGTAAAGGTAAAGTTTCCCCCCTCATATATGTGCTAGTCATGTCCAACTCTAGGGGTGGTGCTCATCAAGCCAAAGAGCCAGTGTTGTGCAAGTCGGGTACTGTACTTTGTTGTGCAAGTCCATGGCTACATGGCCAGCATGGCTGCAAGGAAACATGTTTTACCTTCCTGCTTTTTGCAGTGGTGCCTATTTATCTACTTGCACTTATGCTTTCGAACTTGGCAGGAGCTGGGGTTATCAGCAGGAGCTCACTCCGCTGTGTGGCACCTGGGATTCGAACTGCCAAGCTGCTAACTTTGCAGCTGACAGTTTTCGGAGCCTTAGTCCACTGAGCCACTATGCCCCTTTTAATAAGCCTTAGGCATGAATAAACAGATTGCCCCCATGGTCCCGCTTCCTACTATAGATTTCAAAATGCATGTTTAGCCATTTAAAAAATTTGCTGATAGAGTGACGTGAGGGGTGCAATTTGGAGCAAGAACATAGTGGATAAGGGGGGGGGACAAAATAGTACATTTCATTGCTGTTACCTCTTCACCTTCAGTCACCTTCTCTGAATAGTTTCTCTATTTTAAAAAATGTTACTTCAGGCTAATGTATTTTGGGGATAGCATGAGAAAGCCAAGCAAGAGTCATGGGAAAAAGACAGTGGTGTGCCTTTGATGGCAAGGTGATGATAAAAGAAATGAGAAAACCAAGATCTAACATGAGATGGGTTGACTCAACCAAGCAAGCTATGGCCTTCTGCCTGCAAAATGTCAGCTGGGCTGAAGGATAGGACCTTTTCATTCATAAGATTGCCACTAGTATAATTTAGAAGCAACATGACTGAATGAATATAACAACACGGTCAGGCTACAATTACACACATTCAAACAAAATATGTTGTTTGGCCCCTGTTTCTCCCTGTAGGCAGCGTTCTAAATACCTGTGCAGGCATGACACTTACAAGAACTGTATAATTCAATCTGATTACAACCTGATTAAACAAGCATTTTTGCTGGTGCTTGTTCTTGGCCTGGAAATAGCCAAAAATTCATGCCTAGTAATCTATTTTGAGGGAGAAGGCATGCTTTTTATATTCTACCAAAAACACTTTAATATTCCCTGCTCAAAAACATTAGGTCAGTTTCTTGACTTCTTCTATCTGCCAGTAACTTCTGTTTCCGTCACTTCAGACATACTAAACACAGAGTCCTGCAAACAAGACTATATATTATATAGGTATGTTTGGATTTCCCCTGTTCTTTTCCTTGATTATTTTGTGTGGGTTGGCTCTGCCCTGTCTCCAGCTCCTCTGAATTATGCTAGAACAAGGAAAATTGCTAAAATTACGCTTGGCATTGGAATATGCACACTTTGATGTGGTTTT
>JAHTLZ010000204.1:13905864-13934933 GCA_023846285.1 Phrynocephalus versicolor | reverse complement strand
TAATAATAATAATAATAATAATAATAATAATGTGCTGTCAAGTCAATCCTTACTTATGGTGGTGACCCTATGCAGGGTTTTCCAGGTAGATAATACTCAAAAGTGGTTGGCCATCTAAGCTGGCTTTTCTTTCTGGAGGCAGAGTAGGGAATTGAACTCCCTAGAGATGGGCACAAAACGGAAATATAGTGTTTCATTTCATTTTGTTTCTTTAGTAGTTTTGTTTTGTTTCATTTGTAATGAATGTTTAAAGTAGTTTTGTTACACAATGAAATGAAACAAAACAAAACACTATGCTCCCCTGGGACCTAGAGGCACCAAAAGGGCAGGGAAACTTCCTCAAGCTCTTCCCTGTAAGCGCCCAAAATTTGGAGATGCAATTAAGCTCCAAAGGGGGTGCCCCTAGGAAAAATCGTGTGCCCATCCCTCATCTGAAGCACTAGATCAGAATCCTTGATAATCCATATGGAAATCAGTATGCTAGCTCTTAAAGATACCACAGTGCTTTTTATTTTATTATGGCTATTGCTGAATGAGACCAATGCAGCTACCTCTCTGAAACAAGCCTAATTCATATTCTTTAAATCGAACACAGGGCTAACATGTTGTGTTGTACTTTGTTTTAAAACAGCAAGCAATAAACTGAAATATTTGTATTCAAATCTGTTATTTTAAAAACCTTAGAGTGTGATACCCAAAGTTGACAGGGAATTTGTTTTCAAAGTGTCCACTTTTGAGTTCTCCACATGTCAATATTTCACCACTATTAGTTGTCCTTGCCACTTTTCTAGAGCTGTATCAGGGAGGTGTCAGAAACATTGGTTCTGGGAATGACATTTCCAGGCTGGATTAAGTCTTCCGGTGGATGAATGGTAAGAGTTATTATTTGGCTCGTAAGGCTTGTCCCCCTTCCTACTGCAAATCCGGCCTGCCCTTGTTTCAAGTAGTTTGCTGGGCAGGGAAAGAAAACTGCAACTCCATAAACTGTTCGTTCATATCCTAAATCATAGCCAGCTACCCGGGGGCTTAAGCACTTGGCAGGGTGTTCTAGAAACACAGCAGCTATTATAACGGTGCCAAGAGTACAACACAAATGGACAAGAAAGAAATAAAGAAGAGTATTTTTGGACAGTATAATATATAGCCGTCAGAAAAATGAGGTGATTCTTTTCCATAGAATAATATAGCCAAAATGCCAGGGTAGACACTCCTATTCTCACAAGCTGCATTGTCTAATCCCTTGCAAAAAGGGTTTGTAGTCTTCTTGAGATGGTACTGTGGCCAACATCCATATAAAACAGACTATTCTTCTTTGAGACAAGGCACAGCAATATGGGCCTTGTTTTGAAGCCAATAAGTATTTCCAGAAGCCTACGGAGACTAGGAGTGCTGATCAAATCAAGGCACTTTTAACTACCACCCTCCAAAGGATAACTTTCTCACCAGACTCACCTACAATTGAATTACACTGCCAACTCGTGTGATTAATTTCTGAATCAGCCACAGCTTTGGTTCCTGTAGCATCGCTTTTGAACCTTTAGAAGACTGCCATGCACACAAAGAAGTGAAGAAGGTCCATAGCTTAATGGTAGCACACACATGCATGGCATGCAGAATCATTCCATGTGCCTTCTTCTGTCAAGGTGTGAAATTGTGTGTGCATAGATTCCTAAAATACCATGGTTAAAAGGACAACATGGATTTTACATAAGAACATAAGAACATAAGAAGAGCCATGCTGGATCAGGCCAACGGCCCATCTAGTCCAGCTTCCTGTATCTCACAGTGGCCCCACCAGATGTGTCTGGGAGTGCACGAGACTAGATATCTGTTTCGTGATATCACTCCCCGGCATCTGGCCCTTGAAGTACCCAGGTTTTAAGACTGGAGATTACACATCTCCCTCATGGTTTGTAACCTGTGATGGAGTTTTCCTCCAGGAATCTGCCCAATCCCCTTTTGAAGGCATCCAGGCCAGATGCCATCACCACATGCTGTGGCAGGGAGTTCCACAGACTAACAACACGCTGAGTTAAAAAATATTTTATTTTGTCTGTTCTTACTCTTCCAGCCCTCAATTTGAGTGGATGTCCCCTAGTTCTTGTATTTTGGGAGAGGGAGAAGAGCTTCCCTCTATCCACTTTACTCATGCGCTGCATTATTTTGTACGTCTCAATCATATCCCCCCTCAGGCGCCTTTTTTCCAGACTAAAGAGGCCCAAATGTTTTAGCCTTTCCTCGTAAGGGAGGTGCCCCAGCCCAGTAATCATTTTAGTTGCTCTCTTCTGCACCTTTTCCAGTTCTACTATGTCTTTCTTGAGGTGCGGTGACCAGAATTGTACACAATACTCCAGGTGGGGCCTTACTATTGTTTTGCATAATGGCATTATAATGTTGGCTGTTTTATTTTCAATCCACATTTTGATAATCCCTAGCATGGAATTGGCCTTCTTCACCGCTGCCATACATTGGGTAGACACCTTCATGGAGCTGTCCACCGACACACCAAGATCTCTTTCCTGATCCATCATGGATAGATAACTCAGAGCCCATGAGTTGGTAGATAAAGTTTTGATTTTTTGCCCAAATATGCATTACTTTACATTGGCTACATTAAATCACATTTGCCATTTTGTGGCCCATTCCCCCAGTTTGGAGAGATCCTCCTGGAGTTCTTCACAATCTTCTCTGGTTTTTACCACACGGAAAAGTTTTGTGTCATCCGCAAACTTTGCCACCTCACTGTTTATCCCTGTCTCCAAAGCAGCCTTTGGTGAGGGACTGTGTCAAAGGCCTTTTGAAAATCCAGAGAGACTGTATCCACCGGTTCACCCAAATCCACATGCCTGTTGACCTTTTCAAAAAATTCTAAAAGGTTTGTCAGACAAGACTTACCCTTGCAGAAGCCATGCTGATTTTCTCTCAGCAAGGTTTGTTCTTCTATGTGTTTTAAGAATGGAGAGAAGTGAAAAGCGGAGTGCCCCAGGGATGTGTCCTGGGGACCGGTGCTTTTTAATCTGTTCATAAATGGCCTGGAGACAGGGATAAACAGTGAGGTGGCGAAGTTTGCGGATGACACAAAACTTTTCCGTGTGGTAAAAACCAGAGAAGATTGTGAAGAACTCCAGAAGGATCTCTCCAAACTGGGGGAATGGGCCGTGAAATGGCAAATGCGATTTAATGTAGCCAAATGTAAAGTAATGCATATTGGGGCCAAATGTAAAGTAATGCATATTTTCCTCCATATATTCAAACAGGCTGGGTTAGGTGAGCACTTTGAGTTATCTTCTGTGTGTCCTTTTTAATACGTGTAAAGGCTAAGAAGATTATCTTCTTCATTTTTTTTATTCTTGAGTTCTAGAGTTGTTTCAGAACTTTTTTAGTGTGCTTTTTAGGCTCTAAATGCCTGCAATTTTTTTAGAATGCAGCTAAAACATTTTTAAAGTATTCTTTTTATATTTAAAGGATGATTTCAGTATTCTGAAAGATAATTTTTATTTATTTATTTATTTATTTATTTATTTATTTATTTCTTATCTATTTACTTTTATGTGGTCTTTCTCCCCACCTTGGGGGGGGGGAGAAACAGCTCGCAATAACTAAAACTAAGAACCAACAATTTCAAAAACATGTAATACATATCACATTAAAATAATAAAGCCTACAGCAAGATTAAAAACAAGATTAAAATAATTTTAAAGTATTTTTTAAAATTTGGTTGAAGGGCTACAAGATAGAAATATAGCTGAGCCCTCAAGTTACTTATCCAGATAAATATAATTCTGGGGGAGAATTTAAGCTATGAACTTGCCACTTTGTTAATAGCTAATTCCTATGGCACAGAAGGAACTGATTAAGCTCTCTAGAAGAACATATATAAAAGATGGGCACGAAACAAGCTTTTTCCATTTCCATTATTCGTTATTTGTTTCATTATGTAACAAAACAAATAACGAAAATTGTGGTGAAATTGGAACGAACAGAACAGAACCACGAAAATTAGGTTCGTTACATTTCATTTTCGTTAATGGCGACACACAATGAAATGAGCTGTTTTTAAATGTTAAAAAACGTCCTGAATATCCGTAAAAACCTAGCTATAATTATTTATTCTGCCTGATAATACCTACCAGGGGGTTGGGGTCCTTAAAACGTGCATTTATGTCTTTTCTCAGATCACTGTATTTTTTTCCTTTAAGGGGAGTTAGGGGATTTCGACCCAAAATGGCTCCCAGATGCCTAATATTTTCTTGGGTATTAAAACACCCTGGACATCTGTAAAAATGCAGTGATAATTATTTGAAATTATTACCTACCAGGGGGTTGGAGTTCTTAAAACGTTTGTTTTTGTCTTTCTCCCAACGCGATGTATTTTTATTTTCCCTTTAAAGATGACAAAATGGATGTCACCATCACCAGCCACAAATTGGAGGCAAGCCATGTGATGGGATCATGTAAATTCTTGGACAACTTCAACCAATAGCATGCCCAGGTTGCAAATTGGGCAGGTCTGGCAACCACGGAGGGCATAAAAAGCTCTGGCAGCCCCCGTCCTCCTTGCAGTCTCTGGTGGGAGTTAGGGTGGGATTGCTGTCTCTGTGACTCGTTATTTTCACTTTAGGCCAGCCAGGCAGGTGTGTGTCTCTGTGTTCCTGCCGGCTACAACCTGGCTTTTAGGGGAGAGAAAGAAGAGATTTCTCTTGCAGCCTCCCTGTGTGCGCGCGTGCGTACCTGTCAGTGAGTACCCTCCCCTGCCCCGCAGTACAGTCACTCTGCAGCTGCCTTGCACCCTGGGCAACGCCTACCACTGCCTTTGCAGCCTCCCTGTGTACCTAGTCTATACTGTGTCTCTGCCAGCATCAATTTTTTTTTAGTGTTTTCCCTCTGGTCTGGGGTGTTGGGCGACGCTCGCGCATGGAAATGCTTTAAAAATCATGCAAAAAGCGGGTAAAAATGAAAAACAAAAACGAATAACGAAAATGATTTTTTTTCAAAAATTCGTGAAAAACAAAAACGAACCGAAACAGACCCTTCAACAAAAAATGAAAAACCAAAATGCCATTTTTTTTATTCGTGCCCATCTCTAATATATATACACCACAACCTAAAAGTAGGGATGTCACTGCTATAAGCGTATGAAGAAGGTTCACAGCTTTGTCTGCAAGGACACTTTTATATCTCTAAATCATGACACAGCCTAAGTTGATACAAACTGCATAACAGTATATTGTAGCAAACTGCACAACAATATATAGGCAGACATGTCTAGGTAGAGTTGGGAAAGTTTCCTGCCTGTGTGAACAGACCATAGGTCTAACTTATACAGGAAATTATTTTCACAAGGCATTAAACTGAAAAAGTCCACCTCCAGCTGTTTGGGAAAAGGCCAGTTAGTTTCCAGCGAACCAAAAGTGACTTCCAAAAAAAAAGGAAGTGCCTTCAGAGGTTGCTGGAAACCACTTCTGGGGGCTGGGAAGCCCATTGGAGGCCCGTTTGGAGCAGCACCAGGTCTAAGGTAAGTGTAGGAGGCATCAGACAGGCTCCCGAGTCCCGACCCAACCCAGCACCCACGTATCACGGATTTTCCTTTATCACTGATCGCGTTGGGTCCCTAACTCCCATGATAAACTGGACACACACTCCTCCCATGTCTCATTTCCAGCTGAAACTGGGTTGAAATGCCCAGCAACAAAATTAATAGAGCAGCTGTACATTTTGGAGGGCATGTTGTCCCCTCATTTGGGCAGCATGTTGGCAAGTGGCAACCACATAGGCAATGGCCTTGAGATCAAGGGTGATCACAGATATTGTCACGGGTTGTGGGATCCAGATTACGTGCTGCTAGCAGCACTATCTCAGAAGCAAGTGTTACTTGTTAATACTGTTAAATGGTATGGAGTAGGTGGATTTGACAGTCCAGCTACTAGGAGTGCTTATGTAAAAGCATTTGTTTGGATTCCCCTGCCCCCCTTTGCTTCTCATGGGGGTGGGATACAAAAGTATGAGTTCTGTATGGTCCAGATTTCTTTCTTTGGCTCATGACCCATCAGAAAACAAAGCAGGCTAATCCACATTCTCAGATCAGGAGAGCCCATCTGATAATAGTTTGGCCTCTTTGGTCAACACGTTCTCTGTGGCATTGAGTTTGATCCTGACATCCAAACTATCTCTAAGTCACCTTTTGAATTCCTAACCTTAAGCAATGCTTGTTTCATGGAACCTTCAACCAGCATCCTCTAACCTTATCACCTTTGGAACTTCTCTTTCTCTCCACGTTGGTTTGGCAGGTTTTTCCTCACCTATTTATATCTCTCTTCCCCAGATACCTACCACTGGCAAGTGCAGCTTCTTATAACTGACAGCTCTGTGGCGGTTGTTCTGATCAGTACCCCAGTGCTTACTGGTTTTTTCTCTCTGCTTTAGCTGCAGACCAGAAAAGTGATTTAAATTCTGCTGCAACCTAATTTTATCCAGCAGACACTTAACTCATGGGGATGACCATCACAGAATGGTATAGATCCAAACTCGCTATGGGGCTTTAAACCTCAAGGTAGAATTGTCCCCTGCCTTTCCACTGAAAATCCAACTAAGGCTGATACTTCACATCCATCTCAACACTTTTCGCGGTGCCACTGGGGACTGGTACGAAGAAATCTAACAGCACATCCATTGCGGGACGAGGGGAGTTCGTCCCAACCACGCCCCCTGAACTGCGATCTAAGGATGAGAGATTCCCCTCCCTGGCCTCGGGAATCTCCTCATCTCGCTTCTCGTTCCAATAAGAGTGCCCGTGAGGTAAGGCTTGTCACCCAACGTGCCGTTCTCCATCTAGTGGCAGGAGTGCAAAGTGCTATTCGCTAGTACATTCCCTATGGAGTCAGAAACGCAGTGCAGAGAGATTAAAAAATAAATGCCTCAAACTTAGCTCCGTAACGCATTAAAGGCAAGGCTTTGGAGAATCGAAACATCGAAAAATGGAAGGTCGGGCCGGAAAAAAACACCCAGAAAACAAAGGCATGGAATTTCAAATCACGGAACAAGGACGTGCGGAAACAGTAATGCCGGTATTATTCATCACGCCCATGCGTACACCAGAACAGGGACAGAACTGCAAGAAGACTACGTGACCATGACCGACATCAACACGCAATGAACTTCCTCCCGGTATGAGAGTGAACGTGAAGTAACCGTCTAAGAATATACCTTCACACATTTGCTGCCTTACTGCCGTAATTGCTCAGTGGTACCTTACATACAAATCTATATCTAACCACAATGGTGAGGTACACAAGCAATGAAAATTAATTGATTATTGCAGGCTCAAAGCTCAAAGAGAAGCAAGAGGGCATTGTTGTCGCAAATGACATCCTATGAGTAATAGTTGCAGAGCTATGCTTCCAACATTTGCATAAATCATTTCTGCAGAACCAGTTTCCTGTTCAGCCTCAGCTAGATTCCAAGAGGCAGGAGCTACTTAAAAGGGAGGAAATGAGATTGCTTCATTTAGCTGAAGGTCACACTTCCAAGTGTCACCCTGGAAGCTCATTACCGGGTGTTAATATGCAATTCTCATTCCACTGGGTCCTATTCCTACCCCATCTAGACAGAATGTAAATCTGTGGTCCAGATGCTGTGCTTCAGAAGTGACCTCATCCATAAAAACTCACACTGAAATCAATTTGTTACCCTTAAAGGTGCCTTAATACTTTGGGTTTTTTAAAATTTTTGTTGTTGAAACAGACTAACACAGCTACCCGTCTAAACGCTAGTAAAGTTAATGTTTAACTTGATATTTAATCCAATGAGTTGAAACAGTACACGGTAGTGTTATCTTAAATGGAACTAGCTTTGGGAGTCATCTAATTAACATGTTAACTAACCAACCCTTTGATACTAACATGGCAAGTGCTTATCTTGCAGAATCTTGCTTTACAGAGCATGTATCTTTGTACTATACAAACCTTTATGCAGCTTCTACCCACTGTAGGCAAACCAGAAGTTGCTTTGTGGGATCATACTCCTAGAATTCATCAGTCAGCATGGCTACTGGTATTTCATACATACTGGAAAGGGTCATAAGTACATAAGAACATAAGAACAGCCTTGCTGGAACAGGCCACAGCCCATCCAGTCCAGCATTCTGTCTCATACAGTGGCTCACCATTTGCTTCAGGGTATTCCCAAGCAGATGTCTTCACCAGCTTACGATTCCTCGCAAATGGCATCAAGAGATATCCTGCCTATCTCTCTAACCAGTGGACTTTTGTCCACTTTTGTCCACGGGAACAATGAAAAATTTGTTTTTTTTTGTGCTCAGTCAGAGCCAATACTGGTTTACAGTGGTACCCCGACTTACAAGATTAATCCGTTCCGAGCCAACGCTCGTAAGTCAGTTATCTCGTAAGTCAGGGAACGGTTTCCCATAGGAATGCAGTGAAATTCAATTAATCCATTCTGGAGGGAAAGGATTGAAATGCATTCCTATGGGAAACCGTTTTAAAATTCATGCATGCAGCTTCTCCCGGGGGGGGGGTCGAGAGAAGCTGCCTGCGTGACTGGAAGGGATTTTAAAAGTGTTGTGTTGCTTCTCTGGAGCCCCCGCGGTGGGGGCAGTGTTTGCCTCAGTACTGGAAGGCAATTCAAATCCCGACACCCCCCACCCGCTGCTAGCAAGTCAGGGAATCCCGAGGGGGGGGGAGTGCTGAAGAGCCCTCATAAATTGGGATTTTCGTATGTCAGGCGCCTCGTAAGTTGGGGTACCACTGTACTTGAAAGCAGACTAAGGAGCAGAACACCTTAACGTAAAAAAATAATAATAATACACAATTGGATGGAGGGATTAGATAGACAACTGGCATGAGAACCAGTAATCTGAAAGGATTTGGAATATATTTGCCAATATTTCTTTCTCATAAAATGAGATCTGTACTGTATGTGCAAACACTGCAAGTCGGCAGAGAATACATTGACTGTTTAATGAGTAATATTATATAATACCGTTAAGTGTTTCCCACTTGTCCAAATAGTGAGGAATCCAAGGATAACACTTCAGACTTTGTTCCTTTGGATTAGAACTGGAGCAGCGGTCTTTCTGTGGTGGTGGTGGCGGCGGCGTGTGCCATCAAGACAATTCTGACTTACTGGCAACCCTTTTCAGGCTTTTCTAGGTAAAGAGTACTCATAAGAACATAAGAAGAACCATTCTGGATCAGGCCAAAGGCCCATCTAGTCCAGCTTCCTGTATCTCACAGTGGCCCCACCAGATGCCTCTGGGAGCTCATGAGACTAGGTAGCTGTCTTCTGAAAACACTCCCCTGCATCTGGCCCTTGAAGTACCCTGGTTTTAAGCCTGGAGATTACACATCTCCCTCATGGTTTGTAACCTCTGATGGACTTTTCCTCCAGGAATCTGTTCAATCCCGTTTTGAAGGCACCCAGGCCAGATGCCATCACCACCTCCTGTGGCAGGGAGTTCCACAGACTAACAATGCGCTGGGTGAAAAAAATATTTTCTTTTGTCTGTTCTTACTCTCCCAGCCCTCAATTTGAGTGGATGTCCCCTAGTTCTGGTATTTTGTGACAGGGAGAAGAGCGTCCTCTTCTCATGTCCTGCATTATTATTTTGAACGTCTCAAATGGTTTACCATTCCTTTCTTCTGGGTGCATCCTGGGATGGTGCAGGTTGCCCAAGATCACACAGGCTGGCTCTTCTGAGATGCACAGTGGGGATCTGAACACCTGACCTCTGACTCTGCAGCCGCATACCTAACTCACTGAGCTATTGAGCCAGCCCCTGTCTTTCTGCTATCTGCTTTACTGACAAATATAAAACAGTAGAACGTATTAGGAACAAGCAAGGAACAAACTACTGTACTGATTATGCAGTAGACCCCCCCCCCAACCAAAAAAAGCTGTGTGGAATCTCACACAGAGTCTTTTTTGACCACTTCCAGTCCAGATCAGCTCGATCCAAAGAAAATCCCAGATGTTTTCCAAATTCAGGGAATAACTGCTTACGGTTGGCTTTCCAGCCCTCCCACAAAACTCTAATGAGTTTTTGCATTTCAAAGCAGTGGGGGGGGGAGGAAAATGCACTAAGACAAATTAAAAGACTGTTATGGTGGGCTTAAGGTCCTAGGGATGAGGCACAAGGCAGAGTTCCTTGTAACCACAATCCTAGGTCTTTCATTTTCTTCTACTAACGCTAGGACTGTTTCAACGGCAACCCTTTCAGATGGAGTTCTTCCTGTTATTACAAAAGCAGCAACACATGTACTGTAGCACACACATATCTGAATCTGGAGCAGGGAGGCAATAGGCATAGAGATAGGGAAGCCTACATTTCCACATCCTGTCTTTTCTATCTATTTGAATGCATGATGATGAGTAGAATAACTGTTTTCTTACATGGTACATAGACATTTCAAGATCATCTCTTCTCTCCAGACCAAGTCATCAAATTAATAAACATGGCAACGTGTTTCTCCTCTGAAATCCATTTTCTATGTGGGAGGTTTGTGATAGTATGTGCTCACAGTAGCTTCTTTTTGATCTGAACGCAGCATGTTCTATCGGTATATGTTCCTCAACCAGAGGTTTAATTCTGTTTAAAATAAGCCTCTCCAGCAGTTTGTGTGTGATGCTTAAGAGGACTATAGGTCTGAAAATCTCTGCAGATTTCCCCTCTTTACCAGGTTTTAAAATGTCAACAAATTTTGTTCTTTTAAAATGTGTTGGCCGTCTTCCTGGTTGTTGGATGGCTTTGTAAAATTTTGTGAGCCAGAGTTCAGTGTGTGGTCCGCAGTACTTCCAGAACTCAGGATATACTTCATCTGGGCCGGTTGCTTTCCCTGATTTTATTGCTTTCAATGCTTCAGTCATTTCTGATATGGAGAATTCATCTGAGATGTTACTTTCAAATGTTAGTTAATTTCTTCCCTTTGATTTTAGCTAGCCTTCTTTCTGTTTGTTCCCAGTGTTTTCATTATAAGATTTAAAATTCTAATTGCTACATCATTAGGGCCAATGTTGCCAGCATTTCGGATTGATTTCATGGAGCTTTCTCCAAGTTTTGTTAGCAAAGACCAAGCCTTTTCACTGAATTTTACTAAAAACTCATGCGTTCCATGAAAGTGTTCCTGTGAGATACAGAAAACTCATGTGTTCCATGCCACATCTCTCTCCCAGTGGAGTCTAAACATTGGATGAGTTCATTCCATATGTTGGTTCTATAACCCTGTGCATTCTTGGTTTCAGCCCTGGGTGTATGTTTTTCTATAGCCCCTTAGAATAGTCACACAGTCCTACAAATTGAGTATCGTTTTCTGTCTTAGGTGAAATCCATTAGCAGCACACTCTTCCCATTTGACTTTTTGAAAGTTTTGTTGAGACTTAGGGGCCATTTGTATTGCTGGGACCTGTACTTCTTCAACGTTTAACAGCACAGGTCTGTGCTAGCTTCAGGGGAAAAAATCTGGGAATACCCTTTTGCTGCAATGTAATAATCTGTGGTGTGCATCTCCGGAGGTAGAACATAAATCAGGGTTATAGTCCTTTCTCCATCTGGCTGAGTGGAACATACTGTTGTCCTTCACATCATGGAACTGGAAAACATTTTAATTGTCCTCCCACTGTGCTACCATTTCACCCTTTTCATTAATCTCACAGTATCCCCATTGGGTATTGCAACTGTTAAAACTGCCTGTGATTACTCCATGGTGCTGTGTATTGAACAGCACACTGTCATTCCATGATTTTGCCTGCAGTTTATACAAATTGACAATTTCATTGCCAGAGATTTTTATGTGTGTGGCAAACACGTTTGTTTCATGCACAAGACTTCTCATGTCTCGTACCTGATCTATAGCAGTGATGGCGAACCTTTTAGAGACCGAGTGCCCAAACTGTGATATAAAACTCACTATTTTTTCACAAAGTGCCAGTGCAGCAATTTAACCTGAATAGTCGGTTACGACTGTAAGGACACAACACACACACACACACACACACACACACACACACACACACACACACACACACACACACACACACACACACACACACACACACACACACAGAGAGAGGTGGTTGTGAAGGGGCAATGTAAGAGCTTTGAGTGCCGCCTTTGGCACCCGTGCCATAGGTTCGCCAACACTGATCTATAGTGTTTCTTACATAGTTGGTGGTGCCGTATGTAGAATGATGGTTACCCACAGCCAGAGAATATCCTGGAAGTTTACATCTGTTTTTAAGCGGAGTTTCATCAGCACAGTGAGTTTCTTGTAGTAGAACATGAAAGATTGTTCATAAGCCTGAGATAATAGTCTACATTGCACCCCAGGCACTATTATGACGAGTTGCTGCTAAATAGTCTACACATCTCAGCTGCTGAACCTCAAGGATTTCAGGTTGAACACCACAATTTAAAACAATGGCTCTTTTCAGAACCAATTAACAAAGGACATGGGAAATGTCCTGAGAATTTTATGGATATCCTGCATCCATTAAATAAAGGTGCAATATAAAAGAAATGAAAGGGCAATCAATTAATTCTAATGTAACACAATGCAATAATGAGATGAAAACTGAAAGCAAAAAAAAAAAACTTTATTAAAATATCAGTGAAACTGCAGTTATATAAAATAACCCGTTACAAAAACTCCATTTTCCTCTAACCTTCCACTAGCCATCTAGCTGAAGCTCAGTGTTAGAGCTCTTTGGCCTGAAGATTGAGAGAGAGAAAGACAAATAGTTACCCATTACAAAGGAACAAGTTCCTCAAGACTTAAGGGAATGTGCAGAAGAATTGATCCAGGACAATTCAGATGGAAAATTCAGAAGGAAAAATATAGAATAGTGAATACTCCCCGCATCCCTCCCTCTCATCATTATTCTCTTTGTTTTGAAATAATAATAATTATTAATTCACTCAGATTAATTTTTTTAATTGGTTTTGTGTGAAGTGCCGATTGAAACTAGGGCTGCGGCCAGTTTCTCAATTAGCACAATATAATTTATTTGAAAAAAAAATTAATCTAAGGGATTCATTGCATCAGTAATGGCCTAGCACAGGCAAAAATAATAATCTCACTCCCCCAGTCCTCCACAAAGGAGCAAGGAAAATGTTCAACTGATGGAGGAAGAAGCCAGAGGGAGACTTGAGGTCAATATGCGATTTGGATGGTAAGAACCCTATTTAGATCACATCAGCCAAAAGGGCCACTGTGGTCTCAACCTTACTATGCTATGACTGCAAGATTATTCTTAGAAAATAAAAGTATTATTTACCATAATTATTGATCTAACGTGCTGCTGTTATTTAACCCGTACTGTTATTTTTTTAAGAATGATATTGCAATTATAGCAAAGTAAGAGTGAGCCACACTGACCCTTTTTGGTATGGGCTGTGTAGTGTCACTTGAGGTTGAAGGAGGTGTGCTATGCCAGAGAATGATCTTAAGAACATAAGAAGAAAAATTACATTTTCTATTCTAGATATATGACCTGTTCTTTCTAAAAGAGCTCTGAGAGCTCACAGCAAACTTCATGCATCATGTCAATCTGGTCAAATCACCCTTTCCTGCTTTGTTGTTGAAAAACCGGAAGAGATCTAGCTCTACAAAATAGGTATTCTATCACTTGATCACCTGAAGAGCTATAAACAATGGACAGAATTCTGTTAGTAAAACAGATGGGCGAACATGTCATGTTCCCAGCACCATTGGAAGACTGTCTTTTGCATGCTCGATGGTCCACTGGTTGCAAAATTGGGTGCATGTCTGGATGCGTAAAGGTTAGTCTTTCAAATTGCTGCTTGTGCTGCGTGTTGTGTCATTACAGTAGTGTCTGACTCTTTGTGATTCCATGTCCATGGAGTTTTCTTGGCAGGAATACTGGAGTGGTTTGCCAGTTCCTACTCCAGGCGCCTACAGCACCTGGTATTCCCTGGTGGTCTCCCATCCAAGTACTAACCAGGCCCGACCCTGCTTAGCTTCCAAAATCAAGCGAGATTGGATGTGCTTAGGGCATCTAGGCAGTTATGATTGCTCCTTGTAGACATGGATTTCTGAAGCTGGATCCTGGTCAGTGTAGTTTCATCCATTGATCACGAACAGGTCTGGGTTTTTGTTTTCAACAAAACAAGTAGGGAGGGCTGGAACAACAACAACAACAATAGCAGCAGCAGCAGCAAATCCCACTAAAGGTGTTGCTTTTTCCTATTAAATTTTTGCTTGTTTGTGGTCTAACCCTGTTTTACTGTAGAGGGATGTAAAACATCCTACCCTGTTTTGGTTTTGACAAACCATGATGCTAAGAAGCAAAGGTTATGCCAGTAAGTTGGCCCTATTCAAGAGAGGTACTTCTGGAACTGGCTTCAGGAAATACAAGTAACCCTGTATTTCAACTAACCCTGCTTTACTGTAGTGGGATGCAAAACATCCTACCCTGTTTTGGTTTTGATCCTTGTGTCTTACTATTACTGCTATGTCCAAGAAGCTGTTGTGAGAAATGCTGTCTCAGGCAAAATAGCACTGCCACTTTTAGATGCAAAGCCCCTTGATTTGAGTGGACCATTGACTGTCATTTGTGTGAGGCAGAAACATTAAATGGGCTGGCCTGCCCATATAGCCAGACACATAACAAACCTGTATCCTAGAAATTTAAGGGAAATTTTGAGGGCAAACTAACATTTGTTAACTTGTAAAGCACCCAACGCGTGCAACAAGTAAGCACCCAGCTACACAAAGCTGTATTTCATGAAAGTTTCCTCATGATAGCACTTCCCTTTCGAAACACAGACTGCTTTAGCATTTTAATGTAAAACCCCGACCAATTAGCTACTGTCTCAAATATTTTATCTGCACACTGGAATTACCCCTCTTGTAGAGTTTTTTCCTGTTTTTTGCTCCTTTACAATGAATAGAATAGAGAGCACTGTTTTTATATGCTCAGTAGGTCAGGAAGCAGTACCTGATATAAAGTGTTATATAATCATTTTATTTCGTAACCCAGACAGAACAGTAAGTCAGTTCAAACAAATACAAAGCCTCATATCCTCCACTTTCTAGATAGATGACCTGTTTTCTCTTTCTAGAAGAGCTCCGAGAACTCAGAGCAAACTTCATGCATCACGTCAATCTGGTCAAATCACCTTTCCCTGCTTTGTTGTTGAAAAACTGGCAGAGATCTAATTTACAAAATAGGTATTCTCTCACTTGATCACCTGTTAGTGATTCTGTTAGTAAAACTGATGGGCAACCATGCCATGTTCCCACCACCATTGGAAGACTGTCCTTTGAACAGTCAATGGTCCACTGGTCGCAAAATTGGGTGCATGTCTGGATGCGTAAAGGGCAGTCTTTCAGAGGTGGGGAAGTGCTCCATGATTGCTCCTTTATGGACATGGATTTCTGAAGCTGGATCCTGGACAGTGTCTCCTAGTTTCAGCCATTGATCACGAACAGGTCTGGGTTTTTGTTTTCAACAAACCAAGAAGGGAGGGCTGGAACAACAGCAGCAGCAGCAAATCCCAATAAAGGTCTTGCTTTTTCCTATTACAGTTTTGTTTGTTTGTGGTCTAACCCTGTTTAATGTAGTGGGATGTAAAACACCCTAACCTGTTTTGGTTTTGACAAACCATGATGCTAAGAAGCAAAGGTTATGCCGATAAGTTGGCTCTATTCAAGAGAGGTACTTTGGAACTGGCTTCAGAAAATACAATAATGTGTGTTAAATTGAACTCCTGTACCTAACTGCAGTGCTAACTCTGTTAACTTTGTACAGTGTAATTCCAATGGGTGAAAAAATATCCTGGAAACTAGCCACTTTTTTTTAAAGTCCATCGTGGACAAATCAACAGCATATGTAAAAAAATTTGCCCCTCCAGGAACAATATGCTATGGATACTGCAAAACAGAGTGGCCTACCAACTCTGTGAAAATCATGAGTACTCACTTGTTTGTGTTCTGTGGCC
This sequence comes from Phrynocephalus versicolor, assembly GCA_023846285.1. Lineage (NCBI taxonomy): Eukaryota > Metazoa > Chordata > Lepidosauria > Squamata > Agamidae > Phrynocephalus > Phrynocephalus versicolor. Next base: position 13,918,960 of record JAHTLZ010000204.1, on the reverse strand, counting down.
CATCAAGTTAGAACCAACGTAGTTTTCAGGGTAAGTGAGATATTTAAGGAGTGGTTCTATCAGTTCCACACCTCCACTGAGCTTCCATAGATGAGCAGGAACCTTCTTTTCAGAGTCATAAGAACATAAGAAGAGCCATGCTGGATCAGGCTAAAGGCTCATCTAGTCCAGCTTCCTGTATCTCACAGTGTCTGGGAACACATGAGACTAGATCTCTGTCTCCTGATACCACTCCCCTGGATCTGGTCCTTGAAGTACCCGGTTTGTAACCTGTGAAGGACTTTTCCCCCAGGAATCTGTCCAATTCCCCAAACCCAGGCCAGATGACATCACCACAGCCTGTGGCAGGGAGTTCCACAGACTAACAATCCATTGGGCTGTCTAGTACACCACACAGGGAACCACACTAATGTACCATTAAGTAACTGATTTAAAGGTCTTCTGTATCTAGGAAACTACAACAGGTTACTGGCCAAGATATTTGGGACGTCCATTTCCAGATTCCCTGGGTAATGACCACTAACCATACTGGCCAATAATAGAACAATTGAGTTGGAAGGGGCACAGAAGGCCTTTGAGTCACACGCCCTGCTCAATGTAGGAATCCAAATCTTCCAGGTGCTAAAGTATAAAACATCTGGAAACCAGAAGTTGCCATTTATAGCTTTACATGTTCTCTTGTGAGGAGAGGAGCAGCTAATCATGGGTTCATGGAATAGGCCAAACTCTTTCCAAGGAAGGGGACTTCTTTGCCATACTTGATGTTCATGATTGCTTTTCACAATATATGAAATGGCTCAACTGTACGGGCAATGTTGGACATGCAGCTCCCCTTTATGCCTTAAGCAACCTTCCAGAGGTTTCATTCAGAAGATGTTGGTAGAGGTTGCTTGTAGAGAAACAGGACCCCTTTGAGTGAAAGCAGTGGGTCCCAACCTGGGGGTTTGGACCCCTTGGGGGGGTCAAACAACCATTTCACAGGGGTCGCCATGAGCCAGTGAAGAAAAAGGCACAAACAGCTTGGGTCTGGAGGAAGGGGGGGGGGAAGAGTGAGTTACATCTTGATAGGTTGGAGGTGGTGTCAGTCAATGGCACCGGAGGCTGTGATTGGCTGAGGGTGTCTGTAGAGGGAAGTTTCTATGGCACATGCAGCAGTGGTCTGCCAAAGGGGGCTTGTGGCCAATTCCAAGCATGGCAAGGGGTCACCACAACATGAGGAACTGTATTAAAGGGTCACAGAATTAGGAAGGTTGAGAACCACTGAGTTTAAGGCATCAGTGGTTAACATAGAAAGATTTGAGCTCAGAGTAGCTTAGTTTGGAAAAATGTACTGTGTTTTCCCCTCAAAGAGGTGGTAGTCTGGTACCATTTAAATAAAAACAGGTTTCAGCTATTATTGCAGAAAATTTTGCAAAATGTGACATTCCAATCTGGAGAGGAGTAAGGAAAATGTAACACAAGTAGGTTTTCTCTGAATATGAAACCACCTCCTCCTTTGCGGCATGTAAGATTCTCCATGCTTAGATTATTGGGACATCGGGTTCCCATCAAATAATTTGCACGGTCAATTAAAGCAACAAACCCACACAAGCTGAGGCGCGCTCCATGTCTAGGCTACACTACTGCGACGTGAAGAGCTCTGAGCTTTCTTGATAGACTGTTTATCTTTTAAAGCTCATCTGGAAACTTGAACTGGTTTAAGACATGGCCACCCAAGTACGAGCTGATCCAAGGTGGCCAGATCTTGTGACACATACAGTGGTACCTCGGATAATGAATTTAATTCGTTCTCTGAGGCAATTCATTATCTGAAAAAATTGTTATCCGAAACACGGTTTCCCATAGGAATGAATGGGAAACCAATTAATCTGTTCCAGAGCCTAGGAAAATGACACAGACACCTGTTTTTTTTGCTCAAAACCCTTTATAAAGTGCACTTTAAAGGTACAGGTGCAATGCCACCCAGGATCACTCATTTTTACTGATGCTTGCTGGAAATTCGTTATCCGAGGCAGCCCACAGGAAAATTCGTTATGCGAGGCAGCCCATAGAGAAAATTCGTTATCCGAGGCAGACCTATACCTAGAAATTGTGATTCGTTATGGATGACGGCCGGATCCCAAAAGATCTTCTATACAGAGAATTAGCACAGGGAAAGCGCCCCAGAGGGAGACCAGAGCTGCCGTATAAGGATATCTGTCAGAGGGACCTGAAGGCCTTGGGAATGGACCTCAACAGATGGGAAACCCTGACCTATGATTGCACTGTCTGGAGGCAAGAGATACAGCATGGTCTACATACATTTGAAGAGGCATTTGTCCACAGGCAGAGGAAAAGAGGCAGGCACAGAAAGAACGAAACTCGAGGACTGGGCAAGAAACAGGATACATCTGTCCCCAGTGCGGTAGAGACTGCCATTCCCGAATTGGTCTATTTAGTCACACTAGGTGTTTTTCTTAGGATCTCTACTCCAGGCATGATACCCTAGTCTTTCGAGACTGAAGGATGCCAATGAATCCAAGGCAGCCCATAGGGAAAATTCGTTATCTGAGGCAGCCCTATACCTGGAAATTACAATTCGTTATCTGAAAAATTCGTTATCAGGGGCATTCGTTATCTGAGGTATTACTGTATATGGAACTAGCTACTCTAATTGTCATTGTGTTTCCACGCCTGTCTGAAAGTACTGGTGTTAAATGTCATGGCCCTGGTGAAGGAATTCTCCAGAAAGAATGAGATAAAGCCCACCAAAATTAACAAAATTAAGAAGCGCTGCATCCTGCAAACCTAAGACTCTTGAGCACCAAGGAGGACACTGGTGTTCCAGAGTTCATAATTTTGTGATAAATTTCTCTTTTTGCTAAGCAGCAGAAGTACAGATATCCATGAAGGAGAATACCTATGAAATTCATAAGACTCCATCCTTTTCTCATTAAGTGGCACCTCAAGCCACAATCTCTCTCTCTGCAAAATTTGTAGAAAGGATTAAAAAAAATCAAAGGCAGTTTACAGACCTGTGTATACTGCTTTATTGTGTATTCTGCACAGATACTGGCAAACAAACAACCAGACCGACAGCAACAAACACCGGCCATGAACCAAAAAAGAGGGGAGTTCTCTCTCTTTAAAAAGCTAGAAGGAATAATTGGTTAGTGATAGATAAACAATCACCCTAGACCTAACGAGGTCCCTCCTGGTCACACAAACTACAGGCAGCATGCAGTGTAGGAATGTAGGCTTATTTTTTTATACATAAGTAATAACATAATGATAAAATGCTAACAGGTCAATTCCTGACTTACAGTGATCATACCTAAGGTTTAGTAGATATGCTGTGCTTAATGTTATTTATGAGTTCCCTTCTTCAGGTGGAACTCTGGGACCAAAGGCCAGCTGGGAAGAATCTAAGTCACTGCCTCCAACTCACTAAGCTCCTCAGCCAGCTATTCTTATATCTTCTTATATCTTCAATTATGTATTTGCATGATGATTTACAGATAGGTGCTGTTCATGGGTAATTAATAAATTAGCAAAAGCAAAAAGTGTTCTGCTTATATACCACTCCATACCACTTCAGTCTCTGGGCGGTTTACAGTTTCATTACCGTATGCAGGCTACACATTGCCCCCCCCCCCAGCAAGCTGGGTACTCATATTACTGACCTTGGAAGAATGGAAGGCTGAGTGAACCTTGAGCCTGCTACCTGGGATTGAACCCCAGGTCGTGAGCACAGTTTTAATTGCAGTACAGGCATTTAACCACTGTGCCACTGCGCCACTGCATTTAACCACTGCAGCCAGCAGGAGAAAAATATTATGGAAACAAGAGAAGGAAAAAGTACAATTTGTGTGTGGACGAATGACAGTAAAATCCTGGACGCCCACCTCAACCCATTCCAAACTGTTGCCAAGGCTTACTGGTTCAATGCAAAGGCATATCTATGTATGTATGTGTGCATGTATGGATGGATGGATGGATGGATGGATGGATGGATGGATGGATGGATGCAGTCCTTGCAGAACACTGTCATGTCAAAAAGGAACGAGAGATGGGAAAGGAATGAACCAAAGAGTATTGGCACTTGGACCCGTGGTGCCATTTGGGGCACAGCAAGGGAGCCCAGACCCTGTGCCATCATTTTTGCTTCATGGCCACTTCAATGCAGGCTCTATAAAAAAATTCCAGTGAGCTGCTGACCACCCTTCTGCATAGCCCAGTATTATCTGATTATCCACATTTTACTTGGATTGTGGGCTCATCTGCCTGGATTTCCCCTCATCAGCTATCATAAAACCAGTTCATCGCCAACAAAATCCCCTTGCCTGTACTGCCTCTGTGATCTTAAGGGTCTGGGTGCTCTAAATTGGCAACCCTGCCATAGCTATGGGATACAAAACCCTATGCAATGTCTTTTGAGGATACTATGCTATATGGGAACTGGGAAGTTCTTATGATAGCAACAGACATTCCCTAAAGTAAACCAAACACAGATCTTTTAGGACTAGGGATATATCTCTGGTCAAAATATGCCATGAAGGAAGCAAATGTTATACTGTACTAAAAAACTTCCAGGGGAAACAGAAACAGAAATGAACATGATGTCAACTTTGTTGGAAATGAATCCCGATGTGTAGGTCGACATTTCACTGCCCATGCATTTATTATTTCCTGAGTCATAGAATCATAGAGTTGGAAGAGACCTCAAGGGCCATCTAGTCCAACCCCCTGCCATGCAGGAACCCCCATCACAGGATGCCCAGCAGATACCCATCCAGTCTCTGCTTAAAAACCCTCCAAAGAAGGAGACTCCACCTCCCTCCATGGCAGCATATTCCATTGACGAACAGCTCTAACTGTCACATCCTTCCCCGTGAATACCAAAATGAATACCGAATGTGGACAAAAGGAAAAAAGATATCTTTCCTATGTCTGTTTCAAAGATTATTTGGATTTTACAAAATGAAATATACAGTTACACAACCTTTCCCTTCTACCACTGCTGCCAGTTAGTTGGTACTCAAATAGTAACAGGGCCGAAGAAAGATTATGTCTATCGTCCTAGCTGGGAACATTCAGTTCTTACTGGGAAAACCATCTTTTAGTTAAGAGGATCAGCAGTGGAACTGTATTTCTTGTGGTCACATCGCTAAGCACACCAAAGGCAATGCTCAAGCTATAAGGGGCAAGGAAATCCCATCTCTTATGGCCCGGATTGGTAAACTGCACTCCTCCTGATGCTTAGGACCAATTCCTAGGAACCCCAGCCACTGTGTCCAAAGAGAAGCCAAAACTGGAACACCAAAGCTTTCTATTCCCCACTTTATGGCTTAGGATGATATCTTTATAACCAATGTTTTTAGAAGACAAGGAGCAAGGGCATTAGGTCATGAACATCGGAGGGATTATTAGGCTTGTAGATTTCATGAAGGATCTTCCAGCTTCCCCCACTCATAGTCTGACAGCAGAGAAGTGCAATATTAATCCTATAATTTGTCCGGATGGGCTAGATAGCCAAAGCTATCCTTCCCAGCCAGCATGATTAGTTCGTGAAGGTTGTGCCTGACTGTGAAGGGAGTCACTTCCAGAGCACTTTGTTTGGCTATGCCCTTGACCCACCACCAATAGCTAGCAACCACAGGGCTCCAAATGGGTGCAGAAGTGCAGTGCGTGATAAGGAAGAGATGGCAATAGATACAATCCACTTACTCGTGGAGGTGAAGATAAGCTTGAGCAGCAGTGTGGAGGGCTGGAAGGTAGAGGGGCAGGCTGTTGGAGAAAAGAATACATGGAGGAGGACGTCAAGGCTGTTGACTCAGGGACTGCTGAGTCTGAAGACGAAGGAGCCAAGAGTGATGCAGATAAGGGTCCATGGCAAGGTATCTTTAAACTAATGGTCAACCCCCATGCCCTGCTGCCTGTTGGTGATCCCAGCATTTGGAGGATCAATCAGGTCCCACCACAATCCAGAGGAAGCACTGGAAGTGCAAGAACGGCCCCAGTATAGATAACTCAGGGACCAGAATTGACTGAACCCCAACCCTACCTTGACTGATGGACAGGATGGAATGGGCCTGTTTTTTCTCTCTTCTTAATTTTGTTTCCTGAGTTCAATAAAGTCCAGTTTGGTCAGTTTCAACAGCCTTGAATTCATGGAAGCTGTGCCGGTGGAGGTTTTTCTCACCAACCCTTGATGCGATATGGGCAGCAATGTTCACACTAGCAGAAATGGGGGGAACCAGATTAGAGCAAGTCAAGCAGTGCTTCTTTCATGGAAGGGGTATGTTGCCAAGAAATGGGCTGAACAGCTTAGAGAAAGACAGTACAATTGCAGGCAATGGCAAATGCTTATTCAGGAGCTTTGTAACACATATCTGGAATAACTCCAGGTTTTGCATCAGCTACACCATCTTCATTTTCTTAATAACTGAGTACTATTTTAAAGTGTGTTGGACTGGCCATATAGCATAGAGAAGCCTCTCCTTCAACTAGAAGAACCTATGGGGCACTGTTGTTACTGACTCCAATCACATGCCATCTGAGGCCATTGCCTGCATCTGCCTCATGATAGGGCCGGTCCTTGTAAGTATACAATGAGAGGAAAAATGGAGACAGGCATGTTTGCTCTGCCCTGGGCATCATTTCTAAGCTTCTTATTCACAGGGGATGATTTTCAGCAAAGGAGAATCCCCATGATTTGGAAACTTTGATGTTTGGAAACATTACATTTTTTTAAAAAAGAAAGAAAATCACTCCCAGAAATCCCCAGTGGGGTTTTGATCATTGGTGTGTGAGCGTTGCAGTCAACAAAACAAAACTAAACAAAATAGCCCTCCTTGAATCCTTTTCCAAACTCCTTCTCATTGCATGTTTATTTTGATTAGATTCAAAATTCCCAAACAAGGGTACTGCTTTGGATGCAACTGGAGCACCCACCGTTGTTTATTTTAACACATTTGCCCTATTTGCATCTAAAGAAGCAACGGAATACTTCTCAGATTTGGGTTATGGGAAATGAAGTCTCTTCGTATTCATCCAACACCTCAAACCTTCTGCCACACGACTCATTGCTTCAAGAAAATGTCTTCTCAGTTCATTTCCAGGACTGAAATCAGGCAGAGGAGAAAGAGAAGAAAACTAGAAGCAGGTGAGACAGGAAAGGGAACCAGTGTGTCATAATACTGTAGATAGAGAAGGACTCAGTAGACCTGAGTTCAAATCCCTGCCAGGGCGTATGGGGAGGACACAAGGGTATATCTATCCCAGGCGCAGCAATCTGGGTGCGCTTGGAGAGGAAGCAGGAGGAGGAAACTATGCACCCTCCCGCTGCCCAGCAGTCCTCCTTTCCCCTAAAGCTTGGCGATGGCACCCCCTCCACCGCTGCACGCCAGGCGAGTGGCAAAGCAGGCAGGCAAGCAGGAGCGCGGTGGCCGTGGCGCCCTCCTCCTCCTCTTCCTCACCTTGGTGGGAGAGGTGTAAGGTGTGTGTCCACTACTGCGTGCGCTCACATGCACACATACACCAATCCACCCATCCACACGAGCATGCACCCACGCACCCACCCCACACCCGCAGGGTTCGGCCCCCCATTGCTGGGTGGGTGTGATGTGGGGGGCGGCGGCAGGAAGGACGCAAAAACGAACGTTGTCCCCAAGCGCTCCAAATCCTGGCTAAGCCTCTGATCTCCGCTCAGCCCTGGAAACTGACATAAGCGATGGCAAGAAGGCATTCCACATACACTTAAAGCCCTCTCAGGGTCACCAGAAGTTGAAAGGAACTTACAGTAACAGCACCTATGAACAGCAATGGGGAAAACACTTCATTCTACCCACTCACCTGCTTACTGCTTTCAATGCAAAAAGGAAGAAAAAAAAGAGGGAACACTTCTGCTCCCACTTTAAGTGTAAATGGAGAAGCCCCAGCAATAAACAAACATGGCTCATTTATCATGATCATGAGCTCAATATTTTAACCAAGCCAAATACTGGTTCTGCAGCCTGGAAATTCTGTTTACAGTTCTTGTTTTGTGACAGAGCACTCCATTCCTTGAAAGGACCCTCACAGCTCTCATGTTTACAGTGATGACTCGTTTTCGCCCTCGCCCTCACCTCAGGATAGCCCTCATTCCCCTTTTGAAACAGTGAGCATCTTGTTTTGAGGACTTAGTGGAAAACTGAGGTTGGAAAGGGTAGTTTTCCAATATACTTTCACCTATGGGTCACATAAATATTTCCTGGCTTCTCTGGGTTGCTGTAGCAGTTCAAAATAGACACTAGACTGAGCCTATCATTAGAACTGAAACTAACTTAAGAGGTTAAACTTGCTTATTCTGCCCGGGATTTTTCAGCTATTTACATAACTGTTGTTTGGTGGTTGTTCAGTCAGAGATAAGCTCCCTTTGTAAGTTGACTGCACAAACATGGCAAGGAACAGAAAAGTTTCTAACACCATCTGTTGCAAAGCTAGCATCTTGGTGGGTTTTGGTATCAGTAGTAGTGATTTTTTTTTTGGAGTTGACAAAGGCTTCTACCAATTTGAATAAGCAAATGTGTGTGTGTGTGAGCACGCACACACACACACACACAGAGAGAGAGAGAGAGAGAGAGAGAGAAAGCAGGATTCCAATTACAGTAACCCCCGCCTATCGTGGGGGTTAGGGACCCACCCGACCCGTGATGACTGAAAATTCACAATATGCGGATGCGGGTCGGGGGGGGCTGGGGGGAGCAGGGGGCAATCAGATTCCCCTGCCACCACCACCGCGTGCCGGCCCAAGAAGTCTTGGGGCGGCGTGCGCCGGCAGCGCTGCGGGATCTGACCTCCCACCGCCGCCTGCCCGCGCCACCCCGAGACTTCTCGGCCGGGGCCGTCTCCATTGAAATGCATTGGCTCAATGCATTTCAATGGAGAAAATTTTCCCCATTGGAATACAGCGGCTCAATTTCTCCATTGAAGTGCAACGAGCCAATGCATTTCAATGGAGATTGCGGAGCAGTTCCCACGCCGGTCTGCACTCCTCTGAGAAGCCTCGGGCAGCGCGGGCAGCCCCGAGGCTTCTTGGAGGAGCACAGGCTGGCTGCGTGGGGCGATGCGATCACCCCTGCTGCCCGCCTGCATGGCCCCGAGGCGTCCCGGAGGAGCGCAGGCCAGCAGTGATGGGCGATCGGATCCGGGGCTTGGGGAAGGGGGGGGAGGTTTTAAAAGCCTGGGCTTTTAAACCTCCCCTCCTTTCCCAAACCTCGGGTTCCAGCTCATTGGCACTGGGGCGGGGAGCCAGGGCAGGTACTGTATCTCAAGAGGCACTAAGGGGACATTTAAAGATTTCCTTTCCAGCACAATGAAAAGTGAGTGTATGTGCATTCACATGGTGGCACACTTACAGTGCAGGTATATACAGTATGTACAGATAATAGGCCCCATAGAAAACACTGGATGTAGCCCTAAGGGAAGAAAAGCTGTGTGTCTCTGGTTTAAAGGGGGAGGGAGGTTCTGTTGGAGATTTGTACAACCTTGCATGCTGGGAGGAGTTTTTCTGGACTGTTATTCTATTCAGCTTTAACCAACTGTTCCTTCCCAACTCATGATTCAAAGAGAGCCCCACCTTTCTGCTCTTTGTTCTTTCTCCTTCCCACTAGTTCATGTCAGTTTGCAAACTGTTTGCTTTGTTTTGCTGTTTGCTGTTCCCAATTGTAAATGATGTAACATTCCTAATTTTTCTGCTCCTTATTAAATAGTAGCAGTGAAGGATGGAGTCGACACAAATGACGAATAGCTCTTTATTGGTAGGAAGAACACACAGAACAGTCACCAGCCTGGCTGGGCTGCTTTTATAGCCAGCCCTGCAGTGGCAACCAATCAGGAGGTGGGTGCCTGTTGCCGAGTCTCCCATGCTCCGTGCCTGGAGATGTGCCACCAGGTACCCTCGGGGTTCCCCTTGCGCCTCCCCTTGTGGCCCTACCTCGGATGCCCTGCTGCCAAGGACATCCTCCGGTTGCCACCAATGAGCCACCAGGGATAGGTACCTGTAGTGTCCACCAATCCAGAGGTTGATCGTAAAGTGGACCTTCTGACCTCTGGCCTGCTGCAGCTGAGTACGGATCATCTCCCTGACAGACTCATAAAGAACGAACCCAAAATTTCCAGTTTATTTCATTTCATTTTTCTTAAAAAAATCAGTTCATTTTTCATTTTGTTCTGAAACAATACCAAAAAAACCAAAAAAAAAATGAAACAACAAAATTCATTTCGTGCCCATCTCTAGTAGGAATACACTGAACAATCACCACACCAGCCTGGCGGGGCTGCTTTTATAGCTAGCCCTGCAGTGACAACCAATCAGGAGGGGGATCCAGATGAAGCATAACAACCAACCAATCATCCAGACGAAACACAACCAACCAACCAATCAATCAGGTGGTGGATGAAGTAACGGCAACGAGTCGGGAGGTGGCTTGAGGCTGAATGTAACGAGGTGGACCAGAGTGGGAACTTCACCCTTTGCAGTCAGTACACAACACTCCTAATGTCTCTGAGTGAGTAACTGAGCCTGTGCCAGTTAATGACAAAGGGGTACACTATGTGACGAACTTGTATCTATTCTCCTCTGTGAGAGCCTTTGTACACGACCCCTAAACTCCGCCGGAAATGGCTGCCAGCTCCGGAGGTTACAATTGTTTCCCCACCAGCTCCAGAGTTTGCAGGAAATTAAGTGTGACCACACCCACCTAAGCGCATCCCAGCGCACTTTTCATGTACCTGCTCTTGGAGGGTGAAAATCCCTAGGTCCGGATGTAATCTGGTGAGTGCCGGGCTCTCCTCGCTTCTGTTTGGGTTTTTTTTTTTTGCCTCCCGCCCCTTTAAGAGAAGGAATCAGGACGACAGGGAGGCTTGGACCAGCAAACGGTGAGCCTGCATTCTTTTGTCCCCTTTTTTCTCCCTCCCCTCACGCAGACAGGATCAAAGAAGTGCGGAGGGGTGGGGACGCAGGAAGAGCAACGAACCCCCAAGATCTCTGGTTCAAATTTAAGTGGCCAGCGGATCTTAGGGGTCATGTGAAAAGGCCTTGAGTTTCTCTGCTGCTGCTGCTGTGTATCAAAAGCAGAATTTTAACTAGAAATTCAAAACTTGGCCGCAGTTTCATTAGATGATGTGCATTTGCTGTTCCCTCTTGAATGTGCTGTTCTGTGCACGAAATCAACAGTCTCCCTCTCCATTGGTATAGCAAATATTTTCACAACAGTTGCCCTTCCTGACATCTTGACCTCTTGGTCCTATGCTTCTGCGTTTTCCTTTTCTGACCTTTTCTTTTAGGTCAGAAACTGTTTGCCAGAGTTTCTGACCTAAACATAGCTCGCAATGCATGACTAGCGTCGAGAAGAAGCCTGTGAACACACACAAGAATTTTGTTGTTCAACACTTTCTGCAAAGTGTGCTTTATCCCGCCAGTTGTCAAGGGGTTTTGTGTCCTGTTAGCTCTGTGACAAACCCATGCTTTATTACTGGAAAGCAAATGAGTAAATACAAATCCTACTCCAGGCAAGCCCCAGACCATAGGCAGCAAACCCAGGGTTGTGTTTTCCACTTAATATAACAAGCAGTCAGGGGAAAAAGTGCATTCAGAGAGGAGAAACGGTTGGTGGATGTGCTGAATTTCCAAGTACTAGCAGTTTGTCCTCAAAAAGTTTCCAAGGCCACTTTAATTTTAGCTGCAATACTTTCTACTTTCAGAATTATCAGGGGGAAGAAGACTGCTATCCTACGACCACTAAAAACCGGTTCAAACTGTTTGAAGATGCGGTTCATAAAATTGTGTCCCCATGGCCAGTAGACTTTAAAGGGGAAAAATGCAGCCACGCCCACTTAAGTGCGACCCAGCGAGCTTTACAAGCACCCGGTCTTGAGGTGGTACAAAGCTTGCCTCAGTTCCAATGAGGACTTTTAACCGGTACTTGAGTCCATGGGGACCTGGAAAATCCACATTATTTTTTATTTTTTATTTTATTTGTATTATTTTTTATTATTTTTATTTTCTTTTAATTGTTGCGTATTTTCCTCTTTATTTTATTATTATTGTCTTTTTAATTTTTATTATTATCTTGTGGATTTCCTGTGTTGTTTATGTGAACTGCCCAGAGTTCCCTCTGGGAAACTGGTGCGGTATATAAAAATAAAAACAAACAAACAAACAAACAAACAAACAAACAAATAAAAACCTTTTCATTCTGCTGTGTTGTGGTTCCCGCTCATAGTGGCACAAAAGATGTGGTTCTTTAAACTGTGCTTGTGGGGACACAGGAGCTACATTTTCAACCACGTGACTGTTCCGGGGGAAATCTGAATTTTACTTTGATCCAGATTTTCCAGCCATGGGATAACAGCCTCTTACAGAATGCCTGCTGTGCTGCCTCCACCAAGCAGGAGTTTGGCAAGAAAACCCTCTATTGTTCCCCTATTGGTTGGCTCCACCTGGTCCAGATCAACAACAGGGTTCATTGAAACTGGGAAAGAGGGACAAGAGGCTCAGGTGTTCGCTCCACTCCTACAGTCCTTGCTAGGGGTGAAGTTGCAGGGCATGGCCCTGAGGAGCTGCAGTCCTGTTTGGGCCCTCAAGTTATCTCCACTAGCACCGGAAAGTCCTTAAGTCTCCTTCAAAGGAGGCCTCCACGGTGACCCAGAGTTAGGGGTCTTATGGGAAGGAGAGCTTAGATATAAGCTCACAACCCAGACAAGGCCTGAGACTCATCTGGGCGGGCTGCTGGAAGCACCACTGCTTTTCTTTTTGTCTCTTCTGTTTCCAACGTTGCTTCTGAATGCGAGAGTAGAGCTGGCTTGAGCAGGCCAGGCTATCAGTAGCTGTTGAAGCTTCAAGGAGGAAACCAGGGAGAAGTACAACTGGATCACCCCTTGGCTGTTAGGTATGAGCTGGATGAGGGCCCCTGTCCAGGGCTCCTCATGGCAGATGGAGTGTGAGTCCTCCTCAGAGTCCTACACCTCCTCAGCACTCAAGGCTTCTCTTCATTCCTGTTGTAGTTAGTTAGTTAGTTAGTTAGTTAGTTAGTTAGTTAGTTAGTTAGTTAGTTAGTTAGTTAGTTAGTTAGTT
>JAHTLZ010000204.1:13881465-13892009 GCA_023846285.1 Phrynocephalus versicolor | reverse complement strand
TAAATAAATAAATAAATAAATAAATAAATAAATAAATAAATAAATAAGGCTGCAGCCCAGAGTAGGGGTTGGTTGTTGCAAGACATTTAGTTGCTTTTTAATGTGTGTTCCCAAGTAAGTTCCACCTCTGGTGGTGGTGGTGGTGAACAGCACCCAACCGGAACTGATTGACCTGAAAGCTTCATACTATGCTCTCCACTAGCCATGGAACGAGATCTTCTACAGCCAGATGTGGACCTTGCTTAAGAACAAATGAAGAATGTATGTGGATGTCTGTGTGTCTTGGGAGCGTTTTGGTGGGTAGGCATGTTTTAAATCAGTGGTTCTCAACCTGTGGGTCCCCAGATGTTCCTGGATTGCAACTCCCAGAAGTCTTTATCCCTAGCTGAGCTGGCCAGGATTTCTGGGGGTTGCTGTCCAGGAACATCTAGGGACCCACAGGTTGAGAAGCACTGCTCTATATATTGCTATAAGGATGTGTTTTTGGTCTGGTCTCTAGGTGTTTTTGTGAATCTCGTTGCATGTGTATACTATGCATATATATGCAATGACAATAAAATGAAATTGAAAGAAGGGTTCTTAATCCAGAAATAGTTGGGGCTGTGTGGTTTGCAGTAATGCACATATATGTCCTTTGATGCTATGCCCTCAGTGACAGTTTCATAGCTGGATGCATCTCAGTCATTCTAAGAGATGATGTCCACCATGCAGGCTTACAGTGGTTTTTTGTAACCTAGAAATCATTCAGTCATAAGACCTGAGGATCTCTAAGACCCTATCATTAGGCAGCACAAGGCAAAGAAGCAGATGTAGGAAGCAGATGCTGAAAGAGGGCTGGGAGGATTGCAGCAAGGCATTGGCTGACCAACTTGAACAAGCCTCCTTTGCTTATCACACAGCCTACCCTCTTCTGGTCCTTAAGCCAGCCCATGGCTTTTCAGTGTATGCTTTCCGCTACTGGTGTTAAAATAAAACTCCATTCTTTGTCTAGCCAATTTATATCTGAGGAATATACATGCAGGTATGTATGCACAGTATCTAGTTATTGACTTCAGGCTAAGGATGGGAAGAAATCTTACTCATTTTTGATGGAACAGACATTGTGGTGAGAGCTCGTTAAGAGTTTGTTAAGCTGTAACCAGGCAAGTACATTTCCCCCCTTTTTTAGAATTATGCAGTTTACACATAATGCCTCTGTGCAAAATGAATGAATTTCCCTTTTATGAGGCCATAGAATCATAGAATCATAGAATCATAGAGTTGGAAGAGACCTCAAGTGCCATCTAGTCCAACCCCCTGGCATGTAGGAACCCCCATCATAGTATTTCCAAGAGGTGGCCATCCAGCCTCTGCTTAAAAAACTCCAATGGAGACTCCACCACCCTCCGTGGCAGCATCTTCCACTGCCAAACAGCTGTAACTGTCATGAAGTTCTTCCTAATGTTTAAATTGAATCTCTTTTCCTGTATTTTGAGACCATTGCCCTGCATCCTAGTCTTTGAAGCCATGGAAAACAAACCAGTCCCTTCTTCAATGTGACATCCTTTCAAATATTTAACCATAGCTATCATATCCCCTCTCAGCCTTCTTTTTGTAAAGCTAAACATTGCCAGCTCCCTAAGCCGCTCCTCATAAGACATTTTTTCCAGACCCTCAGTCATCTTGGTCGCCCTCCTCTGGACCCGTTCAAGATTGTCAACATCCTTTTTAAACTGAGGTGCACAGAACTGGACATAATACTCCAGATGAGGTCTGACATAAACCTCTCTATGCTTCTAACGTCCATATATCTGTTCGACCACACAACGTGACAGTCCGTGCAATTTGCACAGATACAGTTCTCACAAAACTGATGGCAGTTCCTGAGATGTCTTATCTCATTCTACCCAATGGTAGGGCTGATACAAGAAGACGTTTTGCTGCCCCGGACACCACACTCACCCCTTGTTAATGTGAAGCATTGTTGAAAGGGAAAAAAAAACAGAACAAAACTTCACATTAATGAAACATGGTGGTACCTCTTAAGACAAATGCCTCGTAAGACAAAAAACTCAAAGGAAGAATGTTTTTTTTCAAAATGACAAATTTCAAAAGGACAAAAAATTCACTACGGGATGCATTGCAAGACAAAAAAATCATTCCGCATGTACCTAAGGGGGAAAAAACTGGTTATTTTTGTCTTTGTTTTAAGCTCCAGAATGGATTAATCCATTTTCTTTTTTATTATTAAAGAGATTTATTGATTTTAAAGGAAAAGGAAGGGGAAGGAAGGGGAAAGGAATGAAGAATAAAACACAAAAAGTTACATTAAATCTATCAAGTCAAAGTAAAGGATTATACATATCAAAGTCTAATAACATATCAGTTAACTAGTAAACTTACTACTTCTTGCCATCTTCTTTTGGTGATCTCTTCATCATCTCCTGTCAGGTATCCGGAAAGTCTGTCAATTTGGATACGTTCTCTTATCTTTTCACAGAAATTTCTCTCTGTAGGTGTTACAGGTTGTTTCCAAAATTACGCATACAATATCCTTGCTGCAACTATTACATGAAGTACATATTTTTGATCATGAGAAATATTTATATTGACTATATTCAATAGAAAAAGTTCTGGTCTAAACTCTAGTTTAATCTTCAATGTTCTCTCTATAAACAGTTTTACTATTCTTCAATATATATTTGCCTCTTTACAGGCCCACCAGCCGCCACATATGATAAAAAGTGCCATTATCATGTTTACATTTCCAACATCTAGAAGAGCAGTTATACATTTCAGATAGACGGTGAGGGGAGAGATGCCATCTGTGGAACATCTTATAGCAGTTTTCTTTAAAAGCTATAGACTTAAAAAGTTTTAATCCATTTTCAATGCATTCCTATGTGAAACTGCATTTCATAAGACAAAATTTTCGTAAAACGATGCAACCTATAGAACAAATTAAATTTGTTAAGAGGTGCCACTGTATTTTGGTTTCACATTCCTATGCTCAAGATGGAGACAAGGGAGGATTCGGTTCCCAGCTTCAGACAGCAAAATAGCTTGGGACAGCCCAGATTTGCCCCTAACTCATCACAGGAGGACCCATGGTCCTCCAAGCCTTGTTAACCACTGCTCCTTCAACCCCTACTATAAACGGGCCATTGTTAATGGTGAACCACAGCAGCAGATGCAGTTTTAACAGATTCAGTGGCCTTCAGAAGGCCTTACATAAACCAGCAAACAAATCGATAAACATTTGGAAAGCCCCAGGCTACTCCAAATCTCAATCTTTCCTCGCCTAAGCAAACCGTTTCAAATCCTTAACAGTTAACAGGAAGATCTGTGTTCACTTTTCTCAAAGCTACATGTACTCCAGAAGGAATTGCATAAATATTTACAAAAATGAAGCAGGAAATATTTTCCCAGGGTAGCTTTCCTACTCAGAGCTTTATTGGGTCACAAAAGTTAGCAGTTATTTTAAACTAGCTCTCCCCCCCCCCGCATCTCTGGCACAGGAACAGCCTGCCTTAAATGAAGATGCTAGAAACACATCGGGACTCGGGAGCATATGTTGCACTTTTTACCTTAAAAGACAAAAAGCTCCCCTCTCTCTTTGTTTCGAGACCAAAGGAACCCAGAATTGTGGCCGATACTCATCTTATCCTTTTCATTTGATATAATTTTACTTCATAGGCAGCCCAGGTAGTGTGAAATCTGGGTCCTGGGCCTGTCAGAGCAGGGACAGATTAACTCATGGCTGGCTACTAGCCTCGTGGTGCAGTGGTTAAATGCCTGTACTGCAGGTAAAACTGTGCTCATGACCTGGGGTTCAATCCCAGGTAGCAGGCTCATGGTTGACTCAGGCTTCCATCCTTCCAAGGTTGGTAAAATGAGTACCCAGTTTTCGGGGGGGGGGCAATGTGTAGCCTGCATACTGTAATTAAAAACTGTAAACCACCCAGAGACTACTTGAAGTGGTATGGGGCGGTAAATAAGCAGACCACTTTGCTTTGCTTTTTCGGCTGTCTGCCACTTCAGTTTTTCATCCTGCACAGCCTGGCCATGCTCTATTGATGGTCTCCTAGTACCTGGGGGTGGGCGGGCAGCATAGGTTTCTACCTATTCAGCCTTATGAATAAAACAGCCCAGATTCAGAGCATGATCTACTAAACTATGAGTCCTTTGATGCCTCAGAGCACTTGAGATTTCAGCCCAGAATCTCTTGGACAGGAGTGGACAATTTTGGTGAGTCTGGAGACCTCTCTTCAGCTATAGGGACCAACCCAGAGGAGCACAGAAGAAATAAGGTGCATAATAAGAAATGAAAATGAATGTGTGAGAATGAAGGTGAATTCTTCTCTGCAAGGAAAATCCTCAGGCAAGAGACATGTTGAAAGTTCAGTGCAGACAAGAAGGAAGGGAACAGAAAGGGACCAAAGTAAGAAGGGCGGAATTGGAAAGTAAAACCACAGAGGTGGGAGAAATGGAAGGTGAAGATCAGGCAATGGCATTGGGAGGTTGGGCGGTGGAGGAAAGGAAAGTGAAGGAGGAGATCATATAAGTTGTTAAAGAAGATCCCTGGATGGGGGAGTGGGTCATTTTCAGACTCCCGTGAGAAGCGCCTGAGCAGGAGTGGTGGGAGAAAAAGGCAAGGAAGGCTTCATTTTGGGGTCGGACGGCAGATAGGGAGAGGAGGAGAGAGGCACAAGAATACGTTTGCACGTAAGGCCCGCTGTTGTGAGCAGCAGGCGACCTTGGCAGAGAGATGGCAGATCCAGTTGAAGACATCTGCTTAGGAATACCCTGAAACAAATGGTGAGCCACTGTGTGGGACAGAACGCTGGACTGGGTGGACTGTGGACTGTTCCAACAAGGCTGTTCTTATGTTATGTTCTAAGTCTACAGCATCCAGTTCCATGAAATTTCAGGGCCAAATTCTGAGAGCAGGAATTAGCCACTTGTGATGTCACAGAGGTGAAGGCACAGAGGTGTGGCAGGCAAGGGTTTTCAGTGTGTGTGTCCAGAATTCCACCTGAGCCAGCAGGGAATTTCAGATAAATGGGCCCAAAATCTAAATAAAATTTGGTTAGCTATTCAATAGGGCAACAGAAAGTTATGAGTGGGAGGAGGAGAACACCCATTTTTGGCATGTACGTAGGAAATGAAGCATGTGAAGCATCAGCAGTGGGAGGTTGCCAACACTCCTGCTAGGGCGTGCATGGTCTTACCTATAGCACATATAGAATGTGAGGTGGTTTTCCACCCCCTATGTTATAGCTAGATCTTCTGGGAAGCTGACCAAGAGGAGACTATCTGCAGGCACTGCATTGCTGTTGCCAGGGTTGGTGCAACTGTAAGGCTCAGGAGTGGAACACTCCCCACCCTGCTTCAGACAATGGCACAGGGAGGGCACAGATGCAATTGCCCACCAGTGGTCTCCCCTGTCCACTCCTCTCTCTTCCATAAGTGCAACGCTGTCCTAGGGGCAAACTCATTGGCACTGAGTACAATGGCATCTGGAAACAGGTCAGACTTACGCCTCTAGCTTTAATGCCAGCTCACAGAGAGCAATGTTCTCCTGCAGCCTCGTTCATCCTAAGATGAATAAACAAATAAAAGGAAGTACTTTTTCACCCAGAGGATCACTGGTCATGGAATTCCCTGTCAGACAAAGTGGTGACAGCTGTCAGCCTTGACAGCTTTAAGAAAGGATTGGACATGTTCAGGGAGAACAAGGGTATCAATGCTTATCATGATGGGTGCCTAAGGACAACCTCTGGGTTGGAGAGATAGGCAGGATATCTCTCAATGCCATTTGCAGGGAATCTTAAGCAGGTGAAGACATCTGCTTGGGAATACCCTGAAGCAAATGGTGAGCCACTGTGTGAGACAGAATGCTGGACTGCATGGGCTGTGGCCTGTTCCAGCAAGGCTGTTCTTATGTTCTTATGTAAGATTTGTCTGTGGATCAAGAGAATAAGGACAACTGTCCTGAGCCATCAGCCGGATCTCTAAAACCTGCCCAATCCAGCACAACCATTCCATGTAGAGGAGCAAATGAATTCTATTTCAGCACCAGAGATAGTACATCTGCCTGAAGGCAGCTGGCCGGTTTAAGGGGGGGGTTGCCCAGCTTAGATTTTGGGCCAATCTCACTGCACTTCCCCGGCAGCCAGGATTTAAGGCAACATCTTCGCTCTGACTAATGATAGGACCGACTTCTCAAAAGTGCATAACCCTGGAGCTTTAACAGTGTTGATGCCTATATATCCTGAGATATACATCCCACCATCTTCAAAAGGCCTTGCAGATTATTTGTTTAGACATATAAACTTAATGCCTTTCTATTACATTTCCCCTACAAATGTAAAAGCATGTAGGGATTGGGACCTTCCGTTGCCCCCAACAGCTGGCAGGCAGAATGCAAAGCTGAAGATTTATGCATTCAAGGCATCTCCTCTGGTCTGCACACATAATTAATTCACAGCCCACAGATAAACTTTAATAAACAACTGTCACTGCTGTATAAATATGCTGCACTGGGTATGATTTGTGCTGTGCTAACTTCTTAAAACATATAAACACAACACAACACACACACACACATACCCCATTAGGGCCTCTCCAACACTACCATTCTTTATTTATTTCAAATCATGCGCTATCTTCAGTTTAGCTTCTTGCCCAGAGTTATATGGGAAAATCTTATTTTAGCTGTTATTAGCCCTGGAAACAACGAAGGGCATTTCCTGTGGAGTTCGAACGGCACGCAGCATGGAGCAACCACTTTGGAAACTTGAAACCTCCTTGTTGCTCCTTCTCCTCCTCTTCGTTCAAGTTTTAGGTTTAAATGATGACAGCCGGCCAGCGACTGAAGTCTGCTCAACACATACCATTATACCTGGACCAAAAGGTGAGGCTTTAGTAGGACTTCCAAGGTAATTTAAATATATTTCTATATATTTCTATTTATTTCTATATGACTATTGCAATAGATAAGGATGGTGTATGTGGTTCAGCAGTGAATTTGCATGTGCTTTAAAAAGAAAACAACCCACAGCCCTTTAAAAAGAGATTTTATATAAGAAGAGGAAATAATGTTAAGGTTTTACTTGGCTCCTGTAGCAGTGCCTTTTAACAGCAGCTATTTTTATGCTGCAGCAGCTAATCTCACCTAGCTCACACATGGAAAGGCTTGGGAGCTTGGGATTTAAATAAGAAGTGGGCAGTTATACATTAAGGAGGACATGTGTTCCCGAGAAAGAAGAGAAAGAAATGCATATTTTTTTCCTTTGTTTTGACTTACATGCAGCACTCTTTGGGCAACACAAATATACAAACAACAACTCCATCAAACAACCAGCAAGACTCAGTTCAGATGACACCAGAAGGATGGAAGGCTGAGTCAACCATCCTTAAGCTGGTGGTCAGAACCTGTTGGGGTCAAATTCAGGTCACAAGCAGGGACTAAACTACAGTACTGCAGTTTAACTCCTGTGCCAAGGGGCAAGTGCTGTCTTTGCACAGATGCAATTTTAAAAAAACTATTTCATGATTTAAATAGAAATTCACTGCATTCCACTAAACTAGTTAAGAAGGCGATCCAGTGATGTGTGGGTGGGTGTTGACTCTCCTATCCAGGTACTTCATATGGATGGGCAAGGCAAAGCTTCCTTAGTTTTTTTTAAAAATTGAAATTAGACTTAAATGAGAAAAAGAAATAATTCCTTGAGTAGTGTTCCTTGGTAGCTTTTCAAAGAGAAGACCTTCTCCATAACGGACAGCATAAAGCTACTCTAAGGTTGCACAGCCAATGCTGTTCAAGTCAGAATAGCTTATCCCATGCTTGGTTTTGGTTTGACTTGGGTTGGTCAGTTGACAATGGTTAAGTGAAGGGAAATTTACAATTGAAAATTGGGGGAGAAAGTTACGGCCTCCTATTAGGAGGAATTCAAATAGCATTGGTATACAATGACTACTCTTAACAAATATATTCTGTGGTCTTACCATATAATCTACATGACAGCAGTGATCACAGAAAAAGGAAAGAAAAAGTACAAGGACAGAAAGTCAACATGTTTGATTGGGTGAAGGAGCTTAGGATTTGGCCAAAAAACTTCACCTGGATATATTTTAACTCTAATGAAGACAAAAGAGCAACAGAGAGCCTGCTTAAGTCTGGGAAACTTACAAAGGAGTTGACTCACTCAATCCCTAGTGAACCAATGGGCCTATACTTGGTCCAACGTACTACGCAAAACAACAGAATTGTGGCTGTTATGTTTGTAAGTGAATTTTACTGCATTGCCTTCTGGAGAAATAATATGTGGGAGCGACCAACTGATTTTTGGCCACATTCATCAAATAAATCTCTGTTCTCAGTGCTTGAACATGTCTTAATTGTACAGGACTGTGTATTATCCCTCATTACCGTAAGCCACCTTGGGTCCTTTTTCAAGGAGAAAGGTGGGGTAAAAATACTCTAAAACAAACAAATAAATATAAATAAATAAATCTGTGTTCTGCGTGGCAGTGCTAAAAAAAGTTGATGCTGTTACTTGTAGTATTAAAGGAATAACTTGTTCAAGTTACCATTACTGTCTATTACAATATACAGTAAAACCCCTTTGGATTGACAAAAGAATGGCATAAAGCTTGGCCATTTTTGTCAAATTGCCTCTTAAATATGCTTGTAAATGCACTTTGAAAGGAACATTTGGAAGTAATTAGAATATGTTACTCATTTCACAAATATATCTTTGTTCTTGCCAGTTAATTAGTTTTGAAAAGTATCCATTACACCCTTGTTACCCACAAGAATAAGCGGTTACCAATTATGGAACTTGTAACTGGTCACTTCCAAGCTATGAGTAAAGGTTCCACCAAATCTCACCATGATTAATACATTTATGGGTGGCAATTCAGACTGGAGCCAGACAGAGCAACCCCTGCTCTAGAGGTGCTGGTATGTTTTCTGGGGAAATGATCAATCCTTCCCGCCTGCAATGCCATGGCCTCAATCCGAGAGCACATACTGGCTCAGACGTCAACGCCACTGAGTTCAGTTGGACTCCCTCCGAAGAAACTGTGTCCAGTATTGTAATCTTAATGTTCATTTTCCTTTGGTTGCACTTGCTCTTTAAAGCTGAAGAGGCTATTGTGGTTGTCCAAGTATATGTTGCATACAAAATGAAGGGTGATGATGGATGTTTGCAGTCCAAAAACACCTGGATCTGTTCCTCCTTAGAAAAACAGCCGACAACAGCATGGCTCTCCCACTATTTTATCTGGCTGTACCATCAGGAGTTTTAGTGGTTGCTCAGAGGGCTAGAGTGCTGAAACTGTTGGCTGCAAAGTCGGCAGCTCGGCAGTTCAAATTCCGGGTGCCAAGTAGCGGAGCGAGCGCCCGCTGTTAACCTCAACTCCTGCCAACCTGGCAGTTTGAAAGCATGTCGATGCAAGTAGATCAATAGGTGCTGTCATAAAAAGCAGGAAGGTAAACAGTATTCCGTGTACAGAAATGTGTTCAGTCATGCCGTCCGCATGGCCACGGATTTGCACAACACTGCCCCTTTGGCTTAAAAACAGAGACAAGCACTGCCCCTGGAGTCAGACATGACTAGCATGCAAGTGCAGAGGGAACCTTTACCTTTACCTTTTTACCATCCAAATACGGATATAATTGGAATGTATTAACAGAGGCATCATTTCCAGGTCTCACCACAAGGTACTAATCCAGGCATGTTCAAACTTCGGCCCTCCAGATGTTTTGGACTGCAATTCCCACAGTCCTTTGCCATTGGCAATCTAAGCTTAAACTTCTGGGAGTTGCGGTCCAAAGCATCAGGAGGGCTATTAAGCTCTGCTCAGGCCTCATCTTGAGAACCGTGTCCAGTTCTGGATGGATCACTTTAAGAAGGATTCCAACAAACTGGAACAAGTTTAGAGGAGGGGGGTGGGGAAAGGATGATCAAGGGATTGGGACACCAAAGCCTATGAGGAAAAAATCAAGTAGCAGGGCATGTTTAGGCTAGATTAAAGAAGATTGAGGGGAGATAGGATAGCACTGTCCAAGAACTTGAAAGACAGTCAGAAAGAGGAAAGAAACGATCTGTTCTCAGTCATTCCAGAATGCTGGAGGCATAATAATAGGTTTAAGTTAAGGGAACCCCAAATTTAGGCTGAATATCAGGGGGGAACTTATTAACTGTTAGAGCAATTGACCCAACTACCTCAAGAGGTGCTGAGTGCTCCACCGCTGGAGGCATCTAAGAGAACATTAGACAACCATCTGTCAGATATGCTTTGATTTGGATTCCTGTGAGCATGTCCTGTCTCACCTGATCTCGGAAGCTAAGCAGAGTCAGGCCTGGCTAGTACTTGGATGGGCGACCACCAGGGAATACCAGGTGCTGTAGGCACATGGAGTGGGAACTGGCAAACCACTCCAGTATTCCTGCCAAGAAAACTCCATGGACATGGGGTCACGAAGGGTCGGTCACGACTGTAATGATACATCATCATCATCATCATCATCATCATCATCATCATCATCATCATCA
>JAHTLZ010000204.1:13866946-13881455 GCA_023846285.1 Phrynocephalus versicolor | reverse complement strand
CATCATCATCATCATCATCATCATCATCATCATCATCATCATCATCATCATCATCATCAACAACAACAACAACAACAACAACAACAACAACAACAAACTGAGCAGGAGATTAGACTTGGTGGTCTTGTAGGGCCCCTCCAATGCTATGGTTTTATTATTCTATGTTTGTGAATCTGTTTGTTGCCATGGCCATTTCAGAAAATACCTCTTGCTTGTGTGCAGAGTATTCACGTGTACACTTGTGTGAATTAAGGTATGTGTGGTTGAAAGAAAAAGTCAGGAGGCAAAGCACCAGAGTTGTGATGGGAGACTGGGTCTGTGAAAATCTCTGGCAGCCAACACAGAGATATAATCGCTCCTACCCCCTTTTGGTTGCATGCACAGCCTTCCAATTCTCTTCTCCCGAGAGAGGCAGTGATATGAGACTGCTTTTTAAATGAGGTTGCTATCGTGTGAGATCATACTAGCTTCTCTGGGAGTGATCTCTGTTGAAATGGCTCTTCCACACACTCAAGAGTTGCTCCAGTCCTGCTTCGGAAAAGGGTAACCCTGCCAGTAGGCCAAATGAGCAGCCCAAAAGACATTGATACCATGAGAAATCAGGCTCCAAAACATATATTCTAGCTAGATAAATTATAGGAATTGGAATACATTAAGAATGTAAATTAACTTGAAGTACATGACTCCAGGAAGTGGCAGACACCTGGATGAGGGGATTATCCCCAAGGTAAACTGTGCCTGAGGGACAGCAGATTGTCTCATTGTCTGGAGTTCCACATTCCCTGTCTCTGCCAGACTGGGCCCAGTTGAACAATAGAACACCAATCTATGGAACATTGACTCAAGGATTTGGACCATCAAGAGCTTGATGGCACAGGAGATTGGATGCAACTGTGAACAATGACCCACCAATGCTAATTGAGGGAAACCTTGAACTGGTTTGAATGTATAAAAACTGGTGTTAAACAAATGTTCAGGGCTCACTCACACCATCCAGGGTGAGACCACTGACTGTTGCTTTTGGCTTGGCTTTAATAAATCAGACTTGAACAGTTCAGCGTTTGCGCTTCCTTACTTTATTTGAATTTAATTATTGGACGCTGGTTCCGAGCCAAGCACGGACTCAAAATAATCTGTAAAAACTGGTAACAACATGTTGTATCTCCATCTGGCCACACCCTCAATCCACTCAGTACCCCTTTCCTCCTGGTGCCACCTCTCCCAAATCTCAGGGACAGCTTGGAAATATTCCATTTTGGACTACAGTTTCCACAGTCCCCCTCCCCAGCCAACATACCTACTGGGATAGGTAGTTCAGAAAAAGCAACTTCTCCAAGTTCTGGGCAAGAAGAAATAAACATTGGAAGGCATTGTTTTGCATAATTGAGCGCTACAAAAGCCATCAAAACCTCTTTGGCTACAGTGTCAAGCCTGCAGATGTTGCTGGATGATGAAGATGCAGTGATGCAGGCCATCCATGCCCAGGATGGCTAAAGCAGGAAGAAATGAGGAATCATGATGGGGATCTGACCTTGGAGAAGTTACTTTTGAGGATTGAAGTTCCAAGTCACCCTCAGCTAGTGAGATTCTGAAAGGTGTCATCCAAAGTTTTAATTGTTCACAGGTCTTTTCTGGAGCACAGCTTCAGATGTTGTAAGTCTAGGACTCCCATAAACTCCTCCCATTGGGCATGCTGACTGAAGCTGATGGAAACCCAGAGGTTAAGAGGTTCCCTCCCCCTATTTGGGATTAGAATGGAGATTTTGTGCTTGCTCTGAGCTGTGGTTAATCTCCAGATGGTGCAGAATTTCTCACATTTGTGGTAGCAGGCCCATCCTTGACCATCACCAACCTGGACCACAGGGGTGCAACTATAGGAGCACTCAATATACGGGATATTTATGGCTCCAGTCCCTTCTCAGCTTTAGATTATTAATCCTTGGGACAATGCCTTTTTCTTGACGTTATGAAGCGGCATGCCATGCTGACGAAACAAGCACATTCAGAAACTAGCATTTATATTGTAAAACTCATTCTAAATCCAACAGGCCTGAGAATTCCATGTGTTCAAAGATAGAGTTGTCATTTTTTTTTTTAAAAAAAGGAAAGTACTGGCTGGAATCACATTGGCAAGGATTAAACAGGCCTGCTTTGCTCATCTCTATGGCTCACACTGGCTTTAAAAGTCTGTTGATAGTGGATGAATTAGTGTTTGCTTCCCCCAAAAAACTAAAAAAATAAAATGAAATGACTATTTGTGTAATAGATATGCAAGACTGCCCCCTGCTGGCTGACCTGAAGCTGTACTTCAGAGTATAATGTGGAGAGAGAGAGGCCTGTTTTTTTAAAAATGTATCAGTTGGTTGGAAAAGTTACTCTTTTTACCACATGGCCCAGAATCCCCAGCATAGGCAACCTGACATGCTCATTTTCACATGCAAGAACCGCCTTCTGTTCTGCCACTTTTTCATGCATGGATTAAAATGTATGTACATTTTTGTCAGAATATCAATTTATGAAAATATAAGTCATTCTATTGTATCACTCTATGATTCTGTATCAAATTGGGATGTGCACAAATTCTGAATGGTAGCCTTACAGATTCAGAATTCAAAAGTTTTAAAATTTGGAATTTTCGGTATCTGGGACTTGTTTACAGTCAAGATGAATAGAGTGGTACCTCTACTTAAGAGTGGGTCTACTTAAGAGCAATTCAACTTAAGAGCGGAAAACCATTGGCATTTTAACTGCTGCCTTACACATTTTAGATACGATCTGCTCTACATACAAATGTTTATTTATTTATTTATTTGTTTGTTTGTTTGTTTGTTCAATTTTTTAGATATGGTACCTCTACCTAAGAGTTGTTCAACTTAAGAGCATTCATTTGGAACTGATTAAATTCGTTAGTAGAGGTACCACTGTACTATATAATTATTATTCTCCCCTTAAAAACACACACACAAACAGGCCAAATTGTTTTATAAGGATTTACACCTGTGTGCTCTCACACCTTCCCAGTGACAGTGCCAAACAAAAACAGTGCACTCCAACATCTTCTGCTCCCATCTGCTGCTCCCCGCCGAGGGTTTCCCTCAATCCCATTTTTATCCGGTTTATTTTATTTTATTTTATTTTATTTTTTCCTCTTGTACCTTTTTATATTGTTTTGTTCTTTTAACTGTGCTTGTGCTGGTTTTATCTATTTTATTGTGAACCGCCCTGAGTTCCGGTATGGAAAAAGGTTGCGGTATATAAATGCACCAAATAAATAAATAAATAAATAAATAAATAAATAACACCCAGCATGTCTTTTCTACAGATCCAGGTTCCAGGCATGAATGACATGGACTGACAATGTCCCCCACCTGAGAGAACACTCTCTCACTAGGCACACTTGTTGGTGGGCAAGGTCTGGCACCTTGGCCAGACCTGCCCAAACAGAGGTCTTGGTTTGCAGGTCTCCTGTTCCTACACCTTTACCTCTACCTCTGCTTGACCCTTCTTAAGTGGTGTCTCTGGAGACAGGTCCTTGCCATGATATTTAAGGCAGTGTCCCAGAAAGCTCACACTGTTGTTGCAGGGGCAAAGGACTTTGAAGACAACCGGAAGTACTGCTACTTGGGGTGCTATGAATATTGGCAGTTTCATCTTGCTCCGTGTTACCTTTCAAAGCTACCCAGACCTTCTCCACCAGCTGCTACTGCATGTCATGAAATGTTGGCAGGCATTGCCCCCTCTTACTCATGCTTAATATCCATGGTCCACTATTTAATTTGGGAATCCAAGAGGACTTCTCCCATCTTCCACAAGGAGGAAAACCTGTAGTACAGCAAGTCCATGAGCTTGCTGGCTAGGGCTACTACCTCAGGCACTTCCTCTGGAAGTTGAGTCATGGCAACTGGTTTTCTTTTCTTGGGCGATCGAAACGTTTCACTACTCATCAAAGCAGCTTCATCGGGCTGACAAAGCCGCTTGGATGAGCAGTGAAACATCTCGATCTTGCAAGAAAAGAAGTCTAGTTGCCACGACTCAACTTCCAAGTAACCTCACCTGGATGGCTGAAAATCTTCATAGACATACCCCAGGCACTGTGTGCCTACAGCGGAAGTGTGTCCTCTTTACAGAGGAAGATCCTCTACCTGAAGGCCAGCCAAAGGACAGACCTAATTTAGAAGGCGTCTTGTGTTTGGAGAGCTGTCCAGATCTGATGTAAAGATAAGGGACATAAGGGAAGAGATCAGAAGTCTTGACGTGACATATCCACACTTAACAGTATAGGGGTAAGGTGGTCACAAGACACATAGGTCATCTGGTCATATTCTTTCTCACTTGGGATAAACTGTATTGTAACGCCTTCACATTATGAAAATAATTTCTAATTTGGCATCTCTACATAAAGATTAGGGCATGCACTTCCCCCCCAAATGGTGTCCTTTTTGTCATTTGCTTTAAAAAGATGCATTTTTGAGGGATGTGTAAGTGGCCACCTTAGTTCTACCACTGAGTTACAATTGTTCTTTCCTTAGTACCGAGACTATTTTCAAACAAGTAGTAGATCACAGATCTCCCACATCTCATCTGGTTTTTACCGCTAAGCTTCTTTGATGTGGTCAAGCCAATACCAGTTGGACAAAAGCTGTGGGGAGCCTTGTGGAATTCCTTGCTCCAAGATGCAATGATGGCAGCTAACAAATTACATGCCTTTGAAATGAGGTAAATGCAGAAAGGCAAAGGACTGTCAAATGCCTCCAGCCATGACAGCTGTGTACCATTCAGAAACCATTCTGTCATAGCAGTTCATGAGAAGCAGAAGATGCCAGAGCATAGGAACTGTTCTTTTCCTCTCATTTTCTTCTACAACAGGGTTTGGAGCATCTCAGTGTTCTGAAAGCCACTTTCCTGTCCCCCTTCTAAATCAAGTGGCTTCTGAAAATCTTAGCAGATCCCAAAGATCAGGTATGTCCAAACTTCAGCCCTCAAGATGTTTTGGATCACAACTCCCACAGTCCTTTGCCATTGTCAGTCTAAGCTTAGAATTCTAGAAGTTGTGGTCCAAAACATCAGGAGGGCCAAAGTTTGGACAGGCCTGCCATAGATCTACATAGGTTTACATAGATAGGTATATGCTGCTGTTACGTGCTGTCAAGTTTCCTTCAACTTGCACCAACTCTAATACAGTTTTCAAGGTATGTGAGATGTTCACAGGAGTGGCTTACAACTGCCACACATCTCAAGGAATTCCCAAGGAAATCTCAAGGTAGATTTCCTGAGCCTTAGGGTGCAACCAGACAGCCAAATTGGAGTCAGTTAGAGTGGACTAAACAAGGTCACTTAAGTCCACATAGAGGTAAGGTATGCCATTTGGTGTGATCCAAGTTGTGGATCACATGCTTTAGTGTGATCCAAGGATTGTTTAGTTTCAGGTCATGAAGTCACGTCACACCTTGATCAACCCTATTTGACCCTTCTTCCCTTTAAAGGGAAAGAAAAGAAACAAACAAAACAAAACATATCCCTCTCCTTGTCCCATCCTGTCTCCTACTTCCAGGAGGACATTTTCAATTTCCCCCCTAAAAGACATAGTTTAAAAAAACTTTTGCTATCACTCTCTTCTCCCTTAACAACCTTGGTTTGAGCCTAGCAATCATACATGTTGGAAGTGAACCAAAATGGAGCAATTCTACTCAAAGCAAAGCAAAGTAAAGCAGTAGCCTCTGAGAGGGACGCCAAGAATGTGGGCAGGCATGCATCAAGGATGGATTGCTTCAAAATGGTGCATATGTTGTATGGTCACCAGGAACCCGCCTGTCCCAATACAGTGGGACAAATGCTTCTCTAGTTCCATCCTTAATCTTCCACTCTAGGCACTGCACAACAAGCTGCAGTTTCCCGCTATCCTGCAGATCTTGCTAGGTTGCTTATTTTAAATTTTTGTTATTGTACTATTTGATGTATCTTGTCCAGTTGTTTGTATTTGATTTAATGTTGTGAACCGCCAAGAATTCCTATGGGAAGATGGGCGGTATAGAAGCTCTACAAACAAACAAACAAACAGTGGCTGTTAGAAAGAGAGAAGAAGAGGGGAAAAAACATTCTCATTTCTGAGTTGAAATTTATCTTCCCTCTGTTAAAAAGTCTATTAAATAAAACCTGCTTCTTTCTGTAGGGAGATAATTTTTAACATTCTCAAGTGCTCATAATATTTCCAGTTCCTGTTTGCTGGCTGTCTCATTCCTTAATCAGTGGTAATTAGTCACTGATGATGATTTCATTCCTCTTGTGCCCTGCAGGACAGGATTGTGGGCCAGACTGCCTCTGCTTCTTCTTAGAAGGCAATTTTTACATTCTTGTGGGTAAAATCAACAACAGGTAAACACATCAGAGCTTAGTAAATATATAGTTTGTTATTGCTCCCAAAATCTCCCCAGGAAGTAGGGCCAGTAGGGAGATGAAGACCAAAAAAAAAATTTTTTTTCACAGTCTCTGCAAAGGTTACTGACATCGTTTTGCTTGTGGAGTTCCAAAACAGGCATCAGGTTGATTGTTGCACAAAAAGGGAGCTAGACAGAAATCCAAGGCTGCTATCTCACCTGGGGAAGATTCTGATCTTCTGATGGTCCGGCTTTCCTCTTCCTCCCATCATGTGAATGAAGATGTGGGATAGCAGTTCCCACAACAAAGGTGTTTTTTTTTAAGCGCCGTTCGGCCCCATGGCCAGCAGGTGGTGCTAGGATTAAAAAAGAACCAGCTGGCTGGCACTTTGGCTTGGGGAAGTTAAAACAAACAGCATCAGATCCAGCTTCCTGTCGCTAGGAGGGTGGGGAAAATAAAAAAAATTAAAAACCAGCGCCGATCGGCCCCAGGAACAGCCGGTCGGCACTATGAGAAAAACAGAAGAAAGAAAACTGGATCATCTACGGGGTCCCACAACGCCTGCCTCTTTAAAAGTTGGATTTTTAAAGCGAGGCAAAAAAATCCCTACCTCTCTGGTAAGTCTTGGAAACCTCGCTTAAGGGGGCATTACCAGGTTTTCTTTTCTTTTCTTTCAAAAAGCCCAGTGGCCGTGGGTATGGCATTTTTGGACACGGTTTATCTACAAATTTGATCTGCATTTAAAGGGACATGGGATAGGGTCCCAAGACTGTGACTAAAGTGTTTGGAAACTTCAGCAATTTCCAAACACTTCTGGACACTGCCACGTCCAAAACATGGCAGCCAGGTTGCTAACTGGGATGAGTCACAGGGATCACAAAACTGTCCCTGTTAGTGCAGCTCCACTGGCTGCAGATCCATTTTGGGGTAGAATTCAAAGTGCTGGTTTCAACTTAAAAAGCCCTAAATAGCTTAGGTTAGTGGTGGCAAACCTTTGGGACTCCAGATGTCTTGGACCGCAATCCCCACAGTCCTTTGTCACTGACAATGCAGGCTTGGAATTTTGGGAGTTGTGGTCCAAAACATTTGGGAATGCTGAAGATTCACCACAATTGGCTTATCTGTCTCCATTTATCAGCCTGCTCACTCTCAGGTTCCTTAGATCAACAAGAAGAGCTTTTCTCTCCATCCCTCCAACTTCACAGTCACGTTACTGTGTCAACAACAGCCAAGTCAAAGATGGAAAACCTTGACTGTTTTGACCACAATACCCAGATTACTCCAGCTAACATGGCCCCTGGAGTTGTAATCCAACCCTTTTGGGAATGTAAGCATAGAAAACGAACTGTTCCCATTATTGATTTAAATCACATATCAGCACATCTCATCAAACATTCTGCAGGAACTGCAGATTTGGCAATTCATTCAAGGAATTACAAGATTGGTTTACCATGCCAAAACCAAATCACACGGGGGTGGGGGGACTTGACAAGCTTGGCAAATATGGAGAGGAATTTCAAAGGGCTTTGTTGGGGCTTGAATGTTGAGTAATTAGACTGAAAGGCAGATTTAAGGAACATAATGGATTCATAATGGAGGTTTACTCTGTAGCTGCAGAATGTGCTTAGAAACGTATCAAAAGTCATTACATCAGAGCCCCATTTCTTGTGGTTATCATACTACTACCTATATTCCAGAGATGTCACATCATGAGTAGAGATGGGGACAAACTGAAAAATGAATCATGTTTTCTGACAAGCTTAGCCAATTCATCAACATTCATTGATTTGTATTTGTCATAAATGGAACCCTTCAAGGAGTATTTTTGATTTGTCAATTTGTTGGTCTAAAAAGTGGTCCCCAAGCCACTCATAGACTGATGCTTCTGTACAATCCCTCCAAGTTTGGTGGAGTTTGGAGTTTTGATGCCTGAGCCATGCACCCCCAAATAGCCCCCCCCCGGTACCTAGAAACTCCATACTCGAAGGGAAGCTTCCTTTGAACCTCCTCTGCAAACTCTGCAAATCTGGGGCCTCTAGATGTTAAGAGGGCTTTCTATAATATTTTAAAGGGGGAACAAATAAATTCATCATTTCATTGATGAATTCATCAATTCATTTATTTTGTGGCAGTGGTGAAGGCCAATTCCATGCTAGGGATCATCAAAAATGGGATTGAAAATAAAACAGCCAACATTATAATGCCATTGATGATCCCTAACATGGAATTGGCCTTCTTCACCACTGCCACACATTGGGTAGATGCCTTCATGGAGCTGTCCACCAGCACACCAAAATCTCTTTCCTGATCCATCAAGGATAGCTCAGAGCCCATGAGTGGTCACCGCATCTCAAAAAAGACATAGTGGAACTGTAAAAGGTGCAGAAGAGAGCAATTAAAATTATTACTGGCCTGGGGGACCTCCCTTATGAGGAAAGCCTAAAACATTTGGGGCTCTTTAGTCTGGGAAAAAAAGGTGCCTGAGGGGGGTATGACTGAGACAAATGTATGCAGGGCATGAGTAAAGTGGATAGAGGGACACTCTTCTCCCTCTCACAAAATACCAGAACTAGGGGACATCCACACAAATTGAGGGTTGGGAGAGTGAGAACAGACAAAAGATTTCTTTTTTAACCCAGCATGTTGTTAGTCTGTGGAACTCCCTGCCACATGATGTGATGATAGCATCTGGCCTGGATGCTGTCAAAAGGGGATTGGACAGATTCCTGGAGGAAAAGTCCATCACAAGTTACAAACAGAGATGGGCACAAAATGCCAAAATAATGTTTCGTTTCATTATTTGTTACTCTGTCCAGTTTCATTTCATTTAATAGAAAATGAATTATTTAAAAAATAAGTTTTGTATTTCGTGTTTTCGTTTTTTTACTTTTTACTTTTTCAATTTTTCAATTTTTTTAATTTTTAGCGTGGTCGGGGGGTTATTTTTATTTTTATTTTTTATTACTAAAATGTCCCTGATACTTTTTTTTAAAACAGCTGAGAGGCACTGGCTTGGGGCCAGCATTTTTTTTTTACTTTTTAATTTTTTTAAAAAAAAATTCTTGTGTTTTTTTCCTTTTCTTTTCTTTTTTTCTTTTACTCTCGCCGACCATGCTGTTCCCAGGCCAGGTTGGAGTGTTTTTTTAATTTTAATTTTAATTTTTTAAATTGTTTACTTTTTTGAATCATGCCAACCGCGGGCCTGTTTGATCAGCTGTCGCATGGGCCTGGTCAGTGTTTATTTTATTTTATTTTATTTCAAATTTTTTTTATCGTGCCGACCAGTGGCCCGCAGGCCAGTTCGGCGGCCTGTGGGTCAGGTCGGTGGTCCGTGGGCTGGGTTGGGTTTTTAAAATTATTTTATTCTTATTTTTTATTTTTTATTATTTTTTATTTTGAATCGCCAACCGCGTGATCCACCCACAAGCTGTAGTATGGGCCTGATCAGTGCATTTTTTTCTTTCCTTTTTGAAATGTTTTGTTTTGCATTTGGAAGCTCCCTCCCCACAGGCTGGTAGCAGCAGTGGCAGCCGGAGGACATCCCATCATCAGGTAGGAGATGATACTGGGAACAAAAAACGAACCTGAACAAAACCAAAATTTCCATTTCATTTGTTTCATTTTTCTTTGAGGGGGCGGTTCGTTATTCGTTTCGTTGTGTAATGAATAACAAAATTAATTTTTATTCATTTTGTGCCCATCTCTGGTTACAAATCACGATGGAGATGTGTAATCTCCAGGGTTAAAACCAGGGTACTTCAAGGGGCAGATGCAAGGGAGTGGTATCAGGAGACAGATCTCTGGTCTCGTGCGCTCCCAGACGCATCTGGTGGGGCCACTGTGAGAGTCAGGAAGATGGACTAGATGGGCCTTTGGCCTGATCCAGCTTGGCTCTTCTTATGTTCTCTTATGTTCTTATGTTCAGCCACTTTTATCCAAATGCAATCTCCGATTTCTGACCATGTATAAATGTATAAATATTGTATTTGCCACATAGTCCCACTCATCTGCAGATGCTCACATTAAAGTGTAGCAGTTAGTCTTTAATGTGCTGCAACCATTTTGTCATCTTTTTTTAAAAAAAAAAATCCTTTGCTGTGGCCTGATATGCTAGCACAGACTAACACAGCTATTTCTTCTAAAACTCGATATTTGGCAGTGCAGCTACACCCCCTCTCCCAGAAATGCAAGTGTCACTCATTCTTCAAAGACAGGGAGGGTGTCTGAGGGTGCTGACCCTGAGAGAGCCCTGAAGAACCGCAACAAGGAAACGAGCCTCCATGGTTGGAACCCTCCCTTCGGAACCGGCTGCTTCCAGGGATTAGCCTGGACCCCTCTCTAGGTGTTGATAAGCACCAATTAAAAACTTGGCTATTCCAACAAGGTTTCCCCAGTCTTTAATTTTTTTCTGACGCTGGCATATATGTTTCAATTTTTTTTCTGCTTTAGTTTCCCTCTGCCTTGACTTCTTGCAACTTGTATTTTTTTATGTGATTGGTTGGTTGTTGCTCCCTGTGACCTAACTGGTGTTTTATGGTGTTTTTTATATTTATGTGTAATTTATTTTTTCCTTGTTTGTTAGCATTTGTTTTGTTATAGTGATTTGATTGTATGCTGCCCAGAGTAGCCATTTGATATATAGGTGGTATAAGAGTCGAATGAATGAATGAATGAATGAATGAATGAATGAATGAAACTTAACTTGGTGCTGATTTACTTGCAGATTTTAAACAACTGCTCCTACTGCAGGACTTCCTAACTTCTGTCCCTGGCATATTTAAGTGAACAGCTTTCATACTGAAAGCTTCAGGAAGAGACTTCCATCAGAAGCCTTGGACAGCCACAGCCATAGTAGACATAAAATGGGTAATTTTGTTTAAAGAAGAAGACTGCACAGAATCTAAAAGGGCCCGTATTAATTGAGATAAGTGGCAATTAAGCATCCAAGCACATTGCTGCGCTCACATTACATACCAATAGGTCACACACTGAAAAGTTTTTTAAACATTTCCTTTTGTTACCGATTGCACTAATGGAGAAGTAATCCAGTCTTGTTATTTGTTGCACTATTTTCTTTACTTGTTTCTTTCTGTTCCTTGATTGTTTTTTAAGAAAAAAACTTAGGATAAAGGGGGGGGAATAACACAATATTCAAAAATGCAGTCTTAAAATGTCCTTTTTAAGCATAAGAAAAGTGGCTACAAAAATCTTGCTGATTATGCACCCATTTGTTCCCACTCATTACAATAAATTGAAGCATAACATGCCTTCACATTCTCCTGACAGCAAATAGCCCTATTATACACAACTGAAACTCATTAATTCTCAACTCTGCCAGAGTGTACAGCTCTCCCTCACACACACGCATTCTTGCAGCAACCCTGGAAGCTAGCAACATCCTTTAGCAATCCCGACCTCACTGCTGTTGTCAGCAGCTTCTCTTGCTAGTTTTCTCCTGTTTTTGTTTTGTTTTGTTTTGTTTTCTTGTTCAGCAATATGTCCACTCCTAACACCCTGGGATATGTGGAAAATTTGGAACAACAATCCCTGATGTATCTGGCAACTGGACTTCTTTTCTTGAGAGACTGAAACACTTCATTGCTCATTCAAACAGCTTCACCAGTCTGAGGGAAGCTAGTGGCGAGTCCTCCATTTTATAGTTCACTTGTGAACTATAGTGAACTATAAAAATATAACTGAACTATAAAATGGAGGACTCACCACTAGTTTGCCTCAGGGCGATGAAGCTGTTTGGATCAGCAGCAAAACATTTCAGTCTCTCAAGAAAAAGTCCAGTTGCCATGACTCAGCTTCCAGATAAACTCACCTGGATGACAGAATCATTGAAAAAAAAAAAACTGGTGTAGAAGTGTTCCTGCTACTGAAGCGTGTGTAGATTGTTCACTGTAAAATGTGGGAAGGTTTACTTTTTGATAAGGCAGGTTTGGCCATAGTTATCGATGCCTTAAACACACACACACACACACACACACACACACACAGAGAGAGAGAGAGAGAGAGAGAGAGAGAGAGAGAGAGAGAGAGAGAGAGAGTTAGACTACTGCAATTTACTCTATGTGGAGCCATCCTGGGGCATGGGGAATGTTTGAATCAACAGCTAGCACAAAATGTGGCACCCAGAACTTGGTCTAATGTGTGCTTTCAAAGCCATACATCATTTCTTGAATAAATTGTGCTGATGTCCAGTTGGTTTCCAAGTCCTATCCAACATGCTAGTTCTGGTCTATGAAAGTCCTTCAAGGCTTGGGAAGGATATCAGCAAGACTGCCTCTTCCCACACAAATCTGCGGAGGGTCTGAGATCAACAGAGGCCCCATCACATTCCTATAAGTCTGGCTGGTGAGTTGGGTGAAGCCAGAAGATGGAGCTTACCCTGTAGTACAGGGCTGTTCAACTTTGAACAGGCTGAGGTCTACTTTTTCCGGCCCAAAGTGCCTGAGGGCTACTACACTAAAACATCTATTTACGAATTTTATCCGTTCCAAGCACATGCTCATAAGTGAAAACTTTTGTAAGTAGAGCAGCGATCTCCAATAGGAATGCATTGAAAACCAATTAATCCATTATGGAGGGAACAGATTTCAATGTGCCATGGCCCTTGAGACTGCCCCGCTCTGCTGAGAGAGTGGGCTGGCAGACCCAGAACTTTGCTGGGGCAGTGGTGGTCCTTCGGATGGGGGAGGGAGGGGTGGCGATCCTATCCCCTCACTTTTTAAACATTGATGGCTGGTGGGCTACTTCTGAACCATTCGCGGGCTACCGGTAGCCTGCGGTCTACCTGTTGGGCAGGCCTGCTGTAGTAGAACGTGGTTTACGGAAGTTTTTCACAAGGGGGGGGAATCTACCATTGTGGCAGCCAAGTGAAATGATGGTGCTTCATTCCAGACCTTCGGTCTTGAGAACTGGGTGTTACACACATATTTTGAAAGTGTTTATAGTTTCATGTTCGCATTAAAAATATTTCTCATCTCTTTCTTCCTTTGTATTTCTTTTTGAAGGAGATGAAGGTGAAAAGGGGGACCCGGGAGACATGGGGAAACAAGGAAAAACTGGCCCCATGGGCCTCAAAGGTAAAAAGGATGTATAATTATATCCACTGTGCTTTATAAATAAACCAGGAAAATTCTTGGTCTTACAATATCTCACATGGATCAGTTGTTATTTGAACACTTCTTGTTTAACAAACAAATTTCAGTGAAAGACCATGTAATTTGCTTTGTTTTAAAAGATGGAAGCGTCTACAATATACTATGTATCACTGAACATTTATTAAGTTTCTGTTACATAACTTACTGGTAAGTTTCTGTTACATAACTTCAATTGCATGTCCGTATACCAATAGGGCCAGCACTATTTTCAGTCCAAGTGAGGTAGATGCTACTGTGTCTCTTTCCCGGCCCACAGCTGTTCTTGACTTCCTGTCTATTCCTTTGTTGGAGGACATACGTGTCGGCCAACAACATGCCCCATGCTCCCTAAGGTCAGCTGCTGCCCTCAGATGTGGTAGAGGATACGATCTCATTGCTGGTAAATAAAATGGAAGCTTCAATGGCTGACCCAACCAGATTCCACAAAGGAAATAGAAATGGTACCAACTTGTCCTTTTACCTCTGCAAAATGTCTTTGGATGGTCCTGGAGAAACAGCTGTCTTTGGGGAAAATGTGGGGGAAAACATACCAGGGTATGCAAAACATTTCCTAAGTCATGGGTGTCCTTCTTTTCTCAGCTGATACCGTAGCTGTGCCTTTTAACAGCACGTTTGATGCTCAGTTATCAGCACGTAATGGCAAGATTTGAGACTGAACATCTGGTCTTCCCCCTATATCCCAGATTGGCTGCTTCCCGTGTCTTCACTTTTAACAGAGCCTACAGAAACACTGTTGCACCTCATTTAAAACATCACATATTTCACTGAGCTTGCATTCAAATCACATTGGTTTGGTTGTCTTTTTGTTAGCATTGCATCCAGTTTTATGAATGATATTTGTCACTGGGATATTTCCCTACTTGTGGGAGAAATCTGAATATGCCCACAGTGCCCCCCCAGGCTAGATCAGTGGTATATTAAATAAATAAATAAATAAATAAATAAATAAATAAATAAATAAATAA
>JAHTLZ010000204.1:13844568-13862857 GCA_023846285.1 Phrynocephalus versicolor | reverse complement strand
AATAATAATAATAATAATAATAATAATAATAATAATAATAATAATAAATCAGGATCTGAAAATTGAACTTCAGAGACTCTTCCATAAACTGGTACAGGTGGTCCCAGTGGTAACGGCATGCAGGGTGCGGTACTTAAAGAGCTAAGCAAGTATTTAAGAAATTGGAGTTGACAAAGTCACCATCAGTCAGCTGCAGAAAGCCACCTTACTGGGATTTGCTCGCATAATTCGCCAATACATCACGTAGTCCTAAGCGCTTGGGAAGCATTTGACTAGTGATTTGTAATACAAAATCCAGCGTAGTTATCTTGTCTGCTGTGTGATGATGATGATGATGATGATGATGATGATATAGGTGTTCTTTCAAAACTGTAACATTAAGGAATTCTTCTAAAATATAGCCATTCCCATTCCTGTGTCAGGGAAGCACAGAACCTGCTGAATTTCTGTCTGCCATGCAGCTCTTAAAAGAACAGTACCCCTTTCCACAACAACCTTATTCCTAGCAGCAACAATTTGATCTTAGCTAGTTCTATAGGACATACTTCAAGAGCTGACGTTGTTTATTTCTCGTACCATAACAATATCCATGTGCTCCCATCATCTTGGGGGTTGTATAAAATTTTTTGGGGGGAGGATGATTAACTCTCCATTCTCTTCAGATTCTCCACTCCTTTTACCATGCTTGAAACAAGAAAGAAAAACATAAGGTGTTTTGAGAGACAGCATGTAGTGTAAATAACCCAAGACCATGCCAAAATGGGACCCAGAGCCAGATTAAAATGGACACTATGCCATTCCTTTCCAGGAGACAAAGGAACGATTGGCCACATGGGTGATCAGGGAATGATTGGCAAAATTGGACCAATTGGCAGAAAGGGTAAGTTTTCTTTTAATCCTTTAATCATCAAGCCTTTTGGATGTGTTCTAAGGCACCGGACCTAATGTGAAACAGCTGCTATTTGTGTTTCCAAATTCAACAGATGGCTTTTTATTTCCAAGGCAAATTTTTGTTTGGAAAAAAGAGATAAAAATACTGAGATTTCAGATTAGTTCATATGGCAAGTAGAAGTAAAGCCCAGTGACTATAACAAGGTATTGCCTTCAACCTTTCAAAAGTATCATCACAACACTAAAGACCAATTAGCCTTCAAGACTTAAGAGAACCTTTAGAGATGAAAAAAAAAATGTGGCATAAACCTTGGTGAGCTGGGACCATTTTTTTTCTTGTCTAGACATTCTTAGTTGGATGGAGGCATGGGAACCAAAACTGATGAGATGCAAGAAGTGTTCGAAAAGCCCTTTCATCACACATATTCCATGAACATATGTAAAACAACAGGACTGTGGCTGCCAGATCCTCTTAGAGATGAGGGAAACCTGTCCATTTCACTTACTATCACATTTTGAGTTTTTCAATCTCAAATTATTTCCTTCCCATATAAGACGTTTGCTCATTTGGAATCATTCTCCAAAACTGAACTGAAATGCACTGGCAGAAGACAATTGGTGGAACTTCATTTATTATATGGGTGTTTTGTTCTGTTTTGCTTATTATATGGGTGTTAAGGACTGGTTTTCCTTATTATATGCGGTGTTAAGGACTAGTCTCTTAGGGGCAGGGATAAGATTAAAAAAGAGTTGTTGAATCTGAAATTCACCTTCAAGGCATTCCAGAGTAAGGCAATCAACACCTTGAGCCTACATGAAAAAACTCACTCCATTTTGTTTTCCCCGTTTTTGAATTTTGCAAATCTCATGCTGAATCCAAACCAAATATGAGGCAATGTGTGAATCTGGGTAAAATGTCGTGCAAAATAAATTGAGACAAAATTTTCGTCTTATCAGTAGCCTCCGTCATAAAACACCTGAGCAGAGAACACGTTTTGCATGCTGCCACTGATTAGACGTGAATTGTTACTTTTGGGGGGTGATGTGCATGATAAGTAGTGACAAATCAACAGTAAAACTGCTGCAACAAATACTTATAAAGTCACATGTTGTGTAAGGGGTCTTGTCCAAAAAAAAAAAAGTCACTACTTTGCCAGGATCTGAAGGAAACTCAGCAATGATTCTACATCAGGAAATACATACTTGGAGACAGGTAACCTTCAATGTTACATCTCGCAGGAGATTAAAATGTTTTCCCACCAGTTTCTGAACGCTGTCATTTTTCTGTTCAGTTTGTGTCCACAATACAAAGCACAGATGGGAATTTTGTAGGCTATGCAGGTTGGATGCAACCAGAATGTGAGGTGGTGTGCTCCTCCAGCCTCCTCTCATGCCCAAGTTTGGGGGTGGGGGTGGGGGCTGGCTTCAGAAAGAGAGGCAGCTGCAGCCCCTTGGAATCTGGAATGGTAATAAATGGAACAGGTTTGGATCCTCACCCATGGCACAGTGATTGCTTGATTAATGCAGTAGATAGACAGTACATGTTGAAGGGCATATGCATTGGATGGCATACATAATATGTACCACTTGTTCAGTTAAAGAAATGCAAATACAGCTTCTAATGACATTTGGCCTCTATTGTTTTCATAAACTGCAACAGCTATTTGGACGGAAACTGAACCAAGCACGTATGCTTCTCATTCCTTCTCTACTGCCATCAGCTCTCTTACAAACCATGATCTGTCTCCGGGGTTCACATTTCTTCTCTGCAGGAATGGTCCAACCGCTGCATATCTAGACCATTTAATGGGTTACCTATTAAAACTCAAACCAAAACAAACGCTTCCGAGGCTGCCTCCGCATTGGATTGCTGCAGAATTAGGTTCAGTGTGAACACTCGGTGGAACGTCCTCCCACGTGTGCATTTCCGGGGTTGGATGAAATGTTTGATTTGGCACAGCCTCATTGTTCAATCTTGTCTGTCTCTCAAAATCCACTCAGTGAATGTTACTCAATTGAGTAAACAGATTGGACTGTGTGTGTGTGTGTGTGGACTTTGTGAAGTCAAGACATCTATTTTCTTCTCTGTTCAGGTGAGAAAGGATTGAAAGGTTTACCAGGTATATCCGGAGGAAAAGGGAAAGCAGGTATGCATTTTATTTCCCATCATATTTCAAGAGTGATTGCTGTCCTTTTTAACCAGTTTGGTTGTTTGGTTTTGTTTGGCTTGTCTTATTTTTATTTATTTATTTATTTATTTATTTATTTATTTATTTATTTATTTATCAGACCTCTCTCCTTAAAATGAACTCAAGTCAGCTTTCATAATTAAAAAGCAACACTGAAAAGCCAAAAACATTAGGTTCACAGATATTACAATAATCATTAAATAAGTATTATTTTTAAAATGGTAAATAAAATCAGGACCAAAACATATTAAAAAACAACAAAAACAGAGCACAACAATCCATTTAAAAAAAAATCTCACACCACCAGCTATTAAGGGAATGCCTTTGTGAAAAGGTATTTGCCCTCTTGCTCGCCCAAAACCACTTCTGGGGCTTCCAACAGGCTTCTCGGGTCCGTTGGAGGCCCCAGAAATGGTTTCTGGCAAGCTGGAAGTGACTTCCGAAAACCGGAAGTAGCTTCCAGATCACTGGAGACCATTTCTGGAGCCTCTGACATGGAGGCCCCAGAAGTGGTTTCCGGTGAACCGGAAGTGCCTTCCAAAAAACGGGCACTCCCAAAAGTGCCTTCAAGATCACCCGAAACCACTTCTGTGGCCACCAACAGGCCCAGGAAGTCCATCAGAGGCCTGTTTGAGGCAGCGTCGGGTCTAAGGTAAGCGTGGGAGGCTCCAGATAGGCCCTCCAGTCCCGACCAGACCCTAACCTAAAGATTTAGTACTGTAAATCTTAACTTGAAGTCCATGCGTCTATAATTCCAACATACAAATATAAAACTGCCACAGGAAAGAGCTTTAGTGGATAAAATAGCCTTGTACCTAAATCATAGACCAGAGAGAAAAGCAGTGGACAAATACGATTCCCTCCCCTAAATCTTGCTTGCTCCTAGGATTGCAAGGTCAGCAGCATCATTCATAACATTTCAAGGTTAGCACCCAAGAACAGGAAATGGG
Organism: Phrynocephalus versicolor; assembly: GCA_023846285.1. Classification (NCBI taxonomy): domain Eukaryota; kingdom Metazoa; phylum Chordata; class Lepidosauria; order Squamata; family Agamidae; genus Phrynocephalus; species Phrynocephalus versicolor. Next base: position 13,858,827 of record JAHTLZ010000204.1, on the reverse strand, counting down.
TCTTTTGATGTCACAGGGGAAGACTTTGTGATGTCACAGAAGCACAAATTGGAAAACAAGCAGACACAACATGTCCATATGCTAGCACCTTCACCTTGTGCTTGCAGTGAGAACATAAGAAGAGTCATGCTGGATCAGGCCAAGGGCTCATCTAATCCAGCTTCCTGTGTCTCACAATGGCCCCACCAAATGCCTCTGGGAGTGCACAGGACTAGATATCTGTCTCCTGATACCACTCCCCTGCATCTAGCCTTTGAAGCAGCCTGTTTTTTAAGCCTGGAGATTACACATCTCCATCATGGCTTGTAACCTGTGACAGACCTTTCCTCCAGGAAAAGTGTCAGCTGGGATTGGGTTGAGGTGATTGTGACCCAAATGTTTACAGATATGTCACAAATATAGAACAAACTTTCTTGTTCTATAGGGAGAGATTTGGCCCCTAGCAGTACCTTACAGCAAAGCCATTCAATGAGACTGTGTGGCATTGCGGTTTACTATAAGCAAAAAAAAATTTCCTCCATAACAGCTTGCCAATTTTCCCAGCATACAAAAAGGTTATTTTTATCCACCCTGCTCCCACAACAGCTTGACAGAGCTCGAATTCAAAGCATCACTGTAAAATAGTGATGTTGACACTCTATAAAACACAACACCCAGCAATGCAATATAAAGGCCACACAGTGTGACAAATATGCTTCTGACCCAAACAGAGAGGGCTCTGTAACCCTTCGGACAGCTATAGGAGTAAGATCTGTCTTGGAATCCTTTACAATTCTGCTGTGTTTCCAAAGAAAAGATCATGGGAGGGTTGCCACTCAAATCTAACTTTTCATTTCCCTGACTTTCCCTGACCAACATTTGTCAATTTCCCTGCCTCTATACTGTATTTAACCAGAGATAAAACTTCCATTTCATACACTAGCAAGATGAAAAAAAATCTTATCTTTATATATAAGTTATATGCCATACTAGTAGGTATGGATGAAAACAGTTAGATGTTTAAGTTTTGTATATTACTAAAGATTTAAACTAGCCTTGCTTTACAAATGCTACAGACAGACTTTGGAAATAATGCAGGAACAGAACTCAACAAACACATTAGGCTGGTTGCTGGGGGTGGGGGTGGAGCTGGAAAGGGCATCATTAAGTTTTCCTTGTATTCTTCTACTGCTCTCTTTCAGTTGTCACAAGAGCAGATCACACCCACTTGTCTCTGTTTTCCTTTTGCAAATCAAATATTTATAAGATTCTGTTTCTTGTTTTTAAACAAACCACAGTTTCCTGGCATTACCTGACTGAGAGAATAGTGGTTAGTTTAAACTAGTGAGAACAAACCGGGGTCAATACATGGTTTTCATCAGATTCTGGCTTGTTTGCTAACCAGTTTAAATGATCCATAGCTTTCCATATATAAGTGTAAAGGAGAATTGGGATCTGTTCAAAGCAGAATTTGGAACTTTTCCTAAAATCAGCTAACTGCATTACTCATTACTTTGCAATAGCCATTTGGCACTTTTAATCTCGTATTTATACAATGACAATAAATTGCATTCCAATTCCATTCCAATTCCAATTCCAATTAATTTTAATTTTAATTTTAATTTATGTCATATATTTTTACCCCACCTCTCTCCTTAAAGGGATTCAAGGCAGCTGTTTTTATTGTTATTGTTTCCCCCACAGCAATTTGCTGTGCTGTCATTGTTGACTCCAGAAAAAAATGCAGCAAAATGCTGCTATAATCTAATTCCTTCTAGTGCTAATCCTGATGTGTCAGCTTGAAACTTCTTTGTCTCACTGTGTATTCAAAACTGATTCATTTACATGTGGGTGATTTAACAAAATGAGAGTTCAGTTTGCTATCCTAATCTTTGCTATCCTGATCCTATCTATGATCTCATGCATGTATCAGGCATGTGACCGCATAGGATTATTATGCATTGGTAGATTAGGATTTTGGACCTCAGATCTCAAAATTCCCCAGGCACCTGTACACCTCTTTCGGTTTTTACTATAAGGATTTGTTTTCATTGGGTATTGTATTCTTGCCTACCCTGGTCCCTTGCTAACACCTGTCACTGATATACCTCTATCGAGTTAGGTTCCGTCTGTGACTGCGGGAAATATCGCAAAGTCGTGGGACAGCTGGATATTAATGTCGCCCGACTCAAGAGTTCCATCAAATTTGTAAAAAACGGTATGTGTCATATCCCATGATCTGTAACTGTTGTTTGTTTCTTCCAGAAGGCCATCCTCTATCTCAACAAATAAGATAAACCCCCTAAAAACAGATTTCAGGCCTGGTGTGGTGAAGTTAACATTCTTAACACTTTCACTACTGCAGATGTATACAACTCCCGATAAAGTGAATTCAATTTACATATTCAGAACTGAAAGGGTTAAGTTGATGTCATGGTCCCCAATTGCCTCAGAGCTCTGGTGGGTTCTGTGAGGGAGTAATATTTACACTTTGAAACATACAATATAAAAACAAATATAAAATAAAATATACAATATAAAAACATATACAATATAAAAACAATATATAATATAAATATACAATATACAATATACAATATACAATATAAAAACAATATAAAAACATACAATATAAAAACAAAAACATCAACACAAATTGACACCTAGTGAGGCATTTTAAACCTCCATACTATTGCACATGTTGCTAACAAGCCCTTTTCTTTAAAATGAAATAGAGTGCATGCCGAGGCTGGGCTGACTGGAGCAGCTCTGGAGTTCATGGAGTCCATGGCCTCCACGAACCTGTCCCAATTTGCCATCGGTCCCACTCACAAGGGAGGACACACCCTGGATCTGGTTTTTGCCTCCACATCAACGGGTTTTGATCTGGGGGTCGGGGGCTTGCTTACCTGTCCCGTGTCATGGTCAGATCATTATCTGCTGACTTTCTCCCTGTCAATTGCCACCCCACCCCATGGGGAGCAGGGCCTTCCATCTGGGCCCGCCCCCGGGGGCTCCTGGACCCTGTGTGGTTTTCGGAGGCCCTGGGGGGTTTGCCAGACGGTCTGGATGACGACCCGGTTGACTCCCTGGTCAATAGGTGATTTGAGGAGGTGGCCGGGGCTGCCGATCGGATCGCCCCCAAGCGCCTGATCCGGTGCCGAGCCCGCTCCTCCCCTTGGTTTACCAGGGAGTTGCGGGCAATGAAGCAAGAGTGGAGAAGGCTAGAGAGTAGATGGCGGAACGCTCGGACAGCGTCAAACTGCGCTGAGGTTAAGGTGTCGACCAGTCGCTATTCTCGAGCGATAAGGGCAGCTAGGAGATCATTTGTTACCCTGAGAATTGGTGAGGCCTCGAATCGCCAGGCAGAATTATTCTGGGTGGTTCGAGACCTCACCAATCCTGGTCCACCTGGGCCTCCTCCTAGTGATTTCACTAGTGAGTCGTTCGCAGCCTACTTTAGATCCAAGATAGAGGCCATCTGTTCCGAGCTGGACGCTGGTTGCTCTGATCCAGTCCCCGCCGTGGCTGGTACTGGGCCGCCTCGGTCACCCCGGTTTGTTGAGTTTGGGCCTGTCACACCTGAGGATGCCTCCAGGGCCCTGGGACACTGCAGGCCAGCGGCTTCTCCATTCGACCCTTGCCCGTCCTGGCTGATTAAGATCGCAGGGGGGAGCATGCCAAAATGGGCTTCGCTAATTGCTTCGGCCTCCTTCAAGGATGGGATTTTTCCTAGTCTCCTGAAGGAGACGGTGGTGCAGCCCATTATTAAAAAGACCTGGCCTGGCTGCGGACGATATGTCCAACTATTGTCCCATAGCCAATGTTCCCTTTTTGGGCAAGGTAGTCGAGCGAGTCGCCGCCCTGTGTCTCCAGTCGTTCCTGGAGGAGAACCATGTCCTGGATCCCTTCCAATCTGGGTTCAGGCCGCGTCATGGGACGGAGATGGCTCTAGTCGCTCTGCATGATGATCTGTTGAGGAGGGCTGACAGGGGTTGCTCTACCCTGCTGGTCCTTCTCGACCTGTCAGCAGCTTTTGATACCGTCGACCATGGTATCCTGCTGGGGCGACTCTCGGAGGTGGGGATCGGGGGTCTGGCCTTTGGCTGGCTCTGCTCCTTCCTTGAGGGTCGTACCCAGTGAGTGAGCTTGGGGGGGTGAGTTGTCAGCTCCCTGGACACTCTCTTGTGGGGTGCCTCAGAGGTCATCCCTCTCCCCAATGCTCTTTAACATCTATATGAAGCCGCTGATGACATGCAGCTCTCTCTCTCCTTCTCCACCTGTGCAGTGGAGGCCGTCGAGACCCTTGATCGCTGCCTGGCCGCAGTTCTGGATTGGACCAGGACTCACAGACTCAGGCTCAACCCGGGAAAGACCGAGGTTATGTTCTTTGGGGGCGGCCAGGATGGGTACTGTGGCCCTGTTCCCAGTCTGGGTGGGTCCGCCCTCCAGCTGGCGCAAAGAGTGAGGAATCTGGGCGTCGTCCTGGATCCGGGTCTGACCCTGGAATCCCAGGTGTCAGCCGTGACCAGGTCGGCCTTTTACCATCTAAGGCTTATTGCCCAGATTCGCCCGTACCTTGACGAGAGCTTCCTGAGGACAGTGGAACAGGCACTGGTCATGTCGAGGTTGGATTATTGCAACGCTCTCTACATGGGGCTTCCCTTGAACCTTGTTCGGAGACTGCAGCGGGTCCAGAACGTGGCGGCCAGGTTGGTGGTTGGTGCGCGTTGGTTTGACCGCATCACCTCCATCCTGGCTCGCCTCCACTGGTTGCCCGTTGCCTCCCGAATAAGGTTCAAGGTGTTGGTTTTGGTTTACAAAATCCTCCATGGCTTGGCCTCTGATTATCTGGCAGAGCGCCTTCACCGACAACTAAATCTGGCTCGACCCACCCGTTCATCATTGGCCCTTTCACTCCGACTGTCCCCCCGAAGGAGGCCCGCAAAGCGAGTACTCGTGGGCGGGCCTTCTCGGTGGTGGGTCCGTCCAGTTGGAATAACTTGCCGAGTGAATTGCAATAGGCCCCATCGTTGGCGTCCTTTTAAAAAGGCCTAAAAACCTTACTCTTTAGGGACGCCTTCAATAATGACTAGAGGTTTTTTTTTCTCTTTTTCTGTGTTGCTTACCTTTGCCCCGCCTTATTTATTCTTATAGAGATTGTTCCTGCTCTGTGATCTTCTCCGCTTTTTTTATATATATATGTGAACCGCCCTGAGTTCCTGCCCGGGAAGTAGGAGCGGTATATAAATTTGATAAATAAATAAATAAATAAATACCATGAAAAGGCAATCTGAAGAAACATTTTCTTCTCTTTTCCAGTGTTAGCTGGAATCCGGGAAACAGAGGAGAAATACTACTACATTGTACAGGAAGAGAAGAGCTACAAGGAAGCGCTCACTCATTGCCGGATCCGGGATGGGATCCTGGCAATGCCAAAGGATGAGGCCACTAACGCAGTGATCTCCGACTACATCTCCCAAAGCGGCTTTTTCCGAGTCTTTATTGGGCTGAATGACATGGAGAACGAAGGACAGTTCATGTATGCAGACCGTACCCCATTGCAGAACTACAGCAACTGGAAGGAGGGAGAACCGCAGAACGTATCCGGGGAGGAGGATTGCGTGGAAATGCTCAGCACCGGGAAATGGAATGACACAGAATGCCACCACACTATGTATTTTGTATGTGAATTCCCAAAGAAGACACAGTAGGCACCAGAGGGCATGGGCAATGCATCAAAAGCTCACTCTCTGATGGTCCCCCACAGAGCTGAGAATCTAGGGACATTGGAAACTCCTGTAGCACCCCTATCAGGTTGCCAACTTCTTTTATATCAGAGCATGGAGACATTTTCCCAGAACACCAGCAATTATCACAGCCTTTCAAGGTCTGGTCTCTTAAAATCTGATACATCCCTTTGTATTTAACGGGACTCATGTCTGCCCTTTACCTTCAGGAGTATAAAATCATTTTTAAAAAGGCAGAGGATACCACCTGAGATGACTGAGAGGGAAAATTTACGAGTGCTGTCACATCCCATAATAAATAAATAAAAACCTCCAGCAAGTATACCATCAAAGCAGCACTCAACGCCTGGCTCTTCATGAGCTGTAAGTGTGACGGTATGGGCACCCACTTCATGCAAGTGATCTAAACCAATGCAGCTCATTGAATCTCAATCCCCAGCATGCATAAAGTGACAAGTCTTGTTCTAAAGCTGTTGCCAGATGCTTTGATCAATCAGTTTTGAGTGACATTATTTCCAAGGCTCCTTTTTGCATAAGCATGCATAGCATTTTACGAATTAGCTTGTTAGATTGAAACTTGGGGAAACCAGGTTCATGTGTCCACCCAGCTGTGAAAATCGCTGGTTGACCTTGGGCCAATCACACTGTTTTCACTTGGCCTATCTCACAGTGTTGTCGTAGAGATAAAGTGGGGAGGAGAGGCATCACCTGAAGTTCAGTGAAGAGGTAACTGATAAACAAATGGGACATGTACTTTACCAATAGGTGAAAATAAAGAATCAAACAAATAAAATAAATGATCTAATCCCGCAGCACCATTCAGTCTAGAGAGCACACCACAGTATGACATTTGATATAAATATAAAGAGTACCCTATGTTCATATTCTTAAATGATCTTGGTCTTCTATTACCTTGCTTCCCAATCATCTTTATCACCGCCACTACCAGTAATCCCTACTCACAACCATTTTTATGTTGTACAGATTGACCCCATAGGCGATTTTGTTAAGCAAATTTCCCCTATCTCCAGAATTTTTTATGTTGTACAGATTTTATGTTATACAAACTGTTATATGAGGCTCCACAATGTGTGTGTGTGTGAGAGAGAGAGAGAGAGAGTACACACACACACACACACACACACACAGCCGACTTCTAATCAGAACTCCAGGTGGTTTACAATAATAACCAAAAAACTACAATATCCGTAGTAAAAATAACCAACTACTACAATATCAAAGCACCATAATAGATACTCAAAACACTGATAAGCATAGTAATGATTGAAAACACATTAATAACAAAAAACGGCAGGCAGTCTTATATTGCTGGGTCCCAAATAAAGTTTAAAGAAAAACTATTAGTGGTCGCCAAATGCCTCTCTAAAAAGCAGCATTTTAACTGCTTTCTCAAAGGCAGGCAGGGACTTTGCAAGGCGGATCTAGCTCGGAAGTTGATTCCACAGTGTTGGGGCGACCACTGAGAAGGCCAGACTCCTAGTTCATCATCATCATCATCATCATCATCATCATCATCATCACCAACACCACCTTTGGCCCCTTTGGGGAGAAAGGCGGCATAAAAATAAAGTTTTATTCATCATCATCATCATCATCATCATCATCATGTGCTGGCAAGTCAGTTCTGACTTATAATGATCTTTCACTGGGTTTTCTGCATACAGAACACTCAGTAGTGGTTTATCATTCCCTTCTTCTGGTGATGCCCTGCGACTGTAACTCTTACCCAAGGCCACACTAGCTTCACTCACAGGAGGCGGGGGGCGGCCCCCCCGCCTTGAACTATCTAGCCAGCTTTTCATAAGCAACCGCCAAACTTTCACCCACCCAAGCCTGACTTGTGCTTTTCTGCTACTGCCCTTGGTACCTTTTACAAAGAGCCATGAATTTGGTCCCAATGGAGAGTACAACCAGCTGGCAAACTGGAATCACTAGTTCATTTAGGAGATATCGCTTGAGTCACCAGCTTCCCGGATGGGTGTTCCGTAGCTGGTATCAATCAAGCAAATTAGCAGCACTGGAAAAGGTGTTGAAAGGAAGATGCTGGAAATTGCTTAGAGAGCAATTACACCAACATGAACAAAAGTTAAAGCAAGTATTGTCTAAAAAGGACTTATTCTTTGACACCCAGAAACAGACACAGGGATGAGGAAAAAGGCACCTTGCCTGGTGTATATTCTAGGTTAGGGCGCAGTTATACTATTAAAATGAACTGGGTGATGAAATGGGGATTCTGAAGTTGCATTCAAGTCACATCGTTTGGGGATCAGTGGAAATATATCCTCTTGCAACAACTTGTAATCTGTTTTTAAGATGTGTTATATATACTGTGTTGAGGGGGGTAGGCAAGCTTTTTAAAATCCTTGCCTGTTTTATAATCTGATCCAGAATTTTCCCTGGGATTGATGTCAAGCAAATTGGTCTGTAGTTCCCTGGTTCCTGTCCCCCCCTTTTTTTAGAAGAGAAGGACAACATTCGACCCTTTTCAGTCATCTGTACCTCATCTATTTCCCAAAATTTCAATTATTCGTCCCATTCCTTCAATACCCTTGGATGCAGTTCATCTGGCCCCAGAGCCACTGAATTGCTGAGCCGCAGTTTCTTTTCTCTAGCTTTTTTGCTATTCATGTACACGGGCAATGCTTTTTTGTTGCTTTTAGGATCTCTTGCTCACCTCATCTCATTCTCAGCTTTTGACTTTCTATTGACACCCCTGCATTTTTTCCTAGCTGTCTGTGCTGCCCCATTGTGGCTCGTCATTGTGGTTGTTTAAACTTTGGAGGGGTAGCTCTAAGCAACCGTGGTGTCTTCTACCTAAACCAGTCTCCAAGGTTCTTCAACCAATATGTGCTTCTCCTTCCTTAAATTTTTTCCCCATTTCTGTTACTCAGAATGATCAACTGTAATAATCTGCACTTCTTATTTCTCAATGATGTGGCCAGAGTATCCAAGCTTTCTGCAGTATGTGAGTGTTATGATTTTGTGATTTTTAATCATTCCTCTTAGTATTTTACTGGTCACCCTCTCAACCTAAATAAGCTGTTGTTGTTGTTGTTGTTGTTGTTGTTGTTGTTGTTGTTGTTGTTGTTGTTGTTGTTGTTGTTGTTGTTGTTGTTGTTGTTGTTGTTGTTGTTGTAATCATCTTAGAACTGCAGAACTGGAAGGAACCTGATGGATTATTGATTCCACCCCCTGCCAATGAGTCACAGTGGTGAATGAAATTCCCAACCTCAGGCTCCGCAGCGAGAAACCTAAACCACTGATCTTGCTGTAAATTCCAAGAACAAATAGCAGCACATAATGTGCATGGTCAAAGCCATGGTTGTGTTTCTGTTGCTTACTACATTCTTCATCTTAAGGAAGCTGCTCTTGGATGTTTCTATTCTGCATTTCACTGCACTGCTGTGCTCCCTCAGTCCTTTCAACTCATATTGCAGGAACGTTTACTGTCCACAGATGCTTTTTGGATATTCCATTACATTACTCCTTGTGACACTCATAGAATAACAGAATCGTAGAGTTGGAAGGGACCTCAAGGGCCATCCAGTCCAACCCCCTGCCATGCAGGAACCCCCATCACAGGACTCCCGACAGATGGCGATCCAGCCTCTGCTTAAAAACCTCCAAAGAAGGAGACTCCACCACCCTCCGTGGCAGCATATTCCACTGCTGAACAGCTCTAGCTGTCAGGAAGTTCTTCTGAATGTTCAAATGGAATCTCTTTTCCTGTAGTTTGAAACCATTGCCCTGAGATCTATTCTCTGAAGCCATGGAAAACAAACATGTTCCCTCTTCAATATGACATCCTTTCAAATATTTAAACATAGCTATCATATCCCCTCTCAGTCTTCTTTTTGAAAGGCTAAACATTCCCAGTTCCCTAAGCCATTCCTCGTAAGACATTTCTTCCAGACTCTCAATCATCCTGGTCACCCTCCTCTGTACACTCATTACTTTCTTATTGCTTTACAGTCCCTTTTCTCATGTGTGTGTATGTGTGTGTGTGTGGGGGGGGAATCATTGAAAAAAGTACCCAAACGGCTATCTTAAAAAGCAAGAAAAGCCAGCATTTTAAGCTCCTTCCCCACCCCATCCAAAAAGTAGTCATATAGGCAAATTTACCTATCTGTACTGTACTTCAAAAAGCAAACCAGGACATTCATTATGGGCATCTCATCTTGGATAGTAAAGGGTTACTTGTAATCTTGTTATTTGCAAATCTCTCTAAGCTATCGTTCAGATTTAGAAACACATGACATCTCACTCCTTTTGGTTAAAGGTATTAAAGATGGTCAATCAAGACTCAGTCCACAGCCAAAAAAGGTTAGCTAAGATGAAGGCATGATTTTAGGTTTCCCCCAGATTTCTTTCTTGATGTTTTCTACCAGATACTCTTCATGTTCCTCCCATAGCCATCCTTCAGATACTTGTGTTTCGCCATGCCGTTTGAGAGCCAACATTCTGCTCTTTGAAGTTTTTTCAACGGGTGGAGCTCATAATAACTTGTACAGTCATGTTAAGTGGAGAAGAAATGCACCAGGAAAGGCCTGTTAAATAGAACCAGCTAGAAATCCTTAATAATAAATATCATAATAAGAAAGCCTACTGGCATGTGGAAAGGCATGTTGGTTCTTAGGCAGTGATTCAGCAATTAGGACTGTATTTAACTTTAACTATATATGTGGTGTCGCAATTGGCAATTCCCTGTGGACAAGCAGGTTCTGTAACGCCTTGTTGATTCTGACAGAAAAACTTAGGTAATGTAACTGTGTACAGGCAGCCTGTCAGGACTCTCCACTCTGTTTATACACAGCTACATTATGGGGACCATCTCACTAGGAAAAGGGGCAATCCTCAACAGTTTCCCAGAGGTGGGGCTAACCAGTCACTATGGTTCTAGCATAACTTGTTTCTTTTCCATGAGAAGATTTCTGGGTTTTGCCCCACCATTGCAAATTGGCGACAACAGCAACCCGAGAACCATTTTCAATCCTCAGCAGTGATGTTCTACACTACAGCACTGCTGTGCTTGTGTCAGGGACTGTACTGTTCCCCACCACCACCACCACCACCACCACCACCCAAAAAAACATGGTCAAGAAAATTAGGGAATACTCTGCAAACTGGACTGTAATTTTTAAGGAGGAAAAGGAAAGAAAGCCTTTGGCAAATTTTTCAGAGAAAACTAAAAAATTCTGTCCCAGCATTTGCTGCCATCGTTCAGAGTTGGACAGTTTCTTCAGGACTTGTAGATGTTAGATTTTTTTTTTTTTGGTCTGAGGAGGCTTTTTAGATGCATTTTGCCAGGTCCGTCTAGTATATGTCCTTCCCTGCAAATCTACAGCAGGTATGAGGGAGAGTAGTGCTGCTTCCAGATCAAGGAAAAAGGCGACACTTGTGTCACAAAAGTTGCTTCCATTTTTCTACTTCATTCCCAGCAACGTTTCTTTCAGTATTTTCTTTCAATTTTTAATTTTTTTTTTAAAAAAAATATTCTAACACTGCAAGATGGCTGAGCCGGGAGCATTTGTTTATTTGCTTAATTTGGTTTCCTGTGATTGGCTCTCCTTCACATTGCAGCTTCCATGGCTGATTATACTTCCTGCTCTGAAAAAAACAAAGCTCTGTGGAAAGAGTAATCTCCTGACATCTTCCCATGGGCTTTGGCTAAAGTGTGGGAAGCTGCCATCTGCCATCAAGATGGTTACACACGACAGTGAAAGTTTGTACAATACCTCCGTAATGAAGCAAAGCACAAGCACTCTGCGCCTTGGCCATAAGACTTTCCCCCAAATGCTTACTTGTTACAATCCCTGCCCCCAAAGGGAATGTGTTTCCTATCTGGATGAATGAGAACAGGCAACATCTCAGGGAAGAAATTTTGGGGACAGCACTGTAAGGCAGAGCCTTTAGTTCACACACTAGAATCAATGGGAATGTTCAAGTTAGTGGGATCGTGTCCACAACACAGAATTTATTCCTGCTAAGTGACACAAGTACCTGCTGTGGATTGGCTCTGGAGATCCCCATGGATAATGAAACCTGCAGATAGTAGTGAACACCCAGTTAATGCCATCTCCAAATGATTTTAAAGTACAGAGAAGACCCCCTTAGGTTCTATCAAGCTAATTACAGTACAGTGGAACCTTGACTTACATGCTGCTTGACTTGCAGCATATTTGACTTGCAGCAAGAAGGGGCCTGTTTGACTTGAGTCGCAGGCTTTGACTTACATCTCGGAGCCCCGGCGCAAGGACTGGAATCGGGCGGCAGCCATGACCCAGCATCACGGATTCCGCCTCCAAACTGCTCCTGCCTTCTTCCTCTCCTCCGGCAGCGGCGGCTTCAGCGAGGCCCACTCCGAGCACCTGGAGCTGGTCCTCGGCCTCACCGAAGCCGCCACTGCTGCCGGAGGAGAAGAAGGGCCGGGAGCTCGGGGCTGGCTCGCTGGTTAGACAGTTGGTTCAGTCTTGTAAAAAATCTGACTGCAGAATTCTGGTCCACAATGGAAGCATTTTAGTTGGGGAGCTGTACAGTTGTGGGACTCTAATGGTAAGCATAGAGTTGTTCAGAACTTGGAACGTCAGATTAAAAATCAGTAAAACTTAAATGTTAGACATTGTTGCTATGATCATTAAAAAGTGGAGGCGTATAACTTGTAGACGATAATTCCACTGCCTCCTCGTCTCTTTGAAGAGACATTTCATTTACATCCCCAGAAGGAATCTCCTATCCCAGTCAAATTTGTGTTAAATTGCTGTTTTCGGGGGTCTTTTTCACAATCTGGAACGGATTAATCCGCTTTCCCATTACTTTCTATGGGAAACGTTCGTTTGACTTAAGGCATGTTTGACTTATGTCTAGACCTCTGGAACGGATTAATGACGTAAGTCAAGGTTCCACTGTACTGGCAATAACATAGTAAAATAGGATGAGATTACTCATTCTTGCCATAAATTCTTGCAACCTCAGCATAGTTATTTTTTCTCCTTCAAGATTAAGTCCTGGACCCTCAGTTTCTGACTTGAAGCACTTCCCTTGTCCTCTGCTCCACGTTCTTCTTCTCCACCTCACTCCTCTTCCATTTTGGTGCCATTGTGCCTCCACAATACAGGTTCAGCATGGAAAGCCTTCCTTTCTGTACTTCCCTGTATTGTGAAAACAGGAATGGGTTGGGTGGAGTGCACAGCATGGTTTCTTTCAACATTCGCAGCAGCAATTTGAGCCTCACTGCGTCACTTTGGACACAGTGATGTAAGGATTCTCATAGTGTTCACCATTTTACACTACATTGTATTTGATTCCTTTAATGTTCACTATTGCCCTTCGCCAACTGCAGATAACTGAATCAGCAGATGCAGGGGTCTTACTGTACAGCAGGTGGTGAGAGGCATATCTTATCTGCCATCCATCAACCCTGATGTATGGCAACCCGATGAATGAATGTTCTACAAAAGGTCCTGTCCTCAACATACCTAGTCAGCTTTTATAGATTCAAGCCAATGACTTCTGTTAGACAATTAATCCATCTCATATTTGGATCAATACTTCTTTTTCTGCTGCCTTCAACCGTTTCCTGCATTATTGTATTGCCTTTTCCAGAGAATCCTACCTTCTCATGGTAGGCCTAAAATAGGACATCATCAGTTTCAACATTTTTGCTTCCAGACAGATTTGAAACTTGATTTTATCTAGTTACTTAGAATGCATGCGCCTCTCTATACCCCTGAACCTGCTGGCAACAAAGACACACAAAAATGTGCTTAACCAAGTATCAGAAATGTTAGGAAAATATTTACTTTACACACCTGGTCAAGCAAACTACAAGGATTACATAGTGGTTGAAGGAACTGTTCAGTCCTGTTCAGTTGGTGTTAAATACCCCACTCGTGTCTTCAGGTTGTGTACAAGGGACACAACACCTTTTGTTGTTAATGAAATAAATCTTTCAAGTGCCATAATATTTTGTCTCCCCTACCATTTCTTCTTCTTCTTACCATAAGAACATAAGAAGAGCCATGCTGGATCAGCCCAAAGGCCTGTCTAGTCCAGCTTCCTGTATCTCATAGTGGCACCACCAGATGCATCTGGGAGCGTAAGAGACAACTAGATATCTGTCTCCTGATAACACTCCCCTGCATCTGGCCCTAGAAGTACCCTGTTTTTTAAGCCTGGATATTACACATCTCCATCAAGGTTTTTAACCTGTGATGGACTTTTCCTCCAGGAATCTGTCCAATCCCCTTTTGAAGGCATCCAGGCCAGATGCCATCACCACACCCTGTGGCAGGGAGTTCCACAGACTAACAACATGCTGGGCAAAAAAAAAATTCTTTTGTCTGTTCTCCCTCTCCCAGCCCTCAATTTGAGTGTATGTCCCCTAGTTCTGGTAATTTGTGAGAGGGAGAAGAGCTTCCCTCTATCCACTTGACTCATGCCCTGCATTATTTTGTACGTCTCAGTCTTCTTCTTCTTCTTCTTCTTCTTCTTCTTCTTCTTCTTCTTCTTC
>JAHTLZ010000204.1:13776445-13823575 GCA_023846285.1 Phrynocephalus versicolor | reverse complement strand
GATTATCAAAAAGGGGATTGAAAATAAAACAGCCAAGTCAACATTATAATGCCATTATACAAAACAATAGTAAGGCCCCACCTGGAGTATTGTGTACAATTCTGGTCACCGCATCTCAAGAAAGACATAGTGGAACTGGAAAAGGTGCAGAAGAGAGCGACTAAAATGATTACTGAGCTGGGGCACCTCCCTTATGAGGAAAGGCTAAAACATTTGGGGCTCTTTAGTCTGGAAAAAAAGGTGCCTGAGAGGGGTATATGATTGAGACATACAAAATAATGCAGGGCATGAGTCAAGTAAATAGAGGGATGCTCTTCCTCCCCCTCACAAAATACCAAAACTAGGGGGCATTCACTCAAACTAAGGGTTGGGAGAGTGAGAACAGACAAAAGATTTTTTTTTTTTTACCCAGCGTCTTGTTAATTCCTGGACAAAAGTCCATCACAGGTTACAAACCATGGTGGAGATGTGTAATCTCCAGGCTTAAAACCGGGGTACTTCAATGGCCAGATGCAGGGGAGTGGTATCAGGAGACAGATATCTAGTCTCATGCACTCCCAGAGGCATTCCTGTGGGATACAGGAAGCTGGACTAGATGGGCCTTTGGCCTGATCCAGAATGGCTCTTCTTATGTTCTTATGTTCTTATCTTTAATAATAATTATCAATATGTCTGTGAAAATCTTATTGTCCTTCTCAGAAAAGGACAGTTATGGTCTCTGTCATGGTGGGACTTGGATACTTTGATCAAGTGATGAATGTTGGGATACAAGATACACATGTTGGAGAACCTCTTCTTTAGATTATGTTTATTGAGGCAACAGGGACCTGATTTTGGATGGAGTTGTCCAGCAATTGCTGGCATGACTGTGATTTTAATGCCTCCTCAATGCAGTGGCCTTTCAGATTGAAGGGGAGCTACTTTTGCCGATTCTGTTTCAGTAGTTTTCCCAGGTTTGCCCATTTTGAAACCACTGAATGGCTTCTAAAGCAATAATAAACCCGGAGCTTAATGTCCTGCCTAAAATCCCCGCATCCATCCAGCAAAGGTTTGTGTCCTGGTTACAAAAGTTCTGGCTATTTACATCTACGGGTGACAGAGAACTTCATTGTCACGGTTGCCAAGGGAGCCAGGAACTTCCAGGGCAGTGTATTTGGGCAGAGGAAATGAAGTAATTTACTCTTAAGTCCAGTAAACACTATGCTACTCATAAGGATCTGTGTGTGCTGCCTTCATCTCCAAAGGTGCCAGAAATTCAGGGCAGAAGAGGCGTGCCTACAGTAGGCTGCCTGGCAGACTATAACATAAAGGGTGGTTCACAGCTCTTCATGCCCCTGACAATATGTTCATTATGCCATATGTTTTACTAGGCAAAGGATCCATTCCCTCAGTGAATAGGGAACCATCGTGTAGTGGGGGAGGGAGATTGCTAAGCAGCATCAGTTTTACCTCCCCTCCTCTCTTTTTGAAATATTCTAGGAGAAGAATGTGTTTTTTTACACATGCAACATAGTCAGTTGAGACTAGCCTGGAAGGCAGATTGTTTGCTGTTCTTGCAACATCTTCCTTCAAGCATAGAATCATAGAGTTGGAAGAGACCTCAAGGGCCATCCAAGCCACTGCCATGCAGGAACCCCCATCACAGTGCTCCCGGCAGATGGCCATCCAGCCTCTGCTTAAAATCCTCCAAAGAAGGAGACTCCACCACCCTCTGTGGCAGCATATTCTGCTGCCGGGCAGCTCTAACCATCATAAAGTTCTTCCTAATGCTCAAATGGAATTTCTTTTCCTGTAGTTTGAAACCATTGCCTCGAGTCCTAGTCTCTGAAGCCATGGAAAACAAACCAGTGCCCTCTTCAGTATGACATCCTTTCAAACATTTAAACATGGCTGTCATATCCCCATTTAATCTTCTTTTTGTAAGTCTAAGCATTCCCAGATTCCTAAGCCGCTCCTCGTAAGACATTTCTTCCAGACCTTCACTGGTCACCCTCCTCTGGATCTGTTCTAGGTTTTCAACACCCTTCTTAAATTGAGGTGTGCAGAACTGGACAAAGTACTCAAGTTGGGGTCTGACCACAGAAGAATAGAGTATTACTATCACTCCCCTTGATCTTGAACTCCCTTGATTTAAACAGAGCATTTAAGTCAGGCCTGCCCAAAGTCCGGCCTAGGGGCCAAATCCGGCCCGTCAGGCCATTCTGAGTGGCCCGCGGCTGGCTGGCCCACCCCTCCCTCCCCCTTCTTTGCTTATGTGTCAGTGGGTGGGGCTTGCAGTGGGATGGCAGGGTCAGGGAGCAACCGGCCCCTGACACATTCTCGGCCACCAAATCTGGCCCTCCTTACAAAAAGTTTGGGAACCCCTGATTTAAGTACTGTGCTTCCCCTCCTTTCATAGGAACAGAGCCCTTTTCAATTACAAATCTCCAAATCCTACAGGCAATTGGCCTGAAGGATTCTGGGAACTGTTGCTTATAAAATAACCTTTCCCACATTCTGCATAGGAGTAAACAGCTTCCATTCAGTCATATGAGAGAAACTATAGCACTGAATGTAAGGTTTCGCTAGATGTAACAGGGAATATGACCAGTTTATTTTTTCTCTCTTGTTTTTGGTGTAAGACTGCATCAAACATTTTCCTGTTGCAGCATTTGAGTGGACTTGGCCACACATTTCTATTCAGGCTTTCATTTTTACAGATTGTTCCCACTCACTACATTATATGTGGCAAGTGGACTTATTTTCTTGTGTGATCGAAACGTTTCACTACTCATCCAAGCAGCTTCATCAGACTGACAGAACTGCTTGGATGAGTACCAAAACATTTCAGTCTCACAAGAAAAGGAGTCCAGTTGCCATGACTCCACTTCCAGATAACCTCACGTGAACATAAGAACATAAGAAGAGCCATGCTGGATCAAGCCAAGGGCCCATCTAGTCCAACTTCCTGTATCTCACAATGGCCCCACCAGATGCATCTGGGAGTACATGAGACTAGATATGTCTCCTGATACCACTCCCCTGCATCTGGTCCTTGAAGCACCCCGGTTTTAAGCCTGGAGATGACACATCTCCATCATGGTTTGTAACCTGTGATGGACTTCTCCTCCAGGAATCTGTCCAATCACCTTTTGAAGGCATCTAGGCCAGATGCCATCACCACATCCTGTGGCAGGGAGTTCCACAGACTAACAATGCGCTGGGTGAAAAAATATTTTATTTTGTCTGTTCTTACTCTCCCAGCCCTCAATTTGAGTGTATGCCCCCTATTTCCAGTATTTTCCGAGAGGGAGAAGAGTGTCCCTCTATCCACTTTACTCATGTCTGGATGATTGAATGCAAGCCACTTCCTGACTATGGAAAGTTAAACAGTCCTCAGTGCATTTTCTTCTTCTTGATTCAAACTTACTGTGTGTTTTCCTTTTAATTTTCAGGATTTTCTTTACCATGCAGCTGTCTTTGTCTTTTATTTTGGGACTTTTCTTCTACAAGCAGCAACCACCTCTTTGCATGCCCATCCAATGAAGCTCATCTTATATCCTTCTGCCAGCAATTCTACTTTTATCAACGAAAGGCTTCTTAATGAGCATGAGTATAACTTGAGCATTGCAGCTGCTGTAAGTATTATTTAGGCATGCTCTGTGCTTAGCTAGTCTTCCTGTAAATCCAGCAGAATAATAAGCATGCACTTGTACCTTTAGGGACTTGTGAATATGTTGCAGTGCTATAAGGTGGCTTATCATAAAAGCATTAGGGTTGGTGTAAAGCAAGCATTCAGGGAAATGTATATTTCCTGCTCTTACATAGTTTTCCTGCCACCATCCATCCAGTCTCCTTTGCATACTGAAGCAATGAGTACTGCAAAAGAATCTGGTGTTTACAATAGAACGATCAATCACACCTACTGCTTGTAATGTGCATTTACAGTCAGATATCTTTCACCACTTGAGGGAGCACTGCTTCTAGCTATAGATATGCAGTCTTCTCCTGTTTTGACCTTAGCAGGCATGTCCAAACTTCGGCCCTCCTGATGTTTTGGACCACAACTCCCAGAATTCTAAGCTTAGATTGCCAGTGACAAAGGATTGTGAGAGTTGTGGTCCAAAACATCAGGAGGACCGAAGTTTGGACATGCCTGCCTTAGGGAGACAGATATACAGTGGACCCTTGTATAACAAACAATTTGTATAACATAAAATGTGTACAACATAAAATATTCCGGAGATAGGGGAAATTTGCTTAACAGAATCGCCTATGGGACAAATCTGTACAACATATAAATGAAAAGTCAATTTTCAATGCATTCGTATGGGAAATTTGTATAAAGGAAAATTTGCTTAACATACTTTCATTTGGAACAAATTAATTCCTTTATACAAGGTACCACTGTATAGGGCTTGGATTAAATCTTAGGACTTTTAACAACTCCAAGGAGATCAATTGCTGAAGATTGCCCCTTGGGGAAAATTGGCTGCGATATACAAATGAAAATAAATAAATAAATAAAATAAATATGGGACTCTGCTGAAGTTCTTTTTGGTTTTTAACCCTTTGCCAGATTGATAAGAGCTGGGATCCTCTTTTTGGTGGTGTGGAACTTGTATCCCAATATAGCTCACTAGCCAAATGTTACCCACCTTGGGCTAGGCTATTAGCCAGTTTCTCTCCTCTTCTAGAAGAGCACAGGGTCATAAATAATCCATCATCCTGGATGTTAAGAACGCTGGTGGGAAGGCACTGGAAAGTACATAGAGGGGTTGAAGTGTTGTAAAAGGGTGGGCAGTATTCCTTGGGGATTTTAGCTAAGTGAATAGTCTTCTCCAGTCTAAAAATATTTTTCACTTCCTATGCTTTTCCATCAAGGAGCAGAGGAAGTGTTCAATTTGCCGATAGCCTAAAATGGCTCCCCTCTGAAACCAGGATATCAAAAATTCCAAGCAATAGGAGCCCAGAAAGCAAGAAGGCTTGCTTTTGATCCATCCCCAGTGACCACACACATTGGAAACACACCAAACCAGAGTAATCCTACACATACCAAAGAAGTAGAAGCCCCTGACTGGCTCAAAAGGGTGTGGATGGGAACAGTCGGGGGACAGTTTGGTTCACTCCCACATATGTCATGTGATCACTGCAGAAAGGAGCAAACCAGCCTGTATCCACATCCAGCCAAACTGCGGATTTGAATCCGGATCTTCTGAGTTCTAGTTCATCGCTTGATCCACGACACCAAACTGGGAGCTTATAAATAACCTTGCGGATTACTCCCCTTAGAGACCAGTTATGGAATGATTGTTCATGTTTACGTAATAAAAGAGGATTTTTCTTGGGGTGGGCAGGGGTCTGTCTGGGACACTTATGACAGACCAAGAGTTCATACTCTTGTGCTAAGTTTAATGGTATCCCAATAATACAGTCCCTTTGAATTGCTGACCATTTGTTGAAATGCCTGGCACATCTAGTGAGAAAAGTAGTATAGGAAGGAATTGGCAGATGGAACTGAGAGTCAAAAATTGATTTGAAACTCATGGAGGGGAACCTCTTTTGTCCTTCCCCTGCAGATCTTTGCTTTTGCAACAACTGTGTGCTACGGGTGCAGCACCACTCTGGCTTTAAGAAGATGGAAACTATAGCCCTGAGCAAGACAGGCAGCTGAAAAGCCACCCAAACCAGCTTTGTGTCCCCGTTCCAAAGACCCAGCGGTATTCAATATGCTCGTCAGAAAAGAGCAGTGTGCCAGCGAGTGTTCAGAATGCATTTATATTTTTCCAAAAGGTTGACGCACCATAGTTCATGCGTATGTGCACCCACACAACACATACACAAACAAATATGAAGTCCCATGTCATAATTTTATATATTGTCAAAGGAGAAGCGTTTTTTTTTTATTTTCAAGGCCAACCAAAAAATGCCCACCGTGATTTCACTGCATAAGATTTACAGGTTTTAGACAGTTCTGCAGTGTTTTTGGCCTTGTTATGGAGGAACACTTGAAACTTATACAATTTCTGGAGAGGTGCTTGGCTCAGCAGGGTGGAGACAGTGGATTTGGTGGGCAAGTTCTTATAAGACACTGCCTTTTGCAGTTGTCTCTCAAGCACACCACCCACCCCGGCTTCCCCAACATCACATTGCCACTGAAATGATGCTGCATCTGAGTGCTGATGCTTTCCCATCACAGGGGGACACAGAAGCCCGCTGGCATGCCAGTTTAAGCCTCCTTTGCTTCATGCAACAATAAAAGGTGTTGATTGGGAAAAAATATTAAAGAATTCATTCTCAGTGTCAGGTTTTCGTCCCACCAACCTAGGCTCCAAACTGTAATTTTTTTCCTCTTCTCTTTCTTGTCACGTGGCCTCTGATTTTTAAAACCAACAGTTCTGAGTGGGGGAAAATGTTTGATTGGCAAATTCCTGCCCACTGAATTTAATTATTTGTCCAGCTTTCTTTTTTTTTCCTGTTCCCTGAACTCTGATGATGGAGCATTATCGTCCGCTGCAGATAGTATTATAATAAAGTTGAGTGAAAACTAGGGCCATCATTAACAAACAGTTGAATTTTTGGTATTAAACAACAGCTTGTGGGAGAAATAAAAAATACCCTGGCAAATGTGTTGTGCATTATGGGCGCATCTACGTTCAGAGAGGCAGCTATAAAAACGCTAAATCACAGTGCTGAAAATTAACTTGTGTTAGCAACCTGCCAAAGTCCGTTGCCGAGCAACCCCCATTAATTTCAGCTGAGTAGGAGATGGAAGTGGGATTTCTAGATCTCAGGATTTGGCCCTGACTTGGATAAGGCAGGTCTGTATTTGGAGCCTGAAGATTGTAAGAAAATGTCAGGACCATCACGTAGGGTTCTTCTACGCAACACACACTTGACGGTAGTCGGACTTTGCTTGAAATACTGTGACGCCATTCTGTGTAACCTTGGGATCTGCAGTTAGCTGGGGCTCTGGAATGTTCTGCTAGAGTGCTCTATGGCATTATCTCAAGTGTGGACAAGAGACAATTGTGTGGATCTTGCCGAGTTAACATACCACAGGATTCCATAAGATAAAATGCTACACGCAAGATGCATCCATGGCAACGTGTAGTGCAAGGTATCCTTGTGTGATGCAGATGTACTCCTTGTCTTAGATTACTTCCTTATGAATAGTTATATTTCGCATCATCGTAAACCTATTTAAATATTTACTCCTTCTTATACAGAAAATACTGCATGAGATTTTCTGTCTTCTCTGAATCTGCCTCTGTATTTCTAGGCCGTGTCTCTAAGCCTCACCTAATAATAATACTTTTTGTCTTCAGTCTTAGGCTTTTGTCATCCCATATGGGAACCCCATGAGAGCCTGTTAAAAGGGCTAGAGAGGACGTGGGGGCAGAAGCTGGTGGAATTCTCCTTTTTGTAACATTCTTGTTATGGTGTCTGTACAGGCAGGGCCATGGGTTTCTACACTATCAATCAGAATTTAATTTTTCAGAAACATTGCCTTCCCATTTTTAATGTATGAAAGTAGGGAAAGTGTTTTGTATTCATCCAGTACATAGAAAGTATAGCTAATTACACTGCATTTTCACCTATAAACCTCAAAGCACTTTATGAAAGAGGTAATTATAATGGCCTCACTGGGGGGGGGGACTATCAGATACTGTGCCATTGGCAGAGAACAAAATTGTGCCTTTCAAAGTAGGGCTGGGCATTTCGTTTTGGAATCAGTAGGTTACGAACTGAACCACACGAGCCCAGTTGGTCCCTGGAACCGGCTGATAAACGCAGATCCTATTGCTTTACCTTTCTCTGGCTTGCACAGGGTTAAAATCCAATGAGGGAGCGTGTTGCTATGTCATCTGTGCTAGATATGTGATGCTGGCCAATCAGCTGTGCAGGGACAGGCATCCCACCTCCCTCTCTGATTGGCCAGCAGCAGGAAGCAGGAAAGATGACATCATAGCATGATTCCTTGGATTTTAACCCTGTGTGAGACAGAGTAAGGTAAAGCAATTGGTTCTGCGTGTATCAGCCAGTTCTGAGGACCACCTGGGCTCACGTGGTTTGTTTTGTAACCTACTGGTTCTGAAATGAAATGCCCATCCCTATTTGGAAGTATATCTATTAGAATTGAAAATTTACTCTTGAATGTCATAATTCTCCAATGCAGGCCTTATTGATTTGGTTTTTGCTACAGCAGTACTCTGGAAAAATGTTAAACTTTTTTAAAACATGCAAAGAGTTGGTACAATTTAGTTGCTTTTTTTTAATGCATGGCCTGGTTTTCCTAATGGTTAGCCTAGAGTTTGAAATAGCCAGCCAATAGTTCATACAAAGAATGCATTGCATTTGGTAGCAACCTTTATATACACAATGCCTAGTACTGTAAATCACAATTAGTTTACAAAATGGACCAACTGCACACTTCAGGATGTGCTGACAAACTTATTTCATACTTCTCCTAGACATACACATCTTAATGGATTACAACAGGGTCCTGTTCCCGCTTGGCAAGCAGGATTTGCAGATACATATATTTCTACCTGTGCCAATGTCTTTTAATCCTGATTCCTGTTTTTAAATTTATATTAGCAATATCGTCTCTTGTCAAAAGCAGCTTTAGATATCAAAAGCCAACAAGTTCTTACACAGACAAACATTGCTTTAGCAAATATATTTATACAACTGAATCCTTTCAGTGCATTTGTGCTCTGAGTGAGAAAATGTATATTTGTGGTTACCTGCTTTGTTGACCTCTTTCGTTTGTACATACAGTAAATGTTTTGCACTATTTTGTATCGGAGGGTACATGTTCTTAAATCAAGTGCATAGAGGTCACTGTTGCATTTGTGTTTTCTTCTAATACACTTTCTTGGACTATCATGTGGATGAAAATAACTCAGTGCCTCTGAACTGATTTCTTCTAATTTAATGACTAACTTTGGCGGTTACTTCATGTCCTTCCTCGTTATGAGATTACGTTCATTTTGTGATAATGTTTCGCGGTCACATGGTCTTGTCCCAGTTCTGTCCCTGTTTCCGTTACCCACGGGTGTGATTGATGGTATCGTGACGACTGTTACTTCACATCTTGTTTCACGACACTATCTGTACTTCCCCGCCTTAGTTCCCCTCCCCCTTTTTGGTACAACCTTCCATTTTTCAATATTTCAATTCTCTGTAACTTTGCCTTTCATGCATTAATCAGCAAAGTTTGAGGTTTTATGCCTTCTTATATCTCTGTGATGCATTGTTTACGCCATTGGGATTGTACTGGAGAATGCAACTTCGCACTTCTGCCACTAGATGGAGAATGCATACGTTGCGTGATGAGCCTTACTTCACAGGCACTTGTCTTGAAACAGGAACCGAGACAAGAGAATTCCCGAGGTCAGGGAGAGGTATGGCTCATCGAGCTTAAATCCCAGCTCAGGGGGCATGGTCGGGATGAGAGTCCGCCATCACGCAATGGACGTGGAGTAACATTTTCTCGTACCGGTCCCATGTGTGACCGCAGACAGCAATGAGAGGGATGTGAAGTAACCGTCTTTGTTCCATCATGAAACCAGGACTTGAAAATGTTGCTTGGATTTGCCCTACCTCTGGTTGGGAAGAACAGAGAACTGTAGTCCCCAAAAAGTGACTTTCTCAGGCTTTGCGTAAGACCTGGTAGTAGTAGCAGTAAAGGGTTGAAAGCTGCCTAGCAGGCTGGATCTAGAGACTGGGAACAACTCAATGTTATGAATGTCAAGTTAGAGGAAGGCAAGGTACATCGAAAATAGTAAAAGTTAGTCTGAATGAGCTATCCAAGGTGCTGAACTTCTTAGATAGTTCCTCTACAGTTCCGAGTATAATCCAGAGGGGATTCATCATCACCGACAGCCTGATGAAATCAGCCACGAGCGTCCACTGTGGCAGGATCCTCTAGCATTTGAAGTTGAGTTATAAAATCGCACACTTAGTAGGAGAAAGGCATATTCAAATTAGTGGAACTGAGCTCTGAATAAGTATGCTTATTGCTGCACTGCATGTCATTTAGAACAATATAGTATCAGCTCAGAAACCTTTTAAATAATGAGTAGGGATCTTTGCGGTGTTTTTTTGTGGGGGTCAGTTTTCTATCATCAAGATCCACCGAAGGATGGCATTTTAATATTTTTTTAAGTCGTCAAGCTGGCAAAAAAGCATCTGTGGTTTTATGGGAAGGAGAACTGTGGGAGAACCTAAGAATGATGCACATTGTTTTCATGGGGGGAATGACGTTCCCGGATGTACCCAGAAGCAGAAATGTGCCTTTCTCTTGGGCCAGAAAATCGTTTTTGGTGGAAGGCCAAATATGACCTGGGGGAACCCCTTTTAATAACCAATTAATTATTAGTCTTGTAAAAAATGGGAGAAGCTTTATTTTTTAATATAACCTCTCAAGAAAAGAAGTCCAGTTGCCATGCCTCAGCTTCCAGGTTTTTTTACTATAGGAACATAAATAGGTTGTGGGGAGCAGAGCAGAAGAATTCCATAACCACAGGCAACAGTTTAAAAACTAGTTTATTAGGGAGGCCAACTGCCTTTACTTTTGCATACTGCAGGAAAGAAACGGCAAAGAAACCAACATGTACTGACTGGCGGAGTGAAGCCAAAAGCACCTGAAGTCACTTTTTCCCTCTTTAGTTGGTTCATTCGCATCACCATATCTTCCAGTTGCTCTGAATTATTCCCCACACCCTATCTTCTGTTGTATTCTCCTCAATAGGCCTTAAAACTGGGCTGGCAAAGGTTCGAGGCACAAGCCATCTCCTGCAGAAGGTTAAAAAAATTGACAATGAACAAACACCCAGCTGCTGGGAGGCGTTATCATAAAGAAGTGGGAATTGCCTCTTGTAAATGGCTTCCCTCTGGGATTAAGAGTCTAAGTGGCAGAGATATTTCCTAATCTGGCTGGGCGTGCCAGGAAAACTCAACTGCTAAAATGTCTTCTCCCACCACTTCATAATGTGATGCGGAAGTCTTGGTGCCATTACGACTGGGAATTTGGTGATTTTTAAAGAGTTCTTACCCTTCAAAATCCAAATAAGATAGAATTAGCCCCATTTGCTACTACTGTTACAGCTACAATACAACCAACCCTGGCATTGGTAGTTCATTTGAATTCCTGTTCTGTTGATTTCTTTAATTCCTCATGCATATCTATACTTGGAAGAATTGTATTTTAATCTTTCTGTCTATGTAAGCACAGAACTCCAAACACTGCCTATGCCTATGCACTGTATAAAGTAAATAGTCTATACTAGTCTCCCTTTTACAAACATGTTGTGACCAACATTCAAGTAGCCACATCCCTTTGGCATTCAAAGTTGTTGGAGAATTCCTCTATGGTATCAAAAGTGGATTTGATGAGCAAATGTCATTCTAAAATTTAGATAGAAAGTAAGAGTTGAAATGCCAAACGAGAGGGTTTCCTCTGATATACAGCTGGAATTCCAGAGACTATTAGAGATAATCTGAGGTACAGTATAAGAAATATGCTGCAAAACTACTTAATTTATTACTGATTGATGTCAATTTTTGCACATGCAGTATTTCCACTTATTAAAATAATGTATTTCATTTGTATTTCATCTTCCACCTCATGAAGATACCCAAAACAGCTAATGGCGTAAACAACTGGAATGCCTGTTGTTATACATTACAGTGAAAGGTTATATATGTGTAATCTTGGCAGCTATGAAGGAACTGGAAAATATCCTTAAGTGTACCAATGTGTTGCTGGAGAGCCATGTCAAGATCACCAACATTTGCAGTTCCTATAGATAACGAAAGCTAGACAGTGAAGAAAGCTGATGCGGGAGAGGGTTTACGTGAAAGCAAAGTTTTACAGATTCAGTGGTGCACCACAAAGACAAAGGAATGAGTTCCAGATGAAATCAAGCCTGAACTGTCACTACAAGGTATAACAATGAAACGCTGGCTGCCATACTTGAGGCACATCATCAGAAGACAATAATGCTGGGAAGAGTTGAAGGGAGTAGGAAAAACGTAGGAAAACCAAACGTGGCATGGATTGACTCAATGAAAGAAGGCATAATTTTTAACTTGCCAAATATTGTTTGTTTGTTTATGTAGCTTATGTGCTGCTCACTACCCAAAGGTCTTTGGGTGGCTTACAATTAAAATAAACAATTCAAATAATTAAAACATTAAAATACTTACGTATAAAATCACAGTAAAATGATAACCTTTAAATACAATACACTAAAACAATACACTAAATTGCCATCAGGACCCACAATCAATGTTATATCAGATAAAACACTTCTGGAACAGGAAGGTTTTTACCTGGCGCCAACATGTCATCAGCGTCAGCACCAGGTGGGTCTAACTTGGGAGGGCATTCCATAATCTGGGGACAGCTGCCAGAAAGGCCCTATACCTACAAGCTGTCCCTTTCACCTCCTTGAAGGATGGCTCTTTCAGGAGGGCCCCCTAGCTAGATCTTAATTGCCGAGTAGGTTCATATGGAAGGAGGTGGTCCTTCAGGTTTCTAGGTCCTAAGTTGAGCAGGGCTGTTAATGTAACTTGGGACTCTGGAGATCATTAATTCCCTGAGTGGGTAAAAAGCATGATTCAATTTGATGGCCTATGCCGGGGGTCTGCAACCCATGGCTCTGGAGCCGCATGCGGCTCTTTGGAACATTTGCCGCGGCTCCGGGAGGGTTCAGAAATTTCAATACAAAGGCGCCGAATCTCGCGAGGACAGCCCGTCCCACAAGGCGGCGCGAAGCCAAGTACGGCCACACTCTCAGCATGCTCCCTCTTCTTCAGAGCAAGAGAGAGAGAGAGGGAGGCGTGGTGGAAAGTGCCCGCCAAACGGCAGCCTTTTTTCTTTTTTTTTAACTTCAAGAAAACATCCCAGATCTGGATTGTTGCCTCCCCCCACCCCCGAGAAAAAAGACGGGAGGAGAAAACCCTCCTTCCTTCCTTCCCCCCTTCCCCTTCCTTTCTTGTTTGGGTGTTTGGTGGGAGGGGGAAGAAGCGATGTGTGTGTGTGTGTGTGTGTGTGTGTGTGTGTGTGTGTTGTGTGTGTGTGCAACGTGGAGGAAGAGAAAACCCTCCTTCCTTCCCCCTTCCCCTTCCAAGCATTGCACATGTGCAGTTGGCATCTCTCTCTCTCTCTCTCTCTCTCTCCTTTTGCTTCGCTATAGCCCCCCCCCCAAAAAAAAACTACGGCTTTGCACTAACTTGCCGGGATGAAGCTCCAAAAACGCGGGGGAGCGGGGGCGCGCACGACGTGTCTCCGCAAAAGAGAGAGAGAGAGAGAGAGAGATTAGAAATTCCCCTCCTGTACTATTTTTTGGAAGAATTTTAAAAACTGCCCCCCCCCAAAAGTGGAAGCGGTGTGGGCACGACGCACTCGGGCTGCGCTTCCCTCCTCCATGGAGGGTGGGGGCCAGAGGAGGAGGAGTAGGAGGGAGAGATGGAGTGTGTGTGTGGGGGGGAGAGTCAGACCATGGCTGCAGGATCCGGGCAGAAGGCAGCGAGGGCGGAATGGGAACCTCAAGAAAGGCGGCGTGGGGAGGGGGCCACGGCTAGTCTTCTCTCTCCCCACCACCCACCACCGCCGCCACCGCCGCCCTGCTTCCTTGCCCAGTGCTGTCAGTTCTGGCCCAACAAGCAAGGGGTTGGTGGCGGCGGGAGCGGGGAGGGGGGAGCGGCGGAGGCGGCGGAGAGGCGAGAAGCAACGGAGGAAGTCGGCTTTTCTTTTTCCTGTGCGAGATCAACTTGGCAGTCAAGGGACGCGGCATGACAGCTAGTTCGAGCCCCCCCCCGGCCCGAGGAGGGGTCTCTCTTATTAGACTTCCAGTGGCTCCCTCCTGGAGTCAACTGGTTTCGGCGGCGGGGTGGGGGCACCGGGCTCAAGTTGTTCAGGGGCCCCTGGCCACCCGGGGAGGCCAACGGCACGCCACCTGGCTCGAGAAGCTGAGCCGAGCCGAGCGGAGCGCCTGTGCGCCTGCCTGCTTGTCTCGCTCACTCTCGCTCTCGCTCTCTCCAAAAGCCCACCAGCAGCTGCCTTTCGCTCCATTCCAACACACAGAACGTGCCTCCTGCGCGCCCACCCCCCCAGCCCGGCCCTCCCCGAGGCTGGCGGACACGCAGCCGCCCCAGTTGCGCGTGCGGGAGAACTTGAGGCAGGTGCGCGCCTCGATGGAAACCCTCGGGGACAGGGTGGCGGGGTGGGGGAGGCGGCGGCGGCTCAGGTTCGCCCGCTTGCTCGCTCTCCCGGCGCCCAAAGTGCCGAAGAAGCAACTTTCATTGGCTTCCTTCTCAGAAGCCCTTCAGGGGTGCCCGGAGGAGCCGCAGCCGCCAGCGCTCCTTCCCACCCCACCCGAGCCCGGCACCGGGGCGCAGCATGTCCAAGGAGCGTGCAAGGGAGTGTGTTGCTTGCGAGCGCCCAAAAAGCCAGGAGCGAGGGGAGGGGAAAATATATTTGCAGTGTTATATTTGTTTTAAATGTCGCAATGGTTTTGTGGCTCCCAGTTTTTTTTTTCCCGTCGGAAACGGGTCCAAGTGGCTCTTTATGTCTTAAAGGTTGCAGACCCCTGGCCTATGCCAAGAACAACAGTCAAAACATACCTTTATCTGCATTAAATGGTGCCAGTGGGAATATACAAGGACATCAGAATTTGTCTTCCACGTGAAACCAAAGCCACCTAGTTCAGGACTAAGGGTGTGATCCCATGGGGAAATAGATTGTAGTTGGGGCTGCTTATGTATGGCACAACCTGTTTCCCAGTGACCACCTGATGCATGGGGAAAGGTGCTTCAGCTTAACCTCAGTCCATGCCCCAGTTGATCTTTGATTGGTCCACCTGTAGAGTTTCTATATGATTCCTCAGCAGATGGAATATGAAGAGCACACTCAAAGTGACACTTTCTGGTGCAATCAAGTATGCACCGTTGCAACTTCTGCTTGTACCTCTAGTTCAAGGGTGTCCAAACTTTGGCTGTCCAGATGTTTTGGACCACAACTCCCAGAATTCCAAGCCTGCATTGCCAATGACAAAGGACTTGGAATTGTGGCCCAAAACATCTGGAGGGCTGAAGTTTGGACACCACTGCTCTAGTTTATCTCCTGTTCATGGGGGTGTGTATATGTTGTATACAGAGCAGCAGATTTTGAATGCACTTTTCCATACCGAAGGGTTTATGATCTAATGGTTCTGTTCATGTTTTCATCTGTAAGGAGAAGCGAGATTTTCAGTTCAGAAAACAGTTTTGCCAAATATATTCAAAGTTCTCACATGAAGGGAGTCTCCCTGGTGTGACATTGATCAATTTTGTCCTTAAGGAAGCATACCAGTTACAATATGCATGTATCTATGGGGAGCTAAACAAAACTTCCACTGACTGAGAGCCCACTTGTTGCTGAAAAGCAGACCTAGGAAGTAGTGATTTACAAACAAATGGAAAGCCTGCATGGATCAAGCCCAAGGTGTATCTGTCCTGCTACCTCACCATTCTACATTTTTATTAGGTATTTATACCTGTAAAGCACCTTTGATCATTGAGTTCCAAGGTACATAAATGGCTCCCTTCCCCTCCTTATTATCTTTGCAACAATCCTGTTATGTATCTAAGAGAACTTTTTTGACCTTCATGACTTCCTGGGGATTAGAACACCGATTTTGCAAGTTGTGGGTTCAAAAATCTCCATTCCTTCCACAATTTAAGCAGCTTTTCACTATTTCTACTCTACAAAAAGTTTCAAAGACACATCTGAGTAGCCAGTGCCACAGGTAAGGAATTTCAGAGGTATGTGCCAGCTTTTTACTCTTCCTTTTTATCTCCCAAACTCTCCCACTGTTTCTTCTGCCAGTGTGCTTTCTCCTGCCCTTGTGGGGCTTCACTGCCAGCAGCACCCACTATGAAGACTCTTGCTGCTTCTTAAGCACCACTTGAATTGTTGGACGCATGTGCAGGTTACCCACCTTTTAAATCAGTTATGCGTTGCTTTGGTGAACAAGGTCTGTACCACAGTCCCTGAGAACGCAGACCTCTACCCAAGCTTGCAAATATTACTTGTTTGGACTACAACTTGCAGAATCCCTAACCAATGTGGCTTGAGCTGTTTGGATATTCCGGGAGTTATAGCGTCCAACACCTATGCTCCCAAATTTTATTCTGTCCTCGCACATCCTATACATATACATACACTAAGCTTTCATTCCCATTATGGTTTCCTTAACAGAACTCTGTCTAAGCTATAAAGCTCTAATGACTTGGACCCAAGCTATCTGGAAGGACCATATCTCCCATGGTAAGACTACTTGAATGTTAAGATCAGAAGACATTGTCTCCCTCTTTAACCCACCACCTTCAGAGGTACATTTGGAGGGAGAAGGCCTTCTCTGTTGCTGATCTCAGGGTCTGGACCTCCCTCCCACCAAAGCCCACCTTTTCTGTCCTTCCACAAGCAAGCAAAGACCTTTCTCTTAGGCAAGCTTTCCCTAAGCAAATGGCTATTGAGTGTGTTTTTTGAAATGGTTTGTACCTTACAGCATTGACTGTGTTTTGGTGTTGCTTATGGTTTTTGATTTGGGGGTTTTATTGGTATCATAATTGCTGATCCTTTGGGGATTGTCTTTTAGTATTATATACTCACCATTATTAGCTTTAAATATGGCCTTGTAATTGTTAGGAACTGGCAAACCACTCCAGTATTCCTGCCAAGAAAACTCCATGGACGTGGAGTCATGAGGGGTCGGTCACAATGACACAACACACACACACAATTGCTATAAGATGCTTTGGGACCTTTTCAAGGAGAAAAAAGTGGGTTAAAATAGCATAAGTAAAAAAAAATGGGGAAATGGCCATCAGTCATGTTGCGTGCTGAAGAGATGCCACATACTCTCTGTTGTGTTTCCTTGTTTGCCAGCCCCTGTGGGTGGGTGGAATGGAATGCAGGGGAGAGATGAAACAGAAGGAAATTCCACTGTGAACCTGCCCACAATTTGACCTATTGCTCTAGGTTAGGTATTGCTGTTACCTGAAAATCCATATCAACATACAATGCCTATTGCAGTGGTGGTGAACCTTTTAGAGACCAAGTTCCCAAACTGCGATTCAAAATCCACTAATTTTTTTGCCAAGTACCAATACAGCAATTTAACCTGAACACAGGTGGCTGTGAAGGATCAATGTCGGGTGCCCAAAGAAAGGGCTCCAAGTGCTACCCTTGGCACCTGTGCCATAGGCTC
Organism: Phrynocephalus versicolor; assembly: GCA_023846285.1. Lineage (NCBI taxonomy): Eukaryota > Metazoa > Chordata > Lepidosauria > Squamata > Agamidae > Phrynocephalus > Phrynocephalus versicolor. Next base: position 13,806,332 of record JAHTLZ010000204.1, on the reverse strand, counting down.
GCCAACACTGGCCTATTGGATGATGTCAAAGACCCATTTAGTCCAGCTTTCTATTCCTGTAGTGGTCAGCGAGATACCTCTGAAAAATTCACTAACAGGACAGCAGCTTTCTCCATTCTGACTCATGATCCAGTGACTTGTATTCATAAATGTACCAATACTGAGACTAATCTGTAGTTATCACATCCCATGTTTTCTGCCTCCGTGTGCATGCATTTAAAGTAGTCCCTCACTCTAACTCATGAACTCTAATTCGTGAACAGTGAATTTTGTTCTGATTCATTCTCTGCAGGAATTTCTCTTCCAAAATGCACACACCCATCTCCTCCAGTAAGTGAAACTAGGCAGAACTCCACATTGCCTAGTCAAATGTCCCTTTCCAGCCCCACAAAGAGTAGGGCTCCAGTTCATGCCTCATACACTTCAGTTTGCACCTTCATAAAAAGGATCAACTTCAGGAACTAGTCCTGAAAAAGCATGGTTTGGGCCAAAGAAGATTAGATTTCTCCTGGCTTCTGCTGAGTGCAACTGGATTTCCTCTTCTTCTTTTTTAAAACATAGTGTGTGGTACATCATATCCAAGCCACCAATGCAACATACACTGTAGAATAGAGGCCCACACCTTAACTCAAGAGCCGTGGCACCTAACAAATCTATTTCAGAGCGGCTTTTCCTTGATTACTATCTACTTTCTCAGATACACTGAGCAGTTAGATCATAGGATTATTATACTCAGAGAACATGGCAGACAGTTGGGAACCAGGTGAGATGATGGGCAGAGAGATGGATCAATTTCATTGGTAATGGAGTTTTAAAATGAGAATGGCATTGTTAGCACAAGTCATGATCAACCTATGGAGAACACAGACATCCTGCTAACATGATTTTCAGAAGCTTGCTGAAATTCATGCTATTTCAAGAAAAAAGATTGTGGACAAATCCAGAAAAAAAATAGGTGAGGAGGAGGACACAAATGCCCCTGTCAAACTCTACCCAAGACCCCTCACACTCTTAACTCCTCATATGAAGAACCTATCATTGGGTTCCATACAGAGGAACCCAAGTAGAGTAACACTGTGTCTTGCTACTTCAAGTTACAGTGGACCCTTGTGTAACAAGCGGTTTGCTTAACAGAAAATCTGCTTAAAAGAAAAAATTTCCGGTTATAGGGGGAAATCGCTTAACAGAATCGCCTATGGGGTGAATCCGTACAACAGACAAACGGTCACCATTAGGGATTAATCCATTTTCAATGCATTCCTATGGGAAATTTGTACAAAGGAAAAATTGCTTAACTGAATTTTATTTTGAATGAATTAATTCCTTTATACAAGGTGTGTGTGTGTTGTGGCATTGTAGTCATGACCGACTCTTTGTGACCCCATGTCCATGGAGTATTCTTGGCAGGAATACTGGAGTGGTTTGCCAGTTCCTACTCCAGGCACCTACAGCACCTGATATTCCCTGGTGATCTCCCATCCAAGTACTAACCAGGGCCAACCCTGCTTAGCTTCCGAAATCAGGCGAGATCGGATGTGCTTAGGGCATCTAGGCAGTACTTTTATACAAGGTACCACTGTATAATCTAAGTGGTACAGAGTGGCCTTTAGTAACCAAACAGAGGCACCAGGACCCAGCCAACAGAACAGGGTGAATTGTTCAAAAAATACACTCAGACCAACCCACCTAGGCAGGAGCGCAGCACAGGAAATGAAGCTGGCAAACCAGGACTGGAACCAGACCACTAGTGCACAAGCACTAAGCTAGAGCAGGAGACTGACACGCAGGGTCCAGGGCATGAAAAGCTAAGCAGAGACAGGAGCTAAAGAGCACTAGAGCATATATATAACATGCTAAAACCAATTTAAGCAGAGAGCTTTTAAGTACTGGGATCAGAATTCTGTCAACAGCAAATAATGAAAATCAGAATATCCCAATTCCAGAGTATTTCTTGCATTATTTGTCAATGTAGTTGCACCCTAAATTGACCCATGCATATACAGTAATGCATTTTGTCATGTGGACCTCTATGCAGAAAATGCATGATTACATGTAACAGGAGGTACAGATTTTGGAGGAAGGCTTTCCAAGCTAGTGGATCATATTATATGATTATTATATAATTATTATATGTGCCAGTCTTCCTTTTAGGTAGAAATATGTTGGCGTTTCCACTGGTTAACCCTCAGTTATTTCATTACTTCATTTTCAGTGCCAAGATGTTCCATTACTAGATCTCACTCATTCCTAGATGAGGCAGTGAAATGAATAATAGTTAATAAACACAATTCAAAATATGATTTTGGAGCTGGTCATTTTAGACCAAATGCTTTGGAGCTTTGGAACTGTAACTGTAATCAGTCCCTTTCTTAAAATGTTTTCCCTCTGGGAGGGCCTTTGTATATGAAATATAGAGTGTTCTGTTCCTGTTCAACAACATTAGATGGCACCCTAACCTTAGCTGACACTTCATGATTCAAATTCTATGGAACACTGAGTGAAAGAAGGTATGGATTCTAAAGAGACTTTTGGCTCAAATAGGGCCGAGTCAAGGCATTCTTCACAATGACTGTCATTCCCCACCACCACCATCACCACCAATTCATTTTCCTAATGCTGATGCAGAGATGCATGGCCAGGGATACTGGCAAGTCTTTGGCTTTGAGTCCCAAGTCTGAGTCTAAGTTTTTGGTAACAAAGTCCTAAGTCTGAGTTATTGTTAAAAACAAGCTTCCCCTCCCCACTCTAGAAAAAGGGGAGATAGTTGGGGTGTTCTAATTTGAGTCTGAGTTGGACCACCGGTGTGACTTAAGTCCGACTTAACAGCCATGATGACTCAAGTCCCCATACCCCTATTTTTTGATTTCTCTGGATTTGTTATGACCGTCCACTTGCCAATTGCATATTGAACTTGTGAATTTGAGCACCATCAGATGAAGAGCGCTATATGTGAGGAGGTGAGTTGTGAATGTTTTACCTGAGAAGGTTATGGTGGCAACAATTCATCCCCCCCATTTGATTACTCAGCCACCATCTATTCCTGCATGGAGCAAGGGGTGGGACATGATGGCCTTGTAGGCCCCTTCCCACTCCGCTGTTCTATGGTTCGATCAGTCCATGCCTGAATTCTCCAGCTTTTGAAAGCTTCCAGTTATATATCAGAATGGGCTCCAAAGTTTCGAATTGGAGAAGACACGAAAAGCTGTATCTGTGGTCCCAAAACTGTACGAAGGATTAAAAGATATTATGTCTATCCATACGATTAGTAATGTGGTAAAAGGAAAAAAAAAGATTGTCCTGATTTCAGGGTATTGGACTAGATGGCCCTTGAGGTCTCTTCCAACTCTATGATTCTACGCTTCAAATACCGGAGTCTCTTGCAATCATCCACTATGCAACACTGTTACACTGCCTTTTTCAATCTCCCCGAGCATTTAGTGTCCAGGGCCGCACTCTAATTCATTTTCATTGGAGGCTACGTTCAAGCAGCACCCCAATCCTAAACTCATACTTTTGGAATAAAAAATGCCTGTCTAGACATGCTGCGAACAAGTACAAACAACACAATTATTTGTAACATGTTTCTTTAGTGAAGGGTGATGATGAAGAGAAACCAACAATGTTACATGAATGGCAACATGACAATCCAAATCTTGTAGCTTTAATGTTGTCCTTTAATGCTGTAAGATGTCCCTTAATTCCCTTTCTGAAACTTGAATATGTCTTAATTGTACTGGATTGTACAGCAACCCCCCCACCTATCGCTGGGGTGGGGTTAGGGACCCGAGCCAACCTGCAATAATTGAAAATCCGCGATACGCGGATGCAGGTCAGGCCAGGCCTGGGGGTTCTAGCTGGGGGCTCTTGTACCTACCCCCAGCCTGGCGTTGCCCTGAATGGGCCTGCAAGGGCCTTCCTGGACCTTCTGGATGCCTCAAAAGGGCCTCCCTGCGAACCGGAAGTGACTTCCGGAAAACTGAAAGTGACTTCCGGATCACCCAAAATCATTTCTGAGGCTTTCCCCCTTACCCCAGGGGGCCTTTTTTCATATACTGTGGTCCCGCTATATAGCAGGACCGCATTATATGAACCACAAAAGGGTGGGGGACCACTGTATATTGTCCCTCATTACTGAAAGCCACCTTGGATCCTTTTCCAAGGAGAAAGGCGGGGTAAAAATACTCTTAAATAAACAAATATATTGTATTAGGAATTTATGGTGGTCTAAAGTGTAATTGTGTAAACTACAGTATTGAATTGCAGGTTAATTCATGAGTCACTGCTTGCAGTCTTGGTCACAGTCATGCAAAAGTTGAATGTGGCATCTTTTTAACTGGGAGCTGTTCGGTCTACAGTTTACACAGTGGAACCCCTCAATGAGATATTATGAAGAGTTTGAGGTAATGAAGAATATTGACAGAATATCACTCAAAACATGATTTGTGAGCTATCACGTTGGCCAATTTTTTGATTGTTCAGTTATATTTTTTTGATGTTGTGCCTTAGTAATGTGGTACTAATACCAACATTACAAGCAAAGAGTAACAAACTAGCCCATTTCCCCAAAAATACAACACTAATGTTGAAGAAGATGATGATGAAGGACAAAGAGGTAGACAACAGAAGAGAGTGAATGGCCACTAGATTCTCCGCTTAGCTATGCATAGGACTGCAGTCATGCACCTTGTATACCATTGGGAGATTACATTAATGGGTTGTTTTATTGTTTGTGTGTTTGCCTGCTTACTTGCTTTGGATGTCTTGATGTCTGCATTTTACAAGCAAAGAACTAGTGTTCCGAAAAAGAGCACATGCTTTGCACCCAAAAGAGACCCACTTCAAACACTGGCAGTTCCGAGTGAAGCTAGACAAGGTGTGGAAGACCCACTGCCAGAGCTAGATAGACTAAGGCTCTGAAGTTCCCTCTGGATGTATATTCCTATGGCTGCTTCTTCCAAAATGAAGGACAAACATACAGCTGGTTGATGAGTCAAACATTATGCCCTAAGCGCATCTGATCTCGCCTTATTTCAGAAGCTAAGCAGGGTCGGCCCTGGTTAGTACTTGGATGGGTGACCACCAGGGAATACCAGGTGCTGTAAGCGCCTGGAGTAGGAACTGGCAAGCCACTCCAGTATTCCTGCCAAGAAAACTCCATGGACATGGAGCCACGAAGAGTCAGTCATGACTGTAATGAAACAACACACACACACACACACAATCATGGTCTACCCAACAAATTACTAGTTCCTATGAGACACATGCATAGCTTTTAAAATGTAACATTTTAACCTGTATCAACAGCACTCAGAACTCTACAGCCTTTCCCAAGCTGGTGCTGTCTAGAGATGTAATGGGCTTAATGTCCCAGAATCTCCCAGTCAGCACAGTCCAATACATCCAGAGCTTGGAAGTTTGAGGGAAACTGCTCTATTAAAAATATGGAAAACCAGGACCAAATTATACATTAGAGATGGCCTGTCATTAGAAGTTGAAACCACACAAGTGTTCCAGAGGTGTGATTCTAGCATAACGTTGTGCCTGAGAACTCAGATCTACAATGAAGCTTATGCTTATATCTCCAAAATCCTGTCTCAAAGCAGAGAATACTAATTCAAGAGCTCCCAGAAGGTGTGAAAAGCTGCGACCTTAAGATCCCTGCAGCTCTGAAGAAATTCCTCTGACTTTTATCAGCAGATCTGATTCAGAGGTGGATCCCGTTCTGGGCAACCAGTAGCAGTTTCCTGCCCTGAAGCCCAACGAGAGATGGCTCAGGACCAATGCCTGTATATAATTAGGCTTCTTTGTGATATAACACCTTTCAGGATGCCAGAGGAGCACTTGGAAATGATTCCCATGGAGGAAAACATATGAAGGATTTCCCAGCCAAGTGGAACATCTGCCCAAGAGGCTTTTCCAGGAAAGGTCTCCATGTATGTCATATCTTGTTAGCTCCATTTCATGGTTATTTCTCAGAACACCCAACTGTTTATCATTGGGGACAAATGATTTCCGGCCATTACAAAGCATTTCAATGCATTAAAAAAATCCTGTGCACTACAAATGTGGTCACAACTAGAACCTGGAAACGTGACATTTGACCCCAACTCCAAGGATATCCTGCTAGCATAAAGTGTTTTTTGGTCCACTGCTGTGGCTGCAACCTTGTAGTCGTAGACAAGGCTATGTGTATTATGTTGTTCCATTGTCACAAAAGGCAAGGACAAAAAAAAACTGGCTCAGAGTAACGACTTCAGCAAGTGGATGCTATCGGCTTTCCCCCACTTTCTTTATGTAAAAGTTTTGAAATCTGTGACGTTATGTGACCAGTTGTAACGAGTGATTTTGACACCGGGGGCCAGCAGTACAAAATGCACCCTGAAAACAACTTGGTCATCCATCGTATGAAAAGGATGCAAGAAGTAATTGCAGCACTTCTGGGAGATGTAGTTTGAAATGACATCCTTTCCAACCTCTGCATGGACCATGTGCAAAGCATTGATCTTTTCCAACCATGTGCAATGAAGGATGCACAAAAGAGATAGCTGCTTTTGCAGAGAGCACAGGATGCTCGTGGAACCCAAGTTATATGGAGAAAGTGATAAACAGAGGACAACATCCCACAATATGGCCTCAAACATGGGTGGGCAGCACATGGTCAACAAGTTCCATGCAGCCCAAACCTTGGCTGTTATTTTCAGTCTCAACCCTGATTCATGGCCATGTTTGAACATGGAAGGGGCTGCCACCCATTGTCACAATGAAGATGTTGTTGAAATAGCAAAATGATGCAGTATCCTCCTTCCTTTGCCTTCCTGAAGGGAATGGGGTACTTTGCTCCAGTGGTCTTTAGGGCTTTATGTTGGTGGTGGGCACTCTGCAGCCCCAGACTACCAACACAACTGCTGTTGCTGTTGCACTTGGATCATAACAGGGGCACTCAAACCCATGACAATGGCCACTGATTTCTCCACAACTTAGGCAGCAATGTGTTGACTGTGGCTGCTGCATGGGCTCCGGAGCAGCTCCTGCATTGCAGTGCAGCACCAATGCAACCCCATGGACGGGGAAAATAGCACCAGCTGCCAACACAATCCAGTGCCTTCAGAACATCTGATGTTGCCCACCTGCATTCTAAAGGCACTTCATGCAGCAGCCTCACTTAAGGTTAGTAGTGGTTCTCAACCTGCAGGTCCCCATATGTTCCTAGACTGCAACTCCCAGAAGCCTTCATCATTAGCTGAGCTAACCAGGATTTCTGGGAGTTCGAGTCCAGGAACATCTGGGGACCCACAGGTTGAGAACCACTGGTATATCTGCATCCAGTTCATTGGTTGACTAGGACATGGCTACATCTGGTACTTGGGGTGTAATGGAAGAGGTTTTAATGATAAATAAACAAAGCATTGAGTTTGGCCTTCTTTCCAAGTTCCTTTCTATATATATATATATTTAAATCAAAGGCAATAAATCTTATCTTCTGTGCTTATAATGTCTGGAGCCAACCAGACATCTTTGTTATATTTTAATGTACCAACCTTTGGTTTTAGTTTCTCTTGTTGTGGAGCTGGACTTATTTTGTTGCAATGTTTGGTACCGTCAAGTAGAAAGAGTTTCATCCACAGACCAACTGATCTGCTCTTTCCAAATGGCCGAGAGAAGCAATCCATTCCCAGGGACATCTGTGCTTCAGGTAGGTGCGATTGTTCTGCCTGTTTCCTCATCCACGGCTTTGAGCGCCGATGAATAGCTTGTTCTTACGAGCTGAACTGGATCCCAGCTCCAATGACAGATAACTGGCAATGGTTAGCAGATGGGAGAAGGGTGGAGTGCTATGAAGAAACAAAGCCAGGGAAGTCCAAAAGCAAGAATTAAAATATTTCCTATTGCTAGGATCTGAAAAAATATTGACTGTTCCAAAGGCTCAGATGTTATAGTGTGACCCTTGTGGATTTCTCCACAGTGCTGGGCCAACTATGCCTTTGATGTGTTGCCTGTAGTATAATAAACTTTGGCAAAGACCAGCAAGGGGGAAAAACACACAAAACCCCCAAGCAGCTGCTCTCCTTGAAAGTTGTGAATGCAGTGAAAGGGGAACCAAATTTGAAATGATACACTTAGGGTGCAATCTTGTGTTTGCAAACTACAAGCAAAGCTGTACACAAAGCACAACAATACGGCACCAGAACACCCTGCCAGTAAAGGTAACACAGCTGGAGTGGGCAAAGCGTGTGATAAGAGAGAGAGAAAAAAAGACACTTGGGCCACACTTGGGCCTTCAGTGAACTCAGGAAAGGAATCTTGTTGTGCTCCTACTCTCAGAAACCCTAGCCACATTAGCAGGAAGTTTTCTGGAATTGCAGTCCCAGCTCTGTCCAATACATGGCCATAGCACAGTTTATGCCAACATTACATTTATGCCAAGACAGCACAGTTTATGCCAACATTACATTTGGGACAAGGAACTCTCTTCCCATTAACTTTTTAGGGAGTCAGGATGGGGTGGGGGGATCAGAGGAGAGAAGAGACAGAGTGGTATAATGCTTAGAGTGCTGATCTTATTTATTTATGCATTTCTATACCACCCTCTTCCCAAAGGAACTTGGGGAAGTTAACAACACAAGGGATAAAAAAAATCAGATGCATAAAAACAAAGAATAAATATAGTAATAGATACTTAGCAAGATGCCATAAAAACACCCTAAAACTCAGGGGATCCAGTTTCTAATCCCTGATGAGGCATGAAACTCAGTGGCCAAAATTCTCCTGTATAGCAACGCAAATAGTATAATGTTTAGGAGCAATTTGCCTTAAGTCGCACAACTTAGCATGGAACTAGGAATGCCTATCATGATTTCTTAACTTGAAGCAATTTGTCTTCAAATGTTGTGACATTCGCGCTACACCAGCATAACATGGTAAGATTTGGACCATTTAAATAGGCATAAGCAAAGCATGTCGCGTACATACCACCCTATAGTGCGTAAAGCAGTTTCCAGGCAGTTTACAAGTAATTATGCAGGCTACGCATTGCTCCAAACTCCCAGCGAGCTGGGTACTCATTTTACCGACCTCAGAATGATGGAAGGCTGAGTCAACCTACAGCTGGGATTGAACCCTGGGTCATGAACAGAGCTACTCTCTCTTTATTACTACAAAATTGGAAGTCAAACTAGATGCTGTAATTAGCAAGGCATTAGCAATAAAAATAAACAAACAGAAAGCCAATAGAATTTCAACAACAGTCTTCTCTGAAATTCACATCCGAGCAGTCGGACATCAAATGAAGACTTTGTTTTACCTTCCAATGACCTGTCACCAAACAAAGCCAGGGAGATCAGAAAAAAATTTATATGGTGACCATCAGTTGTTGCTTTTAACCCTTGAGGACTCACAGCTTCTTGCTATAGTTCTCTCTGTAGTATCTAACTTGACCCTGGACATACTGTTGCATCCTCACCTTCGCTGCTACTGCCGCCACCGCCACTTGCACGTCCACTGCCCACATAAACATAAGCACATTAGAAGAGCCATGCTGGATCAGGCCAAAGGCCCATCTAGTCCAGCCTCCTGTATCTCACAGTGGCCCCACCAGATACGTCTGGGAGCACACGAGACTAGATATCTGTCTCCTTATACCACTCTCTTGCATCTGGCCCTTGAAATACCCTGGTTTTAAGCCTGGAGATGACACATCTCCATCATGGTTTGTAACCTGTGATGGACTTTTCCTCCAGGAGTCTGTCCAATCCCCTTTTGAAGGCATCCAGGCCAGATGCCATCACAACACCCTGTAGCAGGCGGTTTCACAGACTAACAACATGCTGGGTAAAAAAAATATTTTCTTTTGTCTGTTCTTACGCTCCCAGCCCTCAATTTGATTGTATGTCCCCTAGTTCTGGTATTTTGTGAGAGGGAGAAGAGCGTCCCTCTATCCACTTTACTCATGCCCTGCATTATTTTGTATGTCTCAATCATATCTTCCCTCAGGCACCTTTTTTCCAGTTTCTCTTCTGTGGCCTCTCAAAACAAAGTCAGTCATGGGTAGTGGGGTGCAGGGGGCTAACTGGTTGGAGAAGGGAGGGGCAGGTGAGTGAGAATATCTTTTTATCCTCCTATCAAGGGTGTTCATATATTTGGAATGGATTCTAATGACTCAAATCCAAACCTGTCTCAGAGTAAATGGACCTCTGGTGGAGGACCCGAAAAACTCACTCCCCTGGCACACTGCTCCATGTATGCATATATTTTGTGTATGTCACATTGGTTAGCTGGTGTTTTAGCAGAACCAGATACAAGAGTAGGGTGATCAGGGGCTGGAAACCAAGCCTTATGAGGAAAAACCGAAAGAACTGGGGATGTTTGTACTAAAGAAAGGAAGACTGAGGGGTGATATGATAGTGCTTTTGAAATATTTGAAGGGCTGTCATAGAGAGGAGGGGAAGGATCTCTTCTCAATTGTCCCAGAGTGTAGGACACTCAACAATGGGCTCAAGTTAAGAGAACCCAGCTTTTGGCTGAATATCAGGAAAAAACTTCCTAACTGTTAGAGCAGTACGACAATGGAGCCAATGACCTCAGGAGGTGGTGAGCGCTCCAACACTGGAGGCATCCAAGAGAAATTTGGACAACCACCTGGCAGCTATCCTTGGATTTGTATTGTATGGAGCAGGTAGTTGGACTTGATGGCTTTGTAGGCCCCTTCCAACTTTGCTAATCTATGATTCTATTATTCTAAGAGTGGTTTTTATTGTTGGTTAGATCAGGCTCTGATCCACTCTGACATTGTGTTCATAGCTGTTGTGGATAGTATGTCATTTAGTGGCCCAAGTTCTGATGAAGAAACTCTCTGTGCTCAGGGAGACTAGCACCTGGAACCTAGGCATGTGGTCTGCCTATGGAACTATACTCTAAGCCAGGCATGTCCAAAATCAGGCCCGGGGGGCAAATGTGGCCCGTTTTCATATTTTGAGTGGCCCATGGCCTCTTTTTCCTGCCAGCTCAGCCTGTCAATGTATCCCTGCCAGCCGCCCCCCTCCCCGTATTGGATGGAGGCATCAGCTTGCAGTCTTACGGTTTGCCTGCCCTCCCTGCCTCTGTCCACCCCACCAGCCACCTGCCCAATCTAACCGCCCCCAACTCAGTTGCTGCAGCGTCCTCCCTGCCTCCTTGCATGTTATAGAGACTTGTTCAAAGTCTGGCCTAGGGGCCAAATGCTGCTGAATGGTCGGCCCCCCACACATTTTCACCTCGGCAAATCTGGCCCTCCTTGCAAAACGTTTGGACACCCCTGCTCTAAGCCTTACAATCTTGGTAGAACCTATCAGATCTTGCATTTTACAGTGGCAGTCATATAGAATCCATAATTTTCTCCATGCTACAATGAAGCAGCATGGAAGGACTTTTGGCATAGAAACCTACCACATACTGGGAAGAACTGAAAACAAAATCATCCAGCATGAATGTCTGAAGTGAATTTACATGTTTTGGCTTAAAAACTGAAGAATTTTGAAGGGGCCAAGGTGTTGAGGACAAACAAGGACAACTGAGGCCTGTGTCCTGTTCAGAGAGTAAAAAAGATTGTGTAAACTTCCCTGCTGTTCCAGCCATGCCCTGTTATGCAATTTGTCACACAACCAGTTGTGCAACCAAGCTCACAACCAACACCAGACAGGACACTGAAGGGAGAATTCGTTGGAAATAGGTACATCAACCAGATTCCTTTTGTGAAATCACATATCACAACAGGATGCAGTCCTAACAAAGTTATTTTAGCATGAGCTTTTGCAGATTACACTTGCAAATTATACTTTAAGGGGGCACCATACTAATTTTTTATTTTTGCGTTGGTTTTCTCTCTGTTATACATTCTGAAACAAATTAATATCATTACTGCTATGTAAAAGGCCATTGAGGAAGCTTATCAACTGTGTTAGTAAGAATGAATGAGATTTTCCAAGGGAATTCTACGCAACCCCACATAATGCGTACCTTATGAAAATGAAAACTATGGCCGAATAGATATGCTTCCAACTAAAGCAGCAATAAAGAGATGGAATGAAAGTGATATAGCTTTCCTCAGAGGATAGAGAGGAAATAATTGCTTCTGTGCTTTGGAGAAGGGCAAGTTGTTTGAATTCACGCCAGTGTCAGTTTCACACCCACGTCACGTGGCTTTGCCGCAGGCCAGTTCTGCAAAGTGCAGAAAGGAAGTGTTTTCTACTCCTTGGAAAGCATGTCAGTTGGTTGGCCTGCTGCCAAAGTGACCTGACATTTCTCAGGTGTGGTTGCCAATAATAGTGAGGTTACAAGAGCATCTAGGACAGTTGCATGTTGACTTACACAGACGTGGTGATGCTTGCAGGTGACTGCATGCATACAGTGAAGCAGATGTGTGCCTTGGCAGGGGAAAGAGTACATAGAGAGAAAATGAGTTCCTTGGCATGTTGGCCAAATGTAAGGGAAACAAATATTCAGGGAAATGTACATTAAGGTTTCTTCCCAAAGAAGGAAGTGTGCTCTTCCAACTATACTGATGTTCAGAGGGTTCATTCCACAAATGTAGTAGCTGCTTTGTGTGGCTTGCTCGACACCTTAAGTTTAACTTGGAGGCACTTCAAGCTAGCCAATGGTTTGGTAACATAGTCAAATTTAGGACTGCTACCGCATTTCCCTGAGCAGCCGCTTTTTGCTTTGCATCGCCTTATCTCCTCCTGCGGTCATGTGGTCACTACAGCGGTTCGGCAGTCTGCACTTCGGCAGTTGCTTAGCAATCAGCTTCCCCATTCGCACTTTGCTGAACCGCATTATAGTTCAATTTTCAGTGACCACAATGTGAAAGTGCAGCATCGGCAAAGTCGGTGAACGTGTTTACATTGCAGAAGGCTCTTTTCTTTGGCATGTTCTATGACAGGGAAATGGCAGAAATGGGGGGGGGGGAGCGGTGAACTATGTCCGAAAATTCAACCAAATCGCTTTAAATGGAGGTGCAGGAATCAATTTTAAAAAACATTACCCCCAGTGGTCGTCTCAAGAAAAACCGACACAGTGGGCAAAAATGGGCGTGGCCAAGGGGCCTGTTCAGAAACAGCAATTTGAAAAGTGGAGTGATTTTTAAGGCGATTTGTCTTTAAGGAAAAGGCGTTTCAAATCTAAAGGGTGGTAGTAGTTTATGATAGCCCTTGATTTTACCCAGTACTTAATTATTCCTTCCTTTAATATTTTGCGTAGCATTTCCTATGGGTGAGAGCAACTCTTAATTTTGTTGCCTTTCTCCAAAGGCCACCTGAATTTCAATCCTTCCTTTGTTCACACCACATTACAAGAAATAGTTTCTAATTAACTCAGAAATTCCAACAAACGTTTTCTATTCCTTTTCGTGGTATATGCATTGTGTACATATTTTCCCCATCAAGTAAAACAGTGCATATTTTGGTGCAGTGAATGTTTAACTGTTCCTATCTGTAAAACTCACATACATACTTTGATTGTATTTTTTTCTCTCTAGAAGATACTGCAAATCTCAAGAGTGCACAAATTTCTCCAGCAAGGTATACTTTGTATTGCAAAGCATCCTTGTTAATGTTGGCAGTTTTCATTGTGCTGGCTGGAGTTTCAGGGAATGCACCTCAAAGGCTCTAAGTAGTGCAGAAGTAAAAGGTTGAGGCCTAAGAAGTTTGGTCAAGCAGACTCGTAAAATGTGTGGTGCTGGGAGTCACACTTAAGAGTGAGCCTGCTGTTTGCAGAATAGCTGAGACTAACAAAAACTGCTGAAGTTACTTTCCTTGAAGATATATAAGAGCTGTCTTTCTCCCTCTTATCTTAATTGTTTCCGCTGAACTGTGAAAGTGTAAAGATGAAGGTATGAAGGGAGAAACACATTTTAAACTGACCACAGACACCTCTATTAATTAATATCTCTCCCATCGCTCTGAATTGTTGCTTCTTTATTTATTTTAACTTGCTTTTTTGACTTACTGTTAGAGATGGGCATGAAATGATTTTTTAAAATTCTTTTTGTTATTTGTTATTCATTTCGTTATGGAACGAAACAAATAATGAACGGACCCATAAAAGAAAAATGAAACGAAACGAAATGGAAATTTCCGTTTTGTTAGCATTGTGGTTGTTGTTTTGTTTCCCCATAGGAATGCATTGAAGCAATGCGTTCCTATGGTGAAAATCAGGTGGCTCCGCCCCCAACATGCCCGATTGGCACAGGAAAACTGTGGGCTTTCCCCCCCCCCGGCCGAAGCCACCGTCAATTAGCTGAAGCATGGGGGTTCAGTGGGAAAAAAAGGTTTTAAAAGCCCACCCTTCCACCCCCCCAATCAGGCGCAGGGAAAGGGCAGTCTTTTAAAATTATTTTTTTCTTTATCCAACCCCACACCAGCTGATAGGCGCTGGGGTGGTGGTGGTGGGGAAACCTTAAAAAATAGAAAAATAAAAACCACCTTTGTCGTGCAGGGTCAAAATCCAACGAGGAAGCATGCTGCAAGGTCATCTTTCCTGCTTCGTGCTGCTTTCCAATCAGAGAGGGAGGTGGGATGATGCCTGTCCCTGCACAGCTCCTGATTGGCCAGCATCACAGATCTAGCACAGATGATGTCACAGCATGCTTTCTCGTTGGATTTTAACCCTGCATGAGACAGAGAAAGGTAAAGCAATTGGATCTGCATGTATCAGCCAGTTCCAAGGACCACCTGGACTCACATGGTTCATTTTGTAACCTACTGGTTCCGAAAAGAAATGCCCATCCCTAGTGACAAATATGCTTAGTTGCTTACAATGTGTGAAAATGTTCTTTGACAACTGCTTCCAGATATCATGAAATAGATCTGGAGCAGACCTGTGTAAAATATGTTCAGCTGATATTATTCTTCATGAAGGAAAGGAATCCACATTTACTTCCCCTCCCTTTAGCCACCAGATTTTGTGTCTCCTCAAATTACAGCCTGTTCCAAAGGAAAATGGCCTCCAAATGCTTGGGTTGGAGCACGCTTTTGTTTAAATCATTTTCTCATTATCGCCTGGCTTTGCAGAATGGCCAAAGGGTGGGCTTGGTGTGCATTCGTTTATTGACTCTGAATCACTAACGTTTAGGAGTGCCATGGCTAAAAGCCAATCATTTTCACGGGAATAGCCCCACTAAGAAAAAGAAAGGGGGGAAAGAACCCATCATACCAATAAAGAAGGGACAATCTGCACACACACAAAATGGTTGAAAATGAAGCAAGTTCCCACACTGCTTTCCACTAAAGGCTTTGTACCTAAAGGGGGGCAGGAGTGATGAAGGTTAGAACCATTTGGGCCTTAGAACCACTTGGGTATTCCAGTCTTTGTCTTGCATATCTTTTCCTCTTTCCCTAGAGACTGATATTCTCAGGTATGGTTTTATTCCTGCCTCCCACCATTTCTATCTTCTGCCTTCTCTCTGTCAAGCATGCAACTAGCTAGTTGGCAACATTTACAATCTCTGATGAATTTTTTTAAAAAAATTCGTAGGAACCCAAACTGAGCCGAATTGGTTCAGGTCTGACTTACTGGGCGGCGGTGGCAGCGGCGGCGGCGGCGGCGGCAGACACTTTTTGAGGCACTGGCTTGGGGCCAGTGTCCCGTTTTTGGGGTTTTTTTTGGTTTTTGGTTTTTGGTTTGTTTGTGGTTTTTTGTATCCTTTTTTTTTTTTGAGCGCTGACCGTGCAGCCCCAGGGGCCAGGTTGGCACTTGTTTTATTTTTAAAATTTATTTCGTTGATTTAGAATGCTGACCGTGCACTCCTGGGACCGGGTCGGTGCTCAGGTTTTTTTTTTTTTAAATTCAGCACTCATTTTATTTTATTTTTTATTTATTTGTTTGTTTTAGAGTGCTGACCGCGCGGCTCCTGGGTCTGGGTCAGCACTTCTTTTATTTTTATTTTTTTCTTGATTTTAGAGCCCTGACCACGCAGCCCCTGGGGCCAGGTCAGCATTCTCTTTTTTAATTTTTTTTTTTTTTAAGCACTAACCCTGCGGCACTTGGGGCCAGGTTGGCACTTCTTTTATTTATTTATTTTTGATTTTTTTTTTTATCCCTTGATTTTAGAGCACCGACCACGCAGCCCCTGGGACCAGGTCGGTGCACCTTTTTCATGTTTTAAAATCTTTTTATTTTATTTATTTTTTGTTTTGTTTTAAAAGTCCCCAACCAGGGGCTTTTTGAGGCGCTGGCTTTGGGCCAACGCCTCTACAGGCCTATCTTCTCATGCCGAGTTCCACGACCAGGAGGACTGCAGCAAGGACAAGGTGAGAGGGTAACAAAAAACGAAGCGAACGAAACAGAACCCACACCCACAGGGCTTGCCCCCCCTGTTGTTGGGTGGGTGCGATGTGGGGGGGGGTGGCAGGAAAGGTGCAAAAACGAACTTTGTCCCCAGGTGCTCCAAATCCTGGCTACACCTCTGGGCCTTCCCCTTTGATGGAGAACAGAGTTGTCTGGCATCGTCTATTCTTAAAGCTGTCCCTTTGCTCAAACCCACCCATACATGAAACAAAAAGTAACAATTTCTCTTATAAATACTGTTGCATATGCAATTGAGTTATCTAGGATATTTTTGTATTTTTCGGTGTATTACCGCCCAGGGTAGCTTTTTTGCTAGATGGTTGCAGTATATAAATCAAATAAATAAATAAATAAATAAATAAATAAAATTTATAGTCTGGTTATAGTGTATTTGACTTTCCTAAAGGGTACACTGCAAGGACAGATTTTGAATCTGAGGCTCCAATACTTTGGCCACCTCATGAGGAGAGAGGACTCCTTCAAAAAGTCCCTGATGTTGAGAAAGATTGAAGTCAAAAGGAGAAGTGGATGGCAGAGAATGAGATGGTTGGACGGTGTCATTGACATGGATTTGACCAATCTCCGGGAGGCAGTGGAAGACAGGAGGGCCTGGCGTGCTCTGGTCCATGAGATCACAATGAGCTGGACATGACTTAATGACTGAACTACCACAACAACAAAGGGTACACCCTTTACAAATCTAGATTTCCAAAGAATGTTTCATTACAACTGTAGGATGGATGTGGCCTACAGCACTCATCATAACTGAAGCCTCACCAGTCACCAGCACAAAAAGCCACCGGGTGTTAGGAACGGTTAAAGATCTTTCCCCAACTATACCCATTTGTATTCTGCCTGTGGGGAAGGAAAGGATGAAAGGCCTCAACTCAACAATGATGAGGTCCACTCTCAGCTCTTGAGCAGGAAGAGGGTAATAATTTGCACTTGCTTATTTTAAAAACATAGCTCCGCATGGTGCCATTTTAGAAGGCCTGGCACCAAACATACAACCCAAAGTCTATTTCATTATCCACTAGATAGAAACCCAATAACTGGAATGATATAAGCCTATTGTTCTTGCAGAGACAAAATCTTTTGCTAGTTCATTTGGAGCCCCAGTTTATGAGAGATTTGATCACACAGCCAAGTCATACCCACTGAGCACCAGTCCCATGATTTTCTTTTCATTTCAGGTTCCAAGAGATTTGTTTTCTTTTGCCTTGGGTTATTTATCATGGCAGCCCAGATGGTGTCCTAACTTCTTTGGACAGAGCGGCAGGGAAGGGAAAGGTAATGGCTGGCACTTACTTCATCCAATAAAAGGTGTTTGATATGGAATAAGAGAGTAGGAAAACGCCTGTCTCTCATGGCCAACTCCGTGTTTATGGCCAAAATAAAAAAGATAAATAAAAAATTCCCCATTACTTCCATTTAAAAACACACTGAGACTAAAACTACACAGAAACTTCTACACCAAACCAAGGTCATGTTGTCTTGCTTTAGGGGAGACATACAACTTCTAAAGGCATCTAGAAGTAGCAACACTAATTTTATAACAACAAAAAACCTGGAGTAGAGGATGTTCAAGTCTAGGAACCACAGAAAAAAGGTGGCAGCTCCAGCTGTGTACAATTATCTGGAAGTCGGTAAATCTCACCACATACTAAACTCAACAGGGCTTCCTACAGTTGTTTTGCAGTCTTATTCTGGGGTTTCTCGTAGTCATTCGATTGTCCTCTTTGTAAACAAAAGCTTGGCCTGGGTTAGCTCTGGGGCCAGCCTGGTTTAAACGAACATTCCCACATTCTGTGTAGAGACAACCACAGGGATGCACTGTTCGATCTCCTCTACAGGAATGCGTGTGTCAAGGAACATTTGGTCTTCTGCACACTAGGGTGGTAAAAAAAAAGCAGGTTGGAACCTACTGGTGGATTCATAGGTCATTCACAGTAGATCGGCAGTGAAGAGGGGCTTGGCAGGAGTACGTAGTTGTTTAACAAGAGCGACAACAAAATGATTCTCCCCTTCTTTAAATTACAGTATACTGATGAATTAGAGAAAGCTGAGTGTATGTAGGAGCAGCCAAGAATGAATCTCTCTCTCTCTGTGGCAGTGAGATGATTCAATTCTGGTGCCTTGCGAAGACTCTATTCAAGGACCACCTTCCCCCTCCTCTGGTAGAAGTCCATCTACATAAGAACATAAGAACATATCAGGATCAGGCCAAAGACTCATCTAGTCCAGCTTCCTGTATCTCAAAGTGGCCCCGCGAAATATCTCTGGGAGCACACAAGACTAGATTTCTGTCTCCTGATACCACTCCCCTGCATCTGGCCCTTGAAGTACCCTGGTTTTAAGCCCGGAGATTACACATCTCCATCATGGTTTGTATGGACTTTTCCTCCAGATATTTGTCCAATCCCCTTTTGAAGGCATCCAGGCCAGATGCCATCACCACATCCTGTGACGGAGTTTTACACGCTGGGTAAAAATTTTTTTCTTTTGTCTGTTCTCACTCTCCCAGCCCTCAATTCGAGTGGATGTCCCCTAGTTCTTGTATTTTGTGAGAGGGCGAAGAGTGTCCCTCTATCCACTTTACTCATGCCCTGCATTATTTTGTACGTCTCAATCATATCCCCCCTCAGGCGCCTCTTTCCTCATATGGGAAGTCCCCCGGCCCAGTAATCATTTTAGTTGCTCTCTTCTGCACTTTTTCCAGTTCCACTATGGTTTTTTTTGAGATGCGGTGACCAGAATTGTACACAATACTCCAGGTGTGGCCTAACTATTGTTTTGTACAATGGCATTATACAATGGTGAAGACTCTCTTTCCTTTCCTTCCTCTCTCCCTCCCTCTCTTCCTTCCTTTGAAGACTTTCACATTTAGTGCCACTGTTCACACTACAATTTACTGTAATAATTTAGATTCCCTTTTCAGTGGCAGCCCCAAACTTCTCTGAAAAGAGAGGAGACACCTTTAATTTAAATATAAATATAAACAAATAATATTTTCCTAACATTCACCCCTCCACAGGGAGATGAACACCATAAATGTTTCCAAACTATTGCCGTCCATGGGGAATACATTCTGAAGTTGATTCAACCCATTTGAGGGCCATCACATGCATTTGTTTTTTCTGTCTAGGGCCAATCCAAAAACGATGCTAAGCCCTGCACTGATTTTTTAGTAATGCTGTCACCCGATTAAGCAAGGTATGTCCTGATGACTTCAATGCTTTGCCTTCTATCCTGTGCTTTTCCAGGCGGGTTTCTCTACCATTCTTAATATACAATGCACGAAAGCCATCAAACGAGAAGATTATTCAATGGAGGCGGAAGAAAACTGGAGTGGAAAATATATTAATGAGCATTGAGCATTAAGCAGCAGTAAGAACATGGTAAATGATCTCTCTCTCTCTCTCTCTCTCTCTCTCTCTCTCTCTCATTCATGGTTTATTCTGTCATAGGATTTCTTCCAAGAATGGAGTCTAGCACCAACGTGCTTTCTATGAAGCATTCGTGTCCACATTGGAGCCCCTGACTGCAAATTTTAATTAGCACACTAGGCTTGAGCACTATGCCAGAACCATCATGATTATCTCTAGCAGGTCTGTGGGCCAAGGGAACATAGGAAGATGTGTTGACCAAGTCAGGGCATTGATCTAGGCACCTCGGTACAATCTAAAGGACAAGGACTGGAAGGGATTTACCAGATGTATGCCCAACTGTATTCGGAGAGGTCAGTTATCAAATGTGAAAGCTGATGTTTGGAATCATTTGTTAAATGTTCTCCTTTGCGTTTTATGGATAATAATAACAATAATAACTTTTGAACTGCAGAGCTGGACGGGACCTATTGAGTCCAGCCTTTGTCAAGGAAGCACCATGGGAAACTGCACCTCCCAAGCTCTGGCTCCAGACTAAGAGACCTAAGTCACTGAGCTATCCAGAATGATCTTAAAAAATACAAAATAAAGGATGCCACCTCTGTCTCTGCATGATGAAGAGAAAAAGAAGTAATGTATGGGAGTAAGGAAGACCAAGCCTGGGGGTATCCCTTTACAGCAGAGGGAAGAGACAAAAAGATAACACAAAGAAAGAATAGTGTAGGCCAGGCATGTCCAAACTTTGGCCCTCCAGATGTTTTGGACCACAACTCCCACAGTCCTTTGCCATTGGAAATACAGGCTTGGAATTCTGGGAGTTGTGGTCCAAAACATCTGGAGGGCCAAAGTTTGGACATGCCTGGTGTAGGCCATTGTACACCTAACAAGCCTATTCTGGCCGTTTCCCACTTAACAAGCCTATTCAGACCACTGTCTACCTAGATGAAGTGAGATCAAGGTGAACTATAAACTGGAGGCCTTGCCACTAACTCCCCTGAGATTGACAACGCTGCTTGGATGAGCAGCAAAACGTTTCAATCTCTCAAGAAAAGAAGTCCAGTTGCCATGACTCAGCTCACGGAGTGCAGGCAAATGTTTGCTGTCTCTACTGCCCCCTAGTGGCACATTGTTACTTGTACTAGAGTGCCTTCCCTGCACTTTTCTTTACTTTGGGCGGTAAGAAGGTGAGCGTTTTTACTCACAAACCAGGGCCTTTAGAGCTGCAGCCTCAGTCTGGCTTAATTGATCCTCTTTTGAACAAACCGCAGCTGTACAGTGAGAATCGTAAGGCTGGAAGTCTTCTTTTTAAAAATAAGTTAGACTAGTCCCAAAAATCATTATGTAGTGATGGGTTTCTCAAGGAGGCAGGACTTTCTGCATATGCAAATAAATAAATAAATAAATAAATAAATAAATAAATAAATAAATAAATTTTTAAAAATAAGTCAATATGCTGTACCTACCATAGGGTTTGTGTGGACTTGATCCACCAATGTGAATACCAAAGCTGATGCACCTTAGAACTTCCTTATCAGGTAACAATGCTCCAAAGAAAGGGTGTGTGTCTGTTTGTGTGTATGTGCAGTTGAAGCCGCTGCCTGTAAGAAATTCCATAGCGATGTGCTAACTTTCAGGGTAAGCTAAGTTAATGATTTAAAATAGCTAAGATGGGTGGGGAAGAGATAAAAGGAGAACTTAATTTAAGATGACTCTATGCTCTTATTCCTTAGGTATGTACAGTGAACATTTATTCAAAGAGAGGGGGGGACCCTATAAATAGGAAAGTATAATACAACATCTGGCCCTGACTTGGCTGTACATGTAAAAGACTTTTGCAATCCTCAAATACTAAGAACAAAAGGCAACACCTATTGGCAGGTCCTTAGGGGAGAAAGAGAACATTTTTAAAAAAATAAGCAATGTATTATTTAGCATTGCAGCCATCTTTGGTATTTCCATGGAAGCCAAGAGATAAGACACAGCTTCTGCTCACAAATTTTGCCTATGGTATATAGTGCGTACAGCATAAATCTGTATTCTTGAGGAGCATTCCATATTCCGTATGTTGGCCCACAAAGTGAAGCATCAGAGACAACAATACTGGAAAGGATTGCAAGAATCCAGACCCTTGGCAACACATTTAATCTTCTCCAAAGATATTCCTATCATCTGATGCAACAACATCAAACATACAACCAATCATGTCCCATCATCTGTGTGCTGTGACAGCTTTTCAGTTGTTTGGAGAGTATTGCTATTATGTCTGTGAAGGTTCTCAGCCCTCCAGGTGAGTTTATATGGAAGTTGAGTCCTGGCACCTGGGCATCTTTTTCTTGAGAGATTGAAATGTTTTGCTGCTTATCCAAACAGCTTCACCAGTCTGATGAAGCTGTTTGGATAAGCAGCGAAACCATTTTAGTCTCTCAAGAAAAAGAAGTCCAGTTGCCAGGACTCAACTTCCAGATTACTGCTGGTTAGATCTCCTTTTATCAGGCTAAACATAGCCAGCATCTTCAACCTTTCTGCTCAGACTAGCTGTTTAGTCTCTTCACCACATTTGCCACCTTCTTTGGTTAGGCTCAAATTTGATGATTCCAGGAAAAGAGAATTATAGTGGAACGAGATGGTCTACATGATACCCTCTTGTGCTCACTACCATTCTCATTTGTCGAATAACAGCACTGACAATTGCTTTGCATTTGAGAGATGAAAAAAAGGAGTCAGCTTCTGTGATTTTCCATTTCATGGCGTCGCTTTATGATTGGTAGGGAACACAAGAGATATCGCGCAGATCATCCTGACTACTGCCATCGGTGTTGTCAAGATTCAGGATGCCCTTTGCGGTCTAAAGTTTGCCGTCCTTTTTCCTGCTGGTCATGTGGGCTCAGTATTGCACAACAATATTAGGACATTTCCCGGTGTTTTGAACTGTGAATATAGAAGCACAATAATATTCCACATTCATCAACTGGAGGGTTTTTTGTTTGTTGGTTGGTTTAAGAATTGAACATGTAATGGGGAATGACACTCTTGAAAAACCTGAGCCAATATCCCATGCTGACTTGGGAATTCTGGAAGTTATCATGCAAAAATGCAATTCTTCCAGAGCTTGGAAACTATGTAGCTGCTGGATGGACAGCTAAGATTTTAGGTATAACTAAGTTTTATTATGGCCCGAATCCTACTAAGAAAAGATACATGGGGAAAAGATGTTGCACTGAAATTTTCCCTTTCCAGAATGCTTTATTTCATGGACTTAACCATGCCAGTGATCAGATGCCTGAATGCACAACCAGTCCATGACTGGTCACAGGATGGAGAGCACCTTAGAAAGGGGACATTGAAATACAATTGCTCCCCCGTTCCAGGTTTTCCCCAGTAAGATGCTGGCCTGTGATTGTAAGATAACAAGAGAACTCTACTCCTTTTGCAGTGCAACTATAACTATTTTACTTTTAAGGCTGTTTGTAGCCTCACTTGTTATTTATGTATGTAACATACAACTGTAGTATATGCCCAAGACATACATTTCTACAAAGCTATATTTAAAGCCACCCAGAGATCTTGGCCAAGCAATACATTCCATTGAAACTTTACTTTTCCCCCTTTCTAAAGCCAAACCCATTCCACTCCTTTTCTCTACTTTTCTTGGTCCTTAAAAATATTTATGCCAAAAAAAAAAAATCCCTTAGTTGGCCACACACCTCTGGTTTATAGTCAACAAGGGTAGTAAAAACTTTTACAGAGCAGGCAGCCAGGGTGACCTCTTCTTGTAGCTCATAGTCATTTTTATGGCTGTGAAACCATGAGGGTGGCGGGGGCTTGCGGGCGGGGGCCCCATTTCCAAATTCAATATGCCTCCCAACTGCAAGAACGAAGCCTCCTTCCTTCTGAATTAGAAGCATCTTCCTCTTTCGTCGCCTCCCTATGAAACAGCTCACAAATCAACATCTTTCCTATTATCCAGTAAAGAGGTCAGGGATTTATTTTTATTTTATTTTATTTTTACAACTTATATGCCACCCACTACCTAAAGTTCTCTGGGCGGCTTACAATCAAAGAATTAAAACAGTTAAAACATCAAATATCAATAAAAAATTAAAGCAATAATAAAAACCTTACACTAAAATCATTACACTAAAATTGCCATCAGAGGACCCTCAGTCTATATTGTATCAATTAAAAAACTTGTGGAACAGGAAGGTTTTTACCTGGCGCCGAAATGTCATCAAAAGCAAAGCAAAAAAGCAAAGTGTTCTGCTTATATACCACCCCATATCACTACAAGTAGTCTCTGGGCGGTTTACAATATTTTTTTTAATTACAGTGTGCAGGCTACACATTGCCCCCCCCAGCAAGCTGGGCACTCATTTTACTGAACTCAGAAGGATGGAAGGCTGAGTGAACCTTGAGCCTGCTACCTGGGATTGAATTCAGGTCGTGAACACAGCTTTACCTGCAGTACAGGCATTTAACCACTGCGCCACAAGGCTCATTGCTTGGCACCAGGCGGATCTCACTTGGGATGGCTTCTTTCTTCCCAAGTTCTAAACTGGAACTGAAGGAATGTGCTGCTCCACGAGTAATATGTCATGGCTACCGCATTTGTTACTAGGCTACCAAAGGTTGGTTGCCAATGCCATCCCTGCTATGACAACACCGAGGCTGAATACTTTAGGAGCAGCTGAGCATGCACCGCTCAGACAACGTTGACAGCTGTGCTCTGTTCCTAAAGCCCTTTTGCAGAAGCACTGGGCAAGAGGTTGCAAAACCGGAACCATGCAACTGATTGCACAATCCTTGTCGTCAGGAGACCGCATATTGACACAGGCATAACATTACGCTTGGACAAACAGCGACCGATTTCACTGTAAAACAAGGCCCACTGAGAGCACGTATATTCACAATCAGAATCAGAATCCTTTTATTGGCCAAGTACATACAAACATAAGAGCCATGCTGGATCAAGCCAAGGCCCATCTAGTCCAGCTTCCTGGATCTCACAGTGGCACCACCAGATGCGTTTGGGAGAGCATGAGACTAGAAATCTGTCTACTGATACCACTCCCCTGCATCTGGCCCTTGAAGTACCCCGGTTTTAAACCTGGAGATTACACATCTCCATCATGGTTTGTAACCTGTGATGGACATTTCCTCCAGGAATCTGTCCAATCCCCTTTTGAAGGCATGCAGGCCAGATGCCATCACCACATCCTGTGGCAGGGAGTTCCACAGACTAACAACGCACTGGATGAAAAAATATTTTCTTTTGTCTGTTCTTACTCTCCCAGTCCTCAATTTGAGTGTATGTCCCCTAGTTCTGGTATCTTGTGAGAGGGAGAAGAGCTTCCCTCTATCCACTTTACTCATGCCCTGCATTATTTTGTACTTCTCAATCATATCCCCCCTCAGGCGCCTTTTTTCCAGACTAAAGAGCCCCAAAGTGTAGTTGGACACACCCAGAATTTGTTTTGGCAAAAAACATTCTCCGTATGCAAGAAGGAAATCTAAGAATCATAGATTCAACAATAAAAACACAGTACAACTACGCAATATAACCTATTATTTAAAAAGAAGAAAATAAAATAAATTAATTATTCAACAGTTTGATGGCACTTGGAAAGAAGCTGTCTTTATATCTAGTTGTCCTAGTATGCAATGCCCGAAAACGTCATCCTGAACCAAAGCAGATCTCAAACGTTCAATGTTTGTTTTTTTGACATGGCGAAGCTTACAGTCCCCATGCCAGATGCCCCAAGCCACCATTCCCAAGCTCCTTCTGTCCTGCTCTACTTAAAAAACAAGGTATGGAGGGATTTGAGACTCCTAGATGGCTTGGCTCTGCCCACTACAGTCCCATCCACTGGAGAGGTTCCGCAAGTCCCAATGCACCCACCAACCACAAATAGGTTGCCCACACCCCAGTGTATAGGAGAGCAGTTGAAATGAACTGACCCGGCCAAGCACTTGCTAAGGGTATCTTCACTTCTTCACCTCCTCCACATCGGATACAAGAATGAGAACGTTTGAAAAACGGCTGGAACACATATGTGGGCTAACGATAAATTACAGTGTGAGAGACATTTATTTCCGAAGACAGGGTAGAGGTATTTTGCTCTCTAATCCTTTGGCAGGGCTTAATTCGGAGCCATCACCAGGATCCCAGATGTGTTATGGATGGAGACAGGTCAAGGGAAGCAAATATTCCGTTCTGGATCCGGACGAGGTTTAGGTTGGGTAAGGCAGTGTTGTGGCTTGGATCGCAACCCGCTATTGCCAGGAATCTCACAAATGACTTCTGTGTGGTTTCCACTCCTCCTCAAACAGCCGCTTTTTAAGTGCGGGCAGGCTGATGAAAAACTCTGCCCTGTAGTGATCAGTCATTTCCTGGAGTTATTCTCCTGGTTCCAAGGCTGGTCGGGAGCAAATAGGTGTTTTGAAAAGGTCTTGTTTTGTTTAAGTAGTGCAAAAAGGTCTGTTGTGGGATCTGTTTGGATATGAGAGAGCTGGCAAAAGGAAGGAGCTGTTGGTGCTAGCTGGTTCTGGGGAGAGATGATGGGAATTGTAGTTCTGCAGCAGCTGGAGAACAACACCTGCTCTAGTGAAATGGCTGGGGGGGGCAGAGACCAATGAGGTGCTGTAACTTCACTCCAGGTGTCAGTTTGCCCTTGAAACAGTTGTCCTAGATCAGTGTTGGTGAACCTACGGCACGGGTGCCAAAGGTGGCACTTGGAGCCCTTTCTGCGGGCACCTGACATCGCCCCTTCCCAGCCACCTGTATTCAGGTTAAATGGCTGTATTGGCACTTTGTGAAAAATGAGTGGGTTTTGAATCGCAGTTTGGACGCTCGGTCTCTAAAAGGTTCGCCATCCCTGTCCTTGGTTCTGAAGGCCGTGTCCCCCAAATTAGTTCAGTAACCTGGACATCCCCTTAGAGTATAGACCGAAACCCAGAGTGGATGCACCAGCCGTCCATATCTCGGTTACATGAATGAACGACGCTTCCACCATGCACCCAGGGAAACTCTTATTTTGATCAAAAATGATGAAGAGTCAAATGACACCTTAATGAGTAAAATGCTTTCTTTGGCATAACACTTTGGGGACTTGAGCGTACTTCTCTAGCAGAATGGAGGAGGACCTAAGGAGACAGAAATCTCTGCCTCCAGAGAGAGCAAGGAAAAGAAAGGTACTGGCAGGTCCAGCGAAGTGGTCCTTAACTGCAATTAATAGTGTTCCCCCCCCTTTTTTTTGTAAAAATGTGCATCCCCATGGGAGTTCATTGATCAACTGTTCCATCGACCCCAGTATCATCAACGCTGGCTGGCCGCATCCTCTCCATTGAGGTCAGCCGGAAGCTTTTGCACCCCTAATTGGAGTTGTCGGGGATTCCACCAGCGAGCTTGTGCCTGGAAAACATGACAGTTTTTCCTTAGACACAGCCCTTCATGGCCTCCTTCATGGCCGTACGCAAGAAAGGGAAGATGGCTTTTGATGGGCACAACTAATGTTTCCAGGGACAATGGTGGCATATGTGGTGCTTTTGCACCCCTTTGGGGGGGGGGTATTTGACTGTATTCTCTACAAAGCTGCCTTCCCTGCTTTCACTTTGGATTAGCATCTAAGGAATACATTAGCCATTTTGCCAGCACAGCCGACGCAAATCTATGTCCATCTGCATTTAATTTGTGGTTCTTCTGCCCATCCTGGCCTTCCCACTTGCTCAGACTTAATATTTTAGCTACTGCTTGACACCAGCTTTCTTCTTTTCCCCCTCATTCTCAGGCTGATCCATGGCCCAATTAAACTGAGATCGTTGCATTTAAGACCAAACAGACACACTTGGCAGAAATCTCATTGATCCAGTTGTTGCTCCCATTGGAAAATTTCTAAACACCAACTGCCCCTAACAGACACACATAAAAGAAATACCTAGGATGAAAGAACGAGACTCTGTTTCCATCTTGGAGATTCTTTGGCAGCTTTGATCCATCACCGAAGAATGCAAGGCTTTGGCGATACGATACTTGAGCAACCACTGGCACGAGTATGCATTCTTAGTCATTGCCTTACACGAAACATATACAGAGAGAGAGAGAGAGAGAGAGAGAGAGAGAGAGAGAGAGAGAGAGAGAGAGAAATGGGGCAGGGGGAGAAGCATTGCTAGCTCACGGAAAGTTCATTTACTTCGAGACGACGTGGTTCGCTCGCTCCCAAAGGCAACTTTGGAACCTCTGGGTGACTGGCAAAAATTGGCATTGCAAATATGTGCATTACATAATAGGCATCCCTAGGAGAGAGGAGTTGTTACTGTATTGTTGTTGTTGTTGTTGTTTATTTATTTATTTATTTATTTATTTATTTATTTATTTATTTATTTATTTATTGGACTTACATACCGCACCATCTAGCAACAAGGCCACTCTGGGTGGTGGGGAGTGGACAGGGCTACTTTCCCTCAAGATTCTACATTCTGAGGCACACAGGCAGATGCAATGACAGAAATCCTGTTGCACAGTAACGCAAACAGCCTAACTTCTGGAACCCAATTGCTATATGCTAGGAAACCTCTGCAAACGTCACCTACAGCGTATTGACTTGACATGCAACCAATGGGGATTCCTTAATTTGCAGCCATTCCCCTATAATAGTTACATCAGTAATTGCTCAACAGGATTTCAGCCAATGCCTTTTGCAGGTACACACCATATATGAAAATTGTGATCACAATGAGCTATGCAATGTTGTTATACCCACATCCCCCATCTCCCGAAAACTCCACAGACATTCTTGCAAATAGCTGCTGCTTAACACAGCTGCCATTGCAATTTTCTGGCTCCAGTACATACTATACTCGATTCAGGGTCACGTCTGTTTGTGGACACATGAGCGAGAATTCATTAGAAATTCTGGGCAAAATGAGATTGTTCTTATGCCAGATTGACCGGAAAGGGCACCGAGCTGTGGATAATTTGCCAGTTTTCTGTGCCCAACAAAAATCTTGGCATGGAATCTCAGCACAGTGAGACCGGGTGGGAAAGAGAAATTTGGGGAGAGAAATGTTTAATGTATTCTCTGCATCCTGATCCTTGAAC
Organism: Phrynocephalus versicolor; assembly: GCA_023846285.1. Taxonomy (NCBI): domain Eukaryota; kingdom Metazoa; phylum Chordata; class Lepidosauria; order Squamata; family Agamidae; genus Phrynocephalus; species Phrynocephalus versicolor. Next base: position 13,777,535 of record JAHTLZ010000204.1, on the reverse strand, counting down.
GATGCTGTGCTTTATACAAGCCCAACAATAGGCCATGCCACAGGATTAAGAGGCCCACTTCTGCTGCAGATAAACAGGAATCCAAATAGCCAAAAAGGTTAGGGTAGTTCCTTTTGAAAGACAGAACAAAATTATATCAAAAATGCCACTTTTTCATCCGATTAACTGTTTCGGCCTTTCCAGGCAGAACAGTCAATGGGACTGTGGCACAGTGCTAGGAGACAATAGCGTTTGGGACTAAATAATACTAATCACTGTCAAGGAGGAGGACTCGAGTCATGGGACCCGCTGTCAAGTCAGGCTTAAGTTGTAGCCGGGACTTGACTTGGGTTTTCATTCCCCGTTGACTTGGACTTGACTCACTATTCAGCTAAACATCAAAAAACCTAAGGTCATGGCCACTGGTCCCATCACCTCCTGGCAAATAGAAGGGGAAGAAATGGAGGCAATGACAGAGTTTATTTTCTTGGGCTCCTTGATCACTGCAGATGGCGACTGCATCAACAAAATTAAAAGATGCCTGCTTCTTGGGAGGAAAGCAATGGCAAACCTAGATAGCATCCTAAAGAGCAGAGACATCACTTTGCCAACTAAGGTCAGAATAGTCAAAGCTATGGTTTTTCCAGTAGTGATGTATGGAAGTGAAAGCTGGACTATAAAGAAGGCTGATCACTGCAGAATTGATGCTTTTGAGCTGTGCTGCTGGAGGAGAGTCTTGAGAGTCCCCTGGACTGCAAGGAGATCAAACCTATCCATCCTGAAGGAAATCAACCCCGAATGTTCACTGGAAGGACAGATTTTGAAGCCAAGGCTCCTCTATTTTGGCCACCTCACGAGGAGAGAGGACTCTTTGGAAAAGTCCCTGATGTTGGGAAAGATTGAAGGCAAAAGGAAAAGAGGATGGCAGAGAATGAGATGGTTGGACGGTGTCATCGATGCAACCAATATGGATTTGACAACACTCCGGGAGGCAGTGGAAGATAGGAAGGCCTGGCGAGCTCTGGTCCATGGGGTCACGAAGAGTCAGACATGACTGAATGACTGAACAACAACAACAACAACAACAACAACAACAACAACAACAACAACA
>JAHTLZ010000204.1:13757998-13776435 GCA_023846285.1 Phrynocephalus versicolor | reverse complement strand
AACAACAACAACAACAACAACAACAACAACAACAACAACAACAACACTATTCAGAACTCACCCACATCCTCTCCTTTTTCTGGGGGGGGGAGCTTGTTGTTAATAGGGACTTGAACATGGGGCTTGGTACCAAAGACTCATACTTGGACTTGTGACTTGAATCCAAAGACTTGCCAGCATCTCTGATGGCAATGTTCTCCAGGATGTGCTAGCTCAGACTTAGGTGATGTTTTCCAGGTTGTCCTAGGTATGGAATACTCAGACACTTTTTACCTTTGCCTCCTCCTAGGGAACTTCAGGGAATATGGGCTGGTTCTTTCCCTAAAAGCCACTGCGGGGAATCCAATTCCCATCCCTTGTTTCCTTCACCAGGTGCTCCTCTTCCACCCAGCCTGTGTAGCCCATGCTCACCATGTTGAGAGGATTGAAGGCGTTGCAGCTGAAAAGCATTCCTTTTCTCAGATGTGTCCTGGCAAGGCAACTGGGAAGACAACCAGGCCCTGCTTGCAGAATCTCTGCTTCATCTCTCCCTCGACTGGCCAACTGGGTGGTGATGGCAATGGTAGTCCAACACATCTGGAGAACACCTGGCTGGAGGACAATGTGCTAGTGTAAGACACGTGGCAGGGCAACAGGGGCATCCCTGGATGGATCTACATAAAGAGCTCTGATCTCTCTAAGGCAATCTGCAAGCCACCTTGGATCTCAATTTTTTCCTATTATTTTTTTAAAATAATATTATTATTTTCCAAACATCAGGGCATTCCTACAGGGGATGGGAAAGAGGTAAGAGTTATAGGGATAAAAGCAGGAGAACTCAGGTGGTACGCTTACAATGTTTCTCTTGTTTTGCCACTAACAGCTAAAATGTCTACAATACTGTTGGAGTTTAGTTACAGATTTCTTTTTCAAACAAGTTATAGAGTGGTTTTCAGTTGTCTCTTACCTGGCGTAGCTCTTTGTCCTTCATCAATTCCAATGTTATATCCATCTCTGCTGCCTCAAAAAAGTTTTTCTAGACGTTCTTGTTGAGTTGGTCTTGCAGTGAACCTCAAATTGTGATGTACAGACCAGTGGGATGCTAGCTAGCTAGCTAGCTAACTAACTAACTAACTAACTAACTAACTAACTAACTAACTAACTAACTAACTAACTAACTACAGTTCTCCATAAATGCCATGTGTTATTTATAATTATTCATTTATCATGAAGCAAATAAGTAAACCTACTTGAGCCCCCCATGCCCCAAACCGAAATATGAACAAATGTCCTTTTAAAACATGTTGTAGATTCCAAAGATGGTAAATAATGAGCTTTTAAAAAAAATTAACTGACAGAAGGTCTGCTTTGCAGTTACTGTATAGTGGACCCTCCTATGACAAACGGTTTGTATAATATAGAATCTGAACAACATAAAAAATTCTGGAGATAAGAGAATTTTGCTTAACAGAATCGCCCATGGGGCGAATCCATACAACCTAAAAACGGTCATGATTAGGGATTATTCTGTTTTCAACACATTCCTATGGGAAATTTGTATAAAGAAAAACTTGCTTAACAGAATTTCATTTGGAACAAATTAATTCCTTTATACAAGGTACCACTGTATTTATTTTAGGGACATCCAATTTCTTTCTCTCTTTCTTTCTATCACTTCCACCCACTCCTTTCCATAGTTTACATCCCTGTACCCCATGTCTCGGATTCTTTCTGCTAGAAAGGCTTGTACAGTACTCTACATGCATTCTTGCATCACTTGAAAACTGGGGCATAAACACAGGCTGCACAGCAGGAGGAAGTCCACTTGAAAATATACATTTAGTACTAGGATATATTTTCTGGGCACTTCTCCTCAATCACACTGCCTCGTAACAAGACGGTGTTTACACAAAGCTTCCCTGCTGTAAGTCGGTCCATTAATTCCTTCAGAAGCAGCTGAGTTGTGTGAGTTGTTCTTCTCTTTTTAACAGCCAGTCTGTGAAGCAGTAGAAACAGATCGACACTTCGTTTGAGCAGCAGGGGAGGCCATTTTATGGAAGAACCTGACCCAGAACAGGGTCTTTGCCAACATTAAAATTAAAACCATGTGACAGGGGCTGTAAAGGGTGGTTGCCTTCATTAATTAATTAATTAATTAATTAATTAATTAATTAATTAATTCTTCTTCTTCTTCTTCTTCATCATCATCAAAGGGGGGGGGAAGCATCCAGATTACAGGAAGTGATGGTACCACTCTATACTGGCCTAGTAAGTTCACATTTGGAATACTGTGTCCACTTCTGGTCACCACAATAGAAACAAGACAAAGATCAACTAAGATGATAAGGGGACTGGAGGCTACATCATTATGAAGAACAACCAAAGGAACTAGGCATGCTTAGCCTGATGAAAAGAAGAGTAAGGGAAGACATGATAGCAGCCTCCCAAGACCTGAAGGGTTGCCACAGGGAAGAGGGCATTGATTTATTCTTATTTGCACCACAGGGTATGACGAGAACCAATGGATGGAAACTGATAGAGGGAGAGCCAACCTGGAATTCAGGAGAAATTTCCTGATGGTCAGAGCCATTAAAGAGTGGAACAGCTTGCCTCCCAATGTTGTGGGCGCCCCATCGCTGGAGGTTTTCAAGAAGAAATTGGACAGCCATCTATCCAGGATGTTATGAGGTCTCCTGCCTTGGGCAGGGGGTTGGAGTAGAAGACCTCCAAGGTCCCATCCAACCCTACAATGTTTCTATGGCTGCTTTCACACGACCCCTAAAATCCACTGCCAACTTAAATGCAGATTCCCCCCAACGTGGTTTTTGTCCTCGTTCCTGTGTTCCCACCCTCCCGCACTCTGATTCTATTGCTTCTGCCTGAGATGAGGGGAGGGAGAAAAAAAAATGCAGGCTCACCTCCGCCTGCCGTAGGCAGCAGCTAATTGTTCCAGGTCAGGAAGCCCGTTAGGATTCCTGTCTGTTAAGGGGGGGCAACAAAAACAAACAAAAAGTGGAGGAGGGCCAGACATGCAATGTTTTAAAACAGCAACAAGGAACAGCAACAAGGATTTTACTTCCTCGAGACCAGGTACTTGTAAAATGTGCTGGGCCACACTTAATGGGTGTGGCCGTATTTTATTTTTTTTAAAGTCCGCTGCTGGTGGGAAAACAAATTTATGCTCCACATCTGCGAGCATTTTGCAGCGGATTTTAGGGGTCATGTGAAAGCAGCCTATGATTCTTCTTCCAAACCTCAGTTTTGCAGTGCTGACGCTTGGCTTTTACTGTCTCTCATCTTGTGCCTTCAAAAGGGGACATTGGTGCAGAGATCCTTGGTGAGGGGACAGAAAGCCCAAACTCTTACCAGGGTTATTACAGTCCAAAAATTAAAACAGATGCAGCTCTGCCTAGTACATGAAGAAGCAAGCAGTACTTTGAAAGCTCATGGCCCATGTTAATAATACAGCTGTCATTTGCTGTTTCTCCTTTCATCCTTTCAAGCCCTCCCATTGTGCATTCAAGCCTCTGACTTGAACATGGAGCTCCAGGCATCTGAAAAAGCAGCCTATGTCTATGACAGCGCATGCCAAATAAAACCTGTCAATCATAAAGCTATCAAAGGAATCGTTGTGGTTCCTCTGGAGAAGAAACTACAGTGGAGCCTCGTATAACAAACAGTTTGTATAACATAAAATCTGTACAACATAAAAAATTCTGGAGATAGGGGAAATTTGCTTAACAGAATTGCCTATGAGGCGAGTCCATACAACATAAAAACTCACGATTAGGGATTACTCTGTTTTCAATGCATTCCTATGAGAAATTTGTATAAAGGAAAATTTGCTTAACAGAATTTCATTTGGAACAAATTAATTCCTTTATATAAGGTACCACTGTACTGCAGTGTGGATATAGATTTTAATGTTTACATCAGGGAATTTAAGACACAGTGTGCCCTTCCAGTAGTCTGTCTTGTAGGACTTGGCTAAAGCCAACCCTGTTTTCTTACCAAGAGGATGATGTACAAAGATACAATCCGCCACCACCCCCAAATACTTGGAGAGAAAGAAAGTTAATGACGGGTAGGGGAAGGTTATTGCCATATACCTAAGCTCGTTTTACAATTTTAGAAACATCACATGTTCATTCATAACACAGCTACTGTGCCTTTTTATGAACCTACCATACATGGGTACACAGACGTTGTGTTTGCAACCACGAATAACTTTGTATTTGTATCTCTCCTTGTGTGATTGCATCGACACTATGTTATCAATTGTTAGCCCTATAATGTTGCCTTATAATTCTGTAAGATGCCCCTCGATTCCCTGTTTCTCAAACTGATTGTGTCTTAATTGTAATGGACTGTATGGTCTCTCCTTACTGTCAGCCACCCTTAGTCCTTTTCCAAGGAGAAAGGCAAGGTAAACATTCTCAAAAATAAATAGCTAATAACTCAATTAGCATACAAAATTGTGCTATTCAGCATATTTATAGTTTCAAAATATAAAAACGTCCTTTTATGCAAGCAAAATTGCAGAACTGATGAGTGCTGCCCTCTATGCATTGCAGCTCGTAAACATTTCAGATTTCTGTGTTGCATAAGAGGCACAGGAATTACTGTTTCTAGCTCAGGTCTGGAACACTCATTTGCAGAGCCTGGAGTCAGGAGTTCAATTCCCCATTGCACCTTGTAGGTAGGTGAAGAACCTAAGCAAGCTCCCTAGTCTTGCATCAGCCCCAAAAGGAAGTGGTAAACCATTTTCAGGGCCAGATTAAGACCCTTAGAGGCCCTAAACACTTAAAAGATTTCGGTGCCCCCCCCAAAAAAATATATGTAATTCAAAATATAAACAACAATAAACATTTATTTATTGAAATTAAACAAAACTTACAGTAAGATAGAAAATGATGTTTAGTTTTGCATAATTCCACTTTATTTATGCTAAGTCTTTGATCAGATGATCCTCAAAACGAATCTTATGTAATCTTATGTAACACATCTACTTCTATACTTAATAAAGTTAAGGCAACCAGCCTGCCTCGTTGCATAGTTGTTCTGATGGGATTTTTAATATACTTCAGCTAAAAAAAAAGGAACGCTCCACTGAGCAATTTGTGACCACTAATGTTAAAAATGTCTGTGGTGCCCCCTCTTCCCTTGATGCCCCTAAGCAGGTGCTTATTGTGCTTAATGGTTAATCCACCCCTGACCATTTCTGAATATTTTATACCTAGGAAACCCTGGAATGGGTTGGCCTCACCCTTAATTAAGGCTGCACATAATGATTGCTGATGCTGTGGAAAGTAACAACCTTCAAATGACCTGGCTCCTGATGTTTTGAGCAAGCATCTTCCCCTACAGTGAACGCACTTCACTCATTGCATTTTGTGTTTCTCCATGTTTTCCCCAATGACCGTGTTTAGCGCAGGGAGGCCTTTCCTTGATTTTTCCTAGGTACTTCATAACTGTAGCTTCATGACGCCCGAATGAGGTGGAAGGCCTGCTGTGGGAAAAGACATTTCAGCAAGTTGCAGACAAGACCACTTTGCAAATACAGTGGACCCTTGTATAACAAAGGGTTTGTATAACATAAAATCTGTACAACATAAAAAATTCCGGAGAGAGTGGAAATTTGCGTAGCAGAATCACTTATGGGGCGAATTTGTACAACAAAAAAATGGAATTACTCCGTTTTCAATGCATTCCTATGGGAAATTTGTATAACAGAAAGTTTGCTTAACATAATTTCATTTGGGACGAATTAATTCCTGTATACAAGGTACCACTGTACTAGGAAATCACCCCTCGTTCCTAATGCATGTTTCCCTAGAAAATAGATTTAGGAATAGGAAGCAGCCATCCCACCCCGAAAAAGTGTCGATCCCTGACATTCCAGGCGGCTGCGAGCGTCAGCGACTTGCTCTCATCATCAATGTTTCTTTCGTACGTGTTGCGCCGGAGCGCGTAACGTTCTGTTTTCGGGTTTTGATCCCGCGGCTGCCCGCGGACTCTCCGCCTCCCCGCCCGCCCTTTTTACGCATGCCTACCCCCCCCCCCGCGTGCGCAAGAAGGCTAAACCTGAATTTGACACCGAGCCCTTGGATTGGCTCTGGGAGCTCCTCCATCTCCCAATGAGAGGACGAGGCGTGCGGAGGCGCTGTCTATAAATCGGCCCCAATGGCTCTTGCGCGTGGGATGCGCACCCCGCGTGGTGCAGGATACGGAGCGCAGCAGCGGCTGGAATCGCCTCGGGGATCATGCAGTCGGCTGGGCGTCCTTTGCGCTCCGCGGCGCCTCTGCTGCTCTGCGCCCTCCTTTGCGCAGTGAATGCGGTTGGTTTTCAGGCGTGTTTGTGCGCGCCGGCGCAACAGCGGCGCTGCCTCGTGGCTGGCTGTCAACTGGACCACGGGGGGCTAACGCTGCTGACACGCGTCTCCCTTTTACCCCCTTGCAGGTGCGTGGCCAGGAGGAGGAGGAGGAGCGGCAGCGCAAATGCCCGCTGCCTTGCGATTGCCCCGCCAAGCCGCCCAGCTGCGCTCCCGGCGTCCCCACTGTCTTGGACGGATGCGCCTGTTGCTTGACTTGCGCTCGGCAGCGAGGCGAGACCTGCTCGGAGATGATGCCCTGTGATGAGAGCAGCGCCCTCTACTGCGACCGCGGGGCAGGGACTGCGCCTGGCTTAGGGGTCTGTATGGGTGAGTGGAGCAGCTCCTTTGAGCAAAATGATGCCTTTGTCTAGTGACCTCTCTTGCAAAGAAACTGCAGATGCAGTTTCTTTCCAAGGTGCTCCCAGGGATCATTCCAGGGTTGCAGCAGCCACCAACAAGGAGCTTTGTGGCCCCTTATAGTCCAGCAAGTTTTACTTGGCAAAAGCATCTGAGAATTGTGGCCCGCTTCTAGATGTACATAGACCTTGTGCTATGACAGATGCCACCAAACTGCAGCTGACTTATAGTGGCCCTGATAGGGCTTTCAAGGTGAGTGAGATATTTGGGTAGTGACCCTTGGGCAGAGGGTGGCATATAAACTGTAAAAATAAATAAATATATAAATAATGAAACTTTTATTTTATTAAAAGTGTTCTGCTTATATACCGCCCCATACCAGTTCAAGTAAGTCTCTGGGCGGTTTACAGTTCTTGATTATAGTAATGCAGGTTACGCATTGCCCCCCCCCCCAGCAAGCTGAGTACTCATTTTACCGACGTCGGAAGGATGGAAGGCTGAGTGAACCTTGAGCCTGCTACCTGGGATTGAACCCCAGGTCGTGAGCACAGTTTTACCTGCAGTGCAGGTCTTTCACCACTGCACCACGGGGCTCTTATTAAATTTAATTTTAATAAAATTATTTAAGGAGTGGTTTTACCAGTTCTGGTGAGCTTCCAGGGCTGAGAGTGGATTTGAACTCAGGCCTCCTGAATCCTCGTCTGTCATTCTCACCACAGCACCACACTGGACATCCCAGAATGCACAGACACGAACCTCAGTCAGCTGGGAAGAGGGAAGCAGAAAATCTAACAGAAAGGCCCAAGTTGTAAATTGCTTATGGTTGTTCAGGGTCATAGACTTTATGTATTTTATTTGAGATCTTTTTGGCGTGCTGCTGGTTTCCCCCCTCTCTGGTACATTGTGATAGGCAGTAACGTAGTAGTGGTAGTAATAGTAACATCCTTGCCACCAATTGTTGTGTGTTTGTTGTGGGAAGCCAGCACACCATGGATAAATCTGCAGAGGTCTTCAGTGCATAATATTTTTAAAAGGGTGGGTTTGTCAATAGGATTACTCAGAGGAGTGGACTACATTCCTAGTGGAGGAAAACCCCAATATCCACTATTATTAGTAGCAGCACCTGCTTTGTGCTGCTCTGATTAATTGAACATAAGATGCAACGTGGGGCAGTGATCATTATTAGACTTCCATTTTTAAGATGTGGAAGTCCGTGGGCATATGTCCTTTCTCAGCAGTGCAGCTTGATGATCTAGTTGCTTTTTCTCAATGTAACCTGCCTGGCCTGATTATTGTAAATTTGTAATACTAAGGTGAGTGAACAAATGCAGAGCCTCATGGCACAGTGGTTAAATGCCTGTACTGCAGGTAAAACTGTGCTCATGGCCTGGGGTTCAATCCCAGGTAGCAGGCTCAAGGTTCGCTCAGCCTTCGTCCTTCCGAGGTTGGTAAAATGAGTACCCAGCTTGCTGGAGGGGCAATGCGTAGCCTGCATATTGTAATTAAAAACTGTAAACCTCCTAGAGACTACTTGAAGTGGTATAGGGTGGTATATAAGCAGAACACTTTGCTTTTTGCTTTGCTCTGCTTTGCAAGAACTACTGTCTTGCAAGGTATTTCTTACAGCACAAATCTGGATGTTGCAAATAGAGGCCTGTGGCTATACTTGCTTGGCTACCAGGCTGTATTTGCTCTTAACAAATGTGCTTTTTGCTGCCTCCCATGTTTAAACCCTGGTTAAACACGTTAAAACTTTTTGAGCAGAGAGTCACCTGAAACCCTGGCTATGTTTCTGTAGTAAGGAGGCTTGTGTGTAGATTCGAACTCAATCTGCATTGGTTTAGTTGAATAAAGACACACAGGGTCAAAGCCCAGGACTTTAGAAGACATAGGTACTATCTGCCATCACACATGCTGCCCCATAATCTGCTGAGTTTACAGTAGTTGTAGTTATCGTAACAGGGAGATTTTTTTAAATCCAAGAAGTAATTTATCCTTGTTTGTAAAGCATCCTATTTCAGGGTGGGTTGGTTTTGAATGTGCAATCAAGAGCCATCAGCTATACAAAAGACCTTCACTTCATTTTCTGATATAGCAGTCCAGTAGTCTGCAATTTTGAACTTTCCTGTGGAAAGGGGCCTGACTCCAGGAACTGTAATAATTAGCACCTATATGCTCTTCTCCCTCTCACAAAGTACCAGAACTAGGGGACATACACTCAAATTGAGGGCTGGGAGAGTAACAACAGACCCAAGAAAAAAAATTCACTGGGCACGTTGTTAGTCTGTGGAACTCCCTGCCACAAGATGTGGTGATGGCATCTGGCCTGGACGCCTTCAAAGGGGGATTGGACAGGCTTCTGGAGGAGAAGTCCATCATAGGTTATAAACCATGATGGAGATGTGTAATCGCCAGGCTTAAAACCAGCGTACTTCAGATGCAGGGGAGTGGTATCAGGAGACAGATATCTAGTCTCGTGCGCTGCCAGACACATTTCATGAAGATACAGGAAGCTGGACTAGATGGGCCTTTGGCCTGATCCAGCATGGCTCTTCTTATGTTCTTTGTTCTTATGTTATGAAGAGATCATTCTGTTTTTCATTAAGTTTAGTCTCCTAATGAATTTGATATGCAGATATCTCACTGGGGTGGCAAAGCTTGTTCCTTGCCCCATTTCTGCCACCCAGTGCAAGCCTAGATGCCACCTCTGCAGAAGAAGGGGCCACATGGTGTACTCCCAGGCTTGCTTTCAGTTACGTGTGTACAGCATTGCCATCTCAGCATCTGCTTTGTGGCTCCTGGAGCGCTTCAACCAGTTCTCAAGCCAAAGTGCACACCAATCTTGTCCAGAAGACTTAAGCTGGCCACTGCAGTCTAGTTTCTGCACGAGTTGTCAGTTCTGTATTTTTGCGCCTGAAGCTGGGGAAAGCTCCACAAAGCATCATTTGGTTCTTTGAGCATTTATCTCTCTTGCCATCTGAGCCTGGAAACATTAGATTTAGGCCTACAATTCCAGGGTTCCCCCCAGGTCGCAGGGCTAGTGGTCAAAGGGAAAATAAAATATTTTTCAAAGCTCTCCTCACAACGAGTATTCATGCAAGAAAGAATCCTGAGCTTGGATAAATTCCTTCTCTCCCCCCCCCCACCCTCTGCTTCCTGGGTGGGTAGATACAGGGAGTTCTCATTCACAAAAATGAGGCTTCTGCACTCTGAGAGAATCTTGATTTCCAGTCCAGCTCCATTTGTCTTTTGGGGTCTCTCACATTTCCTCTACTGCCAAAATATGAGGTGGGAGAGACATGCCCTCTGTCTTACAGAGGTAGTCATCATATCTGCCTAGCAATGCCCTTCCCAAAATGGGGCTGACCCATGCCCTGCAGTGTCCACTGCGTCCTTAACTCTCCAGAAAAGGCCTCATAATGTGCAGGAGAAGCTTTAAGATTGCACTTTCCTCAGCGTATACCTTGGCTGGAAAGGCACACAATTCTTTATTTTTAAACTCTCTAGTCCATTCTCAGTTGAACATAAGAAGAGCCATGCTAGATCAGGCCTAAGGCCCATCTACTCCATCTTCCTTTGTCTCACAGTGGCCCCACCAAACGCATCTGGGAGCACACAAGACTAGATATCTGTCTCCTATACCACTCCTGTGCATCTGGCCCTTGAAGTACCCTGGTTTTAAGCTTGGAGATGATACATCTCCATCATGGTTTGTTACCTGTGATGGACTTTTCCTCCAGGAATCTGTCCAATCCCCTTTCGAAGGCATCTAGGCCAGATGCCATCACCACATCCTGTGGCAGGGAGTTCCACAGACTAACAACGCGCTGGGTGAAAAAAAATATTTTCTTTTGTCTGTTCTTACTCTCCCAGCCCTCAATTTGAGTGTATGTCCCCTAGTTCTGGTATTTTGTGAGAGGGAGAAGATTGTCTCTCTATCCACTTTACTCGTGCCCTGCATTATTTTGTACATCTCAATCATATCCCCCCTCAGGCGCCTTTTTTCCAGACTAAAGAGCCTGCAATGGTTTAGGTTTTCCTCATACTTTGTGGCATACTGAGATCAAAGGATGGCATATAAATCTTTAAATATATATATCAGGCATGTCCAAACTTCGGCCCTCCAGATATTTTGGACCGCAACTCCCACAGTCCTTTGCCATTGGCAATCTAAGCTTAGAATTCTGGGAGTTGTGGTCCAAAACATCAGGAGGGCTGAAGTTTGGACATGCCTGATATATATAATCGCACCTTGTATAAAGGAATTAATTTGTTCCAAATGAAATTCTGTTAAGCAAAATTTCCTTTATACAAATTTCCCATAGGAATGCATTGAAAACAAAGTAATCCCTAATCACGACCATTTTTCTGTTGTACGCATTCACCCTATAGGTGATTCTGTTAAGCAAGTTTCCCCCATTTCCGGAATTTTTTAAGTTGTACAGATTTTGTTATACAAACTGTTATACGAGGGTCCACTGTACAGAGTTGCTGATAGAGACGGGGGATTCTCGTCCTTTGCAGACACATCTGAAATGGAGCCAATTGAAGCATTTGGATGTTTTGAGGGTCCCAGGAATTCAAATAAGATATTTGCTCCAAGGAGAAAACTCATTGCCCTCATGATAGTTTTACAGTACAGGATCTGAGAGTAGTTACTTAGAAACGACCATCAAATGTGCTTGTCTAGTTACACTAATGTGAAACCAACAGGAAAGGAATATTCATGTCTTGTGTTTGAAGAAGCAGGAGTTCACACTGGAAATAAAACTGTTAGTATTTCAAGTGCCATAATATTTTGCTTTTTTCTCTCCTCCCCCTTCTCTTTAATTATACCAACATGAAAATTATGGTGCTGTCTATCGAATCTCTGTGAAAAATAGCATTGTGCCATTGTTTTCCTTCATATTACCTGACACTCCAGCGCTCGGTTCACATCCAGTATGATTATTTTTCTTCTTTGGTTTCAAACTACAGGAAAAGAGATTCCACTTGACCATTAGGAAGAACTTCATGACAGTTAGAGCTGTTCAGCAGTGGAATATGCTGCCATGGAGGGTGGTGGAGTCTCCTTCTTTGGAGGTTTTTAAGCAGAGGCTGGATGGCCATCTGTCAGAAATACTAAGATGGGGATTCTTGCTTGGCAGAGGTTTGGACTGGATGGCCCTTGAGGTCTCTTCCAACTCTATGATTCTATGATTCTAGATCTTGAAGGAGACAACTGTGTGTTTGACGGAATTATTTACCGCAGTGGCGAGACGTTCCAGCCAAGCTGCAAATACCACTGTACGTGCAGAGATGGACAGATAGGTTGCATCCCTCGCTGTAACCTTGACTTGTTGCTGCCGGGTCCGGACTGCCCCTTCCCGAGGAAAATCGAAGTCCCCAAGGAGTGCTGCGAGCAATGGTCCTGCGACCCAAAAGAGGACATTGATATGGGAGGATTTGCAATGGCAGGTGAGTAACCTAAGAGGAAGCTGACAGTTTTATGGCAGGCCTGTGAACTTTTATTTATTTATTTATTTATTTATTTATTTATTTATTTATTTATTTAGAATATTTCCCCCCTACCTTTCTCCCTGGAGAAGAATCCAAGGCAGCCTACAATATTGAAGGACAATATACAACCCAGACCATTTAGGACCTACTCAAGTTTAAGAGCAATGAATTTGAAGAGGCATCTTACAACATTGAAAAGGCAGTATTAAAGCTAATAAGAGTGCACAAACAATTAAAGGAAGAAATTCCATTATGAGATATGTCTGGAAGTTGAGTTATAGCAACTGGACTTCATTTCTTGAGAGACTGAAATGTTTCACTGCTCCTCCAAACAGCTTCATCAGTCTGAGGAAAGCTATTTCCGAGTCCTCCATTTTATAGTTCATATTGACCTCATGTTACCTTGGTCTGAAATAGACTCATAAGATGGACAATGTCCTGAATAGGTTTGTTAGGTGGACAATAGTCTCAATAGGCTCATTAGGCGTACAATGACCTAAGGTGCATGAAAATCTTACTTTTCTCACCAATCTCTCAAGAAAAGAAGTCCAGTTGCCATGACTCAACTTCCAGATAAACTCAGCTGGATGACTGAGAATCTTCACAGACATTATGAGAGATGGAAACTAAAAATTGAAGACACAGGTATTATTATGAATTCAGTCCAAGCAATAATGCATGGTAATCTATCTAAAGGTCGCATAATAGGTAGTCAGTCATTTGGGGAAAGCTTGCCTGAAGAGAAAGGTCTTTGTCTGCTTGTGGGAAGACAGCAAGATGGGGCAGTCCTGGCCTCCAGTGAGAGGGAATTCCAAAGTCTAGGAACAGCAACAGAGAAGGCCCTGTCATGTGTTCTTATAAGGACCTGCCAAGAAAGGGCAGTAGGCCAGGAATAATGGGAATAAACTTCAAGAATGTATTGAGGGCTCATTTCCTTACCTATGTGGCAGAATGCTCTCTAGAAATTGCCAAAAATACCTGATAGTATCAGTGAGGCTGAGCTCATCCTTCTCTAAGGCTGGAATCCTGTTGCACAGCTTTATGCCATACAACAAAGATCATGCCAGGGCAATACAAAGCTTCCCAGAGGCCACCATGTTACAAGATCTCTAAGGACCCCTTCTGTCTTAGGGCAGCCTTCAGGAGCTGTGAAATGGGAAGGAAAATGATTCTCTCATTCATCCCACAGCTCCTGAAGGCTACCCCAGGACAAAAGGGGTGTGAAAACCTGGGGTGGGGAGCAGCTCTCGGAAGGTTTGTATTGTTCCAAAATGGCCACCACACATCCACAGCTGATGGCATATCCTCATTGCACAAATCTGCCAGTGAGATTTTGGCCTACAAGAACTTTCCTGTCACTAGTAGCTCTACTAGTAGCTCTAATAGTAGTTCTACTAGTAGCTCTACAAAAATTAAGAAGAAATGTTGGCTCTTCCAAGTTCCCTTGGAACCTCAGAGATGCATCAGCCTGCTGGCAGAAGGACACAGTCTTTTTCTTGTGGTCCCTTCAGAAATAGATCAAGGCCACAGAGATGGCTGAATGAGGGACCAGAAAGTGCTTGTCATATTATAAGCATCTGAAACCATGTTTAAATACCCATTGAGGGAAATATTAAGAACCATGAGGGAAAGGTTGTTTCCTCGTGCATTCCACAGAGGGGTGATCATTGTTCATGTAGATCATTATTGATTATTACTAATTATTTTATATTATTTCTAATTTTCATCCTACCCTTTTTTCTTAATTGTTTTGAGAGCTATTCCATTAAAGGATCAAGGACATTCATGGAGTCCTTTTTGTAGGCCAATTAATCCCTCCCCCCCATCCCCAGAGAAGTTGAAGTGGTCCAGTTCTTTTTGCTGTTGCATACATCTACATGTATTGATACAGTCTTGGTTCTTAATTCTACCCTATGGACCAAAGTGTAACAGTAAAAATGGCCTTTTGTATGAGCCACAGCAATTTGGAGACCAAGCAGCACCTTGATAAGAAAGCATATTTTCCTCAGATGAATTTGCTTTTCATTCTGCAACTGGACTGCCTGAAAGAGACAAGCCTGAACCAAAGGCCTTGAAAATTAAGCCCACGTTACCTATGAGGGACCAGTAAAAACAAAACAAAAAACACCATGACATTCAAGATATGTATCTCCTTTTCCAAGGAGAAAGGCATGGTAAAAATACTCTAAAATAAAAAAAATGAAGAAAATAATAGATGAAGAAAATCACATAATGTGAAAAATAATCACCTCGCACCACTTAAAGGACAATGTCTTCTCAATGCATTGTTTTCCTGGGCCCCAAATAAAATGAAATTTCTTGGGACATCAAAGCAAAGACACAATGGTGGGCTTTTTAGTGCTTCTGCTGGAACCAGTGACTCCTCGCCCAACCCCAGTTCTATAAACCCTTTGTCTGAAAAGGTAGGAAACCATGGAAGGGTGTCACTCAAGACACAGTGGAAGAAGGTTCTAATTCCACTGATGCAGAATCTCAAAGTACACTTTGGACCTTGACCCACACTTACTTGAGAGAATGAGGAAGTATTGTTTGTTTATTTCTGTGTGGCAAAATATCCCTCAATCAAACTTTCTCAGACTTAAAGGTTGGTAACCGACAGCTATGTGGGCCATAGCTTTCTATGTTCTCAGCCTCATTCCATCGCCACACCTCTGTGGGACTGGTTTTGTGCCACTGGATCCTTCACCTTTAAACTTGAACATAATATTTACGTTTTTACAGCTTAAGTGTATGTGGTGATGTCACTGGCATGCTGTCATAAATTCTGCGGATGATGTTTTGATGAGTTTTAATTCCTTAGGACAAAGCAAAAAGCTGGAAGCTACAAGGAAAAAAATCAAGTCCAGCAATAACGGTTTAATGAAATTGCTTTATGACGCTAGACATAAAGCAACCAATTTCTTACAGGGTTTGGAGTATTATCTGTAAAAGCTGACCTTGACTTCTCCTTAGACGTGAACAGACATAATTTCAACTGCTGAAAAAGACGGCTGACAGAGAACTGTCACCTCTGAACAATGTGTCATATATAACTGATTGGAAAAGAGATATAAAATTAGAATATATTTAGTAATTGTGGAATCCACTGTTCTAGGGGTTGAAAGAATGTAGTGCAGGGGCCACGTATAGGCCAAAGTGTATTTCTGTGGTCCCAGAATCTCCTGTTTTTTGTCTCTGTATGTGTACACAACCCCCCCCCACACACACACAGAGAGAGAGAGAGAGAGAGAGAGAGATGTATACATAATACTTTAAAACCCAGCAGTGCTGAATCTTCCAGAGGTGTGATTCTCCTTTAAAACGAGATGGTTTTGTTAGAAAATCCAAAAGGACCTTGACAGTTTAGAGTCCTGGGCCAAAGCTAACAAAATGGGGTTCAACAGAGGGAAATGTAGGGTGCTATATCTAGGTAAAAAGAATTAATTGCACAGATCTAGGATGGGAGACACCTGGCTGGAAAATAGTAACTGTGAAAGGGATCTGAGAGTCTGGGTGGACCACAAATTGAACATGAGTCAGCAGTGTAATGCAGTGGCCAGGAAAGCCAACATGATTCTTGAAGCATAGTGTCAAGATCAAGGGAAGTGATAATACCACTCTATTGTGCTCTGGTCAGACCCCACCTGGAGTACTGTGTCCAGTTCTGTGCACTTCAATTTAAAAAGGATGTTGATAACCTCGAGCGGGTGCAGAGGAGGGCGACCAGGATGGTTGAACATCTGGAAGAAATGTCTTATGTGGAATGGCTTAGGGAACTGGGAATATTTAACCTTTCAAAAAGAAGGCTGAGAGGGGATATGATAGCTATGTTTAAATATTTGAAAGGATGTCATATTGAAGAGGGAACAGGTTTGTTTTCCATGACTTCAGAGACAAGGACAGGGGCAATGGTCTCAAACTACAGGAAAAGAGATTCCATTTGAACATTAGGAAGAACTTCATGACGGTTAGAGCTGTTCAGCAGTGGAATATGCTGCCATGGAGGGTGGTGGAGTCTCTTTCTTTGGAGGTTTTAAAGCCGAGGCTGGGTGGCTACCTGTTGGAAATACTGTGATGGGGGTTCCTGCATGGCATGGGGTTGGACTTGATGGCCCTTGAGGTCTCTTCCAACTCTATGATTCCATGAATTCCTCCTCAACTCCAAGTAACCTCAAAGTAACCATATTTTGATGTCATGTGTAGAGTTGGTACCTTCACCTATAAGGCTCTCAAGATGGTGTAGATTAAGGCATGTATTATAATCACTTCAAATAATGCCATCAGTACCCTTAAAATGCAAGACAAAGGAGGCATGTCTGTAATGCTGCATGGAAACTCTCCGAAGAAAAAGCTAGCCTAACTTCTCTGTGGAATGGGAAGGGAGTTACCCCAGGAATATACCCCATATTATTACCAACCTAATCTCTCGTGATGGTAGAACATATAAGGGTTTGGGCAAATACTAGGAGTTGTAGTCAACTTTATAAGGAAGGAAATGGTGTTTCTCATGGCTATGCCCTAGCAGCTGATGGAAGAGCAGGGTAATAGGCTCCATAACTCCCAATGTGCTCCTGCTATCATTTCCAAACATTCTTTGAAGTCTTCCCCCCATATCATGACATAGTGGCCGAAAGCTTGTTTGTTAAGTTAATGGAAAAGGAAGAATCTTTGGGGGTGTGATGACACCAATGTGTAGCCTGCATAATTAAACTGTAAACCAGCCAGAGACTGCTTGAAGTGGTATGGGGTGGTATATAAGCAGAACACTTTGCTTTGAATTGCCTCATGTTAAGAAATCTCCCTAGACATAATCCAACAGACGGTGTCTACCACGATGTCTTAACCTGTGGCAATTCACATCCCAAAGCGAAATATTTTGCATAAGTAATGATTGAACAGAATTTCAGCCAGTGTGTTGCCACGGCCTGTAAATGGCAAGGAACCAGGCTATATGGTCAGTGACTTGAACCGTTCTCTCCACTTTTGCAAATTGCTCTTTGACTATGTTGCTCTTTATTTTCTGCAGTACACTTTTTATAACCTTATTTCTGGCTAAATAGATCCTTCCTAAGGCACACTGGGATTTGTAGTTTGCAGTCGCTCTGCTGGAGAGCTCTAGGCCACTCCCTTGAAATATAGCAGAACATTCAAAGTGCAGTACCAAATGCAAAGTCTGAGGTTTCTGTAGGATGGTGCCATGACAGTTATAGAGCTAGGAAACATATAGAACAGCAGATATGGAGCTTCTCACATAACAGCATTATTGATCTTATATAAATGCTATCAGTCTTGCCTTCAGCCTACAGACAAGAAGCCACTCTTGGGGTTGATGCTTCCGATTCAAGTTCTAATTGCATTGAGCAGACAACCGAATGGAGCGCATGCTCCATGACTTGTGGAATGGGCATCTCCACCCGGGTCACCAACAAGAATCCGACGTGTGAGATGGTGAAACAGACCAGGCTCTGTGAAGTGCGGCCTTGTGAACGGAGTCAGCTACCAGAAAAGGTATGATTTGGTAGGCTGGTTCTTTGCTTGGTTATAATCCTATGAACATGTTCATCTAAGAAAGCTCTCCTAAGCAGAGGCTTGAAAGAGAGTTGCAATTCTGTACTCCCAGACAGGTGAGACAATCGACAGTGCCTTTGGAAGTAATGTTCCCTGAGATCTGATTGTTCTGAACAAGCTCCGCTCCCTTCCAAGTCAGTTTTCTGACTTTGTCTAGTAGTTGGACATTTGGAGGCAAACACAGGCCTCCGTTGCAGAGTTTTGCAGGAATTCGATTCCTGGAAGGAAGGCACACCTTTCGAGTAAAAAAAACTACTCCCCAGATTGGACCCAAGTTTAGGCATGTGTAACTGAACTAATTGAAGCAGCTTTCCTTGACTCATTTTTTACCTTGGACTGTGAAGAAAGCAGAGGGGGAAACCCCCAAACACCTGAAGTGTTTGTGTGTGGAACCCTCCACTAGAGGAGGCATGTTCTGAAATCAACCCATAGCTTTTGCCCTCACAAACGTGTTTTGACAGCCTTGTTTTGTTGATAATTTTTTTCCTGGCACTCTTGGAATCGTTTCCAAAATCATGCCAATCACTCAGCTGTTCCAGTAGTTTCTAGTAGGGATGGGCAATTTGGTTCTGAAACAACCCGCACGAGCCCAGGTGGTGTTTGGAAGCCTCCAACACACACACACACACACACACACACACACACACACACACACACACA
>JAHTLZ010000204.1:13679764-13757988 GCA_023846285.1 Phrynocephalus versicolor | reverse complement strand
ACACACACACACACACACACACACACACACACACACACACACACACAGCCAATGTCTTACTCTTCTCTGGGCTCGTGCGGGGTTAAACTCCAATCAGGAAGCAGGCTGCGACATCATCCTTGTTGCTTCATGGTGTTGGCCAATCAGGAGCTGTGCAGGGACAGGTGTCATCCCACCTTACTGTCTGATTGGCCAGCACCACAGAGCAGCAAAAATGATGTCGCAGCCTGCTTCCTCGTTGGCGTTCAGCTCCGTGTCGGTGCAGAGAAAGGTAAGAGATTGTCTGCTTGTGTGTCAGAGGCTTTCAAATACCACCTGGGCTCATGCAGGTCATTTAAGAACTGGTAGGTTCCAAAATGAATTGCCCATCCCTAGTTTCCACGGATGTTCTGGACACACTTTCTGTCTTGGAGCTTGGCTGTTCACATACATGAGTACTATTTCATAGCAGAGCTTGGTGGAGTTGACTGCAACTCCCAGAATTCCATAGGCACTGGGATTCTGGAACTTAATAGCCAGGCCGATTATGGGGGTTATTTGAAAAGTTCAATGTAGGATGCTGTCTTTGACTCCTCATTGTGGAGCAATTGGTGGTGGAGCAACTTACTCAAAAATTATTTGTTGTTTATTAGCATGCCATGACAATGTTCTGTAAGCTTATACACCTGAAGGTAAATTGCCTGCCTTTTCTTAGAAGGGGAAGAGGTGTGTCCGAACCAAGAAGTCTTCAACAGCTCTCCACCTGCAGTACAAGAACTGTACTAGCGTCCAGATGTACAAACCCCGTTATTGTGGCAGCTGCAACGATGGACGATGTTGCACACCACACACCACAAAAACCATCCACGTTGAGTTCCGCTGTCCTGAAGGCAACATCGTCAGACATCCGGTGATGTCCATCTCAACATGTGTATGTCATAGCAATTGTCCTCAGGATAACAACGCTTTCTTTAGAAAACTCAGCTGAAGGGTCCAAGCAAGAACGGGTAGTGAGTGACTTCTAAAGGGAAACCACCTAACATATTAAAAATGGCTTATAGGGAATCCAATGCTTGAAGCAGTGACATCCCACTGGCTAGTATTGGTTTGTTTTCTTCAAGGCAGCCTTCGATGGGAGAACACTCTGTGTTGAGAGAGGATCTGATTTCCATTTGGCTTTGTGAGTGACCTGGTTTGATTCCTGGGGAGTTCCTCGAAATCTTTGCTCACTTCAAGCCTTATCATCTCATCCAGCTATTACTATGGAGAGGGGAACCAAAGGGTGGGCGGGGAGGGGGATGCAGCGTTTGAACATGTCTTTCTTTAGTAGGACAAAGGTTTCCTAGAAATCGCAAGCACATAAATTCCTGGTTCTTCAATTGCATGTCCTAGCTTGTCCTGACTCATATTTCCACATTCTTCTCATCAAACAAGCTGTTTGTAAATTCCATGCACAAGATATTTCAGTTCTAAATGGACTTGTACTTGCATCTACCGCCAGGAGCTGAGCACAGCATGTGTCCAGCAGAGAAGTGGCAGACTCAGGTTCTTAATACTGATACAGAGCCAAGTGGGTTCTTTTTCCGATGGAAACCAGAGCTAATTCCTGGTATGGGCAATAATTCAATGTCTTGTTTTGTGCAGATGATGCCTGTAAAGTGGGGGAAATATGGCTCCCTTTCTTTCCTATTCCTTGCCAATCACTTGTCTCACATTGTCCTTTCCCCTTGTTCTGCCCACGGTCAATCCCCACAGTTCACCCGGACACTATACAACCACTCCACTGCCAGTCTCTCTTGGTTCCTTATGATGTCTCCAGGATGACACCATTGAAAGAAACTGGGCCAATAGCAGTCTTGAAAGATGGCTGAGAAACATGTCCAGCGTATTTCAAGTCTGGTAGAAAGCTGGAGAAGGAACTGGTAAGCCCCTCCAACATTCCTGCCAAGAAAATGCCAAGGACATGGGGTCATGAAGAGTTGGTCCCGACAGTAAGGACACAACAACAAAATCATTTAGAAAGATTCTTCTGTACTCAGAAGAAATGGGATTTGTGATTGAGGAATGTATGCAATTCCTCTCGTCTTACAACTCATCCAGCACTTAAATGCTGTGCATTTGCCCCCAGCTTCTCTTGGCATATGAACTAGTTTTGTAGATGTCCCCATGTGCGCTGACAATGTTTCTAGAAAGAGGTCATAGAGCCTGGGAGGTGCAGTGTTAACTACGTGCTGCATGAATCAGTGCACTGAACTGGACTTGCATGTGTGTACTTGAAGATAACATCGTACCCTCATGTGAATTTAGTTCCTTAAACAGATCTATTTGAACTATCAGTCTTGTAGATCCTAGTAAATGATGTTTTGCTTGGCATTTGGTGGTCAGTACCCTGTTTCCCCCAATCCGAGGCAATATTCCAGAGTAATTAGTATGTGTACCATTCTGAAGCACATAGCTTGACATTTTTTTTCTTGGTGAGAAAGTAAACACTGTAAATTTCTACAGTTAGATCTACATTTTATAGAAATGGCAATGTAAATAGAAAGTAGAGTTGCAATTGTATATGCCTGTAAATGTTCAAATGTTACTGAATAAAATTTATCTGACCGTGTGATACAAAGAGCCTCTCCAAAGCGTCAAGAGATCTCCCTGCTACCCATTCCTTACTCTAGAGGTGCTCGGTGGATCCGGTGAAGGTCTATAACTTCTGGCTTGTCTCATCCTTTCCTGTGTTTCTCTTCGCACACTACTCACTGAGATGATGGGGAAAACATCACAACTTTATCGACTCATGGGCTCAGAGCTATCTGTGATGGATCAGGAAAGAGATCTTGGTATGTTGGTGGACAGCTCCATGAAGGTGTCTACCCAGTCGTGAAGAAGGCCAATTCCATGCTAGGGATTATCAAAAAGGGGATTGAAAATAAAACAGCCAACATTATAATGCAATTGTACAAAACTATAGTAAGGCTGTACCTGGAGTATTGTGTACAATTCTGGTCACTGCATCTCAAAAAGACATAGCGGAACTGGAAAAGGTACAGAAGAGAGCGACTAAAATGATTACTGGGCTGGGGGACCTCCCTTATGAGGAAAGGCTAAAACATTTGGGGCTCTTTAGTCTGAAAAAAAAAACACCTGAGGGGGGATATGATTGAGACGTACAAAATAATGCAGGGCATGAGTAAAGTGGATAGAGGGATGCTCTTCTCCCTCTCACAAAATACCAGAACTAGGGGACATCCACTCAAACTGAGGGTTGGGCGAGTGAGAACAGACAAAAGAAAATATTTATTCACCCAGTGTGTTATTAGTCTGTGGAACTCACTGCCACAGGATGTGGTGATGGCTTCTGGCCTGGATGCCTTCAAAAGGGGATTAGACAGATTCCTAGAGGAAAAGTCCATCACAGGTTACAAACCATGATGGAGATGTGTAATATCCAGGCTTAAAACCTGGGCACTTCAAGGATCAGATGCAGGGGTGTGGTATCAGGAGATAGATATCTAGTCTCGTGTGATCCCAGATGCATTTGGTAGGGCCACTGTGAGATACAGGAAGCTGGATTAGATGGGCTTTTGGCCTGATCCTGCATGGCTCTTCTTATGTTCTTATAGGTTGTTTTATGACACTTTTAAGAGACAAAGCATCCAGATGTTCTGTGCTTGCTTTGTGTATGTGCTTTCCTTATTAAGAAGAAAGATGCTAGTTTTGCACACATCATGGGCATCTCAGTGAGAAAAAGAGCACCCCTTGCCTTGTGGATGTTAATTGGAAGTGAGAATATTGGAGCCCCTTGACGTCCTTGGCTGGTGGAGACAGTCAAAAGCAACGCGCAGAAAGAATTGAGCCAATATACTTTACATTCCGCGTTCTGTGCAGTCCTTTTGACTGCAGGGTGGCATGTATGAGATGCTGATGCCCTAGAGGACTAGCCCTAGCAGTTGCTCCATCAGCAGAGGGGCCCTCTAGATGACTTGAGCAACATCGCCCAAATGCATGGTGAGCAGTAAAGAAGTATAGGAGGTCTAGTGAAAAACATGTTCATGGCCAAAGTTTCCCCACAGCCCTTCACAAATGGTAGCTCTCTTGCCCATAAGGGAAATGTCTCTTCCAAGAGTTTCAGAGGATCTTAACCTGCCAAGGCCAGGAGCTGAACCTATGATCTTCAGCAGACATGTGGTGTATTTACTTCTATAGGATAAGGTCATTTTGCAGCCTCTCAGATAGTTATGGAAGAAACTATTTCCAGGGTGATGAAGCGTAGTAGCTCAAGCATCACCAGCTATGAAGGAAGCTCAATTAAGATATGTAAGATTCAGTAAATATGACTGGCTATATGAAACTCAATTCTGCTGATAAGAGAGGTCATGTTTTTCCTGCCCCCAAAGGTAAGATTGCACCGTGGGGCCTTGTACTTGAATTACTTTGATCCTGCCTTGCCAGAATAAAAGTAATATACAGTATTTCCTTTAGGCAGCTAGTGGATGGAAACACAGTAAAATACACTGGACTGAATCTAGGTTAAGTTAATTGAACTTAAGGGACAGTACAGTAGAAAGATGTACTGGCTGAAGGGCTATAGATTTGATAAATGCACCATATAGCAGTTGGTGTTAAATAAAAGCACAAGCAAGCTATTCTATGCCACATCCTTACTTCTACATTTTTGTTGTGGATAGGTGCATTGGTCCATTATCACTGCATGTGATTTCTGGAATGGAACAAGACTGAGCCTGGTTGCTGCCAAGTTTCCTTTTACTGTCAATTTACAGTTGTGGCTTAATAAGCAAGCCAGTTCAGGATATAATAATAATAATTTATTGTCATTGTGTGTATATACACAGTATACACATACAACGAAATTCAGACACCCAGAGACCAGATTCAACACACACACACACACACACACACACACACACACACACAGAGAGAGAGAGAGAGAGAGAGAGAGAGAGAGAGAGAGAGGATATCAGCAAATTGAACACTAGACTATCACTAATGCATGGAATCACTTAGATTAATTTTTTTTAAAAAATACTCTTTGCCTTTGTATGAAGCGCTGATCCAAATCTTGGCAGCAGGCAGTTTCTCACTTGGCTGGCACGATAGACAAGGCAAATAATTTCTGGGGGGGAAATTAAGAGATTCAGCAGATCAGTGACGGTCTATGAGAGGCCAAACTCACTTCAAAATCACTAGCGATATTCAAATCGCTAGTGTAGCCATACTCTAACCTAGAGAAGAGAAATGGTAGAGCTTAAATAGCCACACCCTGTGTTTTAGGAGCCTCATGGGCCAGTGGTTAAATGCCTGTATTGCAGGTAAAACTGTGCTCACGACCTGGGGTTCAATCCCAGGTAGCTGGCTCATGGCTGACTCATCCTTCCATCCTTCTGAGGTCGGTAAAATGAGTACCCAGCTTGTTAGGGGGTGCAATGTGTAGCCTGCAGACTGTAATTAAAAACTGTAAACCGCCCAGAGACTACTTGAAGTGGTATGGGGCAGTATATAAGCAGAACACTTGCTTTTATTATTTCACTTTTCATTTCAGTACTAATCATTGTGGCTTTCTGATGGTTGAAGGTAAACTGCGACAAAGGAGGCATAGGATGAGGTGGAAATACAGGTGCTCAGAATAGTAGCTGTGAAGGAACTAGAAAAGCTCGTCTTCTTCCACAACCTGGTCCACGTCACTTGTTTCAGAAGAAGCTTTTGGGAATGACTAGGAAGGATCCAATAAAAATGTTTGACAGTGCTTCAGGTTGTAACATTACTTTTCAATGTGTTCAGCCTACAAGTAAAGCTGCCAACAGCTTGACAGACATTTTCAATCAAACATCCCATATTGATACATAAATTAGAGTGGGATGCTCCCTCTCAGTTCCAGAAAAAAAGTGCAGATGTTGGGAAGTATAATAAAATTATTTGTTTATTTACAATATTTTTACCCCTCTAAAGGATCCAAGGTGGCTTACATCATTAAAAGACAATATGTAAAACTAAAAACAATAAGTATATAAATATTCAAAAGGAAAAAATGAATGGTAAACAAAAGCAGTACTTAAAATGCAGGCAAAGCAGCAATGCTTTTTTTGGAAAGCTACTCGCTGTATATGAATAGTGTTTTTTCCCCCACATATGGCAGTTTGTCTTGCTGTCTCTGGAGTTTTCCTTTATGCTTCCACTAGATGGTGCAACATGAAAATGATTGACTGCAAATCAATTTTTAAGAAGTCCAAGTCTGCTGCTATATCACTTATGCTTTTCTGCCGCAGTGCTAATGACCTTCGGCTCTGCCTTTGTTTCTTGAGAGAGGCCTTATCTGTCCTTGATGATACTAGCATTTTTCCTGCTGTCAGCTGGTCTGTATCTTTCTGGCACAGGGCTAGGGCTTGTGGTTTTTTGGGGGCAATTCATTTTATTTAGACAGTTTATTTATTGTATTTATTTAGAATACTTTTACTCAGTCTTTCTCCTTGGAAAAGGACCCAAGGCGGTTTACAGTAATGAGGGACAATATACAGTCCAGTACAATTTAAGTTTGAGAACAGGGAATTGAGGGATATCTTACAGAATTAATAGATAAGCATTAAAGCTACAAAATAATGCGAGCAGACCTGTACTGCCCAAAACTGTGTCATAAAATAATTAAAGCATAGGGAAAAATCACAGATTGGGGACCATTTTGAACTACGGTAGAGCTTGACTTTATCTGGAAGTTGAGTCATGGCAACTGGACTTCTTTTTCTTGAGAGATAGAAATGTTTCGCTGCTCATCCAAACAGCTTACTCCAGGCATATCCAAACTTCGGCCCTCCTGATGTTTTAGACGACAACTCCCAGAATTCTAAGCTTAGATTGCAAATGATGAATTAATGAACATGCCTGGCTTACTCAGTCTGAATACAGCTAGTGCGAGTCTTCCATCTTATAGTCCGCTTTGACCTCTTGTCACCCTGGTTTGAAATAAGCTCATAAGACGGGCAATGGCCTGAATAGGCTCGTTAGGTAGACAATACTATCCATAGCCTTAAGGTGAACAATGGCCTAAGGTGTTGAAACCTATAAAGTGTGGGTCATTACCTATGGCCTTCGTGGTGAAGGCTTTTTGATTTGTCTGGGTACTGTGGAAAGCACGCCCTGATAAGTAGCAGATAGACTATGCCTGGGGCCCCTGCCTCTGTCCAGTAGCCATGACTCAGCTTCCAGATAAACTCATCTGGATGACTGAGAATCTTCACAGACATATAGCTTGACATTTTGTGCTACTGCAGGAGTCACCGTAAATTTAATCCGAGGTTTGTTTTTGTTTTAGAGACTTGAGTTTTCGGTCAAGGTGCAGATATAAATGTATCAAATCATAACAATAGCTGTAATTACACTAGGAATGTGAACCAAGCCACCTTGTTTGGTCCTGTTTACCCACTGGCTAGAACAGTCCGTGAGCAGTCCAAAGAGGTTGTTTTCCTGGTCCAAGCTGGACTGACATGTCAGGGATCGACATGCAACAAGGCAAAGCATGTGCTTTTCCGGTGAACCATGTCCTTGTCTTTCTACAATGAGAGTGCAATATAACCACACATGTAGGACTTGCTGTTACCTTTTAGAGCAGCAATGAATCATAGAATCATAGAGTTGGAAGACACCTCAAGGGCCATCCAGTCCAACCCCCTGCCATGCAGGAACCCCCATCACAGTACTTCCAACAGGTGGCCATCCAGCCTCTGCTTAAAAACCTCCAAAGAAGGAGACTCCAGCACCCTTTGTAGCAGCAAGTTCCACTGCCGAACAGCTCTAACCGTCATGAAGTTCTTCCTAATGTTCAAATGGAAGCTCTTTTCCTCTAGTTTGAAACCATTGCCCCGAGTCCTCGCCAATGTGATTTTTGGTTGCATCAACAGAAGCATAGTGTCTAAAGCAGTGATGGTGAACCTTTTAGAGACCAAATGCTCCAAACTGTGACTGAAAACCCAGTAATTTTTCGCAAGGTGCCAATACAGCAATTTAACCTTCACAGGTGGCTGCGAAGAGACGATGTTGGGTGCCCACAGAAAGGGCTCCCAATACCACCTTTGGCACTCGTGCCATAGGTTCGCCAACACTGATCTAGAGAAAGGGAAGTGATAGTACTCCTCTATTCTGCTCTGGTCAAACCCCACCTGGAGTACTGTGTCCAGTTTTGCACAGCTCAATTTAAAAAGAATGTTGACAACCTCAAACAGGTCCAGAGGAGGGCGACCAAGATGACTGAAAGTCTGGAAGAAATGTCTTATTATGAGGAGCGGCTTAGACAGCTGGGAATGTTTGGCCTTACAGAAAGAAGGCTGATAGGGGATATCATAGCTATGTTTAAATGTTTGAAAAGGTGTCATATCAAAGAGGGAAATGGATTGTTTCCCTTAGCTTCAGAGACAAGGATGCAGGGCAATGGTTTTAAACTACACAAAAAGAGATTCAATTTAAACATTAAGATGTATTTCATGATGGTTAGAGATGTTCGGCAGTGGAACATGCTGCCACGGAGTGTGGAGTCTCCTTCTTTGGAGGTTTTTAAGCAGAGGCTGGATGGCCATCTGTAGGGGATATTTTAATGGGGATTCCTGCATGGCAGGAGGTTGGATTGGATGGCCCTTGAGATCTCTTCCAATTCTGTGATTCTATGAAGATTTGTGGATATGAGCTTGGAGATGACATTCTTTGGCCAACGACTTCGCGAGCAAAAAGTCCCACTAGTGTCATCATAATGCAGATGCGTGCCACTTGCGTAAATGCTGCTATTTCACAAACCACAATCTCTGTGAAACAATCTTGTTTCTTCAGCGGCAAAGCTTGCCAACGTTGTATGGCCCCACATTATTACACTGGTAGAAATTTTGATCATGAGAAGCTCAATAGACTATCAACCTTCCAATGAAAGAATTCTAATTTATTTCAAACACTAGAACAAACAGCATTCACAAACACTCCACAAACAAGCATAGCTGCCCAGTAGATATGGGCACGAAATAAATTGTTAATTCATTTCATTATTCATTTTTCATTTTGTTAGCTAATGAAACAAATAATGAACCAACCCATCAAAGATAAATGAAACGAAATGGAAATTTCCATTTTGTTCTCTTCATTTTTCATTCCTGGTACTTACCTTATCCCGACGAGTGGAGTCCTCCAGGAGTTCCCCTTCTCTTCTGCTGGAACTCCTGGCCCTGAGTGCTAGGAAGAAAGTGCCTCTCAGCTGGGGGGGGGGGAGCCCCTGGCATTGTGAACTTTTTAAAAAAATCAAAAATAATAATAAAAAGATTTTTTAAACAATGGGGCACGCCGGGAAGCAAGCGCCTCTCAGCTGTAAAAAAACAAAAGCCCTGGGAAAAATAAAAAAATATAATAAAATTTAAAAAGCGCCGACCCGGTCTGGGAGTATTGCAGAAGCAAAAAGTAAAAAAAAAAGAAGAAGCAAAAAAACAACAAAATGAAACAACACAAAATGCGAAATGATTTTTTAAAAAAAAATCATTTCATATTAACGAAATGAAATGGGGTGGAAGAAAAGAATAAGGAAACGAAACACCATTTTGGCATTTTGTGCCCATCTCCTGCCCAGTGATCCTTGCCTTTCTTCTCTTTGGTGGTATAACAGGAGAGACGATCGTTGATGCTTGTGCTGTAATTCCCATCCGTGGCCCCCTGAACATTCTTGGACTGCAACTCCCAGAAGTCTTCACCACCAGTTGTGTGGGCAAGAGCTTCTGGGAACTGCAGTCCAAGAAGGCCTGGGGACCCAAGGTTGGGAACCACTGTGCCAGTGTAAACCACAGAGAGTCAAGAGTTCAGAATCATTGCTGGTCCACTGCAAATAATGCAGAGATCCATCCTCCCAAACCACTGGATGAGTCCAAGTGGAAACAGAGGGGAAATCCTCCAAAGTTCTTCCAACAGTACTTTGGTCTTAAATCATTTTTACTACCCATCTTCAACAATTATTCCCCCCCTTGCTTCTTTTGACTGATCAGTCCATCAATGAATTAATATGCCACCTGTAAGTAGTTAGAGGAGCAAAAGGAAGACCAGTCAGAGACAAGGAAAGCGCCACTTCCTGAACCGTGCCCTTATTTTTCCAGATCACCATTGCACAAAAAGACAAGCAATTGATGTATATTCCATGAACGGAAGGCCTCAGACCTATTTCTGAAGATCAAAGGTTGTTTTCAGCAGTATACGGGGCTGTTTCTGGAAAATCAATTGACAGTATTTTTAGTACCGGCTTAGGAACTCTACTGTGTGAGCAAGCGACGGGAGGCTTTGCCAAGAACATGGTGAGACAGACAGACTTTGAAAACTGGAAACTGTGGTTGCCTTCCAAAGGCGAAGTGTATCATAGCTGCTGCTGGCACCTCTCTGTGGGGAGGTCTGTGCTTTTAATCCCTATTTGTGAGAATCAATGCTCGTTTGAACTGGAGGTCTATAATCACCGTCCCACTGGGACAACTCCTTTAATAGGGATTACTCAAACCACCGAATGTCCTCAGAAATAGAGGATGTTTGCAATACACCCTGTAAAATAGTGAACGGTGTTGCCTAATGATAGAGTGGGGGTACTGGATTGAGAAACCCACTAAAGAAGGTCCAATGGCTGGCTAGTGGTCGTGATGGTTAAGGTGCCACCTCCAGGATCAGAGGTAACATGGCTCTGCATGCCAGTTGCTTGGGAACATAAGAAGGGCACTGCCTCTCATAACATGTGAAAAGGCCACTGTCACGCATGCTGGCTTGACAGAGGGATCAGGGTGGCATCATGTAGACACATGTGCTACTTTATGGTGGTCCATCATGGACTTGAACTATCATTAAAAGGCTGTCCTCTAGTTCAAGGTGTTCTTTTGTGCTGTCCGGCCCAAACTCAGCTTAGAGCAGGCTTGTCCAAACTTCGGCCCTCCAGATATTTTGGACCACAACTCCCATGGTCCTTTGTCATTGGCAATCTAAGGTTAGAATTCTGGGAGTTGTGGTCCAAAACATCAGGAGGGCCAAAGTTTGGACATGCCTGGGAGAGAGACAGAGAGAGAGAGAGACAGAGAGAAACACACAGAGACACACAGAGACACAGAGGCAGAGAGAACCCTAATGGAGAGTCAGGGACCTTGAAATAGCCCATTTTCTGTTAGCACCTGGACCAGCAGAATGATCAGAAGGCTGGTCACCTGGCCACCAGCTTCCAATGTTTGTGAAATGGTCTATACAGTGGAGCCTCTTATAACAAATGGTTTGTATAACATAAAATCTGTACAACATAAAAAATTCTGGAGATAGGGGAAATTTGCTTAACAGAATGGCCTATGGGGCAAATCTGTACAACATAAAAATGGTCGCAATTAGGGATTACTCTGTTTTCAATTCATTCCTATGGGAAATTTGCATAAAGGAAAATTTGCTTAACATAATTCATTTGGAATGAATTAATCCCTTTATACAAGGTACCACTGTATTTCTATTTGGACCGTAATATGTTTCACAATTTTCTTCTAGATATAGTATATACATTAGGATGCATACTTCGTTTAAAATATAAATTTGACCACCTTGCTTTTCCCCCCTCTGCATTTCCTCTCTTTTTGGGTTCTGGGCCTTCTCTTTTATGTCCATGTGTAAGTGGCCACTTTCCGGTACTAACTGGCTACCAAGAGAAAGAAAGATAGCCAGGTTTTTGGTGTTAGCTAGCATAGGTTTGGTGTTGCTATGCCACCTCTTGTCTTAGTTTGGGTTTGCCACCAGGCTGAGATTAAAACAGGGCTCTGTGACCCTCTGCGACCCTACAGGTTTTCTAGGGGCCACAACCAGAAAGATGCCCTAAGCACATCCAATCTTCACTGATTTTGAAAGCTAAGCAGGGTCAGCCCTGATTAGTACTTGGATGGGCGACCACCCGGGAATACCAGGTGCTGTAGGCGCCTGGAGTAGCAACTGGCAAACCACTCCAGTATTCCTGCCAAGAAAACTCCATGGCCGGGGGTCAAGAAGGGTCGGTCATGACTGAAATGACACAACACAACACACCACCAGAAAACCTGTATCATGCACATCTCTGCAAACCGAGGACTTTGGAGGTATGTCTCCCCAAAACCATCTACTGCTATTGTCTTGCTTTTGTGTGCACACTTAAAAACCATAATATGTGAAGGTGGCTATCAGATGCTGGATTATTAAGGGGACCAAGACCCAGAGCTTGGACTACATCTCCCAGGATCCTCCAAGGAATGGAATCCTAGAGGAAGTAAGGTTTGTTATCTGGTGGCAAGAAGACAATAGTGTGCTGCATTTTGTGTTACTATACCCTATGCATTTTCTTGGAGCTCTGCATTAGTGTGACTCTCAAACTCCATATGGCACAAAGCTGTATGATTCCTTCTCTCATTCTCTCTCTCTCAATAGGGCTTCACTAGAAGAGATGCTGATTCCATATCTAGCAACAGTGCACACCTGCAAGGAAAATACTGTTTATTAATTACAGTGGACTCTCGTATAACAAGTGGTTTGTTTAACAGAAAATCCACTTAAAGGAAAAAAATTCCGGAGATGGGGGGAAATCACTTAACAGAATCGCCTATGGGGCAAATCCGTACAACAGAAAAATGGTCGTGATTAGGGATTAATCTATTTTCAATGCATTCCTATGGAAAATTTGTACAAAGGAAAATTTGCTTAACAGAATTTCATTGGGAACGAATTAATACCTTTATACAGGGTACCACCGTATCTTGATTTTGTCTTGCAAATGACTAACTGGGAGAGGGCACAGCTGTCTTGTGTTTGTCACCTTAGGTGCATAGCACTGAAGAACATTCTATATTGCTTTTGCCTTAAGGTTTTATCTGATTCTCCCTGGTTTGGTTCACGGGAGGAGGGGTTGCATTTAAAGAAAACAGACTTGAAAGCTACACTGAGATAAAAAGGATGCAGAGGAGATGCTGCTGTGCTCTTTTTCTTCTTGTTGTGTGTTGTGTCGTTACAGTCGTGACCGACCCTTCGTGACTCCACGTCCATGGAGTTTTCTTGGCAGAGATACTGGAGTGGTTTGCCAGTTCCTCCTCCAGGCGCCTGGTATTCCCTGATGGTCTCCCATCCAAGTACTAACCAGGGCCGACCCTGCTTAGCTTCCGAAATCAGGCGAGATTGGATGTACTTAGGGCATCTAGGCAGCTTCTTTTTCTTCTTACTAAGCATCAACTCAAAACAATCTCCCCCACCTTATCCCCCTCCACAAGGGCTCTTTGTACCTTGTGGGGGAGAGGCAAGGAGGCAAGAGGGGGGGGAGGGAATAAGTTCAGCTGCTCTCCTTCCCAATGAACTCTTTGCTCTCAGTGAAAGACTCAGCTACTCCCCTTCTCCCTTTTTAGTTGTGTTTGTGAAAAGCATAACACATCCTAGTGTGATACAGTATGTATTTAAGGTTTTGATACAGTCATTCAATGGACATAAGACCCTCTCCACTTTCACCTGGAAATGCTGGACTGTGCAAAGTTCTCTCTCTCTCTCTCTCTCTCTCTCTCTCTCTCTCTCATTAGTGCATTAGTCAATATAGTTTTGGCTGCAGTGCTTAATCTTCCAAAGAAAACAGGCCTGGCAAGGGTTTCCCAGGGCAGCATGTTCCTCTGAGACGTGAAAACACTAGGAGGCCTTATAATCATGGGTACCCTTTGGAAAGCCGTCCTCTTTTCCCAAACAGAGATGGCATGCCATCCCATGCCACTGGCTGAGATGCACCAGATCCCAGTGAGCAGGAAAGTGTGCCCCGGTGGAAGCAAGCAGATTACGAAAGGGTACTTGTGTGGTATAAAGATTGTGGGCAAGAGCGTTGTCAGAAGAACTGAGGAAACAGATGGTTGAATGGGGGAGGGATTATTTATTTATTTATTTATTTGTTTGTTTGTTTGTTTGTTTGTTTGTTTGTTTGTTTGTTTGTTTATATACCAGCCATCTTCTAGAGTAACTCAGGGCAGTTTACAATCAAAACAATATAATAAAGAGAGAGAGAAAAGGAAAAAAGTATATAAAAAGAATTGATTATTGTAAGGCAATGAACAATATAAAATAACATAAAATACTCAGCAAGACGGTTGAATAAAATAAGAGGGGGGGAAATAAATTAAAATTAAAATTAAAGGTCACCAGGATTAGCAAGATTAACAAGATTCTTACTCAGTTGTAGAGGAGGCTACATACGTTGAGGTGAGGATGCCAGCCCCCCCACCTCCTTCTGTCATGGCACATGAAAAAAGCAGCTGGCTGAAAAGGAAGGGGCTATACATGGATATAGTAAAAGCTAAGGGGCATGGTGCAAGAATATGGGTGGATTGGGTGGGAATTGGTGTGTCAATGTGCCCCACCAGTGATGGAGGGAGGCAAAAGTTGTGCAACTGTGAATCACAACTTCTACTTTCCCATCTTATAGGAGGATGCCCCCCCCCAACCAATGCCCGTTGAGGATGTACATATCCCATCAGGTCCATGGCCAGTGATGGGCACCGTCGTTCAGCTTCTGTGGGTGGCAGCAGGTTGAGGAAGGCAATGGGAGAGAGAGGAAAGAAAGGTGTCCTTTTTCTCTATCCACCCCGGTCCACAAGCAGTGTTATCATGGGCAAGTGTCAGGACTGAGCCCAAGGGCATCAGGTTTCCCACCCTTACCTTATAAATTATTGCTCTCTAGTGATTGCATTGAGGACAGCTGGTTCATTATCAAAACAATGCAGGGGAGGTGAGTCTAGATTCAAAGGAAGCATTGTGGAAGACTTTCTAATTGGTAGTGACCAGTGTGTCCTTCCAAGAATGACCGGTAACACAAGAAGGAGGAGGTGGTTTCATCAAGACCACAGAAGAGCAGGCCACTCAGTTCTCTCTTGTGCCAGAGTCCAGGTCTTGACTTCTCCCCTGCTTGCTGTTGACATTTTAAGAACAAACAAGCATGAAAGGCAAACATACATATTAATTTATAGGGAGAGAGGCGGAAATACAGAAGAGCCTTTTTCAAGGAATGTACTTTTCACTGCCTAACACTGTCCTGGAGGTGCAAACTAGATGCATTTTCACTTTTACTGTGTAAACATTCCCCTCCTCAGTTCCTGTTCAGCAGCAGGGGGCTATATGCAGAGTAGCCTGTGTTTATACCATGGGTGCAGAGATGAAGCTGGATGGAATCCATGGTGTGGGATCACCACCCCACATGGGGTTGAAGTGGCAGTGTGTCAATTGAAGTCAGGGTCCTGTAGGATCCCTTCCCAATGGATCTGTGTGATAACAATGCCCAGTGGTACCTCGTATAATGAATTTAATTCGCTCTCTGAGGCAATGTGTTATCCAAAAAAAATTGTTATCTGAAATGCGTTTTCCATAGGAATGAATGGGAAACCGATTAATGTGTTCCGGAGCCTAGGAAAATGACACAGACACCTGTTTTTTTTGTTCAAAACTTTTTATAAAGTGCACTTTAAAGGTACAGATGTGATGCAGCCCAGGATAACTCTTTTTTACTGATACATGCTGGAAAATCGTTATCCAGGGCAGCCCATAGGGAAAATTCGTTATCCGAGGGAGCCCTATACCTGGAAATTGCGATTTGTTATCTGAAAAATTCGTTATCAGGGGTATTCGTTATTCGAGGTATTACTGTACACACACACCTGCCCTTAGACAGCCACTAACTCTTTGGACTGTCTCCTGCTTATATTTTTCCTACTCAGTTTTCCCCTTTGGATAGGGAAGAATCCAGGGATGAGGAATCAAGTCGCAGAACTCATGGTCAAGTCAAACTTAAGTCATACAGGTGACCCAACTTAGACTCAACTTGGGGGAGTTGTTTTCAGTTAGTCTTGACTCATGACTCTGCACTCACCACTCCCCTGCCTTTTTTGTTTGGAGAAAAGTCTTGTTTATAACAAGGACTCAGACTTGGAGATTTGGGACTCGGGACTTTGTACCAAAGACGTGGGCTTGGGCTTGGGACTCGGACCTGCTTGGGTGCTGCTTGGCTTTCTGGGCTCCAGTCTTAGGGCCTAGTCCCACTGCCAGAATAAACCAGGAGAAAATGGGGACCAACTGAAAAATGGATCGTGTTTTCTGATGAATTTGGCCCATTCATCAAAATTTGTTGATTCCTATTCATCATAAATGGAGTCACACAATGAATATGAATTGACGAGCTTTTAGCAAATTTTGATTCATTAATTGATTGGGCTGTAAAATGCCCCCAGGGGACTTAAAAGCATCAAATATGGATGGAAGATGGATATTGGGAGTTTTGATGTCTGAGTTATGCACTCCCAAATAGTCTCTCCCTCTCCCTAAAGACTCCAAACTTGCAGAGAAGCTTCTTCTGACTCTCCTCTACTTTCTCTCTAAGTTTAGTGAAGATTGGGTTTTCAGACACTTGAGAAAATAGCCAGACATAGGTATGCCAAAGAAAGAATTCCAAGAATGAGTGTGTTTAAACAAAGGAATTAGACCAGATAAGGGAAATCATAATCTTAGGGATAGGTCTTGGCTTCCCACCTTTACAAACAGTTGCTCCACCCCATCCAGTGTAGTTTCAAAACAAAGCACAGTTTTGGGAATGAATGGAGCATCCAAATAACTAGGGATACAAGTATTTTGAGACCTCACTCCATCTATGAGACTATCCAGAGACTTAGTCAAAACAGTTACAAGACTCATGGCACTTTATAAGACTAACAAGTTGTACTTGGCATAATTTTTGTAGACTGAAGGAGTCCAAGAAAGCTTATGCTAAACAAGATTTGTTAATCTTTAAGGTGTCATCGGACTCCTTGTTGATTTTTGCTCTGAGGAATAGTTCTATTTGGCACTTCTGAACCTTTGCAAGATGAAATGTTAACATGAGTGAGTTAGTGGCAGAGAAAATTTGGGTCCATTGAAATGAGCAGCATCGGCCATTTATGGCAACTAATTTTCTGAGCAGTTAAAATGGATGGTCAGCAGGATCCGACTGAACTAAACAGTCTCAGCTCACGGGGCATCTGCTTTGTTGCCTTAATGTGTTACCAGCTTTGGTCAATCCTGTATCCTGCCTCCTTAAGAAGAAATCCGGGGAGACTCCTATGTTAGCAGGCTGTGAGAAATCTACAGAAGCATATGCTGGCAATCTGAATTAGGAGCACTTGGGCTGCATCACTATACAGTATAACGGTACTGTCCAACTTTGAACAGGCCGAGGTCTACTTTTTCTGGCCCAAAGTGCCCTAGGGCTACTACACTAAAACCTCTACTTACGAATTTTGTCAATTCCAAGCACATGCTTGTAAGTAAAAATCTTTGTTAAGTAGAGCAGTGGTTTCCCATAAGACAATGTATAGCATACTTGTAAAACTTCAACATATTATTGAGGATTCCTATTTCAATTTCAGGAAGAAGTTTGTCTAGGCCAGGGCTGTCCAACTTTGAAGAGGCTGAGGTGCTAATCATCTGGCCGGCGGGGTGGGGGGGGGAGCAGAGGACTGTGACATGGCCCTTGAGCTGCCCTGCTCACCTGAGACAATGGCAGACCCAGAAATTTGCTGGGGCAGTGGTGGTCCTTGGAATGCGGGAGGGAGGGGTGGAGAACTTATTCCCCTCACATTTTTATTGATGGCTGGCGGGCTACTTTTGAACCCTTCGCGGGCTACTGGTAGCCCCCGGTCTACCTGTTGGGCAGGCCTGCAGTATAAGAATCAAGGAAAGACCTCGTCTATTCATTTATTTTTGAAGTTTCTCCCAAGTCAGATGTTCCTTTCTATTCCAGGTGCTTTTTGTAAATAATATCAACTGAAACCAGCCCTTTGAATTACTGTTTCTCACATTCAAAAGCCAAGTTGAATGACTCCATGTGGTCACCTTGATAGAGTTCAATAGGATCAGATCACGGAGATTTCATTACCAAAACCTGAGACCAAGACATAGGCCCCTGTGATGTCACAAAGGTGGGGCAGCCAAAGATTGAGCACGTCAGCAGCACTGTTTCTGAAACAGCTGATTCTGGAAATGGGCACTAGGCACTCCTCTTGAGGTGAAGTCATGTCAAAAACACACACACACAAAAACCAGTGTTCATTGTATTGTCTAGTTTGTTCCTCTAGTCTGCAAGCTTAAAGGAGTATAGCCAAAGCCTGCCTTTTAAAGGTACAGAATGGTTGGACGAGAGCATAGCAGTGTTGCTTTTTTGTACTACAATTAGTATAATTATGTATAGTGCAATTAGAAAGTGTTAATTTATTTATTTATTTATTATTTATTTGTTAGATTTGTATCCCACCCATCTTCCCAGAGGGAACTCTGGGCGGCTAACAACGATAAAAAACAAGAAGTAGTTATTTAGGATACTCAATAAATAAATAAATGAATTTTTAAACATGCAAAGTTCCAAGCTCAGCCTAGCCCTTGCATGTTACTTGACACTTAATCATAAATTGAAAAATGGGTGCACAGATCCTTTGTTGCTGCATTCCTCAGTTTCCATGGGACCAAATATAAGAAACCACATGGAGTCCTGCAAAAGGGTGTATGGAAGCAACAGTTACCTCCCGCACAGTTTCATCCTCATCTGCCAGAACCCAAATGGAGATGCAGTCTCTTGCAGTGCGAGATGTGTTGCTACTTGTAAGAGTGCAATAACACTGTAAAGGTTAGTGTTGTTGCTGCTGTTGTGTCATTACAATCGTGATCGACTCTTCGTGACCCCATGTCTATGGAGTTTTCTTGGCAGGAATACTGCAGTGGCTCACCAGTTCCTACTAGTCTCTCCCCAATGATGGGATGGATCACAGCCCCCATCACTAGTATTGCAAGGTGGTCCTTGGAATTCCCACTTCCAGGTGCAATATTAGGAAAGGCTGAACTTGCACTTACCATTTTCTATCAATTTATCTTTTTAAAAACTGTAAGTTAGAATCCTTTTGTTGTTGTTCAGTAGTTCAGTCATGTACAACTCTTCGTGACCCCATTGACCAGAGCACGCCAGGCCCTCCTGTCTTTCACTTCCTCACGGAGCTTGGTCAAATCCATGTTGGTTGCATCTATGACAACCTCCAACCATCTCATTCTCTGTCGTCCCCTTTTCCTTTTGCCTTCAAACTTTCCCAACATCAGGGACTTTTTCAAGGAGTCCTTTCTCCTCATGAGGTGGCCAAAGTACTGAAGCCTCAGCTTCAAGATCTGTCCTAGGCCCCTGCTTCTCCATTCCAGAATTTTCTCTACTTACTGTATCATTAAAAATTGGATCAGTTTTGTAAAAACGTTTTCCCTGTAAGTTTGAATCTGTATGTGCACAACATAAAAGAGCAGCCTGGAAACACATGAGCCAATGTTTGACATCTAGATATTCAAAATACTGTGTGAGAAAGGAATACAAAGTAAAAACTGAACGTGTGGTTTTATTACATTTAAGGTTCTATTCTCTATGGAGCTTAAATATGTCTATCACATAGTTAACAATAATTGTCATTTTACATGTTTGATACACAGTACAGGACTTTAAAAAAGAGGCAAGGGAGTGCTATAAAAATTAATTTTCCTCAAAGTAAGTAATTGAATCTGCAGGACCATTAAAAAAAACTTCAACGGAGGGACACCAATAGGTCTCTTGTTAGAAGACCAAAAACATATTCCCTATATTAAAGAATCAAGAACTGGCACGGTTTTAATATATTTCAGATTTGATGCAAGATTAAAAACACAACTAATAATTTTAATGTCCTGTTTCAAATTAATAAATATAATATAAAAATATACACCACTTCATGAGAGGATGGATGGACTGAGTTTTAAGAGAAAGTTAAATTTCACTTTCAAACGTATGCAGGTATGTCTTTAAAGAAAGGATTTCTGTGTAGCTTCGGCTGGTCTTCCGGAAGAAGTCCAAACTAGTAAGAAGCTCGATATCACGCACCCGGGCAGTGTGCACTTTCAAGAGTTCTTCAATCCAATGGAATTCATCCTCAGCATAGTTCTGGAATTGAAAGACAACTTTGCTTAGATTATGAACTCCCACAAGGATGTTATTTCCATAATAATTTAAAGCAAAAGCAAAGCAAAAGCAAAAGTGTTCTGCTTATATACCGCCTCATATTACTTAAAGTAGTCTCTGGGCAGTTTACAGGTTTAATTACAGTATGCAGGCTACACATTGCCCCTCCTCTTCCCAGGAAGCTGGGTACTCATTTTACCAACCTCGGAAGGATGGAAGGCTGAGTCAACCATGAGCCTGCTGCTGGGGATTGAACCCCAGGTCGTGAGCACAGTTTAACCTGCAGTACAGGCATTTAACCATCTCTGCAGAGAAGAGTCATCATTTGTTGAGAGGAACTTGCAGAAAACTTGACTTTAAATACATTAGTACCTCAGTTTATGTGTGCCCTCCTCTACGAAGATGAGCAAAAATTTCGGAACAATTTTGTTCCAGTTAATGAGCTTTGTGTTATAAAATGAGCACTGGGGAACTAAGCAGTGGCAAGGAGCTAATGGCCACCAGCACCTTGCTGCCGTAGCCGTGCGGCCCTTGTTGCCCTCATGGCAGGCCCACACCCGGCCTCCAGTCCTTGCCGTGGGCCCAGCCTCTGGTTCGTAAATCGAAGCAAATTTACATTGTGCACTGTACTTTCATCATTTGTTCTGGGGCGAGGGGCCCCAGAACAAATCATCTAAGTTTCTATTGTTTCCTATGGGAAAATTTGCTTTGATTTACGAGTCTTTTGGTTTACGAGCATGTCTCCGGAACATATTATGCTTGTAATCCATGGTAATATTAGCGGTTACTTCATGTTCTTCTTTGTTCCACGAGTAGTTTTGTACCGTGACAGCGTTGGTCGCGATGACGTGGTTTTGTCGCTGTTTCAGTGTTCCCGTGGTCATGATAATTTGTCTCGTGACAAGTGTTACCTCACGGTCTTGTACTGTGGCAAACACTGAATTTGTCTAGCTTCCTTTTCCTTTTTTGGGATCTTGTTTTGGGATCTTGGTAGTGGGATCATGTTCCAACACTACATCCAACACAAAGACATCGTTTTCCACTACACCCACAGGCAGAAGCCTAGTCCCCCTCCCCCGGCCATATTTCATAGGTCTCCCCCTATTCCATTGCATCTGCTACCTTATGTTGCCCTTTTGCTCTGACTAAGAGGAGAGTTGCTTGGCAGATTGCAATGTGTATTCCTAAAAGTCAATGCAGTTGTTGCTGGTTCATCTAGAAAGTGTTCACAGCAGACAATATGCACGTGTCTTAATCAGTGCAGTTTTGCAGATAAATCCACAGAGGCACTGTGTAGCATTTAACAGCCCATTTGGTCTCCTCCATATCTGTTATTTATGTCCTTTACATATTGCTTCAAAGTGAAGATAAATTCTTATAAAACTTCCACCCTAATTTGAATTCTCTGTTAGACAGCTTGACATACATCTGTTCAATAGTCTGGATCTGTGAAGTTTAAAAAAGGGAGATGGTGATATCTATGACCTAAAAACTGATGGCAAATAGTTATGGTTAACTTTCCATAGGCCTTCTTCAGTTTCTGTGCTTTCATTTAGTGAAGAGCAAGGCCTGGGAAGCTGACATTTTCCGCAAAACACGCCAAGGAGAAGGGTACTGCTTGATCTATTCCCCATTGACTGTTTTCTGTTCAGTATCATGCTTCTCCTGTGAGCAACTGCATGATGGACTACCTATTACGTGACTTTTATATGAATCTACCATACATGATCACATAGACTTTGTGTTTCCAAACTCTGTGATTGCATTGACACTATGTTTTCAATGTTAATTTCCCTCACTCATAACTTTTACATGGAATTTTCACTCTCTCTTTAACTGCTTGCGTTCTTTTGTAGCTTTAATGTAATGTTGTCTTTTCATGCTGTAAGGTGTCCCTCAATCCCCTCTTCTCAATACTTGAATATGTCTTAATTCTACTGGACTATATATTGTGCCTCATTACTGTGAGCCACCTTGGGTCCTTTTCCAAGGAGAAAGGCTGGGGGAAAACACTCTAAAATAAAACAAAATAAAATAAATAAGTTGCATGGGGAAACAGTGGTCAGTTTGAGGGTAGCATTCTTAATGGAAAAAACAGCAAAAGAAAGAAACAGTTAAGTGAATGCTCTCTCTTTCCACTTAGGGCAAAACTATGGCAGGCTAAAATGAGCATCCAATCTGAAATAATTTATACGCACTTCATCACACAACAGATGCAACAAATACACTTAGGAGATAGAGTGCAAATAATTGCACTAGCCTGCTTTCATCCTTTCTCTCCCCTGCCTTGAAAAGAGCCTTTGTAAAACACAGTGTACTCTAGGGATTGTTATTAGTACTACTTACGGTGATTAATTATTATGAAGTAACATCTTCCTAAGTAAGTTCTCTGATGCATGTTAGTTTAAGTGGCTCAGCCAAAACCCTAAAGCAGAGACTGAAGCTCTGATTCCATCTTAAGTCAACAAAAGCAGATGTGGGTCTGATTGTCACAATGAACATCCTTGTGTAAATATGCTGAATAATAAGCATAGCTTGGAAAGAGAACGTGTAAGAGACCACAAAGTATTTATACCTTAAAGCTTTTCCATTCTGTTTTGAATATATTTAACTGAGTTTTGGTTAGGTGGTGTTTACGATTGTGGTTAGCATCTTTTACAGTTGTGGTCAGTATCTTTCATATGAGAATGCTGAAAGTTCTATACTTATATCATTTTATGTCATAGAACAGTAGCTAGAAAGTCCATCTAGCCCAGTCTCTGACCCAGTACAGATACAACAAAGGTAGAATTCCAGGTAAAACGTAAAGAAAGAAACTAAAGAAAACAAACATCTGGAAATTGAGTCATGGCTACTGGACTTCTTTTTTGAGAGATAGAAACGTTTCACTGTTCATCCAAACAGCTTCCGATGAAGCTCACCTGGATGACTGAGAACCTTCACAGACATAAAGAAAACAAAGGACAAAAATCATGGGGCACCTTAAAGACTAACTTTTACATTTTAATGTAAGGTTTCGTGGACACGTCCACTTCTTCGGACATATAGCAGGGTGGCAAACCAGATTCTCCAGAAGCTGAACATATATTATCATTGACCTTGCTCTGTGACACTGATGGGAGTAGAAAGTGCAGCAAAAAATGTGGGGAGTCACAGGCTTTCCACTCACCCACCTCCCCAATTCCAGCCTTTGTTTGAATTACTTCTGGTTGGGGAGACTACCAATACAGTAATACCTTAGTTTACAAGTACCTTGGTTTAAGAGTGTTTTGCAAGACAAGCAAACATTTCTTCTAAATTTTGCCTTGATCAACAAGCGATGTCTTCCAATACAAGCACTGGAACATGTGACATGATCACAAGTGAGCCAATGGTCTCTCTCTCTCTCTCTCTCTCTCTGTGTGTGTGTGTGTGTGAGAGAGAGAGAGAGAGAGAGAGAGTGTGCTGGATTGTGGGTGATTGTCTGGAATGTTCCCTCTCAGGTAAGCCTCAAAGGCAAAGGGAGGAGAGAGGAAGGAACATCTCCCTTGTACCAGCCAGGAATGTTTTCAAGGCTGTGCTTTGAACAAGCGGACTATAAGATGGAGGACTCACAACTAGCTTTCTTCAGACTGATGAAGCTGTTTGGATGAGCAGCGAAATGT
Source organism: Phrynocephalus versicolor (assembly GCA_023846285.1). Taxonomy (NCBI): domain Eukaryota; kingdom Metazoa; phylum Chordata; class Lepidosauria; order Squamata; family Agamidae; genus Phrynocephalus; species Phrynocephalus versicolor. The sequence continues at coordinate 13,734,357 of JAHTLZ010000204.1, read as the reverse complement.
TTCTAATTTCTATCTCTCAAGAAAAAGAAGTCCAGTTGCCATGACTCAGCTTCCAGACTTTCTGCCTCAAATTTCTTGTATTCTTCATAACACATTGCCGTATTCTTCCCACTCATTTATATATTGAGTTGCAAGCATTTTGTTCCTGGTTTGAAAAGCATACAAACTTTTTGTTCATTTTACCTAATATGAACTCTTATTGATGCATCTTACCTCATGTGAAAATGTTAAACAATTTAGGCATCTCTTCCCTTAATTAAACTGTGGTTGTGTATAAGCAAGATTTTATTAGGATCAACCACTAGCACAAAATAGCAAAGCAAAAAGTGTTTACACATTTTTCTACTTATTAAATGAACTTACCTGTTCTCATTTTTAAATACAGTAGTACCTCAAGTTACAAATTAATTTGTTCCTTGGGACACTCTGAAAATTTTTCTAACACAGATTCAAATGGGGTGCAATGCACCCTGGGAATTGAAGTCTTCTGCAAAATTTTTGTATCTCAAATTTTTCCATAGAGAATTTTCATAACTTGAGTTTTTGTTGACTTTTTTTTCAGATGAAAGTCCGTTTTTTTAAGATGGACTTCCTTCGTAACAATTTTTTCATTACTCGTATCTCAAGGTACCACTGTATATACACAGTTTTCTGGACACTTTATTTCTCTAAAATACTCCCTAAGCCTCCTAGTTGTATGCATTCTAAGGCATTGTAACTCCTTTTTTACAACTGCACAAGTGACACAAGTGCTGCTTTATTAAGACTATCAAAGCTAACAGATTTATTTTCCATCTCTAATTGATTCTATACCCATTTTGGAATTTGTCCCACCCCCTTTACGTACTTTATCCCAAAAAGGCTTTTTTAAGTTCTGAGAACTGCACCATGTGTATAGGAAATGCAAATCAAGACATTAGCTAAAATCCTGCTTTGCAATAATGCAAAACATGTATCTTACAGAAGTGAATAAATCTTCACTAACATTATATGTTCCATGCCAAGTCATATGACTCAGTTTGCAACAGATAATGTCTGCAGATAAGTCTGCTGAAAAGTTATGCCTCTGAAGTATCAGTGTAACAGGATTTCAGCCATTATTTACATTTTTGTCCCTGCATATTCATTTTACAAGAGAAATGGCACCTGGAATCCATTTGAACTTACAGTGCAGCTTTCATCATTGTCAGGCCGGTGCGGGATTATATATGACAGAACAGACAGTGGTCCGTCACATTTGTCTGCTGGTTGAGTGAAGTCTAAACAACTTGTTATAATACTGTAGTAATGGGTGGGAACTGGGGTGGAACTTCCTTCCACATACCTAGAAAAAGAGGAAGGATTTTTAATATCCATTGAGAACCATGTTGGGGAAGTTTTTCAACTCCAGGACAGGACTTATAGAGAAGGAAAGGAAATATATTCACAGAAAATCTTAGATCAAAAGAGATGAGAAATTATAGCCTGCTATGTTTTTATTTCCCCAACACGCTATGAACTAGAAATCAAAAGTGTATTGTCAAAATGTAACAAAGAGCTTTTAAACATCCTTCATAAGTGCAGCCAACTCTGGTGTGCTGAGGGATGTTCATGAGTTTCAGCAATATCTTGGCTTCTCAATTCAGTGAATATTGCCAAATAAATAGACATGCTGGCAGAAGTTGCTCAATTTGGGCCTGGATATAAATTTCCTTATATAAGTGCTAGAAAGACTCCAGATTTTCCCCCTGGTTTGGATTATAATCCCAGCCAGAGATAAATTCTGAACAGTAAACTGGCATTATTTTTAAAGGTTTTCCAGGAGCATTTGTATGACTGCATCTCCTTAGGGTGGTAGTTCTTACCTTTCTTATTACCACGACAAAAGCCAGGCACACAAAAGAAATATGCAACTGGAGGTAGGAATACATGCATGGAGTGGAAAAATCAATAGATGGCTTCTAAAACTAGATTGGCATAGAATAGTAACCTATGGTAGAGCTTTTCTCTGATGTAATTATATTCAGAAGAATTGATTGGAGCATGAGGGAGGGTTTTCACTAGTTGAGGAACCCTTTTGAAAGGGGAGCAGTTGACTCCCTCCCAGGTTTCAGGACTGAAGTACTTTCCACTATGTTCAACAAGGTTTAGACTCAATTGGGTATAAGATTTCAATTTAAAAGACCCTTACAGTTTTATTTTGTCTGGTGTGTCGTGCAAACCATCAAAGTCATAATCAAAGATTGGTCCACTTATAACATTGACTCCATTCCGCTCAATGGCATATCTCTTCACCAAAACGCGTTGAAAATAATTCCACACCTCTGTTGAGTAGAGAAATAGAGAGGATTAGCTAAAAAGCAAATAGAGGAGGTAACATGTAAACAGTTTTAGCAAAATCCATTTTTGTTGTATCATTCTTTATGTGGCCAAAATTATACAATCCACACATAAGGGGAATACAATTGGCAGCTATGGGGGCTTTCAAAGGGTTGTACATGAATGAAGAGAATAAGTTTAAGAAAAAGACATCCTGCCTTTCAATAACCAAGTGAGAAATGAGCAGTGGCCTGCCTGATTCTTGTAGAAAGATGATTAGGGACAGAGAGAATGCAATGGAATTATATTGAATTCAAACAAAAGTGCTTCATACTACAACTTCTTGTTGAACCCTCTATTTGTGAGCTACAAAAGCAGTTTCAAGGCAGAGGTTATGTAGCTGGGAATACCTTTCCCTGATTCTCACTGACTAAGGGCTTGTCCAGATGGGGTCATTTGGAAGGATTAAATCAGGCATGTCCAAACTTTGGTCCTCCAGATGTTTTGGACCACAACTCCCACATGCCTTTGTCATTGGCAATCTAAGTTTAAAATTCTGGGAGTTGTGGTCCAAAACATCTGGAGGGCCAAAGTTTGGACGTGCCTGGATTAAATTGACACTTAAAGATGTTCTTATCTTCTTCAGTGTGGTCTGTTTTATCTTACTCAAGTGATCCTTCCATTCACAGCTGAGAGGCGTATTCTCCCATGACAGGGATCTAGAAAGGTTTTTGGACCCACCAGTTTATTCATGAGCAAGGTTGATCTGGCTTACTCAGGCATCAGTTTACTTGTGAGTAAAGAGGCAGCGTGCCATTGTGATACCACGATCAAGGGGAAAACCATTGGGATGAAGGGTGGGGAGGCAGAAAGGAGGTAACATTCTCTCCCCCCCACACACTTTCTCATCACCTTTGCTGGGGCTGCATGGAGGAGCCCATGCAATCAACACAGCCCTGCCTTTTCTTGCAACCATCATTTAGCTTGTTGGTGTAACTTTCTTTTTTATTATTAAATAAAGTGGCATATCAAAAGAGCAGTGCATCAACCTATGGTATTAGAACTGTACCACATCAGTTAGATCAGTGGTTCTCAACCTGTGGGTCCCCAGATGTTCCTCAACTGCAACTCCCAGAAGCCACCACCACTTGCTGTGCTGGAAGGGATTTCTGGGAGTTGCAGTCCAGGAAATCTGGAGACCCACAGGTTGAGAACCACTGAGTTTGATCATCAGAAGAAGATGACAAAAATAGAAGTGGTTCCTCCACCCTCTCTTTGAATACCGCAACCCATCTAATATATCACAGGGTTGTCACCTCAGATGATGCTGTCCATTGTTCCATTTGGATATGAACTAGCCATCCATACAGGCTGCACAAAGGGATAATTAGGAGCATGTGGAATCATACCCCCCCAAAAAAAATCCAGAAGGCTCCAAGTGCCACAAAGGAGCAGGGCAGCTCTTAAGGGGGCAGATGGATCTCTCTAATTAGAAACACGGGTGGCTGACGCAATTGGGTTCAAACCTAACCTTATCCAAAGGGATCGCCCCAACAATCTATATATCTGTCTAGACAGGCCCTAAAATCGCCAAGTGGAAGAAACAGCTTTGTTGGCCCTTGCAGTTTCCTCAATTTCCACACTTTTACTGCCTCATTGGTGATTCCAGTTCCCTTCCATTACAGGAAGAAAAAAAACCCTATACTTAGCTATCCTGTTGTTTTGAGCACTGATGCAATGCTGGATCACCCTCAGTCTTAGGTATCTTGTACAGGTTCAGTGTGAAACAGCAGCCCAAGAGCCCCAGAAAGCAACATACTACTCCTTAGGCCAGTGGTGGCGAACCGTCAGCACTCCAGATGTTTTGGACCCCAACTCCCAGAATTCCAAGCTTGTATTGCTAATGACAAAGGACTGTGAGAATTGAGGTCCAAAACATCTGGAGTGGCAAAGGTGCACCATCACTGCCTTAGGCTATTTGAAAGGCATTAGTCAACGCTCTCTACAGCCTAATCTTCCATTTGAATTAGGATTTGCTAGGAGACCAAGATCAACAATGACAATTAGATATCAAAAGTGGACATCCTATACCTTTGAAAGCATACTGCATCGTATTTCATCATTGTCTAAAATAAACAGACTCATCAGGAACTGTATATTAGTCCACACTTCTCTAAGTATTTCATAACCATGTGGCTAATATTTAGTCATTTCTATTGCTAAAATGAAATATCTGACCATATTATGCTACTGTGATTATTCAAACTAAATATTACATTCTGTAGCACAAAAATAGTCCTTTTGGAGTCATGTGGTATAATCAATGTATCTAGATTTACCATGTATGTGTTCTAAGATAAACATGATATTAAAATGAAGAAATGGTTTTTTTCCTCTTTCAAAGGAGAATAAAATACCCAAGATAAACAAATTACAGGGTTCTGGTAAATGTATTTTATTTTTCCTAGAGGAGAAAAAGTTTTCCTGTTTTGTTCTTTCATTTTCTCCTGTTAAGTCAGGCCATAAACAAAGGAAATACACAGTGCCACTCTGAAGCTGGCATTGCCATGGGTACTTCATAGATATCCCATTGTTCTCTCCCTGAAAAACAACATGGGTTCCTGTTTTGTTTTCTGCCTGACTTTATGCATGTACGCAGGCACACATTTGCACAATGGTGGTACCTTGAGACTCCACTTTTAAATCATCCTAGCTAGATGGATTCCACCATGTGTTGTACGCTATTTATTTTTTTAAGGAGCTTAAAATTTTCATAATTCACAGATGGTCTAATCCACTTTTTACAGAAAACAACGGACACCAAATTATTTAACAGAACACCTTAAGTGTTAATGATTTAATATTATTTGCTTATTATAACATAAATATGGGTCAAAGCTCTAGCTATTGTTGGACTACAATCACCATGATCCAGCTATCGGGTACAATTCAAGGTGCTGACCTTAACCTACAAAGCACAAAATGGCCTGGGACCAAGCTACCTCAAAGATCAAATCTCGCAGTATGAACCAGCTCAGGTGTTAAGGTCATCAGGAGAGGCCCTTCGCTCCATCCCACAACCCTCACACATACGTCATGTGTGCAATATGCTGATGATACTCAGCTCTACCTCTCGTTCTCCACCAATCCAGGTGAGGCAGTTTCTGTTCTGAACTCGTGTCTGGACCAGATAATGGACTGGATGAGGGTTAACAAATTGAAACTCAATCCAGACAAGATGGAAGTGCTGTTAGTGGGTGCCTCGTCAGACAGGCTAGAGGGCCACTTCCCTGTCCCGGATGGGGACAGGGTCTGTAGCCTGGGGGTGCTCTTGGACCCCGGTCTAACTCTGGAAGCCCAGGTGGACTCAGTGGCCAGGGGTGCCTTTCTCCAGCTGCGGAAGATATATCAGCTGCGCCCCTACCTAGATGAACGGAGCTTTATGACAGTTACACATGCACTGGTAACATCCCGTATTGATTACTGTAATGCGCTTTGTGTGGGGCTGCCTTTGAAGATGGTCCGGCGATTGCAACTGGTTCAGAATCGTGCTGCACAGCTGGTGAGTGGTAGGGCCACCAAGGAACACATCACGCCGATTCTCTATAACCTTCACTGGTTACCAGTTGCTGCCCGAGCCCAATTCAAAGTGCTTGTTTTGACATATAAAGCCCTAAACAGCTTAGGACCTAGATACCTGAAGGACCGCCTCCTTCTATATGAACCTATCCGGCAATTAAGATCTAGTCAGGGAGCCCTCCTGAAAGAGCCATCCCTTAAGGAGGTGAAGGGGGTGGCTTGCAGGAATAGGGCTTTTTCAACAATTGCCCCCAAACTATGGAATGCCCTCCCAAATGAGACTCGCCTAGCGCCAACGTTAATAACATTTCGGTGCCAGGTAAAAACCTTCTTGTTCCAGAAGTTTTTAAACTAATGATTGTGAGTCCTGATGGCAATTTTAGTGATGTGTTTTTAATGTATCATATTTATTGCATTTACATGTTTTTATTGTTCTAATTTTGTTGTATTTTGGTGTTTTAATTGTCAATTTTGATTGTGAGCCGCCCAGAGACCTTTGGGTAGTAGGCGGCATACAGGCTATATAAATAAATAAAATAAATAAATAAAATGTGGAAACCCATGAGAGGGCCTTCTCTGTTGCTGCTCCCAGACTTTGGAACTCCCTCCCACTGGAGGCCAGGACTGCCCCGTCTCTTCTGTCTTTCCAGAAGCAGGCAAAGATCTTCCTCTTCAGGGAAGCTTCCCCCCAAATGACTCATTACCTATTATGTCACTTTTAGATGTATTGCCATTCATGATTGCCTTGACTGATCTCTTAAGAACACCTGTGTTTTCCATGCTAGTTTCCATCCCTCAAAGTGGAATTTTTCTTTTTTTCTTGTAACTGTCTGTGTGCTCTTTTTAGTTTTAATATTGCCTTTTAGTTGCTGTAAGATGCCTCTTCTAATTCCCTGTTCTTAAACTTGAATATGTCTTAGATGTTCTGGGCTGTATATTGTCCTCCATTATTGTGAGCCACCTTGGATCCTTTTCCAAGGCGAAAGGCGAGGTAAAAATACTCAAAATAAATAAAATAAATATAAATAAACAAGGCACACAAAATCAAGAGGGACTATGGTGGTTACTTCACATCTTGTTTTGTCTCTGTAAGTGCTGTGCTTCAGGACAGTACAAAAAGTCTTACTTTACATCCATTGTGCAACATCTGAAATTTGTCTCGACCCCACACCCCTGGAGCGGGATCAGAGTGTGACAATACTGTACCTGGCACTGCGTTGGGGTATTTGCTTGTCACGGTTTGTTCCCGGTTCCTGTTCTGAGACAAGGGACCCTGTGGTAACAATTGTCATGCAACAACCAGTGTCCACCTAGTGGTCAATGGCTGAAGTGGCATTCGACTTTAGTTTCCCTATGGGAAACACCATGCAGCGCAAATGTTTATTAAACAAAGTAAATCCCAGAAGACCAGTAAATTGAAATATCGGAAAAGTTTTATTTACGATATTTTTAAAAAGGATTAAGAAAGCAAGACAAATTCAGAATTTGTCACGGAACAAGACTGTGATGTATCAGTTGTCACGAGACAAGTTATCACGACCATGGGAAAACGGAAACAAGGACTAAACAGGGACAAAACCACGTGATCGCGACCAACGTTGTCATGGTACAAAACTAGTCGCGGAACAAGGAAGGGCGTGAAGTAACCATCTATGTTCTCCATACCTGTGGCAAATCAAGAACGCCACACAACCCACTTGGGGTGGCAAGGCATGGGGGCATCCTGGCAGGGATTTGCTTTGCATACTTCTTACAAATACAGGTGAACAAGAAGCCAAGTTTTTGTTTAAATTGTAAACTGCCCAGAGTTCTATTCGGAAGATGGGCGGTCTAGAAATATAACAAATAAATAAACACAAATAAATAAAGCATATCCTAAAAACAGGGTGCTTACTTTTGAAGGCAGGATACATTGGAACTACATTTGTTATCAGAAAAGCATCATATTTCGCTTCTGCTGAGGAACTGAGTTCTGAAAATAAGAAAGAGAAGACGTTGATGTGTTTACTCGAAAATATTTACGTGAGCATCCATGTGAAGGCAATAACCAAAGAGTGTAGCTACACAGGGAGAAGCACTGGGTTTAATTAGCGTGCTTCAATTTTGTAAAAATTCTGTCTGCTTCCACTGATGAAATCGCTGTAGCCATCCAAACCAATAAGATAATCAACTATCGCCTTGCAAGAGTCAACAACACATTTCCGAATCTTGCTTCTTGCACCTTGTCCCTTAGAACCACAGAATCATAAAGTTGGGAGGAACCTACAAGGCCATCAAGTCTTTGACACAGGGATACAAATCAAAGGCTACCTGCCAAGTGGTTGCCCACATTTCTCTTGAACGCCTCCAGTGCTGGAGCACTCCCCACCACTAAAGTTAACTGGTCCCATTGCTGGACTGCTCTAACAGTTACAGAGTTTTTCCAGATATTCAGCAAAAAGCTGGGTTCTCGCAACTTGAACCCACTGTTGTGCATCCTGCACTCTGGGATGACCAAGAACAGATCATGCCCCTCCTCTCTATGGCAGCCCTTCAAATCTTTGAGAAGTACTAGCATATTGCCTCTCAGCCTTCTTTCAGGCAGGTCCAAAGTTTGGCCCTCCTGAGGTTTCGGACCACAACTCCCAGAATTCCAAACCTGTATTGCCAATGGCAAAGGACTGTGGGAGTTGTGGTCCAAAACATCTGGAGGGCCAAAGTTTGGACATGCCCCCAATTCTTTCCATCTTTCCTCACAGGGCTTGGTTTCCAGCTCCATGCTGATCCTTGTGGCCCTTCTCTGAACTTGTTCCAGTTTGTCAGCATCTTTCTTGAACTGGACACAGGATTCAAGGTGAAGCCTAACCAGTGTTGAATAGCCCCTTCACACACACACACACACACACACACACACACACACTTTATGCAGTAGCATAAAGAGTTCCCAGCAGTTTGAACTCTTTTGTTGTTGATGATGTTGACACAGTGCTACTTGGAAAGGCTCAGCCTCCCTCGCAGGGAGGGGCTATGCCAGAAGAGGGCAGAAAGGTAAGCATCTCTTGATGCAAAATTAATAGGGACATTTATCTTAAAGAATGACCAGGAATGGAAGGAGAACAGACTGCATTCGTGTAAGCCAGAAAAGACTGGGTTGGAGGGGTGGGGTGGGGAGGAGGATTCTAGCTGGATCCGTTCAAAATAAACAAAAAGCCAATTCTCTTTCTGTTCTGCTCTCATTCCTGACACTGCATTGCAGCTCATGTCTCCAAACTGTCTGTATACCAATGAATTTGGCTAATGTACATCACACTTGTGTTGCACATTCTTGTTAAGCTTACGTGGCGGGAAAAGGAATCCATAGGACATTTGCCGGTCCACTCTGTAGGCCGTACAACTCTGACTATTGCTTGGAGAAACACGGAGGTCAGGCCTTACACAGTTAACCAGCTGTTCTGGGACACCAGACACCTCAGCCTGCATTGAAAGAAGAAGAAATAAAAGTTCCTTTGTTCTTCAGGTAAACAACAACCCACATGCATCACCTAAGAGAATGTAAATGTCCCCGTGAGAGCTTAAATTTTTGTGAACCATTATCAGGAGATCTAAGAAAGACTAAATAAAAAGATGAACCTCAAGAAACTAAAAATCCAGTCACAGATGTGTCCGGTTTCTCCGACAAACTACTTTCCGTGAAATGAAGTAGGAAGAGGTAGATAATAGATTGTAAGAAATGTTTGCAGACAGCAAAATGAATGTTTTCATTTGCAAGATATAGGAAATGAGCATTCTGAATTCAGTTGCAAAAACTTAGTTACTGAAGTATGCCTATAAAGTTGGTATTGCAACATTCTACGTCACGATTACTTGCAAATGAATTCTTCCAGTAGTTCCATTACTTCCACATTTTATCAAATTTAGAGCTGAACTACATGTTACCTCTATTACTAAGGTGGGAGGTAGCAATCTATCTGCTGTCTCAACCTGGTTTGTGGATATTCGTTTGTTTTTTAATCCTACTCTCAAGGCCAAGGTACAAAGAATTGATGAGGTGCTTGTGTATTTCTGAATATTATGCTCACGAGAATGTAAGAAAATAAGAAGAACTCTGGTGGATCAGGCCAAGGGCCCATCTAGTCCAACTTCCTGTACCTCACAGTGGCCACACCAGATGCCTCTGGGAACACATGAAACAACTAGACACCTACCTCCTGATACCACTCTCCTGCATCTGGCATTATGAGGCACCCTCCTTTTATGTCTGGAAATAGCACATATCCTATCATGGCTTGTAACCTGTGACGGACTATTCCTTCAAAAATTGGTCCAATCCACTTTTAAAGGCATCTAGGCCAGATGCCATCACCACATCCTGCTGCTAGGAGACTCAGATATTGAAAAAGTTCCTTTTTGGGATTGTAACTTCCAGAATTTTCCAACTATGGGGACTGTGTTGCCTGGAAGGTTTCTGGAGCTGAAATCTAAAAAAGTGAACCTTTACAAACTCCCCAAAATGTAAGCATACTCTTAGACCAGCACTGCATCTGCAAGTCAAATGTTTATTTTTCCATTATCTTTATACTTCCCTCCCTTGCCTCGTTCTTTTCTTCTTTTGTCCAACTGCAAGTTTAAAGCTGTTCAGGATAGGGTCTGACCTCCATTTTTGTATCATTCAAGAATACACCACCAACAGAGATATTTCTATGCAAATTAACTATGCTAAAGAAATCTCTCTTGAGTGACAATTTGCTGTCTTGGAAGCAGTGTTTTTATGACTTGGCAGTAGCAGAAACCTCCCCAAATTGCAAACAGAACGCTGTAAACAAAAAGTGCTCCTGCTGTGAGCCTCAAGATGTTCTGTTACTTATCTGAGGAAAGAATTATTAAGTGGGGGGGGGGAATGGAGCCGTGTGGTCCATGGATTAAAATAAGAGTTGAGCACTGGACCTCTGGAGTATATTTCAGACACAACTGGAGTCCACCAAGAATTTTTAATCCGAGTGGGTACTTCAGATTTTGGAATTTGGGGACAAACAATAAAGGCCTTAAAGCATCATGGCTAGTGAATACTGTATACTGAAGCCACAGGATTTGAAACTAACTAAAAATTCACAAAGGAGACTGCAAACATGAACAGCTTGAGGTATGATATCAGGTTTCACCCTTGAAGACATAAAATCAATACTCCCTTTCCCTCTTTATATACAAAGAGCTGACAGGCATTCCGGTGTGTTCTCTATTGTCTTAAGGGGCGTCTTTACCAGTTATTATGATACGAGATGCAAACTGATGTATTTTGTCTCATGTTTTTCTGAGTCACTTTGCTAACATTATTCCACATCTTCTCTATCCTCCCACCCTCACAAGGTTTTCAGGCAAACTTAGTGCACCTGCTTCGAAACTGTATAGGATGTCCAGAGAGGCATCAGGAATGTTTCACTGTAGCCACTTTCAAAGTCATGGTGGTGCAAGATACTGTATTTCGTTCGATAAAGAACAGCGGGACGGCCATAAAGGAGATGTTTATCTGCAAATGCAAAAAGAGAAGACAAAGAGCAAAGCAATTAGACACATACACATTGAAGTGTGTGTGTGTGTGTGTGTGTGTGTGTGTGTGTGTGTGTGTGTGTGTGTGTTTGTGTGTGTGTGTGTGTGTGTGTGTGTGTGTGTGTGTGTGTGTGTGTGTGTGTGTGTGTGTGTGCACTTGTTAAGGACCTTAACACTAAAACTACTTGTTTGGATCACAACCCCCACTTGGATTTTTCATTGGCTAAACATAATCCCATTGCTTTGTTTTGCAACAGGCAAACACGGACTTCCCTTGCAACTTGGATGCCTCAAGGCAGGATGTTCACACAGAATCATACTTCCGAAACACGAGCATGCTTCTAGTTTATGAGGACAAGTCATCCTTTTCATTTTGTTTGACCGCCAGATGATCGTGCACTAGACAACATCATACCAGGCCATGAAAAAACTCTTCATAGAGAGACTGCTCTGATCTCATAAGGAAATGGCCTCTTTCAGAAAGGGGCCTTCTCCCAGCAGGCTGTTCTATCTGGCAGCTTCTAAGTGGCTGTTCAAGGGGGGGGGGACCTTGTAACCCATTACAAGTCTATTTATGTAAAAAAGGAAGTAAGAGGGGGGAAGCACTACTTGATGATCATTGCTTAAAAGGCTCACTCAATTCATTTGATGAAATGCATTTTCATTACTAGCAATCTCTAAATAGATTATCTTTTTCATATTTTAATTGTCCAGAGTTGAGCTACTTTGTCTCATGTATGAACCCAAACCTTTACAATGGCAAGAATAACAAATTGCTGAACAGATGTGTGAAAGTTTCAGATGTGTGTGTGTGTGTGTGTGTGTGTGTGTGTGTGTGTGTGCATTAATCTAATGCTTGTGTATTGTCCCTCTCTCGCACAGTCACATAAATTCATCAGAGAACAAGGAAGAGACAGCCAGCCAGCCAAAACATTACTGTCTTAATTATTGGGCTTAATTTACTAACCTTACAATCATGAACTTACCTTCTGTTCCTTTGACATGAAGACGTCGATTGAGTTCATCCAATCTATTCTGTTTTTAAAAACAAAAAAACATACGAGATCGGCATTAAAACAAAGAACATCCTCTTATTTCCAATTTAGCAAATCAAAATGGACCCTTTCAAAGGGATTATTGAAAATATTTCCTAATTAGTGAATGCTACATTGTGCTAGTTTCTCGAAAAACACATGGCAGACTTTTCCAAATATGTCAGATCAAAAGGGAGTCCCAGAATTATCTCTTACGGTGCAAATAAACTGTTTCTTGGCAATTGCTCTAGAACAGTGGTTCTCAACCTTTGGGTCCCCAGATGTTCCTGTACTGCAACTCCCAGAAGTCTTCATCACTAGCTGAGCTGGCCAGGATTTCTGGGTGTTGCAGTCCAGGAACATCTGGGGATCCACAGATTGAGAACCACTGCTCTAGAGCTTCTTACTGTGAAGAAATTATCCTATTTCTAGAAACCTCTAATGTATAATTGCCCAGCAATCTTTCAAGTACCATAAATTTACCTTGTCATCACATGTGCACCCCAGATCATAGTCCGATGAAGGCGTCATAGCTACAGGATAGAGTGGCCTGGCCACTTCATCAGGCATGACTGGTTTATATGTACTGCTACGCAGTAGGTGATTTAAGCTTCCATGAGTCCCATTATTAGGGGCTGGCTTTAATCCAAGTAAATCTAGAGAAGGGTGTAAAAACAGACAACAAGCAGTTGTAAAGACAGCACATTTCATTTCAAATTTTAAACTCTAGTTTCCTGCTCTATTTTCCAAAACAGTAAAACCGAAAGGCAATTTTTTTTTCATCCTAAGTTTGATTCACTGATACAATGAATGAATGGACTAGAAGCTAGGTAATACATGCTTCCATACCCTTGTTTTTCATTATGATTTGTGGGTGTTCATATCCAGGTGCTTCCGGCAATAGGACGACGGCAAAGAGAAGAGAAACTTTTGCAGATATGACACCTCAGCTCTGGAATTCTTGGTCCAGCGGGGCTCATTTTTTGTTTCTGTTCGATCCAGTTTTATTGGGCCACTAGAATTTCATATTGTTCTTGTTTCTAGTCCCTCGATTATAAGGCTTCAAAATGGTTTCCTCTTTCAGGGCTGACAACTGTCACCACTTCTTCTGGCAGGGAGTTCCACAGACCATCGATCCTCTGGGTGAAAAAGTACTTTCTCTTATTTGTTTGAGATCTAGCACCCAAAACTTTCATGGAGTGCCCCCTAGGTTTAGTGTTGTGCAATAGGGAAAACAGGTTTTCCTTATCTACTTTGTCCATACCATGTATGATTTTACAAACTTCAATCAGGTCTTCCTCACAGGCAATGTAACGTGCGTGAGATGGTTTGTTCTTTAGTACAAGGTGTCTTCTATAGGGAAGCCCCATTTTCTCATATTATCATTTGATCTTCCAACCTCGGCGTGCAATCTGCTTAATGCTTTTCATATGGGCCAAGGTTGTTCTTGGCCAGGCAGTGGAGAGTTATGTGGTTCTGCCCAGTTACCCACTCATTCCTTGCTCACTTTCCATTGTTCTAGGGAAGTCTGTGGGGGCTGATTACAGGGAGTTGTGGGGGGGGGAAGGTTTTGAAGAAATGAGACCTTGATTTCAGTCTCGGCTTTGTGGTTGATGATTAAATAACATGTATGTTTCTGAGGATATCATTTTGACCCACTTATTTATTTATTTAACTGTATGTATGTATGTATGTATGTATGTATGTATGTATTAGATTTCTATACCACACCATCTAATGCTGCCTATGTCTGTGGGCACTCTACATTGCCTCTTCACAGCCACCTGTATTCAGGTTGAATTGCTATATTAGCACTTTGCAAAAAATTAGTGGGTTTTTGAATCACAGTTGGGGCACCTGGTCTCTAAAGGGTTCACCATCACTGCCCTAAGCACATCCAATCTCTCCTGATTTCGGAAGCTAAGCAGGGTCGGCCCTGGTTAGTGCTTGGATGGGAGACCACCAGAGAATACCAGGTGCTGTAGGCGCTTGGAGTCGGAACAGGCAAACCACTCCAGTATTCCTGCCAAGAAAACTCCATGGACATGGAGTCACGAAGAGTCAGTCATGACTGTAACGACACAACACAACACAACACAACACAACACACACACACACACCACCACCACCACCACCACCACCATCTAGCAACAAGGCCATTCTGGGCAGTGTACAAATAATTTAACAAACAAAACAAGAACAATACGCAATGTAAAAATGCAGCTAATAAGGAAAATAAGCATAACTAAATCAACAAGAACATCATAAAAATCACTCAAAGAACAGAGGGATAACTAAAAGAGAAAGGGAGGATTAAAGATCAGCGAATCAAGAAAGGATGAATTAATAGCCAGGGGAAAACCTTTCTGTATAGCCATGTCTTGAGAATTTTTTTTTTTTGAAAATTGACAGCGTAGGGGCCAGCCATTTTGTGTAGCAATTTCTCATTGGAATTTTGGTGGAAGAATGCCAGCTACCCAATACACCTTCAGCACTGGGGTTGGTTTAAGCACCCTGTAACCATTCACACTGTTTCATTTAAGGCCCTATCCACCTGCTTTGTGTGTTGTGATCTCTACTGAACTGGCCTCACCTAATCTCCTACTGAGTGACATAGGGATAGGGCAGAAGTTCTTAATGTGTGTGACTGGGCACCCCATCTTGTACCTGTTATTTTCCTCAGAATGTTGTTCCTAGCAAAAACTTTCTGTTTGGCATTAAAACAGTGATTCTTGAAAGTATGTGTTAACTCCCATTATCCCAAGTATTTGGGGGTAGCACGGTGTTCTAGCCTGACACCATTCCATGTCACCTGCAGAGTTGAATTTTAAGGCACTTTGGGTTCAACTAGCTACATCTGTATTATACAGTCACTAGATTCAGAGCCTTGTACAATTTTTTTCTCAACAGCCTCAATGTTTGGACTCTATGCAGCAATTGCCAGGTCATCAGCATACAGAAAACTCCTAGTTGCTTCTGGCAAGGGTTGATCATTGGTATATATCAGGGCTGTTCAACTTTGAACAGGCCGAGGTCTACTTTTTCCAGCCCAAAGTGCCTGAGGGCTACTACACTAAAACCTCTACTTACGAACTTTATCCATTCCAAGCACATGCTCATAAGTAAAAAAAAAATATAAGTAGAGCAGCGGTTTCCCATAGGAATGCATTGAAAACCATTTAATCCATTTTGGAGGGAACAGATTTCAATGCACCATAGCCCTTGAATTGCCCCGCTCACCTGTGACAGTGGGCTGGCAGACCCAGAACTTTGCTGGGGCAGTGGTGGTCCTTGGGATGGGGGAGGGAGGGGTGGAGAACTTATCCCCTCACTTTTTTATTGATGGCCAGCAGGCTACTTTTGAACCCTTTGTGGGCTACTGGTAGTCCTCGGTCTACCTGTTGTGCAGGTCTGGTATATATGTTAAAGAGTATAGAGGCTAGCATGCTGCCAAGCGTGAGTCAATTTCTTGGATTTCTCAGTTGACTATATTGTCCCTGGAAGTTGACATAGAACCTATGGTTTTCCAATAGGCAACATATATTTTTCATCAATTTAAAACTCTTTGTAATGTGCTGGACTTTCTTCTGCAGGGCTGCGTGGTTATCTATGAAGACTACACTTGTGATTTCCTTCAACTCAAAACCATCCTCTATGTGCTGTATTAAATTCAGAATTTGATCTGTGCCGTCTTTGCCAAATCTTAAATCAGCTTGCTGTAGTATAAACAGGAGTTCTACTACTGCAGTGGGTCAGTTCAGAATTAGGCTTTCAAATATCTTGCATAGGTGGCTGAAAAGGGATATAGGCTTACAGCTTTGGGGGTCTTCAGGTGGCTTGCCTGGTTTACGAGCAGCTATCACACGAGCCTTCCTATGTATCTTCCGTATCTGAGCAATATTCAAGCATTTATTGTAGAGAGGCTAAGACAATTACTGTATTGTTAAAGTGAAGGTACTTACCACACATAACATTGTAAAGTTCAATATTCTCAAATGGAGGTACTTTTGCCTTGTGCTTAAATGAAGGTCCATAGCCTATAAAGACTGTCTAATTGTGAAAAGAAAATAAATTGTATTATCCATTATTAGCACTGGCTGCGTTGTGTAACACTTTCTCACTAAATACAGTTCAACATACTTTTTGTATTACTTGGACAGAATCAAGCCTTTTTTAAAGAATAGAAAGAATAATTACATGCTGCCAAGTTGATTCCAACTTATATCAATCCTTCCCAGGATTTTCTAGATAAATAATAGTCAGAAGTGGTTTACTATTCCCTTCTTCTGCACACGTTCTGGGACTACACATCTTGCCCAGACCAGATACAAACCATCATGAAGGAATTAGCTTTAAAGCACATGGCAAATATCAGATGAAAAGTCTCAAATTAGACAGCAGCTCAGTAGAAGTCCAGAGGGTGAAGGAACACACACATAAATACGTATATACCTTACACTGCAAAGGGCTTGTCTGATAGAGAAATAGGCGTATAAGATAACACAGGAAAGAGGCAAACAATTAGAAATGGGAGGGAGAGAAACAAGGGGAACTTTTTGAAAGTGTACGGACAGTATATTTGAAAGTGAAATAGATGCCTCTCTGAGAATCGGCCTGTTTGCGGAGGTCACTGATTGAGAATTTTCTCCAGATGATTGCATATTAAGCTAGTGTCCTCTAATGACGACACCTTTACCCTTGGTGGTGCTCTGAATTTGCAATAGCCACCCCTAAAAGCATAAGCCTAGAACGCTATCCCACGACAGCTAAAAACCACCTTTTACTTCAAGAAAAGCCATCTCTAAAAATTGTACCCTTACGATCAGCCAGTTTTTCTGAGGGAAAACTCAGCCCTGCCCCCGAAGCACATTTTGCTGGAACCACCACTGGGGGGGGGGTCTCTCTTTTTTGTGTCGTTTAAGAGGCACCTTTTTAAATAAATCCAACAAAGGTGGGGACCTGAAAAGCTACTTCTTATCTACTTATTTCCCATTTTTCAGCACTACCTAGGTCCTCTTTTAAAAATATTCTTATTTTTAGGGTCTATCGATAAAGCTGCATGCATCCGTCAATCCAGCACTGCAGCTGGCATTTTGAATGGAGTCAGCCTGCTTAAATAGAATGGACAGGGATCATCCTTGTTCAGTGAATTAAAAAAAGGATAAGACCCAGGGAGAACGAGGGTGAGAGCAAATGAGAGAGAGAGAGAGAGAGAGAGCAAACAAGAGGGAGAGAGAGAAGGAGGGAGGGAGGAGTGTGATTTAGTTATCCAAAGTTAGCAGAAGAAAAAAATTAAATAAATAATTCAGCTGCTGCAAAGCAAGTTACTGTCACAAACAGCAGCTGCAAAGCAAGCTACTGTGGTAAAACTGTGGTCCATCCCTACCTGCATGCTGTTGATTTTGTTGTCATACCCATGGTCTCCGTGGAAAAGGCATTTCCCTGATGACTTCTTAAAAACATCTCCTGGCCTCCTAGGTGTTTAAGAAAACTCTTTAACACACCGGCAATGAGACTTTTACTTTCCCCTAATAAGTGCAGGAGTCCATAATGTATTAACTGAAGACAACTCCACTGAGCCTAAAATGACCAAAGTCTGCATACTAGGGGAGCCAATTTATTTTTGCAGGCTACACATCCCACCCCTGTGAGCTGGGTACTCTTTTTACTGACTTTGGAAGGACAGAAGGCTGAGTCAACCATGAGCTGCATACCCGAGAGGGAACCACAGATTGTGAGCACACATCGGACTCCGCCATATAACTTTGAAGCCACATGATCAGACCTTGAAAAAAATAGCTTTGGGGAGCTATAATTACCAATACTGCCAATGGCTATATAACTGCCACCTACATTTTGTCTCCTGACAGGTCCATTCCATATTAAAACAATGAGGAAAAAGTAGTAATGAACTCTATCAAGGAGTTGAGTCACAGGAACTGGACTTCTTTTCTTGTGGGACTGAAATGTTTTGCTACTCATCCAAGTAGCTTCCTCGGTCTGAGAAAGGTTGGTGGGAAGCCTCCAATTTACAATTCACCTTGGTTTCACGCCAGCCTGGTTTCAGTAGGCTCATTAGATGGACCATGGCCTGGGATGTGTGAAAGTCACACCTATGCAACCATACCCAGCTCCCATTAAGTATGGGCCCTTAGTGGTGGCCTTCCTGGTGGAGGTGTGAAGTGCTTTTGATTTGTCTGGGGATGGATGAAAGGGCAGCATGATAAATGGGAGACAGATTGTGCCCAAGTGCCTCACCCCTGCTGAGAGAGGGATTTGTGTGTCTATAGAAATCCCTATAAGGGCATCAATTCAAGGCAGGAATACAAGTAAATTATATCTGTCAGGTGGTTGTCTAGATTTCAGTTGAATGCCTCCAGCAGAGAAGCACTCAACACCTCTCAAGGCAATTGGTTCCATTGTTGTACTTCTCTAATAGTCAGGAAGTTTTTTCCTGATATCTCGTTGTATGTCCTGTGTGTATCGTGTATTTTGGGGTTGTGTGTATTGGTTCAAAAGGGCATCAGTAGATATGTTACACATGGTCTTGCCTCTCTTCAGAACACCTTTTATTAGTATTTTCGTCAAACTTAGTACTATGTCAGATAACTGCTGGAGTGATAATTCATAACTGTCTTGCTAAATTTTCAGTGTAGTCATGAATGAACAAGGGTGAATAAATAACCAATCATTTTCAGAAGGTAAATAAGCATTAGATCAGTGTTAATGAAAGAGGAGGATGGGCAATTATGACCTAGGTGAGAATTGTAGTGATTTGAGGCTCTGTGCAGACTCTTGCCCTGAAACTTCCCCTGATAATTAAACATTTCTATGTGAATGACAACAGCAATTTAGCAGCTATAAGACATTTTGAAACAACCTGGGACAACCTCCCTGTCTAGTCACAGCTTGAGGGAAGTTGAAAGCTTATGCATTTTCATAAAATGTTAGTTAGCCTTTATAATGAGTACTAGTTTTGTCTGGTTTTACTCATGAAGGATGGAGCGCCTTATATTTTCTACAATGCTGATAATTATTACTATTGTTATAGCCATGCAGCTTAAGAAATCAAGGAGATGCTATTGCAAGAGAAACCATTGCTCTTGAGCCCACACTATTAAAAATGCAAGTTTTTAAACAGTATGTCCACTTTGGAATAAGAAGCAGCGATTCTTTGTCTTAGCATCTTTGCAACCCTGATGTTCAAATGAAATTACATGGTTTATCTTAGCCGTGTCTAAATAAAGAACATGAATCAATGCTATGGATTTTAAAATTATTTTTAGGGATGGGCACCAAACGAAAAACAAAATGCTGTTTTGTTGGTTCGTTAGGTAAGCAGTGGGGAAGCAGTGTTTTGTTAGTAATGAAATGAACTGGTGTTTTTTCGTATAAAACGAACTGATTTGTTTTGCTGTAAAACAGCTCCTCTGGGTCTCAGTGCCTTTCTATAGAGTAACGAATCATTACTGTTTCATTTCATATGAATTTTTTTAAAAAAAAATATTTCTAATGAAATGAAACAAATCACAGAGGAATCAAACGAAACACAATTTTTCCGTTTCGTGACCATGCCTAATTATTTTAAATAGGTCCTCTCTCTAAACCAGAGGAAAGAGTTATAAGGACAGGAGAGCTTCAACTCACTTGGCCACATGCCACTGTCTTTCCACCAGCAAATGAATATCCTCGATCCTTCGGTTGTTTGCATAATGCAAACGCTTGGGAAGATGCTGCTTCAGATATGGCTTAAAGTGTTGGTCAATCTTCTTGCACTGAAACAAACAATCAGAATTCAGAAGACAACCTTCTAGGTTACCTTCGAAACTTCTCGTTCAGAAAAAACAGTAGGTCTAACTCAAAAAGATCTTGGGGGGGGGGGGGTACTTCAGTTTCTTGCGTTCCCTAGCCAGCATAGCCATGTTAACCGTGGTATGGAATTGTATGCCAATCAAAGGTAACATTGCTAAACAATATCCTAAACCTTATTCTTGCTTAATAGGAACAATATTCGTTGAAACTCATGCTCATATAGATCTTTTCCCATCAGAAGACTGGTCCATTTAGTCCAGGTTTTCGTTATCATGTATACCCTAAATCCCACTGTTAAACAGAAGAAGGTGGAGACGAGATCTGTGATTTCCACCTGGAGTGAATTATATAATCCAGGGGTGCCCAAACTTTTTGCAAGGAGGGCCAGATTTGGTGGCTGAGAATGTGTCAGGGGTCGGTTGCTCCCCAACCCTGCCACCCCACTGCAAGCCCCACCCACTGACCCATAAGCCCCACCCACTGACCCCTTGCAACCCCACCCGCAAGAAGGAAGGCGGGGACCAAGGGAGGAAGGTTGAAACCAAGAGAGGAAGGAAGGAAGGTGGAGAACAAGGAAGGGAGGGAGGGAGGTGGGGACCAAGGGAGGGAGGAAAGCAGGAAGGTGGGGACCAAAGGAAGCACAGCCGTGGCTACAGGTCGCCCCTTGGAAGAGGCAATCTGTGTGACCTTGCACCCCCCCAAGCTCCCCAGCGGTGGTGACAGCTCGCCCGCCAGCCCACCCCAGAGCTCCTTGGCGGTGGTAGAGGCCCGCTGGCCTGCCCACCCCCACACATTCCCCTGCTGTGCTGGTGGCAGCAGACCGCCCATCCGCCCAGCTGTCCAAGCAGATCATCAAAAGCTTCACCATTTGGACTCCAAGCATTTTAACAGTCCTTCACAATATGCTAAAATGAATGATATTCTACTTGCTGCCTATCATTTTTCATCATTTTTTTAAAAAATGGAATGGCATAGGGAGAATGAAGGAAAAATAACCATGGTTTTATGGGTTTCAGAGGGTCTGCTGTTATTGAGACTGATGTGATTTAGATTTGTAATGATGAACAACAACAACAAATTCAAAGTAGTGTCATTTTTTTTCAACAGAGCAGCGACAAAATATTTACTCATAAAAATTATTTTCCATTTCCAAAAGATGGGATAAACAAACTGTGTTGCAAGTGGAAATCATGACATGCACTCCTCTGCAGTCATGAATGCTTCTATTTAGTTAATGATGGACTTCTTCATAGCCCAAGTCCTGAGTTAATAAACCCATAATTAGTAGCTATATGGATATGCATGCTGTGAACAAATACTTACTGTGAGATTGGCAACAATGGCTTTTGGGTCATCTGTTAAATGTGTGAGGAAAGAAGAGGACAAAAGATCAACATCATGCATTTAATTGAAATGTTTAGTATAAGAATTGGCTTTCATACAGAATAAGTCTTATTTAATAACTAGGTCGGACAGCATCTTCTGCTCACAGAAGATATTTGGTATTCCTTGTGGTTTCTTCTCATCAGGGTCTTTATAATTTGCATAAACTACCTTTGCACAAAAACTGTTATTTTTTTGAGAAGCAGAGTAGGTGCACCGCAAACATAGTTTGTGTTATTTGTATTACAACACTGTTTTGTTGCTGAAGCATAATTTGTGCATTTTCGACAAGTGTGCACAAAAAAG
The DNA here is from genome assembly GCA_023846285.1 of Phrynocephalus versicolor. NCBI lineage: Eukaryota > Metazoa > Chordata > Lepidosauria > Squamata > Agamidae > Phrynocephalus > Phrynocephalus versicolor. The sequence goes on along the minus strand of JAHTLZ010000204.1, from coordinate 13,712,422 downwards.
TCACCTCATCTCTTCAGAGCACTACAGAATACATCATCCTGAGACAATAACCTGTATCCCTAGCTATTGCATAAACTTGCCCTGACTTCTCTTTCTTGCCTTTTTGTATCCTTTGTTTCATGACCTATAAGAAAGTAAACACAAGCTTATTTTGAAGGTCTGATTTCTGATGCACCCATCTCTGAAGAAATCATGTTAATGAAGGGAACATGTATTAATTTCAAGAAAAATGCATAACCTTTAACCTATTATTTGAATGTGAGTGACCAGGACAGAGCATGTCCCCCTCCTAACATTGTCCCTGGGGGAGCTGGGTAGAAGAATCAGGATGTGGTTCTAGTAGAAGGTAAGTATTGCCAGATCAACTCACATCTAACGTTACTGTTTGCTTTGGCACGAATGCGTCCTAGAGTTCCGGGTATCAAAATAATGTCATCCACATTAGTCAAGTAGGTATTCAAATATTCAGTCCTGTCACATGTAGCTTCTTCCATTCCTGTTGAAAAAGAAAGAGATGCATCAGGAGACAAAGGTGTGCATAGTCTTCATTTGACAGCAAATGATGTGAACAGACAGAGCACTTTCCCTGAGGGCTCCTAACTAGAGATGGGCACGACTCAAAAAAATTGTTTTTCGTTTTTCGTTTGGTCATTTAGGGGTCCGTTTCGGTTCATTTTCATTTTCGTTGGGTTTTTCCGCAAATTTTTCGTTTTCGTTTCATTACCCAACGAAAACGAAAAACGGAAACGGAAACGAAAAATTTCTGTTTCGTTAGCATTCTTTTCAGTTCAATGTGCTTGCCGCAACGAAAACGAAAAACACGGCAAAATTTTTCTTTTTGTATCCGTTTCCGGTTTGTTTTTGAAAAATTTTTGTTTTTGTTTCGTTACCTAACGAAAACGAAAAAACGGAAACGGAAACAAAAATTTCGCTGAGTCATGCCCATCTCTACTCCTAACATCATCTTTTTTCTTTTACTTCAGGGGGTATAGCAACCATCCAACAGTCCAGCTCCTCATAAACACTGATGTTTTAACACCTTATCAAAGTCTTGGGCCCTCCGTGTCTTCCCTTTAGCAAATGTGAGTACAAATGCCAAGGAAAGCCTGGGTCCTTTTAAGAAGGTATGTCAATCAATCAATCAATCAATCAATCAATCAATCAATCAATCAATTAATCACTGGAGACTTTCTAACAAATGGTTGAAATATTTGTAAGGTAGCGCATCTTCTTTCCTCTAACATACATGTGCTACATAAAGACTTTTCTGGACTCCCCTGAAGTAGTTCTCATTTACATACAGCCTCTTGATGTCTTCTGCTGATCTGTGACCTTAAAACTGCCAAGAATTTTGCGCACAATTCAAGCTTTGGTAGACAGGATTTTTCAGAGTTATTGTTTACCATGATCGCCAACGAAGATAATGTTGACACATCGATGTAGGTTCAGCTGCTTGAGTCCATCCATTAGCTGTCCCAGTATCTTGTCAATCTCTCTTAGTGTATGATGCAACATCTATATGCACATATATTTGCAGAAAGGATAGATCAGCTTTTTTTCTAATTCATTTTTCAATGTTTCCATCACACGTCACCTTCCTCTTTCCATTCAATATCATCACTATACTGGTATGTTTAAAATATTATTTCTCATTGCAGAGAAAGATAAATACAACGTATGAGTTTGGTTTTAGAAAGTTAAGTAATATAAAGCAAAAGACTGGCTTTATCAGAAATACGATCTATATAATTCAGCACCAAAAAATGCCTCTTGTGAACTCTGCAAGTAACTGATGAGGTCAACAGCCTTTTCCACTATTTTTCCTTGACTACTGATATTCAGAGGGATAAAACCTCTAGTTTTGAAGGGGGAATATAGCCACCATAACAATTGATTGTTCCCTTCAATTGATTTGTTTTCTTTAACTCTTCATGTTTACTTCAGTGGCCAAGCATATCAAAATTGTTGTTCAGTTTTTCAGTCACGTCCGACTCTTCGTGACCCCATGGACCAGAGCACGCCAAGATCACTATTTTTAAGAGGCAGATGACAAGAAATACACAGCATAGTGTATTTTGAACCATCATCACATGGGAAGCATCACCGATCTACATATGTTGAGTTAAACATCTGGAAAGACCAATCACATCACGAACTATGCTAATTAATACACACATACACACACAAACAGGCTGGGTTTGCATGCAACAATAAGCATGCTCATAAACAAACCATGTTGACAACTCCAAATAATTATATTTCCTGTTGAAGAACTCTGCAAACCATGACTCTAACCCATAACTATGGCTTACCCCTTGTTTGTTTCCCTATCAAGCTGCTCAACCCGAAGCAAGAGCTGAGAAAAAAATGGAGACGAAGGAACAGAACCGAAATGGGGAAAACAGACTGTAGTATCTCTGATGATCTCTGGGATAATTCATGAGCAAAGCAACAATTCATGATTAACATAAACCATGGTGTGACATATGAATGCAACCTTTGTTTTTGGAGACAAATATTGTAATTATGGAATATAACATATGTGCTGTATCACACAAAGGTTTCAGAAGTTAAAATCAGATTGCGATATATCAGTCTTTATTCTTATTATTCTGTTTTGTTTACAACTGTAAGTTGCTTCTGACTTGTGAAAACAACAACAGACTTTTCAGGTATGCAAGATGTTCAAGGAATGATTTTTCATTACCACTCTTCAGTTTTCCTGAGAAGCAAGAATTTAGACCAATTTTTGCTATACTCTAGTCTAGTCTGATAATTCATATACCATACCACACTGGTTTTCCTATTTTCAGCTTTTTTTTTCCCTCTTTAGGCTAGACAAATTTAAAAGTTCGTGAAAACCACATTTTAAAGCAAGCATTAGGCATAAAATCAAAATAACTCTGACATAGAACAATGCATAAGTTAGATTCAGTATGGAAGCCCTTCCTGTCATCATCAGTCTTCTTCTTCAAGTGTGCTTATTCTAACTGAAATGCCACTTTCCAAGATTCCTGAGGGACTGGAACACTATACAGAGTACAGTAACCCCCCGCCCTTTGTTGGTTCATATACTGCGGTCCCGGTATGTCACGGAACCACAGTATATGAAAACAAGCCCCCTGGGGTAAGTCATTTCCGGTTTGCAGAGAAGCATTTCTGAGCCCTCTGACATGCCTAGAAAGGCCCTTGGAGGCCCCAAAAGTGCTTTCTAGTGATCTGGAGGTCACCTCTGGTTTTCTGGAAGTCACTTTCGGTTCACCGAGAAGCACTTTGGGGGCCTCCGATGGCCCGGGAAGGCTGTCAGAGGCCCGTTCGGGGCAGTGTGAGTCCCGGGGTAAGTAAAAGAGGCCCCAAACAGGCCCCCCAGTCCCAACCCAACCCTGCATCTACATATCATGGATTTTCAACTATCACAGGTCAGGTCGGATCCCTAACCCCCGCAATAGGTGGGGGGTTACTATAGCCTTAAAATTGCACACTCATTAATTGCTCAAATGTGAATTTTAAATAAAACCTGAGCAACTGCCATAACTACTTGACAACCTACTGGGCAAATGCAAAGATAATGCCATAACAGAACTTCCCCGTAACTAATAGAAACCTCTGGTACAGAGACAATAAGTTATCCCTACCCTCACCATATCATCCATTTCAGTGTCCAAGTACCAAAATGAGAAGTACTCATGAATTTCAAATGAGCAGTTGGGGATAGTTTACGGGTTTTTCTTGCATTTCTGAGGAAAACAATGCCAATACTGCTGTACCAAAAAGATGAATAATCAGAGACAATTATATTCTATGTCTAAATTCACCAAAAACACATGAAAAGACATTTGGAGAGCAGTCGTCCAAATGCCAAAACTCATCTGCTTTGGCAGGTCCATTGCTGAAGCACCTTGGCCAAGCCTCTACAATCTCAGACTAACTGCAGGTCATGACCATGGCCTTATTTTTAGTCTACAGTGCAGTACAGGTATCCTGTGGAAACATTATTTCCCCATAATGTTATGTCCAAGGGAAGACTGCTAGTTCTGTGAATATGACTGCTCAATAAAGAAACTGATTGATTGATTGATTGATTGATTTTTATATTTATATACTGCAATCCAATTTTCCTCAAACGGGAACTCTGGGCAGTTAACAACAATGATTTCTCAAACAACCCAAAACATAAACATGGCTGGCATTATCCTTTCATGCTATAACTTCACCATTATTTGTTCATCAGGTTCCAAGAAGCTAGTCTTCCAGAAGTCTGCTGCCATTATTAAGTCGATGGTAATGAATTGAAGTGATTGACAGGCCCTTTCTAGGGGAAGCAACTTTCCATATGATGGCCAGTTTAAGGAGATCGTAATAGCATCCTCAGGGCAAGTTGGAGTATAGAAGAGAGCTACTGATACTTTTCACCCACTCCCAGATACCACTAGTAGAATCTTCCTAAGGAACAGATACCTGTTTTCAAGGAATAGATTTTGGATGGAAAGGGGCTGCCACAAGCAAAATAGTAAGCTTGATTTTGGAGGCTTGTCCCACAATTACCACCTGTAGATGAAGAAGGGGGAAATGGGGGGGGGGATTTTGCATTTGACTGCATTGCAGGCACTTTCAAATTTAACTTTCAAAAATGGATAGGTGGGGTTGGCTAAAAAGTCTAATATATGAGAAGCTAATTCCCAGGGGGTAGTGGAAGAGAGCAAGAAAATGCGAAAGAAGTTGGCCGATGGTCATGTACTGGAAGTCTGCTGATATATATTTTCAAGATGAGTTAACCAGAAGTTCCACTGTGAAGAAGATAATTCCAGGGTTGCACCAAAAGGAAAAAAAGGAAAGGAAAGAAAAGAAGAAAATAAAATCAAGCTGTACAAGCGCTGCAGAATTTGGCATGTGTCAACGTTTGGAAAACTTACTTTGTTCCGTCGGGAATCCGCAGAGTATTGTTCCGCTCTAGGCACTTTTCTTCTTCTCTTTGAAGTGTCAACCCGCCTTTTCTGCCTCCTCTTAGGAGTGATCTTTCTCTTAGGTCTTTTAGATGGAGTAAGAAGTGAGCCAAAACTACTCTCCTGTACTGGCGGAGAGAGATGCCTGGACTCAGAAAAAGTTCAGCCAACGTCAGATAGTTGAAGCTACCTGAGTCAGCAGATCTAGGCACCAGTACGCCAAAGTTGGGGTTAAAGCCACCAGAGGCGGTTCAGAGGACATCTCAGGGTAAATTTTCAAAGGAGGGCGTTAGTTGTATGCCAGAAAGCCTCTTAAAAAGGATACTCAGAAAGAGCAGCCTGTTTGCGGTTATTTTATTTATGTTTAAGGTAAAAAGGCACCATGTCATGCTTACATTTTGTTTTAGTTCATCAGATGCTCAGTATAGTTCTGCCCTAAAATGACGATACAAAGCCATAAAAGCTGCTCACATTAATTTCTACACGGCCAGGTTTCCAGCCCGTATGAATTCCATGCAGCAAGAGGCATGCTCGAGAAATGAGAAGTTTTAAAAAAGCTCAGAAGCCACAGTATTCTTCACTGGCAAATTAAGCACTTCCTGAACTCTCGTTTTGCTCTGAAAACACAGGCACACAAACAAACACACGTGTATACATCTCAGATAAGAAGAAATCCCAACGTTGCTAAATATACTGCATCTATTTATCCAAGCCGCATTTTCACGGATTGCACTTTTTATTCTTTAAAAATAAAACGATGCTGACATCAAGTGCGCAAGAATGTGAAGAAAGATACTGGAGAAGGGGGAAAGCCATTGTCCATTTATTAAGGAGAAGCCATTGTCCATTTATTCACAGAAAAGGAGCTCTAGAACCAGAGAGCGCCAAGTTGTTGGGTATTACTTTGATTGATCTTAAAACGAAGCCACGCCACATGCAACTCCAATTGACTATTCCAATGAGAGTTCTTGGCAACTTTTAGGATCAGAAGAGTGCAAGGCAGGACATACGAGAAGATAATGCAGCTAACTGAAAAAATTGGAAAGAAAAGAAGCACAGCGAAGGGGCTGGAGCAGACTCAGCAGTGATTTACAATACCATTATTTCCTATATGCTCAGCCATTCTCTGCCTTGGTTGTTTGAAGTGCAGAACCCTATTCTTGGAAGGGGGAAAACAGTGTTACCATCTGCCATGCTGTTTCATTGCTCCCCAGGCAAGCAGCTGGAATCGAGAGGCTAAAAAATCCAATTCCATTTGTCTCTCTCCAGAAAGAAGCTTCAGACTTGTCTTTTTTTAAAAAGAGAGAGAGAGAGAGTGAGAGAGAGAGAATGGGGGAGCGGAGAGAAGAAGAGTCCAAGCTTCGTGCAGTCTTGATGAGAGGAGCAGCAGGGGGTGAGGGGGAGGGAGCGAGGGATCCTCATAGTTTACTCACTCTTTCCAAAAGAAGCGCAGCCAGAGCTTTAACTGTGCCATCAAGTGGTTCTAATAATCGGGATCGCCATCTCAAGAGTAGTATGTTAGAGGAGCAGCCGGACAGTCCGTAAGCGCAAAAAACGTTTGTGGTTGCATTTCATAGCTCTCATTAAAACTGGGCATTCGTATACAACCACCAAGTAATAGGTTCTCTTTCTAAAGAAGTTAAAGCTAGGGAGAGAGCCAAGTCCTTATTCACCAGCCAAACCTGAGCCTCTGTTGCAGAAAATGAGAAAAGATACATGTGTGAGCAGGCCACTTGCTTTCTAGAGGTAAAAGTTATGGCATGACAAAAGAGGCAAAAACTAGCAATCCAAGTGTTCTGTCTCAAAGGAAAACCCCACCATAATCACACACATGTTGTGATGAAAGAGACAAGTGCATAATCTACATATGCCCCCCCCCCCCGAGAACCCATTGAGTGAAGTGTCTAATTCAGATGTCACTCTAGAGGTCTGTGGTCAGATCTAACTTTTTGTAGATTGTCATGAGCTCATTGTTTGGGCGCATTTTTGTTTTATACCTGAAAATCAATGGAAGATCCAATCAGAGGCCTCTTATGTGACCTTCAGTTCTTACTAGCGTGCCTTGGCTAGCCAAATATCAGACTGGTGGCATCTAACAGGAATAGTATAGAGTGACTGTAGTTCAACACTGGAATTCTAGCACAAAGCCATGGTGTGATCAGATCATACTTTGCACGACCAACCCCAACCCCCAATTCTTTCTGGCTAACAATTGTGTTGTACTGAAACTAGGGCTCACAGAGTGGTCACCAGCAGCTTTTGATTAACTGGGGTGTTGGTGTCATCTACCTACCACCAAAGGCTTCCCTGCTCACTCTGAACAGTATTTATTTAAAAACATGTATGTGTGTGTGTTGCATCTTTACAGTTGTGACCGACTCATCATGACCCCATGTCCATGGAGTTTTCTTGGTAGGAATACTGGAGTGGCTTATCAGTTCCTACTCCAAGCACCTACAGCATGTTATTCCCTGGTGGTCTCCCATCCAAGTACTAACCAGGGCCAGCCTTCCGAAATCAGGCAAGATCGGATGTGCTGAGGGCATCTAAACAACATGGTTACAGTCTTCATAATAACTATGGAATAGGAGGAACTGATTTTCTCAGAAACAAAAACTGTAGTGAGGTAACATTGTAGTGCAACCCTATTCGGAGGTGTCAAAATTTACAGAGACAGTGGCCATTGGCCAAAGGACTGTGTGTCTGGACTCTCTTTAGGAACACAACTATAGTGTCTATCACAATCAGTGTCCGTGGTTCATAGTTTTTAGCACTATAATGCTGTTTTGCACAGGCTCAGCAATGGTTGGTGGGTATTACATATCTGAAGTAGGCTATATATTAGAGATATAATGGCTCCTTCCTATTTAGTATAGTACTATAGATGGAATAATAGATGTAAATTAGAGAAACTCATCTTCAAATCTTTGTTCTGATCAAAGCCCTTGATCAGGTTACTTGACCCTGCCTCCTCCCTGGAACACATGGCAAATTATTTCTGAAAAATGAAAGAAGGCACCACACAGAGGTGTCTTCAATTTGGTGTTGTCATGTGTCATCAAGTCACTTCCACGTTACAGTAACCCTAATAAGGTTTTTGAGAGGTGGCAAGTGCTCCGTCACTGGATACATTTAACAAACCTAGACAACCTCCTGGCATAATTATCCTTAAGACTTGTATTCCTGCATTGAACAGGAGAGTTGGCCTTTTACGACCCTTCCAACTTCATGATTCTATGACATCACATGAGACGTTCAAAAAATAAATTACAACTGCTGTATATACTCGAGTATAAGCCTAGTTTTTCAGCCCTAATTTTGAGCTGAAAAAAGGGGTCCTCGGCTTATATTCGGGTCAATACTTTTAGCCACTGAGGCAAGTCAACTGTGGCTAAAAGTCATTTTAAACATTGTGCGCCGCTTCTCCTGACCCCCCCCCATGTTTAAAATGACTTTTTAAAAAGTCATTTTAAAACAATGTTTAAAATGACTTTTAGCCACCAACTCAAGCACTTGCCTCGGTGGCTAAAAGTCATTTTAAACATCACACACACACACAGCTCACAAAGGAGGAGTTGCCAGGCCCTGCTGCATTTCCCACCCTAGGCTTATACTTGAGTCAATAAATTTTCCCAGTTTTGGGGGTTTAAATTAGGGGCCCCGGCTTATACTCGAGTCGACTTATACTTGAGTATATACGGTACTACTGGCCAGCACATTTTCATAGGAGACTTGGAATATAAACCAGGTCTTCTAAGTCCTAATCCAATACTCTATCCATGAAAGTACACTGTTCCTCTTCTTTAACTAGTAATTATTTATTTAAGTCTCCTGAATTACAGTGGTCCCCTGCCCATTTGTGGTTCATATACTGCGGTCCCGCTATATCGCGGGACCGCTGAACCTTCTGGAGGCTCCCAAAGGCCTGGGAAGGCCCTCGCAGGCCCGTTTGGGGCAGCACCAGGCTTGGAGTAAATAGAAAAGTCCCCAGCTAGGCACCCTAGACCCGACCCTACCTGCATCCGCATATCACGGATTTTCAATTATCGGGGGTCGGTTCGGGTCAGGTCCCTAACCCCCGCAATAGGCAGGGGGGGGTCACTGTACTGAGCGATATATAGAAATGAACATATTAGTAACACTGCCTGATTGCTAGAGCTGCTCTGCCAACGCACGTCAGCTCCTGAGAGCCCCAGCTGCTCTTACTAACACCCCAAAACTGAAAATGTCCCCTTAAAAATAGAAAGGTAATACAATCTAGTAGCATCGAGTCCTTCTAAGCCTGCCTTTTAAAGAGGGAATAAACAGTAAGCTTCCTGTATTCACTACCATGAGATCCCTGGAAAACTGGTATAATAAAAAATGAAAGGATATATTTGTCAATGAAAGGATTCCAATAATGAAATTGTTTAAAAACCCATTTATTCTTATGGTCACAATCAAGCATAATGCAGCTTTTAAACATTCCTTCTCAAATCCCGATTTAGACATATACAACTTCTAGCTATGGGCTCCAGGAGGTCACTTATTTCACAATGACTAAAATCCAGTAGCAAGTCACAACTACGGTAGGTGGAGAATCAACAGAGGATTGGTGAATCAACACCCATGTTAGATTCAGTGGCCCACTTAAGTTCGACTTCTCAGAAGCTTTGGATACAATCAACCATGGTATCCTTCTGGGCAGTCCCTCTAGAATGGGACTTGGAAGCCTTGTTTTATGGTGGATCTGGACCTTTCTGGAGGTGAGAAGCTTTTAAAGTGAAACATAAGGCAAAATAAAGAAATTGTAGCAACTCCCTACTGGATTTTAACAATTAACTTTACATCTTGCAGTCCTTACCATTAATGGTCTTAAAGAAACCAATGATAAAAATATACCAAAACAAAAATAGTGGGGGAAAACCTCTTCTTAATCTGTATCCGCAATAAAAATAATAATTTATAAAATGGAGCAGTTTAATACTGCTTTAACTTTTGAACTAATAATTATTGTCTTCTGCCAAACAATTATTTTAAAAATCCCAAGATTTTGCTAAAAGTCAGAGCAGTGGAAGTGTCTTCAAACTGAAATAACCATATACTCTTGGTGAGAAAATAAGCAAGCAAGAGAGAACTAAAATCAACAAAACTTTATAATAGCTTAAAGGCATTTTTAAAATATCTAAAACATCTAATACTTTAAAATAGTATTTACCTGTAGCTGAAAAAGGGACAATTTAAGTACTGGATGAACTTGCTATTCACTCTAATTGCTACTGAGTCCTTTGACAGAGGGCTCAGATATACATTTCAAATTATGACTTGAGTTACTAAGTAGCAACAATCTTTCCTAATCTAAAGATCTCCCAAAGGACGCAAGGATAAGAGCTCTAGGTCAACATATCTACAGGTGCACCAACTACAAGGGAAATGCCCTGAGCAGGCAGGCCAACTAGTACATGAGCTGCAAAGCAGAACTGGCGTGACCTGGGTAAAATTACTAGAAATTATAATTGCAATCCAATAACACAGGGAGAGATGCAGTTTGCCCACCCCAGTGGAGGACTTATAAATGATAAGGTCCAGCAGCTCCATGTCACAGCAAATATAGTGAGTAGCCTACTAGTAACTGTAAGCAAATGAATGTGTTTTGAGAAGTTTCCTCAACAGCTGCATTAATGTAAGGCAAATTCTGTATTTGGCAGATGCCCCACTAAATTCTTAGGGGATCAGCAGGTGGGTAGAGGATGAAACTATTTTTCAGTATATGATTCTACTGCATATATTGCAGCATCAGTGCAATAAGGCTGCTGTATAAACTCTATGTTCATATTGCACCCCTAATGTCTACCAACAATTGTCAATTCACTTTCAATATGGTGTAAATGACACCAACATTTTTTCACCAACACCATGAGATGCAGATGAAGCCATTTCATAGAAATGAACCCCTTATTACAAGAGGGAAAGAGATGTGTCACTAGCTACCAGAAATGGTGTTTTTTTAGGGTTTTTTATACCTGGTTGGAGTCAGGTATGATGACTCCAAGTGCACATAAAGCTAAACACACACACATGGAAATCATGACTTTTGCCTTCCTAACGTGTTCCTCAAGTACCACGTGGGGAGACAGAAAAATAATTCCATCTGTTCCAAAGGCATAAAGGTGCAATGCTGTAGAAGGGATGGGAAGGTGCCATGCGGTGGCCAAAGTGCTTGACTACTGAGCGTCCTTGAGGGATCTACATTGAAGTTTTGGATTTTCACTGATGTATGAGACATTCACAGCTCCTTAAAATCTGGAAATGTTAGCTATCAGAGTACCTACTTCCTCCACACAAAATAGCAGCTTGTGAATGGGTTGTTTTGTTGGTGTGCCATTAAAGTTCCCTCCAACTGATAGTAATGCTATGAACTGAAGACCTCCAAAAGGCCTCCCCCAACCCCACCCCAGGGTGAAATAAGCAAGAGAGACACTGTTCTGGTTTAAAAACTTTGGCCATGATTTATTTACATAATCAGTCACAGATCAGAGAGAGAGGGGCTGCACCAAAGCAGGGAACAGTTGGCCCTGAGGTCATGTGAGACCTTGCCCAAGGCATCAAAACGGGGTGAGTTCCATGGCCCTGAGGGGGCACTATCGCCAAGTGGCACCCCATCGGGTGGCCAGCACTATACCTTCATCCACCACCTTCTGTTGGGGTGCCATCACATGGTTGGTCCCAACCAGGGCTCCTATCCCCAGCGCTGTGATATCTGGATCAGTAAGGCCGTGGGTTGGAGGGGTATAACTTTTAACAAATTTGGAACTCCCCAGATGCTTCTGTTCCCCACCCCAACCTCCAGCATGGCTAAAGCCACGCCACCTGAGCCAGTGTTGAAAGGCGAAAAATCCTTGCCCGCCCTAGGCCAGTCTGGGGGGCAAGGCAAAAATTCCTATCCAGCCCCCTATGGTGACCACAGTACGTCACAATAGTTTCCTAATAGGTGGCGGGCAGGTGGCTTGCTGCTGAGGCCTAGAGGTCCAGGTGGCCCTGATATAAGGGCAGCTCCTAGCCCCGCCCTGCTTGCGCACATCATGATGTTTGGGGCAGTGGCAAGTCTCACAGTGCTTTGCCTGGGGAGGGGCAAAATTTATTTATTTATTTATTTATTTATTTATTTATTTATTTATATACCACCCATCTTCCAGAGGAACTCTGGGAGGTGAACAAACATCAAGTCGACAATTAAAATGATAATTATAATAATAACCATAAAAAGGGGGGAAATAATATATAAATAGCCAGCAAGATGGTGGTGGTGGGGAAATTGAATTGAATTGAATTGAATTGAATTAAGGGTCGCCAAAGGCCTCACAAAAGAGCCAGGTCTTAAAGGCCTGTTCTGTAGCCGGAGGAGCTGGCACAGAACATGCCCACATAATTATCAACCCTAGTACTCTGGTCTTAAAAACAAAAGCAACGGCTTCCTTTATGGACTCAGCCCATTGTATGTTAGATATTCTACATTTCTGACTACTTATCTTTTCCTAATGTTATTGTCCTTTCCAGCAAGTCTTGGTCTTTTCATAAAATGTCCAAAATATGATAGTCTAGTCACCTTAGCTTCTAGTAAGAGGGTTGATTTGCTTAGAACCCACTTATTTGGTGGTGTGTGGTACCATTCTGGTGGTCCATGGTATCTATAAAACTCACCTCTAACTCCCTATTTTGAAATGAATGGATTTCACTGCCTAGCTTTCCTATCTGTACACAGTAAGCATAGAAAGCATACTATGGGTGATGCTGGCCTTATATCTAGCAAGAAATCCTTCCACCTAAATTATCTTTATCTTCTCAGATTCTTTCAAAGTTGGTTTTCCAAGTCTGCTGACTTCTTGACTACAGCATGCATTTGGATGTATTATTAAACCAAGGTACAGAAAATCTTTAACAATTTCACTATTTTTATGTAAAAAAAGGGGGAGATGAAAACACCTTTGCCTCATATCTTTGCCAAATGGATACAATTCTTTTCTTTATATTCTGCTATAGTTGCTAGATGCCATCCAGAGAACAGGTAATGCATTAGACAATCAAAAATGTTGAAGCTCATTTATTTGGTTTGGAACAATCCATAGTTTTTCAAGATTTGCCCCGTCAAAGTACTTACTGTAATCCAGGCAGGTCCAAACTTCGGCCCTCCAGATGTTTTGGACCACAACTCCCACAGTCCTTTGTCACTGGCAATACAGGCTTGGAATTCTGGGAGTTGTGGTCCGAAACATCAGGAGGGCCAAAGTTGTAATTTGTATAGCACAAGCTGATAATGATATGAAATCTTTTGCTTTGCTGCAATAGTCAACATTTATTTGTAACATGATCATTTTTCCTGACTTCACCTTGAACATCTGGTATTTCTTTCTCCATGTTTGCTTGAAATCTGTACTGATAAATCACTTTCATTACATTGGAAATTAATGCAATGGTCCAATAATTAATACATTTCTGTTTTTCCCTCCATCACCTGTTTCCAGATATATAGCTATTTTATTTCTGTACTGACCATCTAGTTATGGTATGTACATGTGCACAGTCATTTGTTATGTTGAGAGAAGCATATATTTTCTATCTTGTGTTCTGTGAGTCACTCTCCTAATTCATTTCTCAATCACAGGCTAATTCAGTCTCAAGTGATATTTGGTCCTGGCTTATTTCTCATTTCTGCATTTCAATCTTTCCAATTACCCAGTTGCGATGTGTAATCAGTTTCCTCCTCCATAATTGCATAAAACTGTTCAGTTTCTTCTTCTTCAGCATCTACAGTTGGAGCACAGACTCAAAGCACAGTTATACTGAAAAACTATCCACAAAGTCTGTATGATAGTATTCAATCAGCTTTTGCATTGCAGCCTTTAACTGCACATATTACATCTGACCTCACAATTAGAGCCACACCTTTTCTTCTGAGTTTACCATTTCCATGATGCATGATGTACTTATCTGATTGAAAACACTTATTTAAGTCTACATTAGTTTACTCACTCTAAATACTCTTTGATTGAACTTTTATTTCCTGATTTACTATTTTGATCTCACCCTGATTCATACCCATCACAGTCTATTTTCAAGTTATATGTGTCATCCAGGATTTAATGCTCCCCTTGCTTCTCTGCACTTCAGCAACTAGATGTCCTTTCAGTTTTAACCCAGTTGCTTCATTAGCAAAGTGCTATTGGTGAGCAGGCAGATTAAAACATCCATGAAATGGCAAGAAGGATTAAATATTCTTTCTCTCAACATTATAGCCCCACCACAAACAGGGCTCTTCTGGGTGCTTTTAAGCAACGAAGCATCACAGCTCCTCACACGTAACAGACGTTTTACCTTCAATAACAGCTGCATGTTTAAGTGTGAGCTATGCGTGATTTTAGCCATCTGCCTAGTCCTGGTCACCAAAGCAAAAATATTCATAAATTAGGGATTTCATTCTGTCCTGTCACGGTCCAGGTGTACAAGTGGGAAACAGGTTATGGTGGTTGTGCCCAATATCATCTCTTCCCCAGCTGCAAGTTAGTAGCTGGGGAGGCAGAGTTCACCACTTGTTTGCAGGGCTGCTCAGTACAACTGTTGGATGATCCCCATGCCCACCTCCAGCTCCAAAGATGGTGCAATGGAAAGCACAAAGGAAATATATTGATGCTGAACAGTCAGTTCATTCTGAGCATTTCAGGCACCTATTATAGAAAAGGTCAAATCCTTAAGACAAAAATGCAGGATACTGGTGGATCTCTCTGTGAGGGGCATGGCACAATCTAGGAATTAAGCCAGAGAGCTTTGAATAAAGGAGGCCTTGTAAGTCTAAAATTGTGGCTCAAACTGAGTTCAAGCTTAATGGTAAAGCACCAAAAACATGACAAAAAGTTCCAAAAACAAGACAAAAATGGGGGAGTTGTATTTGGATGTGTGTGTGTGTGTGTTGTGTCGTTACAGTCGTGACCGACTCTTCGTGACTCCATGTCCATGGAGTTTTCTTGGCAGGAGTACCGGAGTGGCTTGCCAGTTCCTATTCCAGGTGCCTACAGCACCTGGTATTCCCTGGTTGTCACCCATCCAAATACTAACCAGGGCCGACCCTGCTTAGCTTCCGAAATCAAGCGAGATCGGATGTGCTTAGCAGGGGTGCCCAAACTTTTTGTAAGGAGGGCCAAATATGGTGGCTGAGAATGTGTCAGGGGCCGGTTGCTCCCCGACCCTGCCACCCCACTGCAAGCCCCACCCACTGACCCATAAGCCCCACCCACTGACCCCTTGCAACCCCACCCACAGGAAGGAAGGCCAAGGGAGGGAGGGAGGGAGGGAGGGAGGGAGGGAGTTGGAAACCAAGAGAGGAAGGAAGGAAGGAAGGTGGGGAACAAGGAAGGGAGGGAGGGAGGGAGGTGGGGACCAAGGGAGGGAGGAAAGAAGGAAGGTGGGGAACAAAGGAAGCACAGGGAGCCATGGCCACAGGTCGCCCCTTGGAAGAGGTGATCTGCGTGACCTTGCACCCCCCCCAAGCGCTCCAGCGGTGGCGTCGGCTCGCCCGCCAGCCCACACCAAAGCTCCTTGGCGGTGGCAGAGGCCCGCTGGCCTGCCCACCCCCACACTTTCCCCTGTGGTGCCGGTGGCGGCAGGCCGCCCATCCGCCCAAGCTTCCCAGCGGTGTCAGTGTTGGCAGAAGATTTTTTTAAAAAAAAATCATGGGGAGAAGGAGGGGAGGGAGGGGCAGGCCAGCCAGCCGCGGGCCATTCAGAGTGGTCTGATGGGCCAGATTTGGCCCCCAGGGCGGACTTTGGGCAGGCCTGGCTTAGGACATCTAGGCAGCTACCAACTAGGAATGAATGAACCAGTTAAATCTGGATGTATCCTAAACCAGGAATGACTAACTGCTTAAGTTTTAGCAGTTTATATCTTAATAAGTAATCTAGAAGCCAATGTGTTTCACAAACTGGTTTACTCAGACCAAAGCCTATAAAATGCTAAGACAGTCCATCTAAGCTCACACATGGGAAAATAAAGAACTACCTAATTGCTTAAGGACTCTCATGTAAAGCTACCTAATGCCTTTAAACCAGAAAAGGAATCAATTGATCCTAGGACCTTCTGCAGGCAATGCCTGTAATTAGTATTAACAAGTAGTTTGACCCTTGATTGCACAACTAGTTTCATGGGACAAGGAGGACTATTATTCAAACCCAGAGCTTCGGAAAGCATTTTGTTGTTATTTTTTTAAGACTCTAACTGTTAGAACACCCTGGCCAACATAGCTGATTGGGGGATTGTAGGAGTTACAGAGTTAAAGAGAAGTTTTCCAAACTCTACTTACAATGTATACAAATCCAACACAGATATAATTCCATGGTTGGGCGGATTCTGAGCAGAAAAGGACTTCAACAACACTATTTGGTTACAGTAGTCGTTCGCTCCCACATTTTCTATCATATCTTATTATTCCTCAGAAATACATAAATTTAGAAGTTTATCAAAACTCAGAAGTCTAATAACTGATTTTGCCACTGTGGTGGCTCTAGACAATTAAAACCAGCCTCTTTAGAAAGTACATGCGGCAGAGAGACAAAAATCCAGTTCCTTAAGCAGGGGCGAATGCATCCAAACAAGCAACCGGTGTTAAATAGCTGAATATATTAAAGCCTCAGAAGTAGTCACAACAAATGGTCTTATTTACAACCCTTCTCTACTTCATCATTCATGTCTAGGTGCACTCAAGAGAAAATCCTGTCACATCTTCCCTGAAAACCTTGATCCTGCTTAAAAGCAAACCTGACACTCCTGAGGTCCAGTAACATCTGGAAGGTTTCAGTAACATCTCCCTGTCCTTTTCCTGGTATATCAGCTGTATCTGATATCTTTATCTATTCAACTCAACTTTCCCCATGTTGCAGTCTTACAGAGGTGAACAATCAAGCATTCAGTCAGTGGTTAGCCTTTGTCAGCGGTTGCAGCAATGCCAAACACCGAGCACAGGGCAATGTCTTGCATGAACGGAAGAAGAACTAGACTAACCTCAGTGGGGCCATATCTGTGGCCAGCAATATCTGGTTGTTCGGAGTAAAATGCGTATGCATAAGGCCTGAAAAGAGAAGTGGAGGGAGAGACAGCGGTCAGCGCTGCCATTCTTAACCAGCCATCTCACATCAACCCTTGCGAATTCATCTCAAACGGAAAAAGAGAAAAGGAGGCCACTACCGCACTTCCTACAGCAGGCATGTCCAAACTTTGGCCCTCCTGATGTTTTGGACCACAACTCCCAGAATTCCAAGCCTGTATTTCCAGTGGCAAAGGACTTTGGGAGCTGTGGTCCAAAACATCTGGAGAGCCGAAGTCTGGACATGCCTGTCCT
This sequence comes from Phrynocephalus versicolor, assembly GCA_023846285.1. NCBI lineage: Eukaryota > Metazoa > Chordata > Lepidosauria > Squamata > Agamidae > Phrynocephalus > Phrynocephalus versicolor. The sequence continues at coordinate 13,695,115 of JAHTLZ010000204.1, read as the reverse complement.
ACAGCAACCGCTTTTTGTTTTGAATCAACTTCTGCCCTCGCCTGGTCATGTGGTCGCTGAAGCGATTCAGCATTCTGCACTTGAGCTTTTTCTCAAGAACCGGTTTCCCCATCCGCGCTTTGCTAAACCGCTTTTTGTTCTGATTTTGTCCGACATTTTCCCAATATCTGCTTCTATTTCGGAAATTATTTTTTTTTAAAATAACGTCATGCCGTTGTTCTTCCATTCAAAGTAATGTAGCTAATTTTTAAATTGTACCCAAAAGAGGAAGTAGGAGGACCAGAGAAGTCAGGGGAAATGATTACACTGCAGGAGGATTTCTTTTTTTGGCTTTTCTGATGGCAAAATAAGGCATACGGGGGGGGGGGGGGGAGACCCAGAAAAAAATGGTGCATGGTGTCTGCAGTTTGAGCCAAATCGCTTCAAAGGCGGTCTAGAAATCGGTTTAAAAAAAACACCACCCCTGGTGGCCGTCACAAGAAAAACCGACACCGTGGCTGAAAGGGGGCGTGGCCAAGGGGGCTCTGCGGAAAAAGCAATTGGAAATGCGGTAAGTGAATTTTAAGGCGATTTGACTTTAAGCAAAAGGCGATTCAAAACCCAAGTGCGGTAGGGCTCGGAGAGTTGCCAGTCATGAATTTTCCACATGCAGATTAAACAATTCGGTGTTCCATAACTTCATTTAAAAACATGGTGTGCTGAGAGGTGCTTGGAGTGTGTGTGTGGGAGGGAACAACCTTCTGACAAAAATCCTCCACTGTTTCATAGGAGGGAAGCAAAGAGTTCAACAATGCCTGCCCATTGGCAGGACGTCGTGCCGTGTATATTCAACTTCAGAATTACAAATCTTGACATTCGACCAAATGTTCAGAACAACACTCGGTTAAGCCTCATGAGACTAAACAGGATTAAAGGCAACACACCCCATGCAGTTAAGTGCTGCCTAGCAATAACAGTGCATTCGCGTCATGAGCTTATCAAAGTCAGAAATCTGCAAAAACACCGCCGCTTTCCATTCCCTTGGACAAAACAGCCTTTAAGAAAAGAAGCAGAGATGGCCTACCTTTCATTGCTGGGCAAAGTGAGCCACTGCAGAATAGTTAATATTCTGCGCTCGTGAGAAATTACGCTGGAAAAGAACAGAGAAACAGCATAAGATACTGGCAGAAAGCCTTTGATGACTCACAGTCCACCAGGAAGCAGGAACGCGGTGTGATTATTAGTATTGTAGCCCCTGTGGAAAGCATCTCTGTATTATGAACTTCCATCTATTTTGGATGTGCACACAAGTGGAAGGTAGGATAAGATGATCAGATGGTACATTCTTACAGTGGGGGCTGCTCACCAGTGACACTCATCATTACAGTTATAAGTCACATAAATTGGAAATGACTTGATGGTATGTACCAGTAATCATTAAGTATTCAAGGTTCTAGGGTTTTGTGTTGTGTCATTACAGTCGTGACCGACTATTCGTGACTCCATGTCCATGGAGTTTTCTTGGCAGAAATACTGGAGTGGTTTGCCAGTTCCTACTCTAGGCGCCTACAGCACCTGGTATTCCCTGGTGGTCACCCATCCCAGTACTAACCAGGGCCGACCCTGCTTAGCTTCTGAAATCAGATGAGATCAGATGTGCTTAGGGCATCTAGGCAGCTCTGTTTTGTAGCAATTAAAATGTCCATTTTTTCACATATAAGAGGGAAAGAAACAGCAGCTATGCCACACAGATTACAGCTACTGTACATATCTGATATACAATATGCACACAATTTTATTTTCACATCAGAAGCCCTTGACGGCCTTCTGCGCTTGCTTTTCCCAAGCCACCTAATCTCTCATCTTGCCATCTTCAGTGTGTGACCATACAGAGCAAAAGTGGGAATCTGTAGGTTTCCCAGAATGTGTTCAACCCACTCTCAGCCTCAGCCAGCACAGCTGGTGGCTGTTATACCCTCTCAACATCTGGACAGGAGCTAATGTCTTGCTGTAAACAAGTGCAAAAATAATATACAACGAGACATTTCAGAGAAGCATTACATAAATAACTACACAACATTTATAAAACAAAATTAAATGAAGCCATGAACCGTGAAGCAGAAGGCCTAACAGAACCAAATGAACTAGTTTTATTTTCCAATTATGTCTTGGTTTAGAAATTAAGCCCTGCCACTCATGTGCTGTGACATTTGCTTCTAAGTCAATGAGTTTACCATTACAGGTAAGTTTCTTATTCTTGCACATGGTTTTTCTTCAAAAAATTTTTTAAACAATTAATAATAATTAATGAAGACGGCTTACTTGGACCAAAAGAACGAACCAGCTTTCACTCCTTGCTTGACTGCTGTAATCCATATCTAATTAAGAAAATATAAGCCGATTACAAAAAAAGGGGCCACAAGATTTTTTAGGTTATAAGAAGGAACACTGATTGAAAAAGAATTCATTAAAATTATTTACACACAGTTGGCTTCCACTCCAAGCATTTTGAACTCACACAAACTGAGCAGAGAACATACATGTACTATTTTTATGACTCTGGTGAACTACATATAACACAAAATGCATTTTAAACAAATGGACAATTAAAAGATAGAACATAAACTCTCCAATTCAAAAACAACGCAAACACACCACAACCCCCCCCCACACACATACACCACACCAGAATAGCTCCTGACCAGATGTTGCCATTTCAGATTTGAACTACAGTCCCAAGATAAGAGCCTGGAAGCTTTTTGAGGTAACTAGTTTCAGCTGAGACCATGTGTAGAGGAAAGATTTCCAATTATCCAGTACATTAGATATGAGAGGTCTTCAGAGACTGGGGACCCATCACCCCTCAGGAAGTACTATTCTACTTGAGGTCTTCAGGCCACATTATGTTGGCTACAACTGACATCTTTAGCTTGGTATGTCAACTAAATTTACTCCACAGCACTTTTGATATGGGGGTTGTGATGTCCCCTTTTGGCTCTGGTCCCAACCCAACAGGAAGGAAATGCCTTGGCAGAAGGCAATTCGCTGAGTGGTGAGTGTTTCGTTATCTATAGAATTGGAGACATGGTACTGACTCCATATTCTCTATGGCTAACATCAGCCACTGGCTACAAACTTAAATAAGAAATACCTTCTTGCAATGGGTAAACCTGCTGCTCTACATTATTGTTAATCTCCAGAACCCTTGTAAAAGTCACTGTCATTATGTGTGCACATAATCTACAATTAACACAAGTTTGCTACACTTACACTGGCAGAACTGCAAAAAGGGACCTATGACCCACTTTTGCCAAATTCCGATCAGCATCAATCTCAGCCAGCCTGGCAAAGGGAGTAGTACTGTATTTTTTTCCCTTAGTCAGAGGACAAAGGCTCCAAAAACTGTTGACTGCAAAGTCAGCAGCTCGGCGGCTCGAATCCCGGGTGCCATGCAGCGGAGAGAGCTTCTGCTGTTAACCCCAGCTCCTGCCAATCTAGCAGTTCAAAAGCATGTAAATGCACGTAAATAAATAGTTACCGCTGTAAAAAGCGGGAAGATAAAACAGTGTTTCCTTGCAGCCATGCAGGCCACATGGCCACGGACTTGCACAACATTGGCTCTTCGGCTTGAATACGGAAATGAACACTGCCCCTAGAGTCAGACATGGCAAGCACGTATGTGCGGGTGGGGGGGGGCTTTTTCATTTACCTAGACCAGTTTAGTCTGTGCAAGCATACCGGGTAAAATCCAAAGAAACGAAACAAGGCAAAACCAGATGGCATCTTAAAGACACGTCCACTCTCAATGTTTAGGCTAAAACTATCGTTTTTACACATGGAAAAATGCTGTCATTTCTCAACACCTGCAGGCCTGAAGGATAAAGTGTAGCTTTTAACCATTAAATGATCCTTTCAGAGAAGGGTGAGTAAACAGGTCCCATTGCAATAATGGACGCTCATTCTGATCTCCCACTATACAAGAAAAATGCTCCATTGGAACTGGGGTGGGACACTGGCAAGAACGGTGTGTTCCTTTTGGGATGGAAAACTAACAATAGCCAATAGAGAAAACTTGGATTATGAATTGTCCTTTTATACAAGCATTTGGTTCTTGAGAGTGTTAACAGTGAAACATTCTGCAACGTGTCTTTGAAAAACTACTAATCAGGCCACATTCATTAATAGTTTTATTATACAACTGCCACCCGTGGGATTATTTCACATTCTTCACAAAGCTTCTGACCCACAGCACTCTTGACACTGACACACTGAGCTGTGTTCACCAGAGGTGGCCAGCTGAGTTTCATTGTTCAATGTTTAAGGGAAGGGGAAAACTTCATGTTTGCAACATGGCAAAATGCCATCACAAGGTTCCCTTTAAAACATCCCAAATTAAATCCAATTTTATGAATGTGTAACTTCTAGGCCAGGGGTGCCCAAACTTTTTGTAAGGAGGGCCAGATTTGGTGGCTGAGAATGTGTCAGGGTCCGGTTGCTCCCCGACCCTGCCACCCCACCGCAAGCCCCACCCATTGACCCATAAGCCCCACCCACTGACCCCTTGCAACCCCACCTGCAGGAAGGAAAGCGGAGACCAAGGGAGGGAGGGAGGAAGGTGGAAACCAAGAGAGGAAGGAAGGAAGGTGGGGAACAAGGAAGGGAGGGAGGGAGGAGGGGACCAAGGGAGGGAGGGAGGAAAGAAGGAAGGTGGGGATGAAAGGAAGCACAGGGAGCCGTGGCCACCGCAGGGGAATGTGTGGGTGAAAGAGGGGGAGGGACGGGCGGGCCAGCCACCCTCGGGCCGGACTTTGGGCAGGCCTGTTCTAGGCCATCTTATAAAACCAAATAATCTCAAAACATACACTAAAACAGGAAAAGCATTACATAAGAACATAAGAAGAGCCATGCTGGATCAGGCCAAAGGCCCATCTAGTCCAGCTTCCTGTATCTCACAGCGGCCCCACCAGATGCATCTGGGAGCTCATGAGACTAGATATCTGTCTCCTGATACCACTCTCCTGCATCTGGCCCTTGAAGTACCCTGGTTTAAAGCCTGGAGACTACACATCTCCATCATGGTCTGTAACCTGTGATGGACTTTTCCTCCAGGAATCTGTCCAGTCCCCTTTTGAAGGCATCCAGGTCAGATGCCATCACCACATTGTGTGGCAGGGAATTCCATAGACTTACAACGCGCTGGGTGAAAAAATATTTTCTTTTGTCAGTTTTTACTCTCCCAGCCCTCAATTTGAGTGTATGTCCCCTAGTTCTGGTATTTTGGGAGAGGGAGAAGAGCTTCCCTCTATCCACTTTACTCATACCCTGCATTATTTTGTATGTCTCAATCATATCCCCCCTCAGGCGCCTTTTTTCCAGACTAAAGAGGCCCAAATGTTTTAGCCTTTCTTCATAAGGGAGGTGCCCCAGCCCACTAATCATTTTAGTCGCCCTCTTCTGCACCTTTTCCAGTTCCACTATGTCTTTCTTGAGATGCGGTGACCAGAATTGTACACAATACTCCAGGTGGGGCCTTACTATTGTTTTGTATAATGGCATTATAATGTTGGCTGTTTTATTTTCAATCCCCTTTTTGATAATCCCTAACATGGAATTGGCCTTCTTCACCGCTGCCGCACATTGGGGAGACACCTTCATGGAGCTGTCCACCAACACACCAAGATCTCTTTCCTGATCCGTCACGGATAACGCAGAGCCCATGAGTTGATAGATGAAGTTTGGATTTTTTGCCCCAATATGCATTACGCATTACACATTACGCATTAACAGCAGCATAGAAATATAAACGAATCAAGACAAAAACAGATCAAATTGAGTTGATGCCTATCCAGAGATGACATTTTTAAAAATACATACACATGAATCAGGACACTTTTTAAAAATCTGGCATCTAAAAGAAACCCATGTTTATAATCAAAATAATGGACCAATCATTCAAGCATCATGGAAAGAGATTCTCTGTATGAGATCCAGTGTTTGGTTTACAAATTCCTTTTTCATTGTTTTAGTTTCTGCATTTTTGTGGCGCCATCTTATCTTTTTGTCTTGTGTTATATCTTATGTTGATTGTTATCATGTTTAATTTTAGACTGTATTATTTTTCTTCATTATAATGTCTAGCTTTTTACCATTTGTAAGGCATTGACAGTAATGTATATGCACTAGCCGGACGGGATAAAAAAACAAAATTGATTAATTAATTAAAAATGCAGAAACTAATTAATTAATTAATTAATTAAAATAAAAATGTTTTTCTCCTTTTTGTTGTTTTTAAAAAAACATAATAAAACAGAGTGCTTCAAAATAAGAGTCTGAAATTGGTAAACATACATTTTAAAGTGTATATTTTGGGTAACATGCAGCCGAGTAGCAAATCTGACTCTTTTTTTAAAATGAAGCTAAGTGCAACAGCATGCTTCAGTGGAAACAGGAATCACTTATTCCATTATTAATGACGTGGGGAGGTCATTAATGAAACGGAATGCCAAAACTACCGAGGAAGAGTACATAAGGCTAAGCTGGGGGAAATGCTTTGTTATTCTGTTTGTTACGGTTCTTCAAACTCTCATTTATTTCATTATTAACAATCACATTTTGTTTGGCACTTGGTTGACAGCATTCATTCATTTTCATAACTTTAGCTCCCCACTTATCCCTGGAGATCAAGCTGTTGGAGATTTGCAGCGATTCCATTACAGTCTACCAAAAGATGCGGGCGAAAGGGCTCCTTGCAAAAATGGGCTCACAGCTGCTTTTGCAAAGTAAAGCATGTATAAACACTTCCCATTGGTTCTAATGCAGTCATGTCCAAACTTCAGCCCTCCAGATGTTTTGGACCACAACTCCCACAGTCCTTTGCCATTGGAAATACAGACTTGGGATTCTGGAAGTTGTGGTCCAAAACATCAGGAGGGCCTAAGTTTGGACATGCGTGTTCTAATGGAATGGTTTTGCTCTATTACAGTTCATGAGTGATAATGTTCCATTCAAACCAGGACGACAACCTCTACTTTCTCAGTACTCTGCTATGAATAGTTTTAATGGATTCGCCTCTCACTCATGTAACAGCCAAAGAGGCAACGAAGCCCGGATTTTTAATAGCAGCACACACACAAATATAGATACATTTTTCTAAGGCAAATAAAAATTAAACTTACAGGTTGGCCTCCCCACCATCTGTGGTTGAATTTTTCTCGGCCTCGAAGACTAAAGGCAGCATCAAACACAGGGTCATACATTGAATTCCCTATGATTCCATGAGATTCAGGATAGAGGCCCTTTATGCAAAAAAAAGAACCAAAACTACAATTAGTGACACTTTTAATGTATACTTCTTCCCATTTTTAAAAAATATGATAACCATAAATAATCTGGAAAAACTTACAGTGCTGGAAATATTAGGAGTTAAGCAGATTATTAATAAGGTAGCATATATTTATAGAAAAACAACTGCTTCAATTAATACAGTAGGACCCCAGTATCCACTGGGGATTGGTTCCAGGCCTTCCCGTGGATAATGAAAACTGTGGAGAAGAGAGAACACCTGCCCACCCCCAAACTGCTGTTTCCTGACAGTAGCTTGCTTTATGACTGCTGTTTTGAGACAGCAGCTTGCTATTTGTGACAATAGTTTGCTTTACATCTGCTGTTTGTAACAGCAGCTTAATTTACAGCTTGCTTTGTGGCTGCTGAATTATTTAATTTTTTCCTCTGCCAACCATGGATAATGGAATCAGTGGATAATGAATCAGTGCATACGGGGGTCCTACTGTATTACTTTCATTCTTCTGGAACCCTTGTGACCAAAAGGCTTTTATTTCTTAATTCAAACCAGGTACTAAATCCAACAGAGATAATGCCATAAAAATACATATTTCCTAAGACTTGCTACTTATTACAGCAAATCTAGTACCATTTCAAAATTCCAGTGGGTAATGAAGGGGTGAAACATAAAACACCTCTGCTACCCACTTCCCATAATACAACTTCTCCCCCAAATCCTCTAGCTATAGAAGAACAATGGTAAAGGGTCTTGCTTCCCTACTGAAACCTTTGTAACTTAACCACTGATCCACTGAAAGTAACAATAACTGCTTAACGTGAAGTGTTTTAAGGTATAATCAGTCTTTCTGGTACCCTATACTACTACTACTACTACTACTACTACTACTACTACTGATGGTGGTAATGATGATGAAGAAGATGACGATAAAGCAGGTAGTAAAGAAGCAACAGATAAATTGTCCTGCATTCTATTTTCCATTGAGAACATTTTTTCTTCCAAAAGTGTACACTACATGCATGAAAAAAATCATGTGTAACACAATGAATAGCTGCACTTTCCCTCCTCTTGGCAAAAGAGGCATATTGCTCATTATAGATAAGCAGTTCAACTGGTGTCCATCAGTTCATCTACATCTTCATCAGGAAACAGCTTGAGAAGTAGCAACGAGCAAGAGTGATAATGCATTTAATACTTCATCTCTGCTCTAGCAAAGTCCAAGTCTTGTCACATGTAATAGGTAGCTTATGGTTTTCCTTCTGCAGCTCCATTCAGTGTTCTGGTCATGAACAGAAGCCCCAAAATGTTTTGTCTCCTCCACCACCCTCATGCTGTATGGGGAGGCTGAGGATTAGTGCTGCCTAATTAGTGGGATTTCTTATATAGTGCCACAGCCAAAAAACTTATCTCTGTGATACTTTAAGCCAAGAGTGAGGAATGTACAACCATCCAATAGTGCTTGGACTCCAAATGTCATTAGCCCAAACTAGCACATCCAATGCTCAAGGATAAAAGGAGTCATAGTCCATCATAATATGGAAGTCTGAATATTTAATATGCCACTACCGCACTTCAAACAGCAACCACTTTTTGTTTTGAATCGCCTTTTGCCCTCCCCCGGTCACGTGGTCGCTGAAGCAATCTCAGCATTCCACACTTGGGCATTTTCTCAAGAACTGGTTTCCCCGTTTGCACTTTGCTAAACCGCTTTTTGTTCTGGTTTAGTCCGACATTTTCCCATTATCTGGTTCAATTTCGGAAATTATTTTTTAGGATAATGTCATGCCGTTGTTCTTCCATTCAAAGTAATGTAGCTATTTTTCCGGTTCTCCCTTTAGATAACTTATAACGTGGCACATTTCCGTGACTGGAAAAGCAACATTTTACCCAAAAGAGGAAGTAAAAAGAATGGAGAAGTCAGCGGAAATGATTACAATGCAGGAGGATTTCTTTTTTGGCTTTTCCGATGGCAGGATAAGGCATACAGAGGGGGAAACCCAGAAAAATCTGAGGCATGGTGTCCGCAGTTTGAACCAAATCACTTTAAAAAGCGGTCTAGAAATCGGTTTAAAAAAAACCACCCCTGGTGGCCGTCACAAGAAAAACCAACACAGCAGGCGAAAAGGTGTGTGGCCAAGGGGGCTCTGCAGAAAAAGCGATTGGAAATGTGATAAGTGATTTTTAAGGCGATTTGACTTTAAGCAAAAGGCAATTCAAAACCTAAGTGCAGTAGGGCTTTATTTTGGTCAATTTCCTCCATCCTTCATTACCTCTTTTTTTAAAGTGGCACCACTTTCCATGGTTCAACTACATTCAACCACGGCTCTTTGAGGTGGAAAATTTGTATCCTTTTAAGTTCTCCATCATGCACCAGTTGCAATGGAAATTGCCTCAGCATTGACCACATTTCTCTTATCACACATTGCACTGCTTTATTTCCACGTGTTCCCGTCCGTTTTTGACCCTGTCAAATCCTTGGTTTATTTTTCCCCCCATCACTTTGTTACGAGGGCAGAGTTTAGCACTAAATGACATTTTCCATTGCAGTAGCTCTGAGTGGTAGAAGCCTCTGTTGAAAATTTTCCATTCTGGACTGTCTTTTCATGCAGGGAAGGGCTGTGTTACTGATGGGGTACGATGGAAGTAAGACAATGCCCCAAGCCGTATATTAATACACATCTAATACACTGTAGTTCTTCAAGTACACACAGGGTCCTACTGCTGTTATTCACACTGAACACCTATAAACAGATCAGTATTCAAGCTCATTGACTTGGCCTCACTTCCTTTCCAGTTTCTCATGAATCCAGGCAACATACAGTATTCAGAAATTACATTTTCTTAGCCTGCATTTTGCATTTATAGAGTACAGTAGGACCCCAGTATCTGCTGGGGATTGGTTCCAAGCCTTCTGGTGGATAACGAAAACCATGGATAAGAGAGAACACCAACATGGCCCCCAAACTGCTGTTTTGTGATGGTAACTTGCTTTACAGCTGCTGTTTTGCAACACGTTGCTTTACAGATGCTGTTTGTGACGGTAGCTTGCTTTACGGCTGCTGTTTTATGACAGTAGCTTGCTTTACAGCTGCTGTTTGTGACAGTAGTTTTCTTTGAGGCTGCTGAGTTATTTATTTATTTTTTCCTCTGCCAACCGTGGATAACTGAATCAGTGGATAATAAATAAGTGGATACGGGGGTCCTACTGTAATAATGATAATTTTAAATACTAGCAAATATATAAAGCCAGTAATAAGACTTACAGTTGCCAGGGTGTATAAGTTGGGAAAGGTTTTTGTGGGATATACAGGCCTCATATAAGGAGCATGTGTTCCACAGGTTCCTAAAAAGGGGGAAAGCAGTATGATCATTTATTTCATGTCAACAAGTGTCCACGTCACACCCTACCAGTGTAAATTCCTGTCCTGAGGGTTCAAATTAAAACAGCCATTGTCACGGTCAAATGTTGTGCTATTCTATTACATTCAAATGAGACAGAGCTACTAGAAGTTTTTAGCCAGCCACCAAATATATTTATTCCGCCCACTGTCAGAAACTTACTCCTGTAAATATCACAGATTTACAATCACTTGGCATCAAGAACATTGGTGTTTTAGGGGCTCTGCCTTTCTGTAAAATAAAGGGAACTCATTTGGGAACAAAGGAGGGAAATAGTTGATGAGTTGATACATTGAAAGAGCGCAAAATAAATAGATTGAATTTCAGATCCTTTTTTTTATTTGACCCAATTAACACACAAGGCAAAAATGGCATGTCAGAGAATCTATGATTAGAAGGCAGAATTCTGGCCATCTGCAGTTAGCACTTACTTAATTTTTCAATGTTGGGCATCACTTTTCTACCATTCTTAGTGTACGATGCACGGAAGCCATCAACCGAGAAGATTATCAATGGAGGACGATGAAAACTGGAATGGAAAATATATTAATGAGCATTAGGCAGCAGTAAATGCATGGTAAATGAGCTGGCTCTGTGTAAGAACATAGAACATAAGAAGAGCCATGCTGGATCAGGCCAAAGGCCCATCTAGTCCAGCTTCCTGTATCTCACAGCGGCCCCACCAGATGCGTTTGGGAGCGCATGAGACTAGATATCTGTCTCCTGATACCCCTCCCCTGCATCTGGCCCTTGAAGTACCCTGGTTTCTCCATCATGGTTTGTAACCTGTGATGGACTTTTCCTCCAGGAATCTCTGTCCAATCCCCTTTTGAAGGCATCCAGGCCAGATGCCATCACCACATCCTGTGGCAGGGAGTTCCATAGACTTACAACGCGCTGGGTGAAAAAATATTTTCTTTTGTCAGTTCTTACTCTCCCAGCCCTCAATTTGAGTGTATGTCCCCTAGTTCTGGTATTTTGGGAGAGAGAGAAGAGCTTCCCTCTATCCACTTTACTCATACCCTGCATTATTTTGTATGTCTCAATCATATCACCCCTCAAGCGCCTTTTTTCGAGACTAAAGAGGCCCAAATGTTTTAGCCTTTCTTCATAAGGGAGGTGCCCCAGCCCAGTAATCATTTTAGTTGCTCTCTTCTGCACCTTTTCCAGTTCCACTATGTCTTTCTTGAGATGCGGTGACCAGAATTGTACACAATACTCCAGGTGGGGCCTTACTATTGTTTTGTATAATGGCATTATAATGTTGGCTGTGTGTGTGTGTGTGTGTGCGCGCGCGCGCGCACGTGCATGCATGCGTGTGTGCGTGTAAAAACCAAACCAGAGGTTCCTGGACAGCTTCAGGCAAGATGGTCTCAGAGGTTATTAAAATGGAGGGATGGGGCAGCATAAATGCTTTATTCAAAAAGAAGTACCTCCTCTGTTGGTGGGACCTTTTTCCTCCTGTAAGCAAGTACAGGATAGGTACAACTCTTTTGCTTGAGACAATATGCAGAAGTAAGATTAGCTTGGAATTAAGATGCAGCTAAAGATTTGCAAATGTCTGCCCAAATATTTTAAAGAGTTTCTGGCTTTGAAGACTTTACCTTGATTCTGAATGTCTTGTCAAAATATGTGGATGTTGGCCTTGTAAGCACAATCTACCATACTTTTTGTTACTAAGGCAAATGTTTCACTGACTGATGGAATTCTAAACAAGTTACATTTAGTCATTTTCATCTGAAAGGAGGCCTCCAAGAGTGTGGTATCAATTATAACAAGTCACTAGACCACAGAATTGCTTTCATTTCCACACCATTGCATCCTCCCTTCCTCCTTTAACTCAAGGACAAAGATTCCTTGGTGCTATTGCCAAAAAAATAATTCCAGAGCATTTATTCTTGGGCCACAGTACTTTTAACAACGTGGAAGAGATTGCAAGCGGGGGTGGGGAAATACACATTTAAAGCTGAACAGTAGCAAATCTGGTGTGTGGCTGGCTTATTGTTTCGCCTCTCAAAATACTTTTGAGGATGTGATCCAAATGAATGCAAAAATGCATTATTTCTTAGCTTAGGGTAATTTCAAATGAAGGCTTCTCTTATGCAATTAGCATGCCTCATTCATGGAATTTTCTTGCAGGGTTCAAAAAATCATTTTCCAGCTATAATCATAAGAACATAAGAAGAACCATGCTGGATCAGGCCAAAAGCCCATCTAGTCCAGCTTCCTGAATCTCACAGTGGCCCCACCAGATGCGTCCGGGAGCGCATGAGACTAGATATCTGTCTCCTGATACACCTCCCTGCATCTGGTCCTTGAAATACCCCAGTTTTCAGCCTGGAGGTTACACATCTCCATCATGGTTTGTAACCTGTGATGGACTTTTCCTCCAGGAATCTGTCCAATCCCCTTTTGAAGGCATCCAGGCCAGATGCCATCACCACATCCTGTGGCAGGGAGTTCCACAAACTAACAATGCACTGGGTGAAAAAAATATTTTCTTTTGTCTGTTCTTACTCTCCCAGACCTCAATTTGAGTGGATGTCCCCGAGTTCTGTGACAGGGAGAAGAGCATCCCTCTATCCACTTGACTCATGCCCTGCATTATTTTGTGCTTCTCAATCATATCCCCCTCAGGCACCCTTTTTCCAAACTAAAGTTCCTCCCATACTACATTTTCATCAGCTTTCCTATCAGAGAAAACTAATTATGGAGTAACAACAGAATAGCTGAATAGTTTCTTTGGGCTGGGAGCACTTTATCTGCTAGCACCCTTGGGTCTGTTTCACAACTCTCATTCAACTCTGAGCACCTTCAATCCACACCATCCAGGGGATTTAGCAGGACCTCTTTAATCTAGAGCAACAAAAGGTTACTTTTTCAGACTACATCCCCCAGAAACCTCCAAGTAGTGTGAGATTCTGGGATTGGTGGTCCCCCGCCCTCAAAAATAAAATAAAATAAGGTGACTCAGCCGACCAGTGACATGAAAGGCCTGGAGCCTGAATTGCCGGAGTTACAAAGACATATGAATTGGTGAGTGTACACTCTCATGCACGCTCACTTAGGAATGAGTCCCATTTAATACATGGCTGATATTTATTTCTGAAAATAAAGACATACCATCATTTCTATTCTGGAATGTACGCCACCAGAAACTTGGACTGACATCGAACTGGCATTTTTCCTGGATGGAACAGTATCCACCGATTCTCTTTTTTCCCGTCAGTGTCTGCAATGCGACTCCGAAATGCACCCTGAATCACTGGGAGAGCCTAGGACAGTGGCAGTGAACATTTGGCACCCCAGATGTTTCAGACCACAACTCCCACAATCCTTTGTCACTGGCAATACAGGCTTGGAATTCTGGAAGCTGTGGTCCAAAACATCTGGAGTGCCGAAGGTTCACCACCACTGGCTTAGGAGCATATTCTGTCAGCTTGGGAAAAAAGAGAAGTACAAAGTTCAACAATGTGGTCAGAACACCCAATCTGGGGGAATAAAGGTCTAAGGATGCAAAAGAAGGCTTTAGAAGATTTGGGTGGGCTCGTCTGCACTAGCATATGAGGCAACAACAAAATAAAAAGGAAAAATAAGAAAAGGCCTCATGGCACTTTCAGGACTAATTGCTCTGTTTTTATGCAAGTGAGCTTCCATGGACTGAGTAAGTGGAGTTAAAATTAAACAAAGTGTTTTACTTTCCTCATCCTTATCTGTTTGTCTTGTCTTGACTTCAAAAGAGCCAACACCAAAGAACTTAAAAAAAACACCTTTAAAAACTCCTGATCTCTAAACAAAAGGCGAGACAAAATGTTTTATTTTCCTCAAGATTTCCATAATTAGAGGAAAATGCTTCTAGTGTCCTTTTCCTTTGAGAAGCAAAGAATACATTCAGAGAGATCGAGCAAGCAAAGGAAAACTTGCTGATTGTCAAACTAGGAGCAGACAGACTGTGTATGCTTCATACTCTGAAACAAAACAGGTGTTCTATCTATCTATCTATCTATCTATCTATCTATTTATTTATTTACTACATCGGCCCCTTAGTGCAAACTGTACTACCTGGGGCAGTTAGTTTTAATTTTGGCCTATTTGTGCAATTACGCAAATTGTGGAAATTTTGCAAATTTGCACAAAAATGGCCCAGTTCCTGGTCTTCCAGGAATGGCTAGATTCAAACTACCAAAAGCTGGAACTAAGGTGGCCAATGGTAAGGAACTATTGCTGTTCAGCAACATCATATCAGGTCATGTTTACAGAAGCCTGCATGCAGTCATTAGTGTAGCACCTCCACCTCCATCAGCTTTTTAATTAGATATCCAGGAATGTTTTAAGGTCAGGAGCTTGTGACAACACATGTGTGTGAGAGAAGGGCAGAGACTTAGCTCTTTTCGTAAAGACCCAAAGGATGCTGTCTTTCCACTGAATTAGAACAAGCCCAACTTTCTAAACCCCAAAGCAGGAGCAGCAATGAGAAGAAAGGAAGCAATTTCCAGTAATTAGTTGCAATTTCAATTGAGCATCCAAAGCTGCAAAGGCTTTTGGAGAGCTAACAAATGAAAAAAGGGGGAAGAAAGAGCTATAGTAATCTGATAAGGAGGCAGTTGCCTCTCTGTGTGTGTGTGTATTATTATTATTATTATTATTATTATTATTATTATTATTATTATTAT
>JAHTLZ010000204.1:13638514-13678277 GCA_023846285.1 Phrynocephalus versicolor | reverse complement strand
TATTATTGGCCTTCTCGCTTCGGGTGGCCATCCCCAGGGGAGGCCCATAAGGTCAAGGATCATAACCGGGCCTTCTTGGTGGTTGGCCCCTCCTTATGGAACAAACTGCCCAGCAAGTTGTGCCTGGCCCCTTCCCTTACAGCATTCAAGAAAGGACTGAAAACTTGGCTGTTTCAGAAAGCTTATGGCAATCACTAATGTTTGTTGTGTGTTCCTTGCCACCTATTGATTTTGTTAGTTCTGGTATAACTCTTGCCAGATTCTCCCCTTTTCTTTTCTTTTTCCTTCCCCATTTTTGTTGAGTATTTCTTGCTGTGGTGGTTTTAGTTGTTTGTATTGCTCTGTTTGTAAACCGACCACAATTCCCTATGGGAAAGTAGGTGTGGTATATAAACTTAAAAATAAATAAACTTTAAATAAATAAATAAATAAATAAATAAATAAATAAATAAATAAATAAATAAATAAATAAATAAATATTATTGCTTGTAATGTAAGGCCACCCTATTAAGTACAAGACAAATACGAACTATGATTTTAGTTCATAGCCCAAGATTGTATAGTATGGCATTCTTCTGTCAATGGAATAGATATGATTGAGAGACTGAAGCTTCAACACACGCACGCGTGCACGCTTGCGCGCACGTGCCCCCCCCCACACACACACACTCCAGAAAATCAGGAGCATGTCAGAAGCAAATTTAGATGCATGCAAGCTAAAGTGGGGGGGGGGAAGTCACCACTGTTCAATTGCACATCACCTCACAGAACGCTGGGCATAAGTTCTATCTTAAGGTTAAATAGACAGTGGCTGACATTCTGTGGCATAAGTTCAGCCACATAGGGATGGTGATGGCATCGGTCACAGCCATTTTTCAAATCTAAATTTTCTAATTTCTCCACTGACTGTCCTGAGCCTCCCACATGATAGGTTTCAACATGGAGGGTGATGGGAAGGATGAGGCATGTCTTTAACCCTTTCAACATCAGAAAGTCATTAGGGGCCATGGGACAGTAGACATGATTTTAGATAGTTGAAGACATCCCTTGCAGTCCCCAGTGGCTGCCTAATAAAGGAAGTAATTACATGGTCGTCTGTGGACCTTTGAGGGGAGACACTGGGATGGTTTAATGGCTGAAGAACCACTGAGGCAGATGTCAATATCACAAGATCAGCCCTTACAATGTAGTTTATATCAAAAGGATTTCAGCTAGTATCTTTGTTCTCCAGTTATAGGGTTCTCCCCAAATTTCATACTTAGGCATGTGGTTTCACAAATTAACACTCTTTTTCCCTCCTATGGATGCATTACAAAACAAAGGGTGCTACATTGCAAAGTATACAGGGGAGAAAAGCCACTGTTAACGTGTTCTTTTAGATTTGCAAAACCTCCCTTTCCAAATGAAATCTCATCTAGTTTGACCCTCAGCAAATACATACACTTGCTGTGGATAACAAGGCTATTTCAGCACCTTTTCTTGTTCTTTAGGACACGGATGAGTGGCACAAGACTCTTCAGATGATTAGGAACTGCAAACCCTGTGCGGACAGGAGCTGTAACCTGGCAAACATCTGGAGGGCTGCAGTGGTCCCTGATTTATAGCAAGGTTGCACTAGATAGTATACGACAGGGACAGTATGATCTTGAGTGTGTTGTTTCTTTCACAAAATTGCATAAAAAACAGAAATAGGTACCTTTGCAAACAACTTGGTAGTTCGTACAACAGTCTCCTCTGGATAAGCAGTCTTCAGAACAGTGGCAGGCATGGTCTTCATTCCTCGTCTCTCCACAACGTTCTTTTGTACACTCCCATCCACCGGCTAATATTGCCACAAAAGCAAAAACATAAAATGCACATTTGGGTGTTAAAAAACAAACAAGTTTTTTTTTTAAAAAAAGACAAAACACGCACACACAACACAACAGCAAGAAATACACTGCAGTTATTTAGTCTTTTCTTTTCATACTGTCCTGGAGGTAAACTTGCAATGCTTTTAAAAAACAGGGCTGATCTATGCTACAAACCCTTGTTGGCCACCAGCTAAACCAGGCATGTCCAAACTTCGGCGCTCCTGATGTTTTGGACCAGAACTCCCAGAATTCCAAGCCTGTATTTCCTATGGCAAAGGACTGTGGGAGTTGTGGTTCGAAACATCTGGAGGGCCGAAGTTAAGGCATGCCTGAGCTAAACTATCATGCCATCGCACACACACACATCCTAACAATGGAATTTTAAAACATCCATTTTAGTCACAATTTCAGTGCTACAATTTGTTCGGTAGGGCTGTGCTATTGAACCAATACACTGTATAAATCAAGGACTCTAGCACTAGCTTCATCACACTCTTTGGGAAGATTTCGGGATATCCTTCTGTCAAGCTTCCCGTCTATAAAACAAAGCATCAGGGAAGACACTGAATTAATGGCTTACAAAGCTTAATGACTATGTACACTTTGTTCCTTTCAGAAAGAAATATTTTAATATCTCTGTCCATGAGCAGGAAGTTTAGCTAGGCATCAATTTTTAATGGGATTTTTTTCTGTTCACATATAATGGCTGCATTTGCACAACACTAGAATTTGAGAATGACTTTGGGCCAGCTGCACCTCTGTGCCCTCTCTCTTCTTCCTTGAACATGGCCAATTGGTCACTCAAATGTTCCACTTCTGTTTTGGTATGTCATTAAAAACATATGGCTGCAGTTAGTTTGAACCAGAAGAAAATCTTCTGAATTCTATCTATATCACAACGGGGAAGACAGATATGAACACCTGAGGGTCACTATAGTTCATTTCTTACACTGCTCAAGTACAGTTTAGCGCTATGTCTGAACTAGCCTAATACAATATGGGTTCAGACTAGGGTTTAGTTTTAGGGAATGAAGCCCTAAGTATGAAACGACAACACAGGCTTAGATTCTAAGGCAAGGGACCAGAAGGGGTAAAAACACATTCCGTATTCCTTCCTTGTCTTTCACTACCCACCCACCCACCCGCTCTCCAAAATTCTCCTTTAAAGAGCCGAGTGTCCCTCAACTAGGGAGGTACATCTTACAGCCGTTTACTCATGGAGAGAAACTTGGGGGCAGGGGGAGGCACATTTTTCTTGCAGTAAGATTTTTCAGTTGTGATTCCCACCTCAGGTCCCCCACAGTACTTCATGGGAAGGTTTGTGGATTGTCTCAGATTTTTTTTACAGTTTTTACTTCTTTACAGTTTTACTGTAAAAACTTTTGTAAGAAGCCTGGGAATCTCGTTGGTGCATGGGGAAGACTCCATAGGAAGTCTCGGCATGGTGAGACTGAAAACAATTCTGCAAATAAGACATTTTGCAAGTGTGTGCACCAGCCCTACTATTAACGATGTGATCTGGCACAATAAGGTGGAAAGTAACACCAAATAAGCCCAATTTGAGACAATTCTTCCCCGTCCCAGCAGCCTGGTGGAAACATCTCAAAATAAGGAACTGGAAGGCACAGACTGAGAGGTAAAGTAGAAGTTATAAGTATAACAGGAAGACCTGTCTTCATGTAGCTTGCATTCAGAATGATATCCAAAGAGAAGACATTTTGGCCGCAAATCTAAGTAACAGAGCACTTAGTGACACAGCCTTCTAATCTCACACGTTCATAGGTTTCCAAAATCCCTGCCAGTCTTTTGCAAACAGCATAGCTTTTTTTCACTCTTTTCCCTGTATTTGCTCAGAATTTTGACCCCAAAAATATGAAGATGCAGAAACAAAGCTGTTATGGATAGGGCACCGATCACTAGTTCTACAAAATATTAATGAAAATTTGCCAGTTGTTACCAATAAAAGATCCACTGGAAGGGGTCATAAGTAACTTTCATGACCTGGAGCCATTTATATAGGCAGTTAGAGCTATCCTACCTGTCTTTAAGCACAGCTCGTCAAAGTCAGCACAACAACTGGTGTAACTCTTGCACAAATTGTCGCAGCGGCAACCCGGAGGTTCCGCCTCTTGAAGTTCAAAGCATCTGTTTTTGCAGGAGCCAGATGTACTGATCCAGGGGGAATCTGATAAGACTGGGGGGAAATGGGAGGAGAAATAAAATAGGACACCATAAATCAAGTGGTCAGCAGATGGTTACAGATTTCTCAAATACTTGCAATATGCAGTAGAGAATTAAGTGCCCAGCTGTGTTGTCCTATACAAGAGAGAAGAGAAGGGGAAAGAAAGTGTACGCATACAGAACGAGTCAATTAAATGAAAAGTTGGTACGCTCTCCAGTCACTTTTCTCACCCAGAATTAACCTGAAATAAATCCATTGTATATTTCTGGGCCCAAAACAGAATTCCAAGTGGTACACTTTGAGCAAACGTATACAAACCGGAAAGTACAGATATTGGGTGCAAAATAAGCTGGAATAGCTAAGAGTTGGAATTCTTTGGTCAAGACAAGAGGAAATGGAAATAGGAGCCGTTAAAGAGAAATAGTTCTACAAGTAGCAGTAGAAAGAATGAGAAGAATCTGTAATACTAAAGAACATCAAGTCTGATGTATGACCTTGGACAGTTCCTGATCAAAGATCATGACCACCAGGAATGAAAATGGGATATAAATTCAAAGAAAGAGAGAGAGAGAGAGAAGTAATATATTTTTAGAAATATGTCCCTGTCTTCATAAAGCGTTGTTGTTTACATTCTTCAGTTGTTAAGCAGAAGTAAAGCTAGTTCATCTACACATACTATGCAGCCAGACTTTGGAATTAGTTACCAAAAAATATGCTGTTAGCTACTGTCTTGGAGAACTTTGCAAACTGAATGAGACAAAAGGGTATTATGTTAGGACAACTCATGGATATTAGCAGTTAAGTAGCATAACACATACGACTAAGTAGCAAAGCACATACTACACCACCAAGATGTCTCTGGACTGGAGTACTTCCATTAATGAGTCTGAAATCTAATTTTGGAGCAACGTAACTGCCAAGTTGCTACTGTGGAAACAAAATGGTTGATTAATAGGTCTTTGACCAGAAGCATCTCTCGATGCAGAATTTTCCTTCCATGCTTTTAGGTATCATGTAAGAGAGAGATGAAGATCTAACTATATATAT
Source organism: Phrynocephalus versicolor (assembly GCA_023846285.1). Taxonomy (NCBI): domain Eukaryota; kingdom Metazoa; phylum Chordata; class Lepidosauria; order Squamata; family Agamidae; genus Phrynocephalus; species Phrynocephalus versicolor. The sequence continues at coordinate 13,673,195 of JAHTLZ010000204.1, read as the reverse complement.
TTTAAAAGATGAGCACTAGGAACAATTGAGGGCCAGGTTTTTGAGCAAGAGAGGGATACCTTAATCATTTTATTCCAGTATCTAAATGGAGCACTTTATTTTTAGGAGAGGAAAAATAAGTTTCCTCTCCAGAGACGGTGCTGCGTGGTTAGACTTAACAGCAGCTGACATTCCTCTCACTCTCCTTTCGATTTTCTGTCAGAAAGAATGAATGGGCCTGAATAAAGGTCTGTCCACTGTTAAAGGACACATGGTCAGAAGCCAGCCAACCGAAGACATGCTCCACTGCCTTCACATGAATCGTATTCCCAGGACCCTGACATCACACCAAGTAAAAACAAAGAAAGAAACAAGAAGCACAGGTTCAAGTGCACATCCTGCCCATGGGTGGATCCCTTCAGTTCTCATAGGTTCTATCCCACGTCCCTTTAAATGCAGATCAAATTTGAAAATAAACCGTGTCCAAAAATGTCATCCCCATGGCCACCAAGCATTTTTTTGGGGGGAGGGAGAAAAAGAAACCCCGGTAACGCCCCCTTAAGCGAGGTTTCCAAGACCTACCAGAGAAGTAGGGAATTTTTTGCCTTGTTTAAAAATCCACCTTTTTAAGAGGCAGAAGTCGTGGGAGTGTGTAGATGATCCGGATTTCTTTTCTTTTCTTTTCTTTTTCTCATAGTGCGAACCGGCTGTTCCTGGGGCCAGTCAGCACTGTTTTTTTAACACCCCCCCCCTGCAGCGCCAGCCAGCAGGTCCTCTGGCTGGTCTGGCGCTTTAAATTTTTTTAAAAAAAAACATTCCCCTGACCCCCTAGCACCAGCCAGCTGACTGATCGGTCCCCCCCCCAGCACCAGCCAGCTAGTCCTTCAGCTAGTCTGGTTTTTTTTTTTTAAAAATTGCCCCCCACCCCCTAAGCCAGCCAGCTGGCCAGTTGGCACTGTTTTTGTTTTTTTTTAACTCCACACACACACCCCAGTGACAGCCAGCTGGCCCTCTGACTGGTCTGGTGCCTTTTCTTTTTTTTTTTCCCCCCCCCCCCCCGCGCTGCTCAGCTAGCCTCTTTTTTTTTACTTTTTCGTGGGAACTGCTATCCCACATCTTCAGTCACGTGATCAGAGGAAGAGGAAAAGCCGGACCTTCAGAAGATCAGCACCTTCCCCTGGTGAGATAGCAGCTATAGATTTGAGCAGAAAAAAATCCTAAGTTTGTAGCTGGATCCCATCTGAAGGCAGAGAAATCACATGTCCAATATTTGCTAGACTCCTTACTGCAGGGCAGACATGACAATAGATTACCATTCACCACACATCCTCTAGATTTTGTCTGTTTGCTCAGAATTGCACCCCTCACCTGCAACAGCCTTTGATAGAGGGTTTTCCCCATCCTCTTCTATAGAAAGCAATTCCAGAAAGCAATGTTTGCTCATTTGCTCAGAATAGGTAGGAAATGTTCACATCGGTTCCTGGGATAATCTAAACGTTCCACCTTACAGAGGCTGTGGGCCATTTTGGGTCCTATGGATGCAACACTTCTGCAATTCTGCTCCCAAGCTCCTCCTTTCTCCCTCTTCCAACTTCCACAAGGTCTGTCTTTATTTGTATCACAGCGTTGCACAATTCAAAGGTAAAACCCACCAAATTTTTCACTGGGATGGAGGGGAGGTACCTCAGACCAGAGCAGAGCCAGATGTGTCCTCCTGCTGTGAGCTGTACTTTAAAGGACCACAGGATCACCCAGCTAGCATCCTCTGCCAAACTGCAGCATGACATTTCCCAATATGATCCCCTGACCTGCTATTTTACAATCTCTCAGGGGCTCGTCCAGTCCTTCCGTTTATTCATTTCATTTGGCTTGCCTCGCATACAAACCTTGCACAACGCTGGCCTTTGCACTTGCAACTTAGGTCACACAGGGTTTCCTGAGCCATGAATGGCATCGTGCTTTCTTTTCCACTCAAGTCCACATATAAGGGTCCATTTTAGAAAGCAAGACTGAACAAGCCTTGCTTTGACTCAGGTAAGCAATACTACTGTGTACGGCACTCACACATGCACACAGGGAGGGATGCTTTTGTGCACAGAATCCTTTCCAACTCTGTCTACATGGGGGGTTCAGTTGTGTTTTGTGTGGCTCGAGTACAGGTTTAAAAGCAAGTTAATGAAAAACAGCTGTATCCTGTGTTGTGGCAAGGGATTCATTCCTGCTATTATGCAGCAGCACAAACAAGTGAAATTATTATTGTGTGTGCTACAGCCAGGCAATGTACCAGAAAGAGACTAATACCAGGAAACTAGTAGGCAGGGATGTCCATGCTGCTGCTGCTGCTGCTGCTGCTGCTGCGGATGATGATGATGATGATGATTCAAAGGCATTAGCTAATAATGCTCATTGAGAGGTATTTAAACCAGGGGTGTCCAAACTTTTTGCAAGAAAGGCCAGACTTGGCAAGGTGAAAATGTGTGTGGGCTGATCATTCAGCAGCATCGAACTTTGGACAATTCTCTGTAACATGCAAGGAGGTGGGGAGGATGCTGCAGTAACAGAGCCAGGGCAGGTAGGCTGGGCAGGTGGCTAGGGGGATGGACAGAGGCAGGGAGGGCAGGCAAACCGTAAAACTGCAAGCTGATGTCTCCATCAAGTATGGATAGGGGCCAGCTGGCAGGGATGCATGACAGGCTGAACCGGTGAGGAGAAGAGGCCGCGGGCCACTCAAAATTTGAAAACGGGCCGCATTTGACCCCTTGGCCTGACTTTGGACATGCCTGATTTAAACCAAGAACCGGAAAGTTCCTCTCTTGAAAAGAAAAGATCCTCAGCAATGGGAAGAAATGGATCTTCACACGGGGGTCAACCAAGGAAGGAGGAGCCTCTTGCTTTTATGTGTATGTCAAGGACTGTCAAACATATGAAATGAATTCACAGGTGTGTTCAGTATATACCCAGTGTAGACAGTCTGAAATTTTAGGTATTTTCTAAATGAGTTAACCATCAGAGGACTATGGGTTAACCAGCAAAAGTGGCTTGCTGACAACTTCTATATTCTCTAAGACTGAAATATTTTCCAGGATGCAAAACTGCAAAATTGTGAAATTATAGAAATGCTCATGGTACAAGATGTTAAATGAGCAAAGAAGTGTCACTTTAGAAGTATAACTTTAGGCATGCACAGAGGAACACCAGGTCATATCAGGTAAAGAAAAAAGGAACAACTATTAACCTAACAGCAAGTTGGGCCGAGCTAGTTCCCATAAAAGCAGAACTTCTGTGGAAGATTCTGGACTCTGGGTGTGGCACACTTAAGGGTATTTAAGGGAATGTTCTGGCCCATTGGGGGGGGGGCAGAATCTCTGTGACCACTGTTAGTGTCACCCAGATTCTGTGACCCTAAATAAAACATTTAGTTCTTTTTGTGTGTTTGTCTTCTCATATGTTAAATTCACTTTGTCATATGTTAAATTCACTAAACCAGCTTAAATATATCAGTGTCTACTGCAGAAATTTACCATGTGGTTGAACACAATGTGTCCTCTAATTTTCATCCCTGTTAGAGCAGTCCAGCAATGGAATCAATCACATCCAGAGGTGGTGAGTGCTCCAACACTGGAGGCATTCAAGAGAAATTTGAGCAATCACCTGGCAGAGATCGTTGGATTTGTACTCCTGCATGGAGGGGGGGGGTTGAACTTGATGGCCTTGGAGGCCCCTTCCAACTTCATTATTGTATGATTCTAGACAATACAGGTTAGAGTTGCTAATTGGCCAGATGGGCAGGATATAAATGCAATCAATCAATCAATAAGCTCAACACACATTTATCCTCCAGCCATTGGAAGTCCATGCCTTGGTCAGACTTGCAAATAGATGACCAATCGCAAACCAACAGTAGAGGGGGTTTATTTATTTATTATTTATTTATTATTTATTTGTAGCATTTCTATACCACGCCATCTTCCGAGTCGGAACTCTGGGAAGTTAACAGGTTAAAAAAGGTATACAAAACTACAAAAACAGTTAACGACCAAAACCCCAGGCAAGACACATTGGCAGCGAACAAAAAAAATTTTTTTTTAAAGTAGGTCACCATATGCTCCCTCAAAAAGCAGAGTTTTCAAAGCCTTTTTGAAGGCAGGCAGGGACTGTGCAAGGCGCAGCTCACTCGGGAGATGGTTCCATAATGATGGGCCCACCACTGAGAAGGTGCGGCTGCACGTAGCAGACCTCCGTGCCTCCCTCGGAGTGGGCACCCTGAGTGAGCACGCCTGCGACATCCGTGTGAGTCTGGCCTCAGTTGCCCTCTGGGAGATACGCTCCGACAAGTATTCAGGACCCAAGTCATGGAGGATTTTGAAAACCAAAACCAGGACCTTGAACCTTATCCGGAGGGCCACAGGTAGCCAATGCAGGCGAGCCAGAACTGGAGTATAACAGACCGTTTTCAACACTAAAGAGTTCAAATACTTCATACTTTTAATGACTTGCTATCTTAGTTGGACCCTAAAGAAAATAGCCACATCCAGAACTGGCAAGCCACTCCAGTATTTCTGCCAAGTAAACTCCATGGACATGGAGTCACGAAGAGTCAGTCACGACTATAAAGACACAGCACACACACACACTAAATTCCATCATTACAAAGCTGGGACCAAAATAAACCCTGCAGAAGAGTAGAGAAAGACATGGGAAAAAGGCACTGAACCTCAGGTCAGTCTTCTAGATAGAGGGAAAATATTAAAAGCCCCCATGCTGTGAAATGAGAACAAATGCTCTGCATGGACACCCCCTCTGGATTACCTGCATGACTGCCAGTATGATGTGGCGTGAATTTGTAGTGGGAGGCTTGCAAATATTAACTAATACTATGCATAACAAAGAAGGATTTATAGAATATTCAAGTGGAACAACTCTTCAGCGCAAGGGCTTAAATCCTGTTACACAGGTTCCCATTCACAACAGAGATGATGGGCCGTAAATACCAGAAAGCTGCCACTAACTAGAAGTGAGTTTAGGATGTTGGTGAATAGAATACAATGCAAGAAATCCTTATGCACCTTCAGAATCACCAAGGGATGCCTTTAATCTGCAATAATTTGCTAATGTCACCCTGGTTGCACATATGGAACTGAACAAGCTCTGGTTCTGTGACGGACAGACACCAAGCTTCATTTTTACCATGGATTTCAAGCTGCATTTGACTTTGATCAGTTAGTCTTCACTGTGAGTCCTCCTCACCAAATGCTCACACAAAAACACGTACAAATCAAGAGAAGAAACAAGCCATTTCAGTGTTATCTAACATAGCACGAATTACTTCATATAAGAACTAATCCATTTAATGGTAATGACTCTGTAGTTTTATGGAGACAAGAAGCAGTGGAGCTTAGTGGCTAAACGTGTACGAAATTAGGATGGCTATACAGTGGTACCTCTACTTACGAGCTTAATCCGTTCCGAATGCATGCTCATAAGTCTAAGAACTTGTAAGTAGAGCAGCCGCCCAGAGTTCCCTTTGGGGAAAATTGGACGCGGTATGCAAATGCAAAAATAACTAAATAAATAATAAATTTTTAAAAATCTAAAAATAAATAATAAAAAAATAATGCAAGTAGGGCAGACCACATCTAAAATTTGTAATGCAGCAGTTAAAACGCCAATGGTTTTCTGCTCTTAAGTCAAATTGTTTGTAAGTAGAGTTGCTCATAAGCAGAGGTACACCACTGTCTATCACCTCTCCAGTATCAGAGTTGCCTGCCTCTATGTATCGGCTGCAGGGATATGCACATGAAGGGATGCCATTAATCTCCTGCCCTTCTGGCAGGCTTCCCACCACTGGCAACTTGCTGGCCACTGCGTGAACCCCATGTTGAAGCAAAAGAAAAGAAAGCCCTTGCTTGATCTGATCCAGCCTGTGGTGACAGGTGGGTGGCCTTCAGCCAAGTCAACAGCAGTGGCAGAGAGGAATACCAATTATCATTTGGCGCACTTGGATTTTATTCCCCTCTTCTCTACACATTCTGTCCTTCCTTTGATAAAGACTGACCTCCTCCAGCAGGATGTTATTTCCTCCCTCCTCGGTCTTCTTCTGGCTCTCTTCCGCGTGTGTAATGCACAAAGCACAGCATTCCCATTAAATTAGCTGAAGTTCCTGACCTGGAAAGTCTATTGTCTTCCTTTCACGCAAGTCAGTCCCCTAATCACATATCATCTCTCTCACGCACACATACACTAGTACAGCATGACTATTCTTATGTTCTCCATATGCAGAGGAAGTTGCAAGTCCAATCACTGGGACTGCTTTCTATAGAAGAGGATGGGGAAAACCCTCTACCAAAGGCTCTTGCTAGTGAAGTGTGCAATAACGGGACAGTTAGACAAAAAGCATGGAACGGTTACTTCTTTTAGTATAGTGTGTATATTTTAGTATTTAGTAGCTTCTGCTACTATATGTCTGAAGAAGTGGATGCATTCACGAAAGCTTACATTAAAATATAATAGCCTTCAAGGTGCCACATGCTTTTGTCTTTTATTTTGTTTTGTTTTGAATATTGCCTGGAATTCTTGCACAGACTAATATGGATGCCCCTAAAAAAACTACAAGTTGTTTTAGTATACAGCTACCAAATTCATCAGTTAGTTTGATCAGTGTTTGTGCTGGCCGGGGAAATTCTTGATGTCGGGGTCCCAAAAAGTAGTATTCCCAAGCTCTGAATAGACCAATAGGTGATGAGTCAGTTAAACGGATCACAACAAACTGGTTACTAGTTATGCTATGTCCGTTTGTTGTGCATATTGTAAGAAAGATTCCCCCTCCAAGATGGAGGGCGACCAGGATGGTTGAAGGTCTGGAAGAAATGTCTTATGAGGAACGGCTTAGGGAACTGGGAAGGTTTAGCCTTTCAAAAAGAAGGCTGAGGGGGGGATATGAGAGCGATGTTTAAATATTTGAAAGGATGTCATATTGAAGAGGGAACAGGTTTGTTTTCCATGGCTTCAGAAACTAGGACGCAGGGCACTGGTTTCAAACTAGAGGAAAAGAGGTTCCATTTGAACATTAGGAAGAGCTTCATGACAGAGCTGTTCGGCAGTGGAATATGCTGCCACGGAGGGTGGTGGAGTCTCCTTCTTTGGAGGTTTTTAAGCAGAGGCTGGATGGCCATCTGTCAGAAATATTGTGATGGGGGTTCCTGCATAGGAGGGGGTTGGACTGGGTGGCCCTTGAGGTCTCTTCCAACTCTATGATTCTATGATTCTATGATCCAGAAGAGAAGTAATGCTAATTAGGTAAGAGGAAAATGCAAGGTCAAATCTAGGTCTGCCGTTTTTTAGAGGAACAGATAGCAGTTTTCTATTCATAGCATTCTACAAAAATGCTGTATGATACCTCAAAGCGACATCACCTTAATTTAAATAATGATCTTAAGGCAATGCCACACCGATCTGCAGACTTTAAAGCAGAAGGGATTGCTGTTTTGTTCCAATGTATGTAGCAGAAACTGATATCAAAATTCATTCTTTTAATGAAAGCTTTGCCAGCATTTAAGAACAGGCTTCGATAACAATTTCAAAATAAATTCTGCTGGCTGTGAAGTACAACTTTCAAGAATATCCATGAAATGCTGATACCTAAAGAAAGAAATTAACTTTCTACAACTTTTACAGACCAAAGAATGATCTTCCTCCATTTCTCAAATGCAGCAGTCAGGACAATTCAAAGTTTCTCAGTGTACATGTGCCATGCAAGTTGCCATAAAGAAGAGCCTAGCACATGCTCAACTTGGAATACCCCCAGTCCCAAACAGTAAAGGATCCAAACCTGGCCCCAAGTTTTTTTTTTAATTCCTAAAAGGCTGTTTGCATTTAGAAATGTGATGCGGAAAGATTTCTTTTAAAGCCTTCAACTCCCAATGGCAGCTGGGCCATTTTAATAACTGAAGACATATGTCTGGAATTTGTTAAGAACAATATCCAGCACCTGCAAGGACAACGCGAATAGTCTCTCTCCAGCTCCAGATGGAGAAAACATCTCCCAGGCTAGCTTGGCAAGCAGCTGGACGAGCCAGTAGAATCTGTTCAAAAGGAGATGCTGAGCTGTTGTGTGCCCCAGCCAATTCTGCAGAGGTGCAAGAGGCCGCTTTCGCGAATCTCCCGTCTTGCCATTACCGAGAGGTTCTGCCCATCTGCAGCTTCCATTACCCGTAATAGGTCTCATGTGTGCTTATCAAAGTCTGAAGCAGAAGCCTTTGATCCGAGCATTTGTTCCCAGTTAAACGTAAGCTATCCAGCATTACAGCACACCCCTTCTTTTAACAGACCATCGTTCAGCACTGCCATTTATGACACTGGAACCCAAGGCTTTTTGATCTCACGTTTTGAACATCCTGTTTTCATTAGAGTGATGCATTAAAAACAACTCTGGCAAGGAAAGCACAAACACACACGCGCACACACACTACACACACACACAGAGAGAGAGAGAGATGCACATACATTCTGTTTGCGGTCATCACAAACGCAACTAGTAACTTGGCTGCAGTTTCACTTCTCAACTGGAACCAGGCTTTCAATACTTTTTTTTAAAAAAAACCTGGCTGTAACCTAAGATATGCCCCAGCACACAAGGGAATAAAAAAGAAAGAGAGAAAGAAAAAAAAGAGGAGAAAGAGACATAAAACCTTGTGGTTCGTGAGCCAAATCTAACATCAAGATAGGACACTACCTTTATTAGAATATAACATTATAATGCAGGCAAGCTTTCGAGTTTTCTAGAACTCTTCATTGGGCTGGATGTTGCAGACTAGGAGTTGAAATTGAAGAGTCTTCAAATCATCCTCCTGTCTTGATGATGATGAGTTGACTAAATAGATTAGTGCATTGGAGCCCCCCGGGTAAGAGTTTAACTCTCCACCATCTCTCCCGAGCCCCCGTTTGTGTAATCTTGGGCAAGCTGCATGGTCCCAATGCATTACCAGAAGGAAGAGAAGCAAACCCCTTAGTATACAGTAATGCCTCGGTTTAAGAATGCCTCGATTAAAGAAAAACTCAGTTTAAGAAAAGAAATTATTGGAAACGGGGATGCCTCGTTTTAAGAAATGGAATGTTCCGGTTTGCCTTTTTTGGATTAATTGGTTTTCAATGCATTCCTCCGGGAGACCATGTTTCAGTTTAAGAATTTTTCGCAATACAAAATGGCTGTAGAACAAATTAATTACAGTAGGACCCCTGCATCCACTGATTCAGTTATCCACGGTTATCAGAAGAAAATAAATAAAAAATTCAGCAGCTGCAAAGCAAGCTACTGCTACAAGCAGCAGCCGTAAAGCAAGCTAATGTCAAAAAACAGCAACTGTAAGGCAAGCTAATGTCACAAAACAGCAGTTTCGGGGGTGTTCTCTCTTATCCACGGTTTTCATTATCCATGGGAAGGTCTGGAACCAATCCCCAGTGGATACTAGGGTCTTACTGTACTTAAACCGAGGTACCACTGTACTTTATACTAGAACCCCCTGGGAAAGGTTACTATAATAAGGAGTTGGCTTGATTGCACATTTTAAAAAATACACTGATGGGGACTAAGATAATTGATTCTACATTTCCAAGGTGGTGTCTAATGTCACAAAACTGCAAAATGATTCTTCCAGATGGCAGTTTCCATTTTTATAGGAATAGGAATCTTTATTGTCATTGCCCCCTTGCAGGAACAACGAAATTTTGTGATTGCTTTCTGCTTGCACTCAAAAAGCTTACCTAATGCTTATGCGACCAATAAAGGTACAATCTGATCCCAATTGAGCACGTCACAACATGTTGTCGCATGTTTGTGTCCGCAGGTAGCTTGTGAACAGGGCAGATGATAACCCTCCCAAACTGGGGTTTGCTCATCAACTCATTCTATCGATGATCCATATTTGTGGGTCTACCAGAAATGTACACACACACACACACACACAAAATACTGGCCATTTAAATCAAATTAAATGCTTTTCTTGAATGAAGATAAATTAGGTTCTATTATTAACTTTGTTTTCAAAGTTGTCTAATGATAATCCCGCTAGAGCAGCAAATTATTTGAAATTTTTAAAGTCAACAGAGAAGAGCAGTTTAGAACCACACATGAATATCCTTCTATCACCCATAGCCAGCATAACCAAGAGCCAAGCTGAGTGGCAGATGATATGCACTGTAGGTGATTTAAGAGTGACCCAGGGCTGGGAAGACTCTTTTAAGCAAACTCACAGCCTTTTCTTGGTGTGTCAGAGGATGACACTGCAGTATGAGTCAAGGGCATGGAAGAACAGTACTTCAAAAACATGAGGATTGCTGACTGGTAAGAACAGAAATTTGAGACTAGATTGTTTTCCCCTAATCAGACCAAGAAGGAAATGTTCTCAACAGCAGCCTACCAGACATCCGTCAGAAGCTCTTAAGTGGGACATAACCTTCCATGTGTAGATGCAGCATAGAGTTCCTCTAAGCAACCAACGTCGGAGGTCAAAAAAGAAGGAAGGTCAAAAGGCTTCAGAGAGGCATCTGTCCAAGCAACATGGGAAAGGGGGTGCCAAGCTAGGTGGCTAATTCTTTGGACCCAATGGAGTACTTTAGAACTAGCCCCCTCTGTACTGCTTCTTACTGCAAGTGGTGTCGAGAACTATATGATTCCAGTTTGGCTTTCAGAGTTAATAACTGAAAAAAGCAACGTTTCACGGTTGTTTTAGAAAGCCCTTTCAGCTTCTGATGTCGTCATATCACACAGCAGATATAAAATTTCACAAATACATTATGTCCAAACTTCGGCCCTCCTGATGCTTTGGACCACAACTCCCAGAATTCTAAGCTTTGATTGCCAATGACAAAGGACTGTGGGAGCTGCGGTCCAAAACATCTTGAAGGGCTGAAGTTTGGACGTGCCTGTATATTCTTACCCCAGTTTCACATCTAATATATGCTTAATGATGATTTTGATAAAATGTGGAAGGAAATGGAGAGAAGGAGAGGTCCTGATGTGCTTTTCCCCCCTTCTTGCAGTTACAAAGTGAAGCAACATTAAAGATCCATCTACTGAGCATCTGCTACATGCCATGCAGCTTCCAAAACTGAACACCTGCTTGACTGTGCCTTCTTCCCCACTCCCTCCATATTCCTGCTTAGGGCTCGCTGTCAACTGATGAGAACGAAATCAAAAGAACTGGCAGAGAAGGTGAAATCTCTTTCTATCAGCAAACCCAAGCTAATCTAATCAATGCAGAGCTGCCCTCCTGGTATCTCTGACAGGGGAGTCCTGAGGGCTTAAAAAGTAGCCCAGTTGACTTTCTTTAATCAGTTTCACTCACTACAGATTTCGTGAAAAATGACAAAAGAGATGTCCAAGGTACAGGCATTGCAGACACAAGAAAAGCCTAAAATTACCCCAGAGGCTGAGCCTAAGGGGAATACGCTTGTCTAAATTTCTCTCTGCCAGCGAAGTGAATAGGTTACCTATAAGCAAGCCTTGAAGGTCAACAAACCGAAGCTTTTTTCACATAACCTTTGAAATATTCCCGAAGAGAAAAGAACAGTAACTCTAGATTTCAAAATCACATTCGCGCGCGGGCACATACACACACACCCATCAAGGTGCAGGAAAATAATCAGTTTAGGTCATTTACTCTACCTGGGAATTGGCCCTCGTCCGCCACCACGTCTGTCAGCTGCTTAAACCCCTCAGCTACAAATCCACTGCAGACGTTGACACCGACAGCAAACGTGAACAAGGAGATCACCTAAGAGGAAGCAGAGACACCACTGCAGAAGTCGACACATGATTCAAGAGAAGGACCTTGTTTAAAAAAAAGACAGCGAAGGTTTTAGGAGTCCAGCGGAACGGATCGGCGGTCCCGGGGCCGCGGCTCTTCCTTGCAAGAGCAACCCAAATTAAATGTGCAACTTCCAAAGGGACTTTTGATCCAGGAAAGAGTCAGATCTACCGATTCCAAAAATGGGGAGGGAGGGAGATTTCTTTTCCCTTGCGTCCCCCCCCCCGCCACCCTATCTCAAGGGACACCGGTCGCTCCTCCTTAAAAAGCAAACCCGCGCCTACCTGGGGCAGCTGGGCGCCGCTTCTCTCGGCCATACTCCTAAGAAGGTCCTTCCAAAGCCTCCACGGTGACTTCGCTTTTGCTTTAAACTGAGCGCAGGGCTCTGTTTGCTCAGTCTATGAGCTGCCTACCACTAATCCCACCTGGGGAGCCTGACAGCCTGAATCCGATTTGTCCAGGGGGAGATTTCATCATGTTCCACTCACAAATCGTAACGGCGCTCTCCAAGGGTAAGAAACTGCGGCGAGCAACCCAAACGCGCGCGCCCGTGAGCACACGCGCGCGCGCTCGCACACACTCGCACCACACTTTTATGTGGTTTCTTCTGGCCGCGCACAGCTTTCTTATGTTACCATGGCCAATGAGTCCCATATTCATTTTATTCTCCTCGCTAATGTAATTTGGTTTTCGTGGTGGTGGTGGGAGATATATTTACTTTTTGAGGATTTTCTATGCTGTTTAAAAAAAATCACAGTAAAGCGAGAGGGGAACATCTAAAAGGACACCTTGTTTTGTTCTGGGGGGTGTATGTCATAGGTTGGATCCAGTATCAGTTGCACTTTGAGTAGATTCATGGAAACCAATGAGGTTTGTTATAGCTGACCTATTTATCTTGGCAATATTGAGTCTTAAAAGCCTGCAACCTTCAAGATCCCCTGTAGTTCAGCATTTGGCAATTGGCATATTTATATGAAAATACCTCCCAAGGGTTTCAGTGGTGTTTACTCCTAGGAAAATGTACATTTGACACCAGGTTTTCGGATGCTGTGATAGCTGTAAACAAAAAATCCCAGTCTTAAACGTCATTATTAGAGCCTTTGATAAGCAGCCTTATTTACCAAGCAGATTATCATTGTGGATAGAGTTATGATTCAAACTGACAGTTAAAGTTTATTTGCTCAGGCAAATTATTGACTAAGGTAGCAGCAACAACTTCTTAGCCAGATGAAAACAGCTTTCACTGATTGTTTACCAATGACCAAAAAGACAGACTAGTGACTGTCAAAAGTCTGCCTTAAAAAAAAAACGAGGTCAGCTTTTCCCAATTCTTTAATAATTATCACATGTAGAGCTCAGACTACAGACTTCAGGGCAAGCCTGTGTGCTTTCAATTAACAGAACTGCAGCTTCTGCAAAGCATATGTAGACACAAAGTCTGGGCCAGTGGATTCAAAGGGAGGCTTGGGAAGCAATAGGCCCTGGAATCAAGAACTCCTCATACCAGCAGGATGGGGGCGAAGGACAGCCCTCTAAAATGGAGCTGGACTACAGCTCCCATCACCTCGGGAATGCTGGGAGCTGCAGTCCCATAGCACCCAGAAGGCTGTATTTTTAACAACTCATCAAACTGCTTGAACTTGCATGTATCAGAATGGCACTCTTAGCAGGAGTAACATTTTTGTTGTCAGATGGGCATACAGCTAAAATGATGGCATGCTACATCATCATCTGTATATTTTTAAATTTCTTTCATTCATTTTGTTTATTTATTTATTTATTTATTTATTTATTTATTTTGAATATTTTTACCCTGTCTTTCTCCTTGGAAAAGGACCCAAGGCAGCTTACAACACTGAGGACAATATACAGCCCAAAATATTAAAGAGATATTCAAGCTTAAGCAAAGTTTTCAAAATTCAGCAGATTGCTTTTTTTGCCATTAATGTACTTTTTTCCTTCTTCCAGCTAATGTATCATATTTGGACAAAAAAAGAAACCCAAACCCAACACGTATCATTTGCTGACAAAATCTAATGTGAAAAAGAAGCATGATACTCTGGTTATTGGTATGTTAGTCGATCTGCAGTAATCTAGGTTCCTTCCATGGGGTTAAGGAATTGATTGGAATTAAATATATATAATAATGTGCCATCACTTCAGTTCTGAATTATTGAATTCTGTCAAGCCTTTACAGTTGAAGAATATACAGGACAGGTTTACCATCTCCTTCTTCTTGGGACAGCCTGACGTGGTGCAGCTTAGAAGAACATAAGAAGAGCCATGCTGGATCAGGCCAAAGGCCCATCTACTCCAGCTTCCTGTATCTCACAGTGGCCCCACCAAATGCCTCTGGGAGTGCACAAGAGTAGATACCTGTTTCCTGATACCACTACCCTGCATATTTCAATGGCTGGGCCTCTACTACCGATGATTTTTTTACCCAGTGTGTTGTTAGTTAGTGGAACTCCCTGCCACAGGATGTGGTGATGGCATCTGGCCTGCATGCGTTCAAATGGGGATTGGAGAGATTCCTGGAGGAAAAGTCCATCACAGGTTACCAACCAGGATGGAGATGTGTAATCATGTGGCTTAAAACCGGGGTACTTCAAGAGCCAAATGCAGGGGACTGGTATCAGGAGACAGATATCTAGTCTGCAACAAAGGAGGACTGCTGGGCAGCGGGACAGTGCACGGATTCTTCCTCCTGCTCCCCCTCCAGGCACCCCCAGATTGCTGTGCCCGCCCTAGATACGCCCCTGATTAAGTAGAATGTAATGTACTGTACTACTCTAAGCATGAGGATTTTGGCCACGGAGTCACAGAACTGGAGACCTTGGGACCTAGCTCTGCCATTCTAAATTTTTAGTACTTGCTTTTGCTGCTTCCAGGAATCTCAGCCAGCATGGCCAATGGTGAAGAATTCTGGGAAGTGAAGTCCAAAGGGCCAAAGATCGGAACCACCAACTTAGTACAATATGCCACTCACAATGCAGGCTACAGCTGCTGTATCTCTAACTGTATGAACTCATCATTACCTTGACATCTGAACAACATGCTTATGCAGCTGGCTAAAGTGCTTGCATGATTTTTTTTAAACACCTGTACTGAAATCCACATAGTGTCCCGCTAAATGATCTTAATAGAACAAATATCTTTCTTGTATACACAGAGACAGAATCCTTATTGTGCAGCTGTGCCTTTACCCTGCGGTTTACGTGGCAAAGCAATTACAATTCAGCAGAAGCCCAGATCTCTCACTGAAATGATGTGTTATGTTTTACAAAGAGATGCCCAGTTTATTCTAAACCAGAGTCGTATTTGCTTACAGTGGATTGCATGGTCTAAAACACAGATTGCTAAAAGATATGAGGGTTTGCAGAACTGAAACACATATCAAGGCATCTGAACTGTTCTCCTCCACTACAGGCAAGTCTTTGTACCACCTTCCCGCTGTGCATGTCATGTGTTTACATTTACGGTGGGACAGAAAAGGAGAAGTTAGAAGTCAGCTTCACCATTAACTAATTTAGGCGGAACATTTATTCAAACCGAAAAGGAAATACAAAAAGTGCTTCTTTAGTGGCTGTTACCCTTGCAGCTGTGGGCCAAAGCATTCAGTGATAAATTGTTATTGGAAAATGGAATCCCTTAAGTGCTAATCCTGAGTGATTGTCACAGCAGTTCCCCCCTCCCATAATTTGCAAATTAGTTTCCCTTCTATTGCGATTGGTCTGAAGGATATAAACATGCGCTTCACTAGCAACGTGGGCTTCTAAAACAGCACCATTTGCCTAAATCCTGTCTCTTCTGTATTAACATGATATCAGCTCTAATATGGGTTTTGCCTTTAATTGCCAAAAAAAACTCCTGTGAGGAGTTAGTGGTTGCCTAAGATTGACATCTACATCAGTGGAGGTCAGCTGCTAGGTCAGAATGTGGCTAATATTGGATTAGCAGAGATGATTCTGTCATTTGCCACTCCCCTCTCAGCTGTCCAGTTACCTGTTTCCAATGACCTTAATTGCACTCACACAACAGCTGGAGCTGGGAGATAGAATTGATTTGGTTAAGAGCATTATATTTTGTGGCAAATAACAATATCTGTTATATCATCAGTTTTCTGAGTTAACTTAAACATGAGTGGGCAGCTAAAAGCCATTAGCCTTACAAAAGACCTGTCTTGAGTAGAGAAGAAACCTGCCGGAATGTATAAATGGAATATCACAGCTGCTTGCCTTTTTAAAATTCTCATTATGGGGCACTGCGGTGGTGAATAACATGAGGAGTGTTTCAAAATTTACCATTACAACACTGCTAGAACTCCTTAGTGTAACTAAATTAAATGATTATTTACTAACTTTAGCCATTACACCCAAAACCTGTCACCTGCATTAGAATGTTTCACTCTACCTAACAGCAGGTGTGCCCTTAGAGAGGGATGGCTGTATGCCTACACTTTGAATATGATAGTAAGGCCGCACCTGGATAGTATTGTGTGCAATTCTGGTCACCGCATCTCAAAAAAGACATAGTGGAACTGGAAAAGGTGCAGAAGAGAGCGACCAAAATGATTACTGGGCTGGAGGACTCCCTTATGCGGAAAGGCTAAAACATTTGGAGCTCTTTAGTCTGGAAAAAAATGAGCCTGAGGGGGGATGTGATTAAGACGTACAAAATAATGCAGGGCATGAGTAAAGTGGATAGAGTAACACTCTTCTCCCTCACAAAATACCAGAACTAGGGACGTACACTCAAATTGAGGGCTGGAAGAGTGAGAACAGACAAAAGAAAAAAATTACCCCACGTGTTGTTAGTCTGTGGAACTCCCTGCCACAGGATGTGGTGATGGCATCTAGCCTGGATGCCTTCAAAGGAGGATTGGACAGATTTCTGGAGGAGAAGTCCAGCACAGGTTACAAACCATGATGGAGATGTGTAATCTCCAGCCTTAAAACGGGGGTAATTCAAGGACCAGATGCAGGGGAGTGGTATCAGGAGGCAAATATCTAGTCTCATGTGCTCCCAGACGTATCTGGTGGGGCCACTGTGAGATACAGGAAGCTGGACTAGATGGGCCTTTGGCCTGATCCAGCATGGCTCTTCTTATGTTCTTATGTTAATACTGAAGGCAGTTCCCATAGTTTCTAAACCATCATCTCAACAACCCCCTATGACAAAGTGTGTCTGTCACAGAAGAGAAGGAAAAGTGGGAAGGGAAGATTGAGAGGGAGAGCCATTTGTTTGACGACACTGAGAGGTTTTTTGGCCAAGGAAAGAAGACTGCTCATCCCAACACTCCTTGAACAATCCTTGTTTTACGCTCCGGTAATGTCTAAGCTCTCGTGTGTTTAAGCAACCAAAAAAAGGGGGGGAGAAATAAATTCTGTTTGGCAAGCTGGCCTTAGACTCCTGCTCCTTGGCAGAAAACACTGTTTAATTTTAGAGGGCCTGTTTATAGGAGCTCCCATATTAAACAAAGGGCTCATTTTAGGAGAAAGATGTGCTTCTTGTTACTTCGTGGGCCATCCTATACTCCTCTGTGGCCACTGGGATACGAGTGAGGTCGCAGCAGTAGTAAAAGCCACAGTCAGTGTCAGCCAAACTCATGCTGTGGGAAATGGAATCTTCAGGCCCTTGGAAAGCAAGGCAATTGTCCTGTTTTTTGTATACAGTAGGACCCCCATATCCACTGATTCATTATCCACTGATTCAGTTATCCACGGTTGACAGAAGAAAAAAATAAATAATTCAGCAGCCGCAAAGCAAGCTACTGCCACAAAGAGCAGCTGTAAAGCAAGGTACTGTCATAAAACAGCAGCCGTAAAGCAAGCTACTGTCACAATACTCCAGGTGTGGCCTTACTATCATTTTGTATAATGGCATTATAATGTTGACTGTTTTATTTTCAATCCACGTTTTGATAATCCCTAGCATGGAATTGGCCTTCTTCACCGCTGCCACACATTGTGTAGA
Organism: Phrynocephalus versicolor; assembly: GCA_023846285.1. Taxonomy (NCBI): domain Eukaryota; kingdom Metazoa; phylum Chordata; class Lepidosauria; order Squamata; family Agamidae; genus Phrynocephalus; species Phrynocephalus versicolor. The sequence continues at coordinate 13,655,436 of JAHTLZ010000204.1, read as the reverse complement.
CACCTTCATTGAGCTGTCCACCAACAAACCAAGATCTCTTTCCTGATCCGTCTCGGATAGCTCAGAGCCCATGAGTTGATAGATAAAGTTTGGACTTTTTGCCCCAATATGCATTACTTTACATTTTGCTACATTGAAACTCATTTGCCATTTGGCAGCCCATTCCCCCAGTTTGGAGAGATCCTTCTGGAGCTCTTCACAATCTTCTCTGGTTTTTACCACACAGAAAAGTTTCATGTCATTTGCAAACTTGGCCACCTCACTGTTTATCCCTGTCTCCAGGTCATTTACAAACAGAATGAAAAGCACCAGTCCCAGGACAGATCCCTGGGGCACACTGCTTTTCACCTCTCTCCATTGTGAAAATTTCCCATTGATACCTACTCTTTGTTTCCTGGATCTCAACCAGTTCTCAATCCATAAGAGGACCTGCCCTCTTATCCCCTGGCTGTGCAATTTTCTCAGCAGCCTTTGGTGAGGGACTGTGTCAAAAGCCTTCTGAAAATCCAGCCAGACTATATCCACTGGTTCACCCAAATCCACATGCCTGTTAACTCTTTCAAAGAATTATAAAAGGTTTGTCAGGCAAGACTTACCCTTACAGAAGCCATGCTGATTTTCTCTCAGCAAGGCTTGTTCTTCTATGTGTTTTAAGATTTTCTCTTGGATGAGGCTTTCCACCATCTTCCCTGGGACAGACGTAAGGCTAACTGGCCTGTAATTTCCCGGGTCCCCCTCCTTCCTTTTTAAAAAACTGGTGTGACATCCGCTATCCTCCAGTCCTCCGGCACTGTGGCCGTTTTAAGAGACAAGTTGCACATTACCGTTAAGAGATCCGCAATTTCATTTCTCCATTCCTTAATAACCCTTGGGTGGATGCCATCGGGTCCCGGTGACTTGTTGATCTTTAATTTATCAATTAGTCCTAAAACACTTAACTCTCAGCAAATGACTTATTCTATGAATATGGAATATGCTGCCACGGAGGATGGTGGAGTCTCCTTCTTTGGAGGTTTTTAAGCAGATGCTCGATGCCCATCTGTCGGAAATATTGTGATGGGGTTCCTGCATGGCAGGGGGTTGGACTAGATCAGGGGTCCTCAACCTAAGGCCCCGGGGCCGGATGCGGCCCCCCAAGGTCCTGAATCCGGCCCCTGGGACCAGTTGCAACCCCCCCCCACCTACCCCCTGTTTTGTGAGCAAGCCAGCCTCCGCAGCTGCTTTTGGACTGTAATCCGGGCCCCAGTGGTGTCTGGGTGGTGGTGGACCGGCCCGCTGTTTGAAAACTTTGAGGACCCCTGGACTAGATGGTCCTTGAGGTCTCTTCCAACTCTATGATTCTATGATTCTATGAGCAGGGAATTCAGCACGTTACTGCAAGAGGTGCTCTTCAAATAGAAAAAGTGGTCTATCTGGCATAGCATGTTATTTCCCTCGCTTACTTAACTTACCTTTAGCTCCATTTGTGTTGTGATTGGTCACTGGGAGAGTAAACACAGGGCACCCACATTTTTGAGGAAACCCCACTGTGGGAGGGCTTATAATTGCAGGGTTTATACACTGTCCTTAAATTTGACCTGTTTAAAGAGTTAGACGGTTGGTATTCTGGCTCAGTATCTAACAATATTTTTCTTGGATTTCAGAGACATGCTGTAACCACTGAGCTATGTCCTTCCCCAGATGAAGATTCAGGCCTCCTAGAAAGGACATTTCTAATGCAACCATCAGGTTCATCCACATAACTTCACAAAGGGTCCAGATGGTAATGTCTCCATGTGTGACCCACCCACTATTCCTGTTGCTTTGCTTTTTTCTTTCTTTCAATGCACTGAAATCTGATAAGGAGGGACAAGATGAAATTCCACACTTCTCTTTCAAGACTAACCATACCCAGTTCTTTCTTTCTTTCACTCTTTTATCACAGATCTTCTTTTTTGACACCTCAGCTTTATCTGTTGCCCTCCTCTGAATTCATTCCGTTTGTCTAAATCCTCTGCTCGCCCTGCAAATGAATCATGCTTAAATGTTGTTCGTATTTTCAACCTTTTCCTTTCAATGCTGGGGATTAGAAGCAATTATGGTTTGATAATCACATCATGTGAGGAACATTAATTTCCCAGGGTCTTCCCTGCTGACTTTCCAGAGACCTAACAACAAGTCCACCAAGCAGTTATTGTAACATTGGGGAGGTTAGTGTTAGTATTTAATGTATTGCACCATAGCATCCAAGATGAACACCTAATCTGGAATTGTGATGTTTCCACATGACAAAAATAATCCAGTAGATGGACAATTGTTTCCACCACCCTCCATCCTCTCCATTGTGACTGATAGTGGGGGAGGGGGCATGGCAGAGAGAGGCAATTTCTTTAAAACCTCTGATTTAAGTGTTACAAGCATCAGATTGAAGAAACAATGGTGTACACAACAGAAGTCAACCCAGATTTCACAGTGACCTTTCGGGGCATTAGACCAAGAGTCCTTAAGCCTGCTGTGAATCACCATCCGTGGCCGGTAGTGCTCTTAGAATTAAGACTGGACTTAATTTCAGAGCCAGAATGAGTAAATACACAAGTAGCTTTTAAAGCTCTGCTACTGGCAGAGATTATTATTGGAGAGCAAACTGAAATGAACAGGATACTTCTTTAATAATATTGGCTTTAACTTTTATAGGATCTGAAAACTAGAGGAGCAGAGACAGTAGCAGGAGCTAAGCCAAGTGGGTTATAGTTGGAACTTAGGTCTGAACAGTCTCCTCACCCTCCTGTAGTGTTCCTTGCAATTGTATGTAGAAAACATGTTGAAGAGAGGGGCAATTTCCTTAACCCACCATGATGTGTGCTGCAGGCAGCGCTTGGAAACATTGCTTGCTGGGCCAGTTTTCAGAAATAGAGATGGGCACGACTCAGTGAAATTTTCGTTTTCGTTTTCATTTTTTCGTTTCGTTGCGTAATGAAAACGAAAATTTTTCAAAAACAAAACGGAAACGAAACGAAAATTTTTGCCTTGTTTTTCGTTTTCGTTGCGGCAACTGCATTGAACTGAAAAGAATGCTAACAAAAACAGCAATTTTTCGTTTTTGTTTTTCCGTTTCGTTACCTAACAAAAACGAAAATGAAAAAAATTTGCAAAAAACCCAAACGAAAACGAAAACGAACCAAAACGGAACCCTAAACGACCAAACGACAAACGAAACACCATTTTTTTGAGTCCTGCCCATCTCTATTCAGAAACATCCCAGCTTGCCTGGCCCTTAGATTCTGGGAGCTGTCCCCCAATATGGAGTTTTTCCGAGCTCTAGCTGCAATCCTATGCAGAGCCGTAGCCAGGATTTGGAGCGCCTGGGGTCAAAGTTCATTTTTGTGCCCTTCCTGTTGCCACCCCCATTGCACCTACCCAGCAATGATGGCTGAACCCTGCGGGCATGGGGTGGGTGCATGTGTGTGTGTGTGTATGTCCGCACGAGGTAGTGTGCACGTGTCTTACACATCTCCCATTAAGGTGAGGAAGAGGAGGAGGAGGGCGCTGTGGCAACCACGCTCCTGCCTGCCTGCTTCGCCACTCGCCTGGCATGCAGCAGCGGAGGGGGTGCCGTCACCAAGCCTTAGGCTTAGGGGAAAGAAGGACTGCAGTGTGGCGGGAGGGTGCACGGCTTCCTCCTCCTGCTCCCCCTCCAGGCGCCCCAAGATTGCTGCGCCTGGGGCAAATGTACCCTTTTGTACGCCCCTGGTCCTATGCCCTTTTTAAGTGCAGAGCTCTGGAAAATCCCAAATCAGGGTTAAGCCATCAAAATATTATTAGAAACTAAGACAAGTAGCCATGTGGGTGGGTGGATTCTGAGTGGTCGTGCAAAATGTAGCTTTCTTTGAGCTCTGCTTGAGTGTTTGTTGGAGTAAAAAAGCACAGGATGCAATTCTTGATCTCTTCGAACATGTTGAATTATGTTTAGAAGAAGAAGAAGAAGAAGAAGAAGAAGAAGAAGAAGAAGAAGAAGAAGAAGAAGTAGTAGTAGTAGTAGTAGTAGTAGTAGTAGTAGTAGTAGTCCAGTTGCTATGACTTAACTTCTAGATAAACTCACCTGGATGAGTCAGAATCTTCACAGACTTTTTAAAATTAGCCTATTTGGCATTGGTAAGAAAAACAAAACAGAACCTAACACACACACACACACACACACACACACACACACACACACACACACACGAGTATTGCATTTAAAATTAATACATTTAATTTGAGCTTCGTCAATTATAACCCCCTTCCTTAGCCACATGGAGGATAACACATAGAATGTATGGTTGTACAGGAAAGGACCAAATGCAGTAGGATTCAGACACAGAATTAAGACATTATGAACATTCAGCAATGTTACTTGCATAAAATATATTGGTAATGGTAGACAATGATTACATACGTTCTTGTCATTGAAGATGCTAAGGCTTTGAAAAATATGGTTGTACTGAAGTCACAGTTTTATCTCCACACATGTTCCATTTCAAGTTCTTATAAAGGACACAATCATCATCATCATCATCATCACCACCACGACCACCACCATCATCATCCTACAGCTGCAGAGCTCTAGAATGATGATGGATCAAGTCCAGCCTTGCCAAGGAGGCAGAGTAGGGAATCAAACCCAACCTTTGGCACTGCCGCCAAAGACATAAACTACTGAGCTATCCAACTGTAGACCAGTTAGAGGAGAAATAACTATAGAAAACTCACATGAGATGCTACACATCTCTCCAAAAAGTTATGCATAAGCACAGGTGTATATTATAAGAAGGTAGATATATACTATTGAATAAAAATATGTCATAATGTTGGATTTCCACTGTGTGAAGACACCCCAGATTTGTGCATCTTCAGGCATCTATTATATTTTGAGAAGAACCAATCCCCATCCCATGATAAGCACATTAAATCAAGGTGACCCAGGGCATATATCAACAGGAAGACATTCTATCATGTACATAAGAACATAAGAAGACCATCGTGTCTTCTAAATCAGCCTCTCTTGCAGGACAAATGACTGTAATGCTTCTTCACTACATATGATCAAATATTTCAGGTGTTCCAAATCCAGCAATATAGACAGTGAGCTCATATCACAGAGTCACACCGAAACACACAGAATAACAAAACCACCAAGGTACCATGGACAGAAGCTTTTCAGTGAGCGCCCCAGGTCTTCTGAATGCCTTCTTCCAGGAAATTTAAGTGGCTGTGGCTACTAATGAGTGGTGCTTACACGCATATTTAAGATACTTTTACTTACCTCATTATTTTATTTATGAATGCTTGCTTTCTATTATTCTTTGGGATGAAAAGTTGCTAGTTTATTTCTTGTTCAATCAATCAATAGTTTTAAAATGTACACTAGAAATACAAAAAATACTTAACAATGCAATAGAACAGGCCTGCCCAACAGGTAGACTGCAGGCTACTGGTAGCCCGTGAAGGGTTCAAAAGTAGCCCGCCGGCCATCAATTTAAAAAAGTGAGGGGATAAGTTCTCCACCCCTCCTTCCCCCATCCCAAGGACCACCACTGCCCCAGCAAAGTTCTGGGTCTGCCAGCCCACTGTCTCAGCAGAGCGGGGCAGTCTCAAGGGCCATGGCGCATTAAAATCTGTTCCCTCCATAATGGATTAATTGGTTTTCAATGCATTCCTATGGGAAACCGCTGCTCTACTTACAAAAGTTTTTACTTATGAGCAACTGTTCGGAACGGACAAAATTCGTAAGTAGAGGTTTTAGTATAGTAGCCCTCAGGCACTTTGGGCCAGAAAAAGTAGACCTCCGCCTGTTCAAAGTTGAACAGCTCTGCAATAGAAATAGACTTCTCTAGCTCTAAATATATGCATACAAAACTAGCAGCACTGTCGTACGCACATCTACTCAGAAGTTCCATTGAGGTCAAGGAGGCTACACTGAAGTGTTGGATCAATGCCAAATTCACTAGATATCTAGGCAACTTTGCTTAGACACCTTTAGAGCAGCTGAGAAGGACCTTACCAATGTGTTAGGCCAATTGCAACTGGCTTCATGTATGCCTCAGAAGGAAGATGAGAAGATGAGGATCCAGAGGAAGCCAACACAACACAATGCAACACCACACACACACACACACACACACACACACAAATCCCTAAATGATACAGGAAGTCCTCTCTATGAACTGAATAAATGAATAACTTGGATCAGGAATGCGTTCGGATGTTTATTTTTTCACATTACCTTATAGCCCAGATATGCGGTAGTCACCAAAATTCTGGAAGCTTTTTGGAAAAGTGTATTTTTGAGGTTTGATGACCAATACACCACTTGTTTTGGAGTGGTAACATAAAATTATACAGTATATCAATGGAAAGATAATTTAATCCAGAATGCAATGCAATAACTTTTAGGATTTGCTAGCTCCAACTGTCGTACAATTGCACTCATTTCACACGCTAGCAAAGGTTAGGCTCAAAATTCTACAAGGGAGGGTTCAGCAGTATGTGGACAGAGAGCTCCCAGAAGTGCAAGCTGGATTTCAAAGGGGCAGAAGAACTAGAGATCAAACTGCCTACATGTGCTGGATTATGGAGAAAGCCAGAGAGTTCCAGAAAAACATCTACTTCTGCTTCATTGACTATGCCAAAGCCTTTGACTGTGTGGACTACAACAAACTATGGCAAGTCTTTAAAGGAATGGGAGTGCCTGACCACCTTATCTGTCTCTTAAGAAGTCTATATGTGGGGCAAGCAACAACAGTCAGAACTGGATATGGAACAACTGACTGGTTTAAAATTGGGAAAAGAGTATGGCAAGGCTGTATACTGTCACCTTGCCTTTTTAACTTATATGCAGAGTACGGTACATCATGTGAAAGGCAGGACTGGATATATCACAAATTGGAATTAAGATTACTCACTTCACACGCTAGCAGGGTTATGCTCAAAATTCTACAAGGGAGGCTTCAGCAGTATGTGGACAGAGAACTTCCAGAAATGCAAGCTGGATTTCGAAGGGGCAGAGGAACTAGAGATCAAATTGCCAACATGTGCTGGATTATGGAGAAAGCCAGAGAGTTCCAGAAAATGTCTACTTCTGCTTCATTACTATGCCAAAGCCTTTGACTGTGTGGACTACAACAAACTATGGCAAGTCTTTAAAGGAATGGGAGTGCCTGACCACCTTATCTGTCTCTTAAGAAGTCTATATGTGGGACAAGCAGCAGCAACCGTCAGAGCTGGATATGGAACAACTGACTGGTTTAAAATTGGGAAAGGAGTACAACAAGGCTGTATATTGTCACCTTGCCTATTTAACTTATATGCAGAGTACATCATGCGAAAGGCAGGTCTGGATGAATCACAAGCTGGAATTAAGATTGCAGGAAGGAATATCAACAACCTCAGATACGCAGATGATACTACTCTGATAGCAGAAATTCAGGAGGAATTAAAGAACCTCTTAATGAGGGTGAAAGAGGAGAGTGGAAAAAATGGGCTGAAGCTCAACATCAAAAAAACTTAGATCATGGCTTCCGGTCCTATCACCTCCTGGCAAATAGAAGGGGGAGAAATGGAGGCAATGACAGAGTTTATTTTCTTGGGCTCCTTGATCATTGGAGATGGTGACTGCAGCAACAAAATTAAAAGACGCCTGGTACAAAGATGTGATGTAATCAAAGTTAAGCGCACCCGACAATATGATGAATGACAAATGGAACAGTTTGCAGAAACTAACTTAGGAATATGAAATGTAAAGATGATGGAATATTAATAAACATTATATAAAAAACAAAACAAAAAAGACTCCTGCTTCTTGGGAGGAAAGCGATGACAAACCTAGGCAGCATCTTTAAGAGCAGAGACATCACTTTGCCAACTAAGGTCCAAGCAGTCAAAGCTATGTTTTTTCTAGTAGTGATGTATGGAAGTGAGAGCAGGACTATAAAGAAGGCTGATCGCTGCAGAATCAATGCTTTTGAGCTGTGGTGCTGGAGGAGCGTCTTGAGAGTCCCCTGGATTGCAAGGAGATCAAACCTATCAATCCTGAAAGAAATCAACCCTGGATGTTCACTGGAAGGGCAGATTTTGAAGCTGAAGCTCCAAGACATTGGCCACCTCATGAGGAGAGAGGAGTCATTGGAAAAGTCCCTGATGTTGGGAAAGATTGAAGGCAAAGGGAAAAGGGGATGGCAGAGATTGAGATGGTTGGAGGTTGTTATCGATGCAACCAACATGGATTTTGCCAAATTCTGGGAGGCAGTGGAAGACAGGAGGTGCTCTGGTCCATGGGGTCATGAAGAGTTGGACACGATTGAACAACAACAACAACAACAACAATTAGAACAGCAGTTATAAAGAAGAAAAATGAAATATAAAAAAGCCTGAGAAAAAATTATCGTCATAGAAAAAATGAGATATACAAAAAAATCACGTCAGCTAATAATTGTATACACAGTTTCCCCAGAGGGGTTGTTTACTGTAACATTTTTGGCTCAAAGCCCATTGAATTCTCTTCTGTCAAACTTGCTGACCCCGGATTCCCCTCCCAACTGTATAACTGTTGTTGCATAACTGTGAACATAAAAACTTCAATTTCCCCTGTAATTTCTGAAGCATTTGATGAAAGGTTACATATGTAGCTCAGCCTACATCAGAGGACAAGCTCAGAAGTGTGCTACTACAAGCAAAATCGTTCTCCAAGAACCTCACTTAATATGGGAATGAAATCTGTAATTTCAGACCCAATTCTTACCACAGTACGAAACCAAAAGGCAAAAAAAAAAAAAAAAAGCTGAACTTTGGACTCTTTATTGTTGTTGTCTATTTCATAGACGGAGGCTTCTGGAAAACTTGCATTGATTGCTGAAGTAGCTTAAAACTGTAAGTTGCCCTTACTTCTGAGGCTGCATGTCCCCTGAGGATGTTACTGTAACCTCATGCTCTACCACAGCCTTTCTTTTCCAGGAAAAAAAATATAAATTGTTGCTCCTGGGTGCCTCTGGGAGCAAATATCCCAGGTTGCAGGGCCTCCTTTGGAGATAACCACTACTTTCCCCCCAAAAGTGGTTGATCTGATCTGAACTGCATTGTTTTTATTTGTTTATTTATTTTGAATATTTTTACCCCACCTTTCTCCTTGGAAAAGGACCCAAGGTAACTTACAATAATGACGGACAATATATTACCCAGAACATTTCAGACATATTCAAGTTAAGAACAGGGAATTAGAAGAGGCATCGTAGAACATTAAAAGGTAACATGAAAGCTACAAAGAGCACACAAAAAGAAAAAGAAAGCATTATTGTTCTTATGAAATTCGTCAATGTAATCATGCATGGTAATCTATATAAAAGTCACATAGTAGGTAGTCCCTCATTCAGGGAAAGCTTTTGTGTTTTTGTGTTTTATTTGTTTGATTGTTTGTACTTTTGGGGGGGGGTTGACAACCTGTGTGGCCCAAGTCAGGAAAATGATCCCTGATCCATGAACCTGCCTCAGAAACTGTACAATTACCTCAAGCATAGTTACTTCTTATAACTACTACAGTTCTGTGTAGTCAGGTTTTAATGAAAGCCTGAGATATGTGTGGTCAAAATGATACCAACCTGAAGTTTCATCAGCCCTAACTAGTATGAGGCATGATGTAAATAGTAGTCTATCAGCATGAGGAGGGCCAAATATTTCCCCACCTGTTTTTATGGGTATGCAGGATATTGCCCTTTATAATGTCATCACTAAGTGGCAGTAGACTTAATTATATATTGATAGAGTAGTTACCTGTTAAGCGGCCTAGATGCCCTGAGCACATCCGATCTCGCTTGATTTCGGAAGCTAAGCAGGGTCGGCCCTGGTTAGTACTTGGATGGGCGACCACCAGGGACTACCAGGTGCTGTAGGTGCCTGGAATAGGAACTGGCAAGCCCCTCCAATACTCCTGCCAAGAAAACTCCATGGACATGGAGTCACGAAGAGTCGGTCACGACTGTAACGACACAACACACACACAGTTACCTGTTACTGTTCTGGCACTAAGAAATCCATAGGCCAGAAACAGAAATTATCAATAGACCATGACTGGGAGAGGGATTTTTAATTAATGTGAGTGACTGAATGTTGCAGCATAAACTTCCCTCACCTCTAGGATTATACCTATCAATGTGCTTTGTTTGGGAAGTGGTTTTGAGGATTTAAGCATGAGATTCCTTTGACTACTTCTATCACTTCTGTTCAATATTAAAGTGCTTATATGGAAGTTGAATCATGGCAACTGGACTTCTTTTTCTTGAAGTCAGACTGATGAAGCTGTTTGGATGAGCAGCGAAACGTTTCTATCTCTCAAGAAAAAAGAAATCCAGTAGCCATGACTCAACTTCCAGATAAACTCACCTGAATGACTGAGAATTAGTGCTTGTGGCTCTAATGATGGGCTCTCTCTAATGCCTGTTTCTGGCCACACACTTTCCAGAGAGGTTAATCTGGAACTATCTTCCAGCAGCAGGTGAATACCTTCTTATTTACCAAGGTCTTTAGAATATTTTCTTTCTTCATGTTAGAAGCACTACAGTACAATTAATAAATCTGTTAGATATTTTTCACCCAATAATGGACAACATTGAGAGCATTCTGGGAGGGTAGCTAGCATCAACCCTCTCATAGCGCAAGCTGAAAGCCGCTGAGTGCACTGTCATAGGTGTGATGTTGTCACCAACTAGACACACACAAGAGAGTGTTCATTGGTTATACGGTTTTGTCATTGCACAGTTTACAAATTAAGAGCAAAAATGTTTACAAATCTTAGTTCTGTTTCCCCATACAAAATTAATGTAGAGGTATATAAATAAATAAATAAATAAATAAGTATCTAAAACACACATTTATAGCGTAAATCTGGTATTGGCCAGAATCCAATATTTACACCTGTGTAAAAGAGTACCGGGATAACTTGGTGTGGGAAGCAACCACTAATTAACAAGTCTCTCTTTTCTAGCAGTGCATCAGTGTGACAAAACCCTGGAAACGGGAGTAATGAATATACAAATCATCAGCCAGTCCCAGCAGGAGGGCGGGGAATGGTATGATATAAAAAGGGTGGAGCCTAGAGAGTTCAGTGGAGTTAAGTTAAGTTGAAGGTTTTGACAGTGAGTGCTGGGAGAGAGCACTGCTCTGTTAGAGTTCTGTCAGGCAGTGAGGGCTATACTCTTTACTAGTTATTGAAGACAGAGGGGCTGGAAGAGTTGATGAAATCTATTATATGTTAAAGGCAATGCATACCATCCTCAGATATTGTTATATTTATTATTTTCTCAATAAAGTTCATTATTGCTTCGATATTTTACATCTGAGTCATTCCCAATTCATGAGGCGACAGTTTTAAAAGGTGGCAGCATTACCATTTCCGTCACAATTCAGTGTGTAAAAGGGTGGTGTTGTCACAATTTGGTGGCACAGCAGTGGGATGTCGAAATAAACCCGGTTGTGCCTTTGAAAACTCAGTCTGTGAAAGGGATGACGTCACAATCAGTTGTATAACTCAGCATGCAACTAGGAATTCAATAAATGTTGCCTTGGCTTCTCTGGCCATTGTATGAGTAAGTAAACCCTTCAACAACCACCTATGCAGAACTCAATGCAACTGCTCATACCTCATCATAGGCTGTTTTCAAGGATCAACTGAGGCCCGACCTACCAGAATGTTGCGGGCACACTCACTCCAGGTGGCCACGCCCAGAGAGGCTCGGAAAACCATACCGAGTAGAGATGGGCATGACTCAAAAAAATGGTGTTTCGTTTGTCGTTGGTCCGTTTCGGTTCATTTTCATTTTCGTTGGTTTTTTGCAAATTTTTCATTTTCGTTTTCGTTACGTAACAAAACGGAAAAAAACGAAAATGAAAACAAAAATTGCTGTTTCGTTAGCATTCTTTTCAGTTCAATGCATTTGCCGCAACGAAAACGAAAAACACGGCAAAATTTTTCGTTTTCGTTTCCATTTTTGTTTTGTTTTGAAAAAAAATTGTTTTCGTTTTCGTTGCATAACAAAACAAAAAAACAAAAACAAAAACGAAAAATTGCTCGTTTCGTGCCCATCTCTAATACGGAGCCTTCTCTGTGGCTGGCCCTGTGCTTTGGAACCATCTCCTGAGTGAGTTGCGCCTTTCACAGTCCCTGCCTGCCTTTAAAAAAGCCTTAAAGACCTGGCTTTTTGTGAGGCATTTGGCAACAGTTATTTTATTTTTCTTTCTTGTCCTGCCATCACGTCAATTATTTTTCTTGTAGTTTATAATGATGTTTTATTATGACATTTTACTTAGTTTATTATTGTTATTGTTCTCATTGTTTTCATTGTTTGTATACTTGTTGTAAACTGCCCGGAGTTCCTCTGGAAGACGGGCGGTATATAAGTTTTAAAAGAAAGAAAGAAAGAAAGAAAGAAAGAAAGAGGCAAGTATTCTAATTGGTTCACAAGCCAGAAATCTTGCTACATTATTCATTCTTGAACTGCCAAGCAGTTGAAATTTTGATACCGCCACATTACCTCATATCCAGGAAGAGAATAAGACAAGGAGCATTTGTTTGTTTGTTGAGATTTCTGTAATTTGGGTAAAATGTCGGTACACAACGAATGACTTAATCCTTGGTACAGTAAAGCACATGGAGCAAGCAAAGACATTCAGGCGTATTGGTAACAACCACTTTGATAAGAAAATCTTGTCACAAATGTAAAAATGTTATTCGATAGTAACAAGAAATCTTCCAAGTGGGAGGAAATGGCAGCTTCTCACTCTTGCACGCAAGCAATCGTGGCAACAAAAGAAGCTGTTTGTGGAGCATGAATTAAACTGAGTAAGCAAGCATTTTAAAAGCATTGTTATTGCCTCGGACATAGACAGGAGGAGAATCTGCCTAGAACATGCAAAATGGGTGAAAATCTAGACAACGTCACCCCTTCTCAATAACTCATTCAGTGAGCCTCTGGTCACATGTACGGTACTTGCAGCTGCTTTCCATTATGCACCACAATAACTGGGGGGTTTTCTTGTCCCCTCTGGCAACCTTCCTGTTTTTGCAGGCCAAGTGTGGTCCTCAAGTAGCATCACACAATTCACATACAAGGCCTAGTACAGAAATAATTAGTGGAACTGCAGCCATTGTAAACATTATACCTGCTTCTCTGAAACTTGCATGTAAAGCATCAATAGATTCTCTGAAACTAGACTTTGACTTGTGGTGGTTATCTATTTTTTATTTATTATACTACCTTAGTGTCACCCAGTTGTAGCAATCTGGCAAGCAGAAACATTTAGTTATCCGAGGAATCCTTAAGGATATCTTTACAAGTCAGTAGCTCTGGTATTAAAAGCACATTCCCAAAGTTACATGCTGTTCTCAAGAGTCCCCCAGTCAACCTGGTTAGTAGGTGTTAGGGTAATGAGATTGTGGGAAATGGTAAGATGTGTATTTTATATGAATCTATGGGTTCACATAGACTTTGTGTTTATGACTTCTAATAACCATGTTGCTTTATTTTATTTATTTATTATTTATTTTTTCAACTTATATGCCACCCACTATCCAAAAGGTCTCTTTAATGTAATGTTGTCTATTAATGCTGTAAGATGTCCCTCAATTCCTTGTTCTCAAGAACATGGAGTACCTGAACATGTCTTAATTGTACTGGACTGTATATTATCCCTCATTACTGTAAGCTGCCTTGGGTCCTTTTCCAAGGAGAAAGCTGGGGTAAAAATACTCTAAAATAAATAAATAAATAAATAAATAAATAAATAAATAAATAAATAAATAAATAAAAGATCTGAACTACCCATGTTCAACCACCTGTAGTACTTCACATACTGGTCAGGGAAATTACAGATGATCTTCCTTTACTGCCACTATTATGTCATACATACACCCTTTTCACTTCTTCAGGGTTATCTGAATGGGTGCCCTCACACACAGTGACAGGGCACATGAAAGAAAGAAAAAATTGTGTTCAATATGGTGGTGTGATTTGACCTTCAAAATGCAGGAAGATATGTGGTATTTGCATACAGTCACCCCCCGCCATTTCGCGGTTCAAGTACTGCGGTCCCACTATATCGTGGGATCGCAGTACCTGCACCTCGGAGCCGTGCAGGGGGGGCAGCGGGGAATGATCGGGTCACTCCCCGCCGCCTCCCCGGGCCCCTCCAAGAAGTCTCGGGTGGCGCGGGCAGGCGGTGGTGGGAGGTCAGATCCCGCAACACCACTTGTGCGTGCTGCGCCAAGACTTCTCAGACAGGCACACGATTGCCCCCCACCCGCCCCCAGGCCCCCCACCCGCTTCTGGATATTGCGGATTTTCATGCATCGCGGGTGGGGTGGGTTTCTAACCCCCGTGATAGGCAGGGGGTTACTGTATTAAACAAAAGAGACATGGATCAGGACACTAGATAATTAGCAAAGCAAAAGCAAAGTGTTCTGCTTATATACCGCCCCATACCACTTCAAGTAGTCTCTGGGCAGTTTACAGTTTTTAGTTACAGTAATGCAGGTTACACATTGCCCCCCCCCCAGCAAGCTGGGTACTCATTTTACCGACCTCGTAAGGATGGAAGGCTGAGTGAACCTTGAGCCTGCTACCGGGGATTGAACCCCAGGTCGTGAGCACAGTGTTAGCTGCAGTACAGGCATTTAACCACTGTGCCACCAGGCTCCTTGCATTAGTACACATTCTTGTGAAGGGTACCGCAGATAAGGGAATACAACTGCCTCTTGAGAACCAGTAAATTATGTTGTACAGTGGTACCTTGTATAAAGGAATTAATTCGTTCCAAATGAAATTATGTTAAGCAAATTTTTGTTTATAGAAATTCCCATAGGAATGCATTGAAAATGGAGTAATCCCATTTTTACGTTGTACAGATTTGTCCCATAGGCAATTATGTTAAGCAGATTTCCCCTATATCTGGAATTTTTTATGTTGTACATATTTTATGTTATACAAACTGCCTGTTATACAAGGGTCCACTGTATTTTGGTTTGGCTCTAGCAAAAGTAACATGTGGGGGCTTCTCTACCATGGATCTGGCTGTGGGCAGGTTCTCGACCAGACAATTAAGACAAGTGAAAGAAAAGGAAGCAAATGCTCCTTGTTGCTCCCTTCTGTCTCCTCCCAATTCTGGGAGGAAGTTTTCTATTTCTATTTATACAAAATAGGGCCGGTGCTAGGTTTTTTTGCGCCCTAGGCGAGGGGCGGGGGGCAGGGCGAGCGGTGGGCAGGCGGGCAGGGGGCAGGGCAGCGGGCGGGCGGCAGGGGGCGGGGGATGGTGATGGGCATGGGGGGTGGGGGCAATGGGCGCGGGGGCGGCAGGTGGATGGCGACGGGCAGCGATGGGCGGCTGGCGACGGGCGGCTGGCGGGCGGTGGGGGGGGACAGACGGTGGTGGCCAGTGGCAGGGGGCGGCAGCAGGCTGGCCAGCGCCCTCTCTCCATTTTGGCGCCCTAGGCAACTGCCTAGTTTGCCTTAATGGAAGCGCTGGCCCTAGATGCAGAGCATCTGCCCTGTAGTCTTCTAACAGAGTATAAACACCTTTCTTTTCTTTTCTTTTCTTTTACAGAGGGACAGAGGAGGAAGGGGGTAATGAAGGGTGGGATTGGAGAAGGGCAGTCACCCCGTTGATGGGGGGGGGGGAGATGGTCCTGTACCACCTAAAACTGACTTGGTTCTTGTGGATATGTACCACTTACATCCATAAGTACAAAGGCAGAAAATAACAGCGCACCATCACAGTACACTTTGGTATCATGAGCTATGAAAAGAGTCACTGCAGATTCAAGCTGATTTTTCTGCAGATTACAGTTTCCTCCGTATGACAACTTGGGCCACCGTCGTTCTACAGAAGTGCCCTCCTCTTCTTTCATGTCTTCTGGTTCTTGTGTAGTCGTTCTTTATGGTCATGAGGCATATATATCGTGTGATAGTGGTTCATATGTTTTTAACAGTTCCGCCTTTTAAAGGTGTAAATTAGACCTAGGGGATATCCACTCAAATTGAGGGTTGGGAGAGCGAGACAAAAGAATTTTTTTTTAACCCAGCAAAGTTTTCAAATTTTAGCAGATTGCTTTTCTTTTGCCATTAAGGTGCTTTTTCCTTCTTCCAGTTAATGCATCATATTTCCAAACCAAACAAAACAAAACCAAACACCACGTATCATTGGATGCCCTTGTTACATCCCAGCTGGATTACTGGAACAAACTCTATGTGGGGCTCTCTTTGGAAAGTGTTCAGAAACTTCAAAGGATCTGGAACGCTGCAGCCAAATTGTTAACTGAGGCTGATTACAGGGAGCATAAAACTCCCCTGCTGCAGCAGCTCCAGTGGCTGCTGATCTGTTTCTGGACACAATTCAAAGTGCTGGTTTTAAACTATAAAGCCCTAAACAGCTTGGGTGCAAGCTATCTAAATAACCATATCTCCCCATATGAGCCTGCTTGGCCAGTAAGACATGTCCCACTACCCTCACAGGTGCATTTGGTGGGTGCTCAGGAGAGGACCTTCACTGTTACTGCTCTTCACCTCTGGAACTCCCTCCCACAGGAAGCTTGGCTGGCCCCATCTCTGCTGTCCTTCTGCAGGCAGACAAAGACTTTTGTCTTCACACATGCTTTTCCTTAACAGCTGGGGGTTCAAGAAGAGTTTTAAATGGATGGTTGTGCTCTGTTTTAATTCTATTTTATTACTGATCTTTGTACTATTGTCATCTAATACTTCTCTAATTCTGTTTCTAATATTTGTATATCTCTTGTTTCCAGTTTTAAATACTGTTTTATAATGTTAGTCACTTTGGGCTCTTTTGGTGGAAAATCTGTCCTTTTGGGTAGGACAGATGATAGATAGATAGATAGATAGATAGATAGATAGATAGATAGATAGATAGAT
>JAHTLZ010000204.1:13560853-13638504 GCA_023846285.1 Phrynocephalus versicolor | reverse complement strand
GATAGATAGATAGATAGATAGATAGATAGATAGATAGATAGATAGATCTACCCTTGTTCTCTTGCATAAGGGCTTGTTGCCATCACTAGAGGTATAAAAACTCAAAGCAGGGAGACTGGTGGAATTTGAGGGAACTCCTTTTTTTCCTTTTAAGGGTTTTGGGGGGGATTCCTCCTGGGTCCCCCAATCCCAACCTTTGCCTTCAAAAGGGGATTGGACAGATTCCTGGAGGAAAAGTCCATCACAGGTTACAAACCATGATGGAGATGTGTAACCTCCAGGCTTAAAACCAGGGTACTACAAGGGCCAGATGCAGGGGAGTAGTATCAGGAGACAGATATCTAGTCTTGTGTGCTCCCGGATGCATCTGGTGGAGCCACTGTGAGATACAGGAAGGTGGACTAGATGGGCCTTTGGCCTGATCCAGCATGGCTCTTCTTATGTTCTTATGTTCTTACTTTTCACATTAATGCCAATACAGACGTTGCCTAGTCAGTTGCATACGTTCCACTATGGGGCTCAAAATCTTCTTTGGCCTGCTAGATAACTCCGGGATTTAGGCATCTGGCTGCGGAGCCAGAGGTTAGGAGTTTGATTTATAGAATCACAGAGTTGGAAGAGACCTCAAGAGCCATCCAGTAACCCGCATCACAGGACTCCTGACAGATGGCCATCCAGCCTCTGCTTAAAAACCTCCAAAGAAGGAGACTCCAACACCCTCTGTGGTAGTTTATTCCACTGCCGAACAGCTCTAACTGTCTGAAAGTTTAATTATTGCAAATTGGTTTTTTTTTTTTTTTTTTTTTTAGATATAGAAACGTTTTGCTGCTCATCCAAACAGCTTCGTCAGTCTGAAGAAAGCTAGTTGCAAGTCTTCCATCTTATAGTCCGCTTTGACCTCTTGTCACCCTGGTCTGAAATAGTCTCATAAGATGAACAATGTCCTGAATAGGCTCGTTAGGTAGACAACAGTATCTAATGTCCTAAGGTGCTAAAACCCATAAAGTACGGGTTATCAGCTATGGCCTTGGTGGTGGAGGCTTTTTTATTTGTCTGGGTATTGTTGAAATCACAGCCTGATAAGTAGCAGATCGACTATGCCTGAGGCCCCCACCTCTGTTAAGAGAGGTATTTTCAATGCTTACATGAATGGCTTCCCTGACCCCTCTCTCAAAGCACTTAACTGTCATTTAGTTCTTCGTAATGGTCAGAAAAAGAAAAGAGGACGGCAGAGAATGAGATGGTTGGACGGTGTCATCGATGCAACCAATATGGATTTGACCAAACTCCCGGAGGCAGTAGAAGCTAGGAAGGCCTGGCGGGCTCTGGTCCATGGGGTCATGAAGAGTCGGACACGACTGAACAACTGAACAACAACAACAATATTCAGATGGAATCTGTTTTCCTATAGTTTGAAAATGTTGATTCGAGTCCCAGTCTCTGAAGCCATGGAAAACAAACCAGCCCCCTCTTTGATATGACATCCTTTCAGATATTTAAACATGGCTATCATATCCCCTCTCAACCTTGTTTTTGTAAGGCTAAACCTTCCCAGCTCCCTAAGCCACTCCTAACTGACAAGGGTGGGGCTCAATGAGCTGCCTCCCAACTCTGCAGTCCTACGATTATTACATCTATAACTTGCAAATTCCATATGCAAGCTACAAAACCACTAAGGCGTAGAGGTAAATGCGTGGATGTGATGAGGACAGGATTTTTTTGGCAGCTTGCTTGTGGGCTAAACATGAGAGGCTTCTAATACGTTCGGCAACACTGTGGCATTCATGATAGTGCCACATATTGAATAGCCATAACCATGGAGAACTATAGGAGCTAGTGTCATGACTGGTAGATAGAAATCAATCTCTTTTACCAGCAACTGTTTGGGAGAAGGCACCACCGAGTTGACACTGACGTTTTGCAGTTGATATTACAGTAGGACCCCAGTATCCGCTGGGGGGTGGTTCCAGGCTTTCCCATGGATAACAAAAAACGTGGATAAGAAAGAACGCCAAAAAACCCAAAACAACAGTGATAGTAGCTTTCTTTACAGCTGCTGTTTTACGACAGTAGCTTGCTTTACAGCTGATTGTGACAGTAGCTTGCTTTGCGGCTGCTGGATTATTTATTTAATTTTTTTCTCTGCCAGCTGTGGATAACTGAATCAGTGGTTAATGAATCAGTGGATATGGGGGTCCTACTGTATTGTGTTTTTAATTTAACTGCTGGAGCAACCCAGGAGCCTAACAATCTCACACTGGTGTAAACTCTTTGTTGTACGAAAAGACACAACCCAATACATACTAATTTAAGAATAAATTTGTTTGAATTCAAAGAGGAAGGGGCCAATTGCGCAGCTGTCTTAAAAATCCATCTGTTGCTGATTTTTTGTGGTTCAGATTTGCTTATCACTCTTGTTACCTAGTGGAAAGTTATTACACACCACCAATAGCTCAGTTTTCCATAATAGCTAACATATGACTTCTACAGAAAGCAAAAAAATTCCTCAACAGTTCCCAAAAATCTGCCCCACAAAAACATACAGTAGTTATGGCTACACTTGGTTTAGAGCTGGATTTTAAAATTACTGTTTGTGGGACAGACTCATGTTTATTGTGAAACATGATCCACTTTTGAGGGGAGCTAGGAGTTTCCTGAGAATGAATCATCGCATTTGAGTGAAATGTCCTGCTGCTTCCTCTTAGACAAGAATTGTAAAAGGATAATGAAGAAACCATTCTTTAGGTGCAAGCTAACATAATAAATCAGCCTTGGATAAGAAGCAATCTGAGGTTTCCATTCATTGGCAACATCCTAGCTGTGGAAAAACATCACAGATCATGATGCCGGCATGCTAGTACAGTATGTCAATGAGATAGCCATGCAGTGATACAAATACAGATGCACAGATCTGGTTATCAAGTCAGATAGTGAAGAAAGCTATGAAGAGGAATTTCAGTTTTTATTCATACCCCCATCTGGTCTTTCTAAGTACAGTGGTACCTCAATTTATGAATTTAATCCGTTCCAAATGCATGCTCTTAAGTCGAACTACTCTTAAGTCGGAGCACCTATCTAAAAAAAATTTAAAAATAAGTTTTAAAAAAGAAAAAAGAAAAAAAATTGTAAGTCGGGCAGACCATATCTAACATTTGTAAGGTGGTAGTTAAAATGCCAAAAGCTTTCCGCTCTTAAGTTGAATTGCTCTTAAGTCAAGCTGCTCTTAAGTTGGGGTGCGACTGTATCTAACTTTTGGACTAATATGTTCAAATGGACACTCCTTACAAGGAGATTTGAAATGAACCGTGAAATCTAAAGAGTTTCCTTTTTCTTTTCTTTTCTTTTTAAACCAGAGACAGTTTGCGGAAAACAGGGTATAGATGGAAGACCGGTGTTGCTAGAGGGTTTTCAAACTGTCAAGGTGGTCTAAAATATGAACGTCAAAAGGTCCTTATCAGGATAGACATAATATGATCTGTGAGGTCCCCTTATCATGATGCTACTTGAATCAACATTCCCCTCATATAAATAGGTATAAAGAGGCTTAGCAGATATTTGAGGGTAATGTGATACTGGTGGCGGTGGGGAGGGGGGGTAGTCCAATTTCTCTTGGAAAAGAACTTACTGCAAGTGATCACAGGGCAACACTTTACTGGCCATGTATTCAAGTCAGCTGCAGAGCTATTCCCGCAATCTGAATAGGACTGTGCCTTAAAAGAGTTTTTCAAAACTAACAGCATTACCAGCACTCATCATAAACCCTGAAGGAACCTCTCTTCAGGATTACAGAAACCCAAAGAAGGCAAACGTCTTTTGTAGCACAGCTCTAGACAGCAATTTAACACCGGAGTCCAACAGAATGTGCTGGTATTCAGCTCTAGCAAACATGCTTAGGGTAACAGCCGTTCTAGTTCTCAAATGGAACACCATTCAGCTTGGCTGCTTTGAAACTACTCCATTGTAAGATGAAGGTTGCCTTACATTCTCAAAGTATTCGTGACGAAAAGAGAAAGTGCCTCCATTGAAAACATTTCCTGCTATCTACATTAAATCAAATTTTAAATCAGGGCTCCCTATGAGCTATCCAATTTCTGCTCCTTCCAGGTATATTTCTTTGGACGTACAGTACCTGTAAATCTCAGCCAGGTCAATTAGCCATACTTCCAAACAAGTATAAACATAAGCAGGTTCAAAGTAGCAAATAATAATAAAAATAACAACAATGATAAAACAAAACACATTATCTAGTATTCATCATTCAGCATGATATATAAAAAGAGACTATATGAGTCATGTGTGTTTCTCTTACCAGCTTCCTTTCCTTATCCATGATTCACAGAGTCTTCAGTGCCTTTTATCTGTATTTTCCCTTTCTGCTGTTCTGCAAAAAAAAAAAAAAAAACCTTTTCCCTGTCCTTGTGAGCTGTGGCAGAAGTAGCAGTCCTCCTCCACCTGGTGTTGTTTGTCCACTGTACCCGTTTGTTTCTGAGGCTGGTCCAATGCAGATGAAGTCAGGGTGCCAGCTGTCAGTGGAAGACAATGGTTCAATGGGCCGATGCCTTTCAAACAAAGGGACTGCTTCCAGAGTTGATTCTCTTCCTTGCCTTCCCCCACCCTGAGGTCCTCACCACGCATAATAACCTTTCCCTCAAATGATTCTGTGAAAAGTAGCATCGCTTAACACACACACACACCAAAGACCAGCTTCTAAAGGCATGTGCTTGGTTTGCACGTTTAATTATATTCATCGCTGCCACCACCACCATCACCAATTCTAAGGGAGCCTCCCCAGTTGAAATGCAACAACTGCACAGCCCGCCAGATTCCACTGGAATAGTTTCACAGGATGACCTTTGGCAGAATTGTCCTCAGTAATTTTTTTTTTTTGAATTCCCTGAATTTATCAACAGCCCAGACTGAATTTTTTTTTTTTTGCAAAGACTGTGTTGCAGAAGCATTCCCCAACAAGAATGAAATGCATAGATTCCGTCTCCCCCATGTAATTAACAGTATGATCCTACCCATATTACTCAGAAGCCAGTCCCATACTGTTCTACGGTATTTACTACCAATGATGGCTTAGGGGGCTATAGCCCAAAGCTTAATTACCAGCATGTTTCCTTCACCAAATTGTGGCATTTTACTCCAGAACAAATGTGCACAGACTCACTATGCATTATTCCCCACTTATAAATGCTTGTCTGCAAATAAGATTCACTGAACATGATAACAAGATTTACTTCTAGATAAACATACCTGTTCTGGCTGGCATTTGACCTGTCAGGTTGAGGGTATTTTTATGACACTCTGTGACTTGTTAATATATACTGTGTTCATCTGCTGCGCCTCCTCTGTCTTAGGTTTTAATGAGCCATCTTATCATTGATTGGCTGTTTTGTTCATTCTTCCCGGATCTCATTGTTCCACTGAAAACAGAGATTTAAAAAGATGTCTGGCTTGATCTAAAACTCAGCCAGTTTTTAAGGAGGCAATTTCACAGTCCAGTCATGCTATTCAGTTTATTAGAAAACAAGAGCCATTAAACTAAGACTTGTTTTTGAAAGCCTATACATAGTTGGATGTTAAGAGAAAACCTGCCTAAAGAGGTCTTCTTCTCCTCTTGTAGGAGTCTAGGACGGTTACTTCACGTCCTTCCTCGTTCCGAGATGAAATTCGTTGCGTGATAATGTTGTTTGCGGTCACGTGGTCTTATACCGGTGCTGTCCCTCTTTCCTTGTACCCGCAGGCGTGATTGATGATACTGGGACGACTTTTACTACATGTCCTTGTTTTGTGATAAGATCTGAACTTTTCTGCCTTTGTTCTTCTTCTTCTTCCTCTTTTTTTTTTTTTTTTGGTCAGACCTTCCTTTTTTTCAGGGGTTTCGAATCTCCTCAGCCTTGCCTTCAATGCGTTACGGAGCAAAGTTTGAGGCGTTTCTCTTTTAATCTCTATGCACTGCATTGCTAACTCCATAGGGAATTTAGTGCCATTAGGTGGATACTGCAAAAACTGGCAGTCATTCCGCGACGAGCATGACTTCACAGGCTCTCGTCTCAGAACAAGAACCGAGACAAGCAGATTCCTGTGGCCAGGGAGGGGTATGACTCATCACGCTTTAATCTCAGTTCAGGGGGCATGGTCGGGACAAACGTCTTCGTACCGGTCCCAAGTGGGACGACAAACAGCGATGAGAGGGATGTGAGGTAACGGCCTAGGAGCGGCAACAGATAAGGAGAAGACCTGTGAGGGTAGTGGGACTGAGAGAAAGGCCTCCATGATCTTAAAACCAAGGCAGGCTCATAAAAGGAGATGCAGTGTTTGAACCCAAGCTGTTTAGGGTTTTATAGGTTAGAAGCACCACTTTGAATTGTGCCTGGAAAACTATTGGCAGCCAGTTGAGTTCCTGTATTTGCTGTGTATGGGTGTGTTAATGTGATCCCTGTAATTAGTCCCTGCTTAAAACAACAAAAACAAAAGCAAAGCATGCTGCTTATATACTGCCACACAGTGCTTAAAAGCAAAGTGTTCTGCTTATATGCCACCCCATACTACTTCAAGTAGTCTCTGGGTGGTTTACCGTTTTTTAATTACAGTATGCAGGCTGCACATCCCCCCGCAGGCTTGGTACTCATTTTACCAACCTTGGAAGGATACAAGGCTGAGTCAATCTTCAGCCACCTACTTGGGATTGAACCCCGGGTCATGAGCATAGTTAGTGCTGTACTACAAAGTTAAAAATTTGACTGCAGTGTTTTTTCCAAACCAGGGGTCCTCAAATTTTTCAAACAGTGGACTAGTCCACCACCACCCAGACACCACTGGGGGCCGAACCACAGTCCAAAACAAAGGCCGACATAGGGGAAAAGGGGGGAGGGAGGGGCAAGTGGGAGGACCCCCCACTATCAACCCATGATCAGTGCATCTCCAGGGCCCCAGCAATGCCTCCTGTTCCAGATCGCCGCTCTGAGGTGCCACCGCTGGGATCCCTCTGCTGCGCCTCTTCCTCCTACTACAGTGGCAGCATCTGGAGTGGCTCTCCTTCGTTCCTTCCTTCATTGCATCAGGAAGGAGGTGGCAGCCCAGGCAAGCTCAGGCCCCTCATCACCTTCCAAGCAGCCACTCAGAATGAGGAGCAGCAGCTGTGGCAAGGGTGGCAAGTGACAGCCCTGGCCATCATGCCCTCACTGCGCCCCGGAGGGAAAGCTGCCTCCTCTCTTGGCCTGGCCTGACCCGGAACGACTTGGTGCACTCCAAGTGAGGGAGGGAGCAAGGGCTAGGAAGGAGGGAGGGGAGGGAGGAAGACCTGCCCAAAGCCACCGAGCCCAGCCAGGCTACGGTGCTCTACTGGCTCACCAGCCCGCCCATCACCAACTGAGGATAAATGCAGCCCCACCAGCCTCTCAGGAACCAGCCTGGGCCACCATTGGCCTTCCCTTCCCTTCCCTTCCCTTCCCTTCTTTCTCTGCCCCCTCCTCCTTGCTGGTCTCTATCCCAGTGGTGGTGGTGGTGGCTGCGGCCTCAACCTCTGGCCATGGCTGGGCTCCCTCCTCCCCTCCCTCCCTCCATGGAGGAAGGCAGCAGCTTGGAGGGGACTGGGTGTGTGGGAAGTAGCTCAGTTTCCCCTTGATTGCCTGCCGTCCATCCCTCCATCAGTCCACGGCTGTGGCTGCTCCGGCTCGGAAGGCTGGCTGGCACTGCCTCCGCCTGCCACCTTCCTTCCTCACAACCACAATAATGCAGGTGACGGCCACACAAGGAAGGCAGGTGGGTGGGGTGGAGGAGCAGGGGCAGGGCCTCGGGGCCATGGAGGGAGTGGGAGATCTTGCCACAGACCTCCCATTTTAAATTGCCCCGCTCGGCTGCAGACAGTGCCCCGACCATTTGGGCGGCAGGTGGGGGAGCAGGGGACCTTGCCATGGCCGTCCCACTTTGAACTGCCTCACTCGCCAGCGTGCCAGTGATCTGGGGAGTGTGGGCAGCGACATAGCCCACCGCTTTGAACTGCCTCAGCATTAGAAGCAGCTGCGGAGACTGGCTTGCTCGTGAAGCAGGGGGTAGGTGGAGGGTATGCAATTGGTCCCAGGGGCCGGATTCAAGACCCTGGGGGGCTGCATCCGCCCCCCCCCCCGGGCCTTAGGTTGAGGACACCTGTTCCAAACACTTTCAGAAGGCAGCCGTATACAGTGGGTTATAGTAATCCAACTGGGATGTACCGGTAATTATAAGGCATATGACACTGTGGCTAGAATCAAACTTCTCAAGGAACGCATACAGCTGGCATACTAGTTTTAACTAGGCAAATGGACTTTTCCCCCCTGCGGAAACCTGGGCATCCAGACTGAGAGGTTAATCCACCCCCAAGCTGTGCACCAGTGTTCACAGAGTATATAACCATCCAGCACAGGATCCCTATTCCTCGCTCTGTATCTCAACTAACCAGGAGCACCTCAGTCTTCTGTGGATTAGGTTTCAGTTTACGCACCCTTTTCCAGTACATTACTGGCACTAGACACCAGCTTTCTCAGATTTGAATGGAATGGGCTGTGTGTCATCCAGTTACTGTTGACACAGAACCCCTGAACTCTGGACAATCTCTCCCAGTGGTTTTACTATAGATGTTAAATTGCATAGGGACAGATCAAAACCCTGAGGGACCTCATGGGCCAATGGCCAAACTGGAGTTCCCCTGTATTTTCTTCAACTGTTAATGGGAGTGGAACCCTCTCTTCTTTCATATATGGATGCCCAAATATGTAAAGGATGATAGAGATTTTTGTATTCCTTATCCAAATTGAGAAGATGACATGTTGATGATAACTCAGACTTCACCTGGATTTACCAAAAGTCTTCCAGCTCTTAATCTCCAACTGTTTCAAATTGGTGACCCTTTGGTCTATTAGAACAGGGATGTTCAGCTTTGAACAGGCCAAGGTCTACTTTTTCCAGCCCAAAGTGCATGAGGGCTACTAATTACTTACTTACGAATTTGATCCGTTCCAAGCAGAGGCTCACAAGTAAAAACTTTTGTAAGTAGAGCAGCGGTTTCCCATTGGAATGCATTGAAAACCAATTAATCTGTTCTGGAGGGAACAGTTTTCAATGCACCACGGCCCTTGAACTGCCCCACTCGGATGAGTCAGTGGGTTGGCAGACCCAGAACTTTGCTGGGGACAGTGGTGGTCCTTGGGATGGGGGAGGGAGGGGTGAAGAACTTGTCCCCTTATTTTTTTATTGATGGCCGGCGGGTTACTTTTGAACCCTTCGCGGGCTACCAGTAGCCCGTGGGCTACCTGTTGGGCAGGCCTGTATTAGAATATAAGTGCTGAAGAGAGGATGTCCAGACAGTTGTTGAAATATACAGAACGCCACAGAAATGTGTATATGCACATTTTTCTTTAAAACGGTGTTTCATTATCCTGCAGGGATACATTGCGAGAGGTATTTGACAGCAAGCATCAATATTATGTAGATATGGCAGCACACCAAAAGGTTAAATATAAGCTTTCTTTCATCAAGTACCATTTTACAGACATCTGCAGAAGCATAAAAATGGAGAAATATTCTGCTTCCATCCCCAAATGAATTCTATCATTTATTCATTTTTAAAATATCATCACTGTTCATAAATTTCTTCTTCTTAAAGCCTGAAAGTATATGAAATGCTAATACTTCAAATGTGGAAGAAAATAAAACTGACAGATTTATCCATCCAGACCTGGAATTTTAGAATTCCGTTTTGATCATGTTAATGGCAAATATAAGCTTTATTTTTTCTGAACGTTTTCTCATCTTCAATACAGGCAGATACATCATGGTCCCTTATGTCACGGGTTAACAGCTGCACTTGCAAATAGGGGAGAATTTCATTGCAATTGTTTCTGAAGAATCGGCACATTTTACATATTTTGAGATGGAAAGAATGAAAGCAAAACCGACTTTTCCATTTCTATTCGAGATTTCCCGGTTCTTTTGCATTCCTTCACTCCAGGGAGTGTTCCTTCTGTGAAGGCATGTTTATGATTTCTCTTATTACAACTAATCTCTATTTCAGTCTCCACTCCCGGCGTGAATTGAAACGTTTACAATTTCTTCTTGTAAGAAGTCCATTCTTGCCTGTGCTACATACAGCAGCCGCTTGTTTAGTTGGGGCTGTCCTGGACACAATCAGATCACCATATTTCAGAGCTCTTGCAATCCCCCTTATTCTTTGTTCAACCGGATGTGAAATCAGGGACTCTGGACCACAAGATTCAGGACTGACTTGTGGATTTAAGAAATTTGAGGAAGACCTTTTTGTAAAAAACAAAAAACAATTACTTCTTACTACACCTGGAGGCAAAACTGTTGTATCTGGTTAAAAAAAAAAAATCCATTGCCGTTGGGTATGGAATGCAAATTGTTCCTCAGACATATTTTGGAACTGTTTTAAAAGGTAGCCGGTTCCTTTTTGTTTTTTATTGCAAGGCCTGCTCTATCATTAGGCAGAGGGAGGCACTAACCTCAGGCAGCAGACTGCCAGGAACAATGCATTGGCAACTGGGCAGGATTCCCACCCACCCACCTTGCTACTACAACAGCCTTCCCTTCTTTCCCAGAATCCTGACTCACCCTTGCCGGTCCATCCAGCCCATCACTCTCTTCCCCTCGTGTAGCAGTTGGGAGAGGATGTCACACACTTTTTCCCTCCTGCCACATTGGCTTGTCCCCAGACTGCCTGACCTTCCCTCATCCTTTTGCTTGTGCAGTGGCAATATTGCCCATCTCTTCCCCCTTTAAAAGAAGCACTAGTCATTCCAAAGTAGTTAGCAGTTAGCACACCTGCCGCAGGCAGGCTTTAGGAAGGTCACTTTCGAAAGAGAAGCATAAGGACATAAGAACATAAGAAGAGCCATGCTGGATCAGGCCAAAGGCCCATCTAATGCAGCTTCCTGCATCTCTCCGTGGCCCCACCAGATGCATCTGGGAGCGCACGAGACTAGATAGCTGTCTCCTGCTACCACTCCCTTGCATCTGGCCCTTGAAGTACCCTGGTTTTAAGCCTGGTGATGACACATCTCCATCACGCTTTGTAACCTGTGATGGACTTTTCCTCCAGGAATCTGTCCAGTCCCCTTTTGAAGGCATCCAGGCCAGGTGGCAGAGTGTTCTGCAGACTAAGCAGATTATGCGGTGACCAAGAAGAGGGAAGGCGGATATGTGCAGCAGGGCCAGGAGCAAAAAAATGTGAGGCGATAGCATTGCTTTCCTTCAGCTTCAGATGGTAGCTTTAGCAACTGCTGCTGAATGGGATGACATAGCACAGTGGTTCCCAAACTTATTATTTATTTATTTATTATTACATTTATATACCGCTCTAACTTCCTAATGCCGTGACCTTTTAATGCAGTTCCTCATGTTGTGTTGACCCCTTGCCCAGCTTGGACGAGGCCACAAGGCACCTTTTGGCAGGCCACTGCCGCAGGTGCCATTGAGAACTTCCTTTTACAGTCACCCTCAGCCAATCACAGTCTCTGGTACCATTGACTGACATCCCCTGCAACCTATCAAGCTGTAACTCATTCTTGGGCCCCCCGGGGGGGGCCCCCCTCCTCCAGGCCCAAACCGTTTGTGCCTTTTTCTTCACTGGCTCATGGTGACCCCTGTGAAATGGCCGTTCGAACCCCAAAGGAGTCCTGATCCCCAGGCTGGGAACCACTGGCATAGCATGATTATGCCATGCTGTGCAATATGAAGAAAAATGGCAAAATGGTTCTATCAGTGCCCCCACCCACCCACTTTTCCTGGGATTGTCTACCATGTACAACAGGGGTGTCCAAACTGTTTGCAAGGAGGGCCAGATTTGGCAAGGTAAAAATGTGGGGGGGGGGCGACCATTCAGCCACATTTGGCCTCCAGGTTGGACTTTGGACAAGACTCTATAACATGCAAGGAGGAAGGGAGGATGCTGCAGCAACTGAGCCGGGGGTGGGTAGGCTGAGAAGGTGGACAGAGGCGGGGAGGGCAGGCAAAATATAAAACTGCAAGCTGGTGCCTCCATCCGGTATGGGGAAGGGCCAGCTGGTGGGGATGCATGACAGGCTCAGCCGGTGAGGAGACTGCGGGCCACTCAAAATTTGTCAATGGACCGCATTTAGCCCCTGGCCCTGACTTTGGACATGCCTGATGTACAGGATGAAAGCCAGTTTATACCTCTCCTAGAATTTTGCTGCATTGCAAAATTAGATGTTAGATGGTTTAGCATGTTGCATAGTTTAGTTTTATTCAAGCAATGAAAGAGGTGTTTGGTACAGCAAGTGATTTTCCTCACGTACTTAGTATGCTATGTTGTGTTTTGTTATTACCACGTGAAGGTAAGGGGGAGGCTTAATTTGAAAATCTGATGGCTGAGAACACACATCTTAGGAAATCCCATTAAACCAAACAAAATCAATTTCAGCAGAGTTAAATGAAAAGTTCTACCATTTGGAAAAATCAGATGTAGAAATACAGTGACTGACATCTGGCTTGGCAGTAGTACATACAAAGAATATCTGAGATTGTAGTAGACCACAAGCTAAATGTGACTCAACAGTATGATGTGGGGGCGAAAGAAATCTAGGACAGTTCTATGTGGCTTCCACAGAAATGCAGTGTCCGAATAAAAGGAAGCTATCACACCATTCCACTCTGCTTTGGTGGGAATACTGTGTCCAATTCTGGCCCCCACCGTTTAAGAAGGATATTAGCAAGCTGGCAGGGCCAGTGCTAGGTTTTTTTGTACCCTAGGCGAGGGGCAGCGGGGGCAGGGGACGGCGACGGGCACAGGGGGTGGGCGGCGATGGGCGCAGGCGGCGGGTGGGCGGGCAGCAGTGGGCAGTGATGGCCGGACAGCGACGGGCGGCTGGCGGGCGGTGGGGGGACGGACAGCGGTGGCCAGTGGCAAGGGGGTAGCGGGGGGGCGGCAGGCTGTCCAGCGCCCTCTCTCCATTTTGGCGCCCTAGGCAACTGCCTAGTTCGCCTTAATGGAAGTGCCGGCCTTGCGAGCTGGAATATAGTAGAGGAAGAAGACCAGAAAGGTGAAAAAAAAACTGGAAACCAAACTTAAGAAGAAGAATTGAGGAAATTCAGTACATTTAGCCTAGAAAAAAGTTATGATAGATTTGTCATGGAATATCTGAGGAACCTTTAAGTGAAAGAGGAAGGAAGTTTGTTACTGTTCTAGAGACTAGGGTGGTTACTTCACGTCCCTTTCATCCCTCTTTGTTGTCCCACTTGAGGCCAGTACGAAAAAAACTTACTGTACGTCCATAGCATGACAGTGGAAACTCGTCTTGACCACGCCCCCTGAACCCGGAACAGAGCATGACAAGCCATACCTGCCACTGGGCTGGAGAATTCTCTTGTCACACTTTGTTCCCAGTTCCTTTTCCGAGACAAGCGACATGAAGTAATGGCAATGGCTGTTTCCCCTTTCACTCTAGGATACTCCGACAACTGAGAAAGCCGACTGGAACTCCTGCGCCAGGCCAGGCTCGGCTGTCCGCCTGTGCCTGCAGGAGAAGGCGGCTCTTGAAGGGACAGGTGGAGAGCCACTGTCAGGTGTAGGTCCATCCTCCTCGGGTCCCGGAGGTGGGGCTGAGCTCTCCTTACCTGCTCCCCTGCCAGCCCGCAGACTGCTGAGTTCAGGGCAAGGGTGTCTCGCCCACCACCCACGCCGCCGCTGCCACCGCTCACCCGTGTCAAGTGGTGACATTGCAGCCGCCTGGGCTTCCCGAGATAGCCCACGGCGCACCTGCAGTGGGGATTCAAAATATCGAAAAACGGAAGCCCGACAATTTTTAAAAGGCTAAAAGAAGCCAGGGAAATCCAGTAGTGGTCACGAAACAAGGATGTGAAATAACAGTTGTCACGATACAAGTAATCATGCCCATGGATAAACAAAAACAGGGACTGAACAGGGACAAAACCACGTGACCGCGAACAACGCTGTCACGGAACGAACATAATCGCAGAACGAGGTAGGACGTGAAGTAACCGCCTAGGACTTCAACAAATGGTCTTAACCCTTCAATGCTAGCATTCTGTTTGTTTGACCCTTAATAGAGCTAGCGTTACCATTAGGCAGAGTGGAGTAACCACCTCAGGTTGGGGATCTGGAGAGCTGGCAGTGAGAGCTAGAAGGCTGAGGATTAGCATGAAAGCAAGAAGGTAGCATTCAACTCAGAACTGAATAATATATTTTTCTGAAGACATGCCTTTGCTGTCTTGTTGGGCCTACTAAGCCAACCTTTACCACAGAAACTGAGTCATGTGAATAAGCCTTGGCTTTCTCATCCCTTCACTGTCCCTAAAATGATTTCTAACATGGATAGAAGGCCATAATCACTGTAACAAACAGTCTACAATCTCTCCCTTCTGCTGGATTTACTATGCTTGATAAAAAAGAAACGTAACCTTGGAGTTTGTGCCTTAGCTGCTTTGTTTTGGCATCATGTTCCGTGCTAAAGCTCAAGTTAATTGTTTTGTTTACTTGATCTCCTAGTGACAGTCTTGAGGCAAGGAAGGGCACTATCTCCTTCAGGAAACTTGTACACACTGCCTAAATTGTGGTGTACTGAGTTTGCTCAAGGCTGAAGCTGGCTGGATGAGTTAGGTAGGTCTGGGGTGATGCCAGGAGGATGAGTAGAGAGGTGACACACTGAACAACAGGCTCTGATTGGAGATAAGGATAATGTTTTGACTGGGAGTTCCCTCTGTGCTTTCTGAATCAAATCAAATAATATGGATTAGCAGGGGAAAAGATTAGATAAAGAGAGGCTCACGGTGGCCACCAGAGCCTCTCAGCTGCCAGTACTATTCCACTCCATTCTCCATAGGCTGGCCTGGGGTGGATGCTCCCTGACCTGGAACAGCCTGGGTGATGGTTAGCAATAGCATTATAAAAAAGCATGGCAAGTTCCAGGATGCCTCAAAAGATTCCCAACAAGTTGCTCAGTCAGCACTTTTCTTCAGGGTTTCTATAATGATTGTTTGTGACAAATCCGTTCCATGATCCGGGTCAGGACTTGAAAACACCCTGACTTAAACCACCCCATGACTTACAGTAGACTGCAAAAAGGAGGGTGGTCTACTTTGTGGCTGAAAGAAAGGGAGAGATCAGAAAATACGACTATTAATCAGTAATGTTTAGTGTGAGTCTAGCACGATTTTTGTTCAGCACAGAGGCATGGAGTCAACAGCCTTTCAAATACAATGGACCCTCACATAACAAGCAGTTTGTTTAACAGAAAACTCACTTAAAGGAAATTCGCATATGGGGCGAATCCGTACAACAGAAAAGCAGTCGCGATTAGGGATTAATCCGTTTTCAATGCATTCCTATGGGAAATTTGTACAAAGGAAAATTTGCTTAACAGAATTCCATTTGGAACAAATTAATTCCTTTATACAAGGCACCACTGTACTTAAAAAGTGCTAGCATACCACCCCTCACTCAGTCTTCTTTCCCCCAGGCTAAGCATGCCTGATTCTTTCAGTCTTTCCTCATAAGTTTCTAGCTCCCTGATCATCTTTGTTGCCCAGGGCCGGCGCTTCCATTAAGGCGAACCAGGCAGTTGCCTAGGGTGCCAAAAGCGGGCGCTGGGCAGCCTGCCCCCCCTCCGCCCTCTCCATCCGTCCCCCCACCGCCCGCCAGCCGCCCATCGCCGTCCACCCATCGCTGCCCGCCGCCGCCCGCACCCATCGCCACCACCCCCCGCCCGTAGCCGCCCCGCCCCCCACCGCCCGCCACCTGCCCGCCACCCGCCCCGCCAACTTTCTCTTATTCTTACTTATTAGGCAAACTCTGAGGTTCCTGTCTGTACCAAAGCTGGCGAAACTGGCGTCTGAATCTTACTTTGATAGTGGCCTGAGGATACAGTATTGTCCTCTACAGTACTTGAGGACAGCAGGCTAGTTTACATGGTGAAGTCTGGGCCTCTTGCCTTAACCGTGGCTTTTTCTTTTCTTATACTGGCACATGCGGGCACATTTGTAAACACAGGCACAAGTTCACACATTTTATTTCTCTGCGCTTAATTCAACATGTCTTTGGAAAGACTGGGGCAATAAAAACACCTCCCTCCCTTCATTCCGGAGACAGCCTAAGGACGTCCGAGCTCAGCTAAGAAACTGCCTGGCTTTCCCCCCCATCTTGCCTCGGACCTTATATCTAAAAAATAACTCCTGGCAAATCCTTCTTTTGCCATGTTATAACCTATTGGTACTGCTGTGGTGAAGGGGGTTTTGCCTCCAAAATATTAGCCATGTTTTTGTTATTTTTCTAGTAGCCTAAAGGTATCACATGTTCCACTTTTGTACTTGGTTTTTGTGATGGCTACACAGCTCCTCAAGTTGTTCTGCACTTAAGTTATACGATCACAAAACTGAAAGCTTTAAAACATTCAATGGGTGCAGAATGCAGCGGCTAGACTGGTGGTGGGTGCCCGCAAATACGATAATATCATCCCAGTTCTGGCGCGCCTGCATTGGTTGCCCGTGGCTCTCTGGATAAGGTTCAAGGTCCTGGTTTTGGTTTTCAAAACCCTCCATGGCTTGGGTCCTGAATACCTGTCGGAGCGTATCTCCCAGAGGTCATCTGAGGCCAGGCCCACTCGAATGTCGCAGGTGCGCTCACTTACAGTGGCCACTACTAGGGAGGCGCCGAGGTCGGCTACGCGCAGCCGCGCCTTCTCTGTTGTGGGCCCCTCGTTGTGGAACCATCTACCAAGTGAGCTGCGCCTTGCACAGTCCCTACCCGCCTTCAAAAAGGTTTTGAAAACTATGCTTTTTAAGGAGGCATATGGTGACCTTTAATTTAATTATTTCTGCTCTCACTTTTTTTTCCTTTCCCTGTATGCCCTTGCTGCATCTTGCTGAGGGTATTCCCCCTCTTTTTGTTCATATTGTTATTTTTAACTTGATGTTTTTTATCCTGTAAATCGCCCAGAGTTCCTGATGGAAGATGGTGTGGTATAAAAATGAAACAAACAAACAAACAAATAAATAAATAAATAAATAAATAAATAAATAAATAAATAAATAAATAAATAAATAACATAATTTCTGGACTACATCTCCAGAATCCCCTAGTAGCAGTGCTTACTGGGGGCTTGTGGGAGCAGCAATCCGTAAAAGCTCAGTTTCCCCAACTCTGATGTGATTATGCTGTAGAGCAAAATAAGGTGAATGCCACAAATGCTGCATGAAGAACAGCTAACTATATTCGCAGCATTCTCTATTTAATTCTGGCTGGCATTAGGACAAGATGAACAAGCTGATTTCCTAAAATGCCCTGTGCCATCTTAGATCAGATATGAAAATAACATGTAATGAAGGATTGTTAGTGGTTTTGCTGGGAAATTTGAGCTCTTCTCTTTGCTCTGACACGATGAGTTTGTTTACAGGCACATGTGATCTAGCTATTCTTAAACAAACTTGGCCATGTGTGCTTAAAAGCCTAAAACCAGAGTGGATGGGGCTTGGATTTTTTATTTTAATCTTATAGTTTAGACAAGTCCAATCTGGGCTTATTTAAAAGTAAGCCCCAGTGGTTTCAATGGGCATCAACCTCAAATAAATGTGTACAAAGTTCTAGGCAGACTATCAATAC
This sequence comes from Phrynocephalus versicolor, assembly GCA_023846285.1. Lineage (NCBI taxonomy): Eukaryota > Metazoa > Chordata > Lepidosauria > Squamata > Agamidae > Phrynocephalus > Phrynocephalus versicolor. The sequence goes on along the minus strand of JAHTLZ010000204.1, from coordinate 13,620,872 downwards.
GGCCATAATTCTGCAGACGAGTTAACTAACAGCCTTGCTTTCTGACTTTGCAGGCTCTTGACATTTTTTGGCAGATCACCAAGAAATCCTTTGGGGGGAAAGCCGGGGCACTGCATAGCTCATGATCAAAGTTTAGTAATTCACCCAGCCTCCCACCCATAGAAAGTGAACTCAATAAAGCCCTGCCAAAAAGCTAAATTATAGACATAGCCCTGAAACATACATTCTGATTGTGGCATGTGACACAAGACGGCCCCTCTCAAATACCAGCTCAGCGTAAACTTTCCTGCTAATTGAACCTTTTGGACTCGGTGGCTACCATACATCTGCTGTACAGTTCAAGCCACATTAATCTAAGGCAGCAATTGCCAAATGATGGGTTGCAACCATCAGTTGAGTCATCAGAGGTTGGCCGTGGGGAGGGCTTGGGAATTGTTGGCAGTCCTCCAGGAGGGATTTCAGGGGTAGACTGTGTATAAACAGAGAAGCTGATCTTGCATAACTCAGTATATGCATGCACACACCTGCCTCCCTGGTCCCAGGAGCACAGAGGTTTATTTGGACAACCAGGAGCTGAAGGATAGTAAGTTCAAAATGCCAGTTTGGTCATGCTCAGTAGCCAAAAGCATGTTAGCATGCAAGACCTACCCCTTTTCTCGTTACTTTAATCACACAACATGGGTTGGCAGAGAGGCTGTCATATCTAGGTAGGCTATCCACGTGAGCTAGAACTTAGCTTTTATCCAGTAGCATCATAGTGGTGCATCATCCTAGGCAGCAGCTGCTCATTGAATGAAGTTAGACAATGTGACGGCACGCCTTATGCAGGCCTCATTCAGAGTGTTGATTAAGCCCTGTGAGAGATAGCAAATATCTTTGAAAGTTTCAGCAACCCTCACTCACAGTGCTTGAGATGCATTTGCACTGCTTTTTTGTATCAGTTTGATATCACTTTAATGGTTATGGCCTCTTCAGAATCCTGGGTTTCGTTGTCTGATGCCTGTAAGGACTTAGAATTCCTTGCTATAGTTTAGGGTAGTGTTCTACAACTCTTCATAGGAAGTTGTAATCAATTTACTCTGAATAAAGCGTCTGAGAATGTTTCGAAGGGAGCCCTTTGCAAAGATTCTGTAGGAGTTTGACCTGTGTGTCACCAAAGAGACAGGTAATTTTGAAAATAACATATGACAGGGAGGAAAAAAGGTGCCTTATTCCAAAGTGAGTAATGAAATTTCAGGTATAGACTCTTACACAAGTCTGTGAAGATTCTCGGTCATCCAGGTGAGTTTATCTGGAAGTTGAGTCATGGCAATTGGACTTCTTTTTCTTGAGAGATTGAATGTTTCGCTGCTCATCCAGTCAGTCTGAAGAAAGCTAGTTGCGAGTCCTCCATTTTATTGTTCACTTTGATTGATTGCTGCCCTGGTCTGAAATAGGCTCATAAGATTAACAATGGCCTGAATAGGCTTGTTAGGTAGACAACAGTCTCAATAGCCTAAAGGTGAACAATGACCTAAGGTGCTGAAACCCATAAAGTACGGGTCTTAGCTATGGCCTTGGTAGTGAAGGGGTGAAGTATTTTTTATTTGTCTGGGTATTGTTGAAATCACAGCCTGATAAAGTGGCAGGTTAGACTGTGCCTTTGTTGAGAGAGGGCTTTTCAATACTCACATGAATGGCTTCCCTGACCCCTCTCTCAAACCACCTCTCTTCTCAGTCCACACTAATCAGGGTGGCTTTGTGGTTAGAGTGCTGGAATGTGACTCAGCCGACTGGGTCTAAGCCACCATCTTACCATTAAACTCACTTGGTGTCCTTGGGTCACACTTTCATACTGATGAACCTCACTGGACAGTTGTGGGGATAAAATGGAGGAAAATAAAGCCACATGCATCAACTTGGGCTTATTGGACAAGAGGCAGGGTATAATACGAAATAAATGCATTCCTTTTCACACAAACGATTCAATAGTCAATCTTAGAGTTCAATATTAAAGGGAGTAATTCTTCATGTATGTTTTCCATATATGTTAGGCAATCTTCCAAGTATGCATTTTCCCAACAGAGCTTAATGGAATATATATATCTGCTTTATACGTATATACATCATATGCTATGCTATGCCATGAAGGTGAGATAGGAACTGTTCCCATTCTCAGTGGAGACATTTAATGACCTTTAAAAAAAGAGTGTACTTCCTGTTGAAAAGTCAAGGCAAAAGTAATTTGTTTTTTTGTTATCTCTTCACTATGATACAAAACAGGAATTGGTTTATTGGTTTGGACACCTAAAGGGTCAGGCTTGTGGCACAAAACGTTCCTAACACTTTCCTAGTAAGCAAGTCACAAAGAACCTTGAGGGCTTCCTTCCTCTCGGCTTACAAGTCTCCATCATTTAATTTACTACTTCTTTTAAATCTAGCCAGTAAAATTCTATGTAGCCATTTTCTGGAGAGTTAACAAAGATTATAATCTGGTTCTTCAAGTCCCCCTGTTTCTCTCATCGTCAAATAGGCAGTTGTTTTGAACAGTGGGGGAGAAATCATGACTGGAGTTGTCAACAGCATTTCCCCTCAAACAAAATTCACTGCGAGGTAAAACTCATGAGGGGCCTTAAAAGAGCTTTACTGAAGTTCATCAGTTTTCTCACATTAGGGATGTTGTGCCCTCTTTCTTAGGTTGCTTCAGGTGTCCAAAATGCTTCTCAAGCACCTCCCATCAATCTCGGTTGTTTTATTTTTGTGTTCAGATGACACATGATGGATCTTGAATTCCCCTCCCCCTTCAATCACACAGAATCCATGAAAAATCTAAGAAGTTGGGGACTTACTACTTTTTTTTTGTCCCTCATTATATTCTGCATTATCACACTACTTCAACATGTGATCCGGTTGTCTCGGAACATATATCACTGATGCTTCCTCTTCCAACGATGCTTCTGGATTGGGTCCAGGAGATTGGGGCTTAGTCAGGTGCCCATGCTGTTGCATGAGCTTAGACAGGTTGACCTCTAGTGATCCTCCTCTTTGTGTCTTTTGCAAGAAAAAGGATCCGCTTGCTTATCTAGAGGTTTTGGATCAGCGAGGGCTGGTCTTCCTTGAGGAGGCAGAGATGGGAGGAGGTGTCCTTTGATGCCTCAGCCCAGTGTTCTACTTCTCTGTTAGTTAAAGATAACAAATCCCTTTCCTCCTCCTCCTCCTCCTCCTTTAATCTTGGAATCTGTCAACTCCTTGATTCCTGGAGTCAAAGCAGTCTCTGGGCAGTTTACAAGTAATTATGCAGGCTACACATTGCCCCCACCCCCAGCAAGCTGGTACTCATGTTACCGACCTCAGACGGATGGAAGGCTGAGTGAACCTTGAGCCTGCTACCTGGGACTGAACCCCAGTTTGTGAGCTCAGTTATAGTTACAGTGCAGCAGTTTAACTCCTGTGCCAGGACAGTCCCTGAGGCGCCTTTCAATGAGCTCAAGGTGACTTACATGCCTTCCCTCTTCCCCACCTTGTCTTACAACCTTGTAAAATAGCTCAGGTTGGGATAATTGAGATGAAATTTTGTTTTTGTTTTCCCCCTCTATGGAGATCACAACCTAGATCTCTGAAGTGCCAGTTTGGCCATTTTAACTGTTATACTAAACTGGCTGCTTTGATGGAGGTATGGACATAAATAACCGTTGCCTCATCCTGATACCATATGCCACTCATAAGCAAATATGACATTGGTTGTTACTCCTATCAGAATATAATGTGTACTGCCTGCAGTGTCACTGGTGACATAGGTGAGCATGATCAGTGGCTTAGGTGGCCAGGTCACTGATGTGCTAATCCTATGTATAAACTGGGCAGTGCACATGTTAAATACACTGGAATATATTCTGATACAAATAGAATCTTTAGATGCATGAACATGTACCTACGGCTACATAGTGTCTGTTTAAGCCACAGTCAAGTCCCTCTTACACCACGGTTGAGGTGGCAAATGAGGTAAGCATAGTAGGGAATGCTATCAGTTCCCATAATTTAGAAAGCCTGTGTGATGTGTGAATACTGCAAAGTATATGTTTAAAAAAAGTAGCGTGAGGTAGACACTTCCTGTATGTTTAAATCCTCATAAAAAACAAAGGAATGCATAAATTCACGTCTTTATTGGAGGAGATTGTGCTAGTTTAGTGCTACAAAATACGGAGTGTGTTTCCTTAGGTGACCTAAACAAGTTTCAGATGTTGGCTGTTTTTCTATCGGCTTTCTACACTATCTTTAGTCATTGTTCCACTGTTTTTCATTTGAAAATATTTTGGTATTGAATGTTGCCCAAGAGAATACTGGCTATTAGAGAGCTGAAAAATGCAATCAATCCATTAATCTTTACACGGTAACGGTCTTGTTCAGTTTAGAATGCATGGAAACTGTCCATCATTTATTTCCCTCATTGTTTACCAGGAAATAAATGTTGTACAGGAAGCACAGACTAAAGGCCTAGTTATGAGGAACAGCCAGAAAACATCACATATATCAAGCCTTTCAAATGGACAATGCCAACAAACTGTTTTCTTACTTTAAAAAATTCAAATATTTGCTGTTGGATATTGATTGTTCTTCATCAGAAGGGAAGATGGCAAAAATCAGAAATAATGTTGTTTAATCATGATAAACAAGAATTTAAGACAATCTCTAATCATGGGTGGAAAAGTTGTCAAAATATTAAATATTTAGGGATAGAATTAGGCAAGGATATTCCCAAGACTAAGGAACGGAAATTTATTAAATTAAAAGAAGAGATTAGAAATAAATTACAAAACTACACTAAATTAAATTTATCATGGTTTGGCAGAATATCACTGGTAAAAATGAAGATACTTCCTAAAATCAACTTCCTTTTAAAGAATGTTACCTATTCAGTTTACCGAAGATGAACTTAAACTTTTCAGAGGCTGGATGGCCATCTGTCAGGAATCCTTTGATGGAGATTCCTGCATGGCACGGGGTTGGACTTGGATGGCCCTTGAGGTCTCTTCCAGCTCTATGATTCTGACTGCCCACAGTGACCTTTGGTCAGATGGGTGGCATATAAATCTAAAAGATAAATAATTAAATTTAAAGAAAAAACAAAATAAAATAAAATGAGTTAAAATAGAAGAATCACTCAAATGAAGGGGACTTCAGTCTACCAGTCCTTTGTTTTCAAATAACAGTGCTATCTGTAAGGAAGGGCTCCTCACAAGTACCTCGTTTAGTGTGTCTGCTCAAGAATGCTGGGCTCATTCGTATTACTTAATAAACCCGAAATATGCCCTTTTCAGATGACACTTCTGAGTTAATCTCCTTTTGAAAAAAGCACTCCAGGACACACGTTTTCCCTGACAATACTATTATACGATTATCAGATAAAAGGGAATAAAAGTCAGTCACAAGGAATGTTTGTACAAATATGCCAAGTATGTGGCATGCAGAGCACTGAAAGTACGCCTCTTAACTTGAATGACACTGAAGATCACAAAGTAATAAAAGAGGTGAAATGAGGAGGTTCAGGCACTCTGCCGTGGGCTCATTCAAGGACCTGGAGGGATACCCGAGAGGCCTGTCTTCACAGAATAAGATAACTATGATATAAATTGTGCTGATGCAATCTGTGATGTGTGCCTTTCAGAAACTGCAGTATACAGGGCACAATAATAGTGCAGACATACTGCTGTTAAGCAAATTTCCCCTATTTCCAGAATTTTTTTATGATGTACAGATTTTAGGTTATACAAACCATTTGTTATATGAGGGTCCACTGTATATTATTTTGCTATTATTCTGTTGCAATTTTTCTCTGACAAAAGGGGCGGAAGGTCGCTAACAATAATTATTGCAAGCAATGTCTCCAGTACCAAGTTCTGTCAATTAGGGCATCACATCAGGTGGCTTCTAGTTTGTTCTCAGTTCTTTACCGAGAGGCATTTGGCGATCTTTAATTCTCATTTTTATTCTCTTTTCTTCTATCTTTTACGCCCCTTGCCGATGTCTCTTTTATTATTTGCATTATCTTTCTCTGTGTTTTATTGCTCTTTTAACCCATTGTTAACTGCCCGGAGTTCCTTTGGAAGATGGGCGGTATAAAATATAATAAATAAATAAATAACTCACTTCAAAGTCCTGGTATTGACTTAGATGTCATAAGTTTGGGCCTTGTAACCTGCCAGATGTTGAGGATCTATGATTCCTATTGTCCCTCACGACTGGCCAACCTGGCAGTAGTTATGGTGGTAGGAAATGAAGTGTTACAGAATATGAAAGACCAGTGGTTCCTCAGCCCCCTTGCCTAAGTGGCTTCAACACAGAATAGTCGGACTGTTTTCTCCATTTAGATTTAGGATGGTAAACTTCTGGCCCGTATGATGGCTTACAACACTTACCAACCCCAAGCAGCCCAGCCAGGGATGACAGCCAATGAAAAAGGTAGCCCAGTAATCATTTGATGTACACATGGTGCCCATACGAGACATTTTGCTTGTACGGCACTGACGTCCACCTTCTCTACACCCTGTAAAAATGCTATTGTCCTAATTTTTTTTAAAAAAACTAGAAACTGACAAGCACAGATGAAATGGAAAAGAGAAGGAAATTGAGGCAAGGGAGGACAGAGCAGAAAAATCTGCTCCAGCTTGCTTTTGCAGTTTGATTTTCATGGAAAAATCTTGGTCTCTCCCCCACAATTATATCAGTATAACCTCCCAGCAGCATATATGGCCTTTGTGCCAAAAGCTTTATAGAAAAAAATGAGATTTGAAGGTGAAATGTGAAGTAAGGCACAACTGAGTTTTATGCCCGCAACCAGTAGGAAACCTGTTGTGCTCTGTTACGTGTTTGCCAGCTCAGAAGTACAGCTCACGCTTCTAGAAAAATCAGATCTGAACTGCATGGGCCGCATTGTGCTGTTTTATCAGCACTTTTTCTGTCTGTCAAGATGAGACATAACTCCATTGCATAGAGAAAGGCTGTTATTGTAAATACAGTATATACAATAGAACACTCTTACTCATGATGAATAGGACACAAGCTGAACTTTTTATCAAATACAGCAGGCATGTCCAAACTTCAGCCCTCCAGATGTTTTGGACAGCAACTCCCACAGTCCTCTGCCATTGGCAACCTAAGCTTGGAATTCTGGGAGTTGTGGTCCAAAACATCAGGAGGGCTGAAGTTTGGGCATGCCTGAAATACAGTGTTTCAGCCTTAAACATGCTTGCTAGAATGCCAATATCTATTCTTTACTAGTGTGTTTATCTAAATCAGTCACAATGCACAGAAAAAATACACAACAGCAGGTTGTATAAAAAGTGTTTACTAATGCATTATCCTCTTGTAAAAAGATACCTTCGGTCCCTCATTAAGTCTCTTTTTGTGGATTAACATCTTTCCACTGGCATTAAGATGTATAACTAAGCAACTATTACAGACACAATTTTAAAAAACCCTTAAAGATTAAGAAAAATACTTCAATGGACTGTAGATGCAACTCAATATACAGTAGAAAGCAAGATGAGGGCAAGCAGGAATGCACTAGAGCTACACATAACTGAAAGAATAATGTTAAAAAAGTTCAATTTCACATAATTATCAAGGTCTTCAATAGAATATCTGTTGGGCAATACTAGTGATGTAATAACAGAGCCCAACTCACAGCTTTGTGTTAGAGCTAACTCACTGTACATTTAAAAGGATGTTGTCAGAGTTTTCAAGCAAACTTGAGAGAAACCAGAAGTTCTAAAGTATTTGCCTGGGCTTTCCCCACAACGACTGAAAAGCTTCCTTTGCAGGCTTTTTGAGGGTTTGTTTTTACTTCAGATTTATTATATAGTTATGAGACTGATTACAGGGCATTGGGCACACAGTAGCTTTTGTGTGTGCTATGATTTTTTTTTTTTTGCAAAAAAAAAAGTTACTAAAGCAATTGCCAAATGTATTTCTACTTAGCGGAGCTATGCTTAGAGCTGCTTTCAAACATCAGCATTTTAAAATAAAAAGCTAGTAACGGAGTAAGGCAATCATTCAAAGCATTAAAACAATATGGAATACTGGCAATGGTTAAAGAACTATGTTTAAGTGAGATTATACAACAGCTTTTGAGAGTCTACATAATGTCGCAAAACACGGCATGGGGAGAATTGGAGCTTTTCCAAAAAAGTTTGGCAGTTGGCTTCCGTTTAGCACACACTTCACGGGAGGCATCAAAGGTTTTCAAAACAATTCATTCTGGCAGGACCAACAGCCCTTTGGGCCGTAAAATTTAGGACGCAGAGACATATAAAAGGTAAATGTATGGAGAACACGGTCAACGAGGTTGGTTCTGAACCCGAAGCCCACATTTTTCTCCAACTGAACCACTGCAATGGGCCAGAAGAATGGACTTTTGGTATTTCAGTCTGAATGTGGCTTCTGACCCTCGGCATTTACTGTAACGAAAAGGGAATGCACACATTGCCCCAAATGCTCTCTCAATACAGAAGCATCAATCGGACAACGAGGGAGAGCGAATGGACCGTCCGCTGGCAGGGCTGTTGGAGAACGTGAAAGGTTCCTTCTCTTTCTCCTTGCTCTCGTGTTTGTGCTTGTGCTTGTGCTTATGTTTATGCTTCTTCTTCTTCTTCTTGTGTTCATGATGGTGGTGGTGGTGATGCTCGCTGTGCTTGGAGGAGCTGGACTCCTTCGGAAAGCCAGGCAGGGGAGTCGGAGGCGTTGGCAGCAGGTTTAACTCCAGGGAAGACGGTTCTTTACCTGTGGCAGCAAAAGCAGGCATTTCGTTTTGTAGCAACAGAACATGCAGAATGTTTACAGCAAGTAGAGATTCAGTAGTGCTTAAAACTGGAGGCTCTCTCTCCTATGTTGGCTGCTGCATATATACAGTATGTACACCACGTACATCATATCTACCTAATGTACGCATAGCCATTTTCACTATAGGCGAAGTGTTTTTCAAAACTCTTTTTCATGAAGAAGCTACAGTCACATTTTCACTGCATTACATAACTTCTTTATCACTTACACTTCAGGTATACGTTGACCCCAGTGGAGCTTTTCAAATGCTAAAAATATTTTTTTCTGTGCAATTATGATAGCATTTATCTATTTCACTACACACAAACAGATGATATAAGTAGATTGTGGCGAGTATCTATTAGTTACCAAAGGATCACATGCTTTGACGTTTATCAGATTCAATCCAGGACACTTAGAAGTCCACAGATAGTAAGACAGATAAAGACTTCTGTCTGATTATCTTGATTACTGTTATCAGTCGGAGTATGCCATAGACCAGATAAAGAGTAGTTAGGCCAAAATTAAAAACTCTTGTGCTTTTTACTATCTGTCTCTACAGATGGGAATCTGAAGTTTGAAAGTGAAAGTAGGGCTAAAATGCAGCATGAGCCCAATATTCCCTCAGTCCACATACAACACATTATATAATATATATCACTTAAATTTTTCAACACCAACAACACATATTAATATCAACGGAATCCATGCAGTAAATTGGGGCAATAATCTGGCCAATTACACAGGGAAGCGGGATGATGCATTTGCCTGTATAGATCCAGATTGGCCAGCGCCAGGAAGAGGGAGAGATGACGTCAGGAGACTTCTTCCTGGTTGGACTTTAGCCCAATATGACCATGCAGGAAGGTAAGTGATTGGCTGCTTGCATTTCAGAGGCTTCTGAACAGCACCTGGGCTCCCGTGGGTCAATTCTGAAGGTGCCGCTTCCGAAACGAACAGCCCATCCCTAATGTATACTATAAATCTAAAGTCTAGGTGAATAAAGCTGCAGAAGCCACCTCCACCCACATTAATCAACAAAGAGGGGAAACATTTTATATTATGTCCAGTCATATTTTTGATGTCATAAAATGTCTTGAAATGTTAAAAGTTCAGGAAGTAGCCAAATTGTGCTGGGAACAGGGAAGCATCAAGAATAATTCTATACTCTTTTTCTGGCAATTAATGTGGACATAGTACTAAGACAGATACTCCACAGTGACTGGAAATATCACAAAGAAATGGTAAGTCTCTCTAATACATGAAGAGACTACAATGTAGATAGCTTAATATGTTACTAAGATCTTTCTAGAAATTCTGAGTACTGTATATTGTCTCTTCGGTGATACCATCTCTTTAATGTGATTTGTTTCTTGCCTTGTTCTATTCCCAGTCAAACCTCGGACCACATGATTACAGCTTTTATGTTACAAGCTTACATTCAAACTATGAAGCTGTCATCCACAATTCACTGTGTGAACATAAAAAGTGCACCCTTGATGATTCGGGTACACACATCTAACACACGCTAAACCATACCAGATTTCAGAGTCCTTTCAAAACACAAGTTTAGAAACCAGCTGCAAAAGTACAAAATGAACCTTGCAGTCTAGCAAAATAAGAACAGAATAGTGAATACTAAAAAGGAGGCAAACCAAGCTGAACCAGAGAACCTCAAGATTTCTACAGAGGCCTCTTGCTAGAATCAGGTTCCAAGAACTCATTTTTTGCTTTTCATGTTTTCCAAATACAGTATGCTTACTTGTAGGTCTGCTAAACTGTCTGGTAAAGATTGTACTCTTAAGAAACTTCACATAGGAATGGAGCCTAACATTAATTAAACTGTATACATAAGCTGCATTAGTAAATGGGAAGTAAGCTACAGGTATATTTTTTCCTGCAGTTTTTTTCTGGGCTGCTGGGGAAGAATGAAAGACATTTGGTCAAAACAGTTCACTTTGTTAATTCTAGTCACTGAAATCTAATCATCTTCATTTCTTTGGCAGTAGATGTTCTGCCAAAAAGAAAAAAAAAGCTCAAAAAAGAACACTGACTCCACAAATGGCATTTAAAGTCCTCTCAGGCCACATCAGAAGCACCGAGAGCAGAAAAGCCCAAGCTGGTGCAGATAGATCAGGAGAGATGAAGCATTTACATCTCACTGCCACTTTGGCACAACGTGACTCTATAGGAAAATATCCATGGTAAGGTCTGAAGAAATGCCAGAGCTGCAGACCACCCCAGAAGCTCAATGACTTTTCTTTCAAAGTGCTATTAGCTCCTGTGAATACAGCTGCAGCTAATGAGCTAAACCTGCCTCTCACAAATGGCAACTATTTCCATACCCACACTTCATGGTTGTGTTCCCGCTAAACTCAATTTTCACCTTCTAATGTATTCCTGTAGCTTGCTTATAAATCCCGGGGCTCCATACCCTACTCTCCTTGACTGTTACCCATTATTATTCCCAACCCCTCACAACTGATAAATTGCTCCAAAGACTTCCCTCTATTTATATTGTTCAAAGAGAATGTGCTGACAGTCTTCTACGCCCTGCTGCCCTCCAGGGTGCTCTGCTCTCTGAAGGCTTGAAAGGACTGAATCACACTTTCTTAGTAACTGGCTGAAACCACCACGGAGGGCGAGGTGCTGGATGGAGCCTGCTTTTGAAGTGATCGCTAGCATGACTTGGAACAGAATATGCATTATACTAGCCTATTCACTTGGCAACTTCTTCTAGCTTTGGTTGTGCCGAGGCCAACATAATTATTCCTTCTCACTCCGAAACAGATGGTTGGAATCAGGAGGGGGAAAGGAGTCCCTGAAGAGAAGAGCCAACAGCTTCCCATATACCTGACAATGGGAGGCACTACTGATAGCAACAAGTAACAAGCTATGTAGAAGACTGGGAGAACCACAATCGGTTCATTGTTTTCCCACTGTTTCTCCTGATGTTACGGCTACACAATAGCTGCAGTCGCTGTGGCATTCCATGGCACCTCAGAACCATCCGTCAGTAAAGTTCCAAAGCAATACTTAAACACACCATGGCCCTGGACATTACAAAATCACAGAGGCAGGGTTTGGATAGCTGAGGAAGCACAGTAACTCTAAATTCTAATTTCCCTTGTATCATAGAATCATATTACTGTAGGGCTGGAAGGAACTCCCAAGATCATTGAGTCCAATCCGTACCAAAGCAGCAGTCCATTCCTTTGTTGAAGTGTTCTTTCTATCAACAAGTTCCTCTTAATGTTTCGATAAGATCTCCTTGCTTGTCATTTGAATCCATTACTTTGCCTCTTACCTGCTGGAGTGACAGAAAACAAGCTGCCACCATCATCATTGTGATAGCCCTTCATATATTTCAGGCATGTCCAAACTTCAGCCCTCCTGATGTTTTGGACCGCAACTCCCAGAATTCCAAGCTTGCATTTCCAATGGCAAAGGACTGTGGGAGATGTGGTCCAAAACACCTGGAGGGCCAAAGTTTGGACATGCCTGATATATTTGAACATGGCTTTCACATTGCCTCCCATGTCTTCCCTTGTCCAGTCAATACATCCTTGGCCCCCTCAACCATTCCTCATGGGATTTGGGTTTCAAACTTTTTACCATCTCTGTCCCTTCTGGACATATTCCACCTTGTTACTATCCTTATACTGTGTTGCCAGAACTAGACAAATTATTCCAGGTGAGGTCTGAACAAAGCAGAAATGAGCAAGGAAAACAAAAAGTGTACTGCTTATATACCACCCCACAGCTCTTAAAGCACTCTCTGGGTGATTTACAATTTAATTATGCAGGCTACACATTGTTCTTCCCCTCCTCCCAGTGAGCTGGGTACTCTGTGTCAACCTTGAGCCATCTACCTGGGACTGAACCTGGGTTGTGAGGAGTTTTGGCTGTTGTACTACATTTTAACCACTGCACAACAAGGTTCTAGAAGTAGCAGTTCCTTTCCTTGATCTGGACTCTATGCCTCTATCAACTCAACCTAGTATTTGCTTTTTGGACATCTGGTTACACTGCTGATTCCTATTTAGCTCATGGTCTTCTATGCCTTAAGTCCTTTTCACATGTGCTATTGCTAAGCCACCTATAACAAACGCCCCGTTTCTGCATCTAATTTTTCCAGCTTATATGTGGAACTACAGTTTTTAATGCTGAGACCCATTTTGTTCATTTTGGCCCAATTCCCCAACCAGCTAAGATTGCATTGAGTCCTGGCTCTGTTTTCTGATATATTTGGTACCCCTACAAATTTGGAGTTATCTGCAAAATTAGTTATCTCATCCATGCCTTCATTGAAGTTATTTATAAAGATGCTAAACAACATTGGACCCATGACAGAATGTTCCAATATGCCACTTGGCCATCAACTAGCTACAACATCAACTAACTAGCATTGTCTAGTCCAATTTTTTACCAACTTGGCTTCAAGAATATCACGAGACAGCATCATCTATCAAGGTTGTAACTCTGTTCCTCTGTCCTTTCCTTTGTAAAGATGGGGGTAACACTTGCTTGACTTAAGACCTCAAGTTTTCCAAGAATTCTCAAATACTGCAGAGGCTGAGATTGTATCTGCAAGTTCCTTTAGTACCCTTAGATACAGTATGAATCCAGGAACATCTCACTATTTTAAATTAATTCAGGTCCCCATTTACCTTTTTTAAAAGCAAAACCCTCCCTTTTTTCTTTATAGAACCTACATTATACGTTGTTAGAAGTCTTGTACCAAAAGTCTAATCTTAAACGTATACATTTATACATCAGTCCTATTAATTGGGTTTAAACTCCTTAAATCCTCATTCCCAATACTAATCTAATATGTTTGTTTATTCTTTCCCCCATGCATTTATCTTTCTCACTATCTCCCCAGTCTATTTTAGATTATCAACTCCTTAGTAGCAGGAACCTTTCTATGTTTACAGATATAGAACTGGAAGGAACCATGCATGTAGAACCATAAAATGTACAATTGAAAGGACCTCCAAAATTATCTAGTCCAAACCCCTGATGGAGGAAATCCTCAGCCAGTGCATCCCTGATTAATCAATCTCTGTGTAAAAACCTCCAATGGAAAATATTCCACCACTTTTTGAAGCAGTCTGTTTCACTGACATCTCAGACTAAACACATGGTAGTTGTGAGGATAAACAGGAGATAAACAGGATGAGAAAATCCACACTATAACAACGATGTTGCTTTGAATCCTTGGAAGAAACCAAGGACAAAGCTACAGTTATATTAATTAATAAATCCAACAAGAGTCTGTGCTCATGAACAGTCTTCATACAAGAAGATGCAAAATTATGTATACCTCTTTCAATCTGCAATACAGAACGAGTTAAAATTCAGATGAGAAAACAATCTGGTCTTCTGGTTCTTTTGATCTATGCAAAGCAAAGGGTGGAACGCTCCCTACTGTTTTTGAAGATTTAATAGGAAATAAAATCTGTTTTTCCTATTAGAATGACATCAGAGGCTTAAAAATGGTTTGTACTAATGTCTTCAAAGCTACTGTATTTAGGGCAGAGTTATAATTAACATTTTACAAGAGAAGTGACAGACAGATAGCATGGTGTTAATTTTTGCTTTTCAAATTTTTTTTGTATGTATGTATGTAGATTTAAAAAATAAAACAAGGCAGAACTAACTTCTACACTCATCAAATTAAAACCTCTAATGTCAGCTATTTGCCATGAACTATTGTACTCCAATTTTTATGAAATGATGAGAGAACAGAAACAGCTTGCAAATGAATTAGAACGCAAAACTGTATTGTGCTGAGAAAAAAAAGTGTGCAGGTAGAATCCAAGACTGTATTCAAAAGTGACTAGTGACATGAAAGGGTAGAATGCTTATGCCATCAAAAAATCATAGAATAATGGAGTGGAAAGCGGCCTGTAAGTCCATCCCCCCAACTCAATGCAGGAGTCCAAATCAAATCAGATCTCATAAATGGTTGTTTTGAGTGCCTTAGCACTGGAGTGCTCAATATCTCCCAAGGCAACTGGTTCCATTGTTGTGCTGCTCTAACAGTTAGTTTTTCCTGATAGTCAATTGAAATGTAACTTGAGCCCATTATTTCAAGTCTTCAATCTGGAATGATTGAGAACTGAACCTTCACACACATACACGGCCACACATGCTCCCTATGAAAACCTTTCATGTAGCGGAAGAGTATTAGTTATATTAGTTAACTACTCTTGGACATTGTTGTCTTGTTAATTGTTGTTTGTAACCGATTTTTATCTGTTTTATTCTGATGCTGTGAACCGCCCAGAGTCCCCATTGTGGGAATGGGGCGGTATATAAGTGTAAATAATAAATAAATAAATAAATAAATAAATAAATAAATAAATAAATAATATCTATCTTCAGTCTTCTTTTCTCAAGTCTAAACATGCCTGGTTCCTTCAGTCTTCCCTCCTAGAGCTTGGTCTCTAATCCCCTGACCACCCTTGTTGCCCTCCTCTGAATGTGGTCAAGGTTGTTGGCATCCTTCTTGAAATGTAGTGTCTAGAATTGGACAAGGTGAGGCCTAACCAGAGTTGAATTCCCTGTGTTTGTTCAAAAATAAACCAGTAGTCTCCAGATACACTGCTCCTCAACATGCACACTCCTGCTTTCAAGGTCCTCTTTTAGTTGCCTGATCTTTTTAAAGCTTCCACTCAACACCAGCTTCCACAGTGCTCTCCAGATAAGAATATAATATATACTTGACCACACATAGTGGTCCTAAGTTCTTACTCTACCACATCAGAAACTCAACAGAGTGAACCGAGAAGATTAAAGAGTGCAACTGACAACCTTATAAACACATGGTCTAGAACTGAGTGCAAGGGAAAAAAACAGACAGGCAAAGACAATCATGCAATAGGTCCCAATTTAGCAGGCTGACAACCTGCCAAGGATAGGTGGGAACACCTGCCATGATGATAGTTGCACATACGTTTTATTAACATGACTGTTTTGGCTACTAAGTCCTAGGTAGAACAGTAGTGGCATGTTGGGAAAAGTTTAAAAGCATCAGTTTTGGAGGTCAAGCACTGCCTTGTGCAGTGGTCATCCAGAACAAATGTGAAGTCTAAAATAGCTCATGTCCTTGCTGCGGGGTTCATACCTATATAAGCCAAATGGCCTGAACTCCACTGACTTGCATTGCACCCATTTATAACAACAGATTACTTGAAATGGAAGAATATGGAGCACACAGCTGTTGACAGAATAGTCCCTGAAGTAACATCTGTTAATGTCCTGGCACAGATCTCCAGGACCTCTTGTTTATAATTTTATATCCCCACCCGTCAGAGTGTGCAAGAATAGCACGAAACAAGTATTGCGAAATTCTTAAGAACTATAAATACTGACTAGATTCATAGACTAGTCTTATTATTAGACTGTTGATTATATCTCTACAGAACATCTCAATAGCAGCAAATCAATTTACTATGTAATATTAAAATGTACTATGTGCTTTCAATATTTGATCAAAATCATTAGCCTTTGTGTTTACATCATCACTTACCAGGACAAATGTACAAGAGACGCACCAAACTTTTAAAAATTAAGAACTAGTTGAACTGTTTCTGTGTTTAAATCTATTATTTGAAATGATATTCAAAAGTTCAAGCAAAACAAAGTACAAAATCTAGTCCATTAAAGATAATCCGACAGAGATCTCTTGTGGGCCGACACAAGACTTGAAGAAGGAGACAGTTAAAAGCTAGTCTCCATCCCACAGTCTTCCCATCTGTTTTTGCAAATGCTGGTATATGCATCATTGCATGAAAAACACACTCGCAAATGGTGATCAAATTCCAGCCATTTTCAGTAGTCACACTGTGGCACCCCCTTCCCCCACCGCTGACAGGCCACTCACCAATATTGGCATGCTGCTGGGGTCCTGGGTTGTTGTTGGCATGCTAGTTTGGGAAAGAGGTCAGACTGCCCTTTCCCACTTCTTCAAGTATCTGGCCAATCTGGCGAGATAACAGGAAGGGGATTCTCCCTGTACAGTCAATGAGTGGTCAGCTATCTGAGGAGGCAGGGAAAGACTGTCCAAGCTACTCCCCCCGGACTGGCTTGCTACTGGCAAACGAGGACCCTGGTGGTGTGCCAATGATGATGAATCAGCCATATGGCTCATGGTACCCTGACTGCAAATATGGGATTCTTGGAAGATTCAAATCAAAAGTCCATGGGCTACATAAACCATAAGAATCAATATGGTCCATCAAATGACACAGCCTTGAAACAGAGAAATACTGTATGAATTATCACACAGCCTTGTCAGTACAGTGGTACCTTGTATAAAGGAATTAATTCATTCCAAATGAAATTATGTTAAGCAAATTTTCCTTTATACAAATTCCCATAGGAATGCATTGAAAATGGAGTAATCCCATTTTATGTTGTACGGATTTTCTCCATAGGCAATTATGTTAAACAAATTTCCCCTATCTTCAGAATTTTTATGTTGTACAGATTTTATGTTATACAAGCTGTTTGTTATACAAGGGTCCACTGTATATGAATCTTGTGTTTAAGACTTCCCAGAAGAACTGAGTTAAGTGGTCCTAGCAAAATAAAACAACCCCCCTCTAAAGAATCCTGCTGAGACGGTAGAAGAATATGTTAGAAAATTGGCTTAGGAACAGGAAAAACATCAGTCATTGCTGGAAACACATCAAATCTGAAAATACACAAGCATCCTAGAGGCCACTTCTGGGTCTTCATAACTGAATTTAATCTATTTACAAATCATTCAGATCAGCTGCACCTTCTTGTTACTTATTGAATAACAAAGCTGAGTGAGAATCTTGTTTAATACCCCTTTTCAACTAATCAGTGTTGGGCAGGTACTCAGCAGAACAGATTTCAGCCCTCCTGCCAGTCATAGGTCCAATGAGTAGTTCTTTGCTTTCGGACTCAAGTCAGCTGTAAAACAGGATTACTGTCTTAAAAGATAATGGTGAAAAAAATACCAAAATCAAGCAGCCTGGACCGAGTCATTGCTGCATAGATGGCATACAAATGTAGCAGGGGTTACATTTACTGAGTCAAAGCACTGGCCCTTCTAATTCAGTATTGCCTTGTGCAATCAGAGCTTCAAACTTTTATATTTGTAGATTGTAACTCCCAGAATCTCTTAGCCAGCATAGCTGGACTTTTCCAGTCTTGTCACCCAAATTTCACATTAGCTGGAAACACCAAAGGATGGACATTCTGCATGCACATGATATGCTCTGCTGCCGAGAGATGAGCCCTCCCTGTGGCAAGTGGCCATTGCATTTGAAGAAATGTAGTTGAATGCTGCCTTCCCCAAAAGCTTTTGCTTGATAAATTATGCAACAGGTTCATGTTGTGATTCCTTGTAAACTGTTATTTAGGGCAGCTTGTCAAAAAAGGAAATAAAAGGAAATAACCACAACATTATGTCATGTAGGGCTTTAGTGCTCAGCACCTCTGCAAGGAAACTCCTGTAAAGGCACTCTGCCTACAGAGGCAATTGGATCCCAGAGTTCTCCAACTTCCTTCTGCAAGGTTAAGTACTACATTTCCATTCCTGGTTGAAGTTTAGAGTTTTTGGACTGCCTATGACTGTCACCCGAATTGCTCCTACCAAACAGATTCAGATTGGCTCTTTGGTTTTCTGAGAATTGAGTCGGAGGGGCAAGGTTGATGGCTAAAGTCCAAGTGATGGACAACTATAGATCCTACTAGATATGGCACGGAGTCCATCTGAATTCTATGGTAATGCTTGTGCAAAAATGTGTACCTTTTTGCTGGCACTCTTGAGTGCCATCCAATGGAACCACCTGTGATAACCAAAAGGCTGATTCAGACTTCCAGCAGTGATCGCTTGGAACCAAGCACAGCTGGTTTCTGAGGGTGAAATTGCTCTCACACACTCCAGCCTGGATGCCTCATCAAGAACTGGAAGTCCCTTTAGCACCTGAGACTACATGCGATTGAATCCCAGCTGATCTTGCCCGAGAATGGATCCAAGACACTTGGGAAAGCTCATGATGCAATTTGACCACCTGATCTGCATCCAGCTCAGATGAAGGTGAATTGGGCAGGCTTGTCAGCTGTGATAGTTATTTTGTTCTTATTTGAGGAACATATTTCAGGGACACAAGTGACTGTTAGGGTGCTCCTTAACAGAAGCATCACAGGGATAGGCTGACTTGGAGGAATTTTCAGTTAGTTCTATCAGTCTTTTAGGGGGTCTAAGTGCTTGAGAAGATAGCGACCAGTTATGCTTTTTTATTTATTTATTCAATAAAGAAATGCATATTAACAATATTATTCAATATTGTTATCTCAGTTATATACTAGATCTTTTTCACATGTTAGGTCATCATTCCTTCCTTCTTCCTTCCTTCCTTCCTTCCTTCATTTTATATTTCTCTACCACCCCCTTAGTGCAAACTGCACTACCCGGAGAGGTTTACAAAATGGTCGCTCATAAAATATAATTTAAAAGTCATATAAAACACATTTAAAATACCCATTAGCAAATTTATTTGACGGCAAACACCTCATCCGTAAGAATTTAAAAATGAAATATCCTCAAATTTAGAGGGGGGGAAATAGAAACCATAATAAAAGGTACCCCCCCTCAGATGGCTTGGGGAAGGGGGAAACCCACTAACTAGGGAAGGCCTCTGCAAATATTACACCACATAAATGCTGCATTGATGGACCTTCTCCACATTCACAGAAAAGTTGTCCTAAATCTAAGTAGCCCAATTTTACTTGATTATTCTTTTATCTTTCTACTCCACTTTGAAGGCTATCAAATGATATCTAGAGGTTACAGACAGAATTTTTATTGTATTTTATAGCAAGTGTATGCTCCACTTGAATGATGGGAAGAGCATTAAGACCCAGACTAAAAGGAAACATGAAATTTACAAGCAGGATAGCATCTCACTAATATATGCCACAATTTAACCTACCTGGTGTTGATGGTCTTTCCAGCATGTTCAGATGATGATAGATAAAAGCTTGACTATCATGAACAGTATCCATATCAATCTCTTCTTCCTCTTGGGAGTTTGAAAACTATAACAAGAGAAGATAAAATAGAAGGAGCATTGATTAATCTGCTTAGAAACATATTTGACCTGTGGGACCATCAGATGCCTACAGAAGGGTTGGCGGGCAACGCCTGGCAAAGCGGTCCCTTTAAGGAAGCACCCTAATTACCCAATATTTGCTTACTCTTATTTTGAGTTTGACTTTACTGTCTTCAGCCTTCTCAAGGATCTGGCCTGGCTCTAACGGAGACCCAAGGGGTGTGTCTGCCTTCCGCTTCAACCCTTGCTGATGAGGAAGGGGAGTTGCGACGTTTTCCTTAAGAAGATGGTCCTCCTCCTGAAAAACCAATTAAAAATGTAGAAGCATTTCATCCAGGGAAAATACTAGCCGCCGCAAAAATAGCAACAATAATTTATGTATTGTTTCCAAGACTCATCACATAGTATCCCCTATGCAGCTGCAGATGTAATTTTAGATAAACCAGGTGTTATATAGTTAAATACAATGGAAAAGGCTTTAATTCTCCATATTTGCCAAATTACTAACACAACGCCCTGAACAATAAGAGGCATTTCTTATAGAATTAGTTTTCGGATGATAGATCCCTTTCTGAGTGAGCACTGGGCCTTATGAAGAGATGATGTGAACAAATCATTTGATTGTGACTGATATAAAAGCAACTGGATCTTTCTAATCAGGTATGGTGAAATTTCCACAGAAGCCTTTTAATACTGCATCTCTTTTGAAATGCATATATTTCCATTATCATGTCAGCCTAGATGTAAAGACCAAAGGGTCTTGAAGTTTGCCAAGAGACAAATATTATAGAAATCTGTAGCACTGCCCATCAAAACTTTTTCTGCCAGTGGCCTATTTTACATTTTTATAAAAAGACACAGACAAGCTCACATTTTGAATGAAAATGAATGAGAAAAACATTAATCTCTTAATTAATCAACCGGCAGAGTGTGGGTACAGATAAGCACACTATACAGGCATGTCCCTTGGAGAAGACATGTAACAGATTTATTACTGGCAACAAGGCACATTTATTTATTTATTTATTTATTTATTTATTGATTGATTGATTGATTGATTGATTGATTGATTGATTGATTGATTGATTGATTGCACAATTTTCACCAAGGGAATTCAGGGCAGTGAACAATACAGTGGACCCTTGTATAACAGATGGTTTGTATAACATCAAATATGTACAACATAAAAAATTCCAGAGATAGGGGAAATTTGCTTAACAGAATCGTCTATGGGGCGAATCCCTACAACATAAAAATGGTTGCGATTAGGGATTACTCTGTTTTCAATGCATTCCTATGGGAAATTTGTATAAAGGAAAATTTGCTTAACAGGATTTCCTTTGGAATGAATTAATTCCTTTATACAAGGTACCACTGTACTGGGTAGCTCATGGAGGCTTAGAAAAGAGAAACCAAGTCTAGGTTTATTGTCAAACCAAAGCAAAGCCAATAGGCCCATTGCTTTTAGGTAAACCTGAGTACTCAGAAACTACTTCAGTTATAATACCACTTAAAAGCTGTCTTTAAGAAAGCAGGTAGGAAGAGAAGTAAACAGATGGGAAAAAGAGACAAACATACAGGTTTAAAAGGAAAATTATACAGTGGAACCAGTTGTTAGCAACGTTTCAAAAGTATACAGTGGACCCTCATATAACAAACAGTGTGTATAACATAAAATTGGTACAACATAAAAAATTCCGGAGATAGAGGAAATTTGCTTCACAGAATCGCCTATGGGGCAAATCCATACAACATAAAAATGGTCGCGATTAGGGATTACTCTGTTTTCAATGCATTCCTATGGGAAATTTGTATAAAGGAAAATTTGCTTAACAGGATTTCATTTGGAATGAATTAATTCCTTTACACAAGGTACCACTGTACATAGTGGTACCAGGCATGATACCATAGTCTTTCGAGACTGAAGGATGCCAATGTATGTACATAGTAAGTGGGAAAAAAATGAAGATCTGACAGAGAGGAAGGAAATGGAGCATTAAAAAAGAAACGGCGGTAAACTGAAGGAACACTGAGCCCTGGGTAGAGCTCTGGAAGAACACAGAACTGCTTACCATAGTTTGGAAGCCAACTATTTGACCCATATTGTTGAGACTGCTGGGAGGTTCCAGCCCACTTGCCCCAGCTTCAGGGATGATGGTAGGATTCAGCACTGCTTTCTTTTCTTTCAGGTTAAGGACCAACCCAAGCTCTGGCAGGGGCAAACAGGAAGGCCTGCTGAGACCAAACAGCGTGAAGTACAGGTCAACGGCACCGCAACGCAGCCTCCAGTCGTGGGAGGTACCTATAAAGGAAGGGGAGAAAGCAACGCCTCTCAATCATCTTCTCACATTGCATAGAGGTGTGCCTTCTCAGGCTAGTTTAGCCACAATCGATCAGGGCTTTAAGAAATGGGGCATTCTTCCCACACACACACATCACTTTGCACCACATAATGGGGGAGGCCACGCTAATTAGCAATAATCGTGGGTTGGTTTTTTTTTTTTGCATCGCTACAGCTCACAATTGGGTTGCAGCTTAATTCCTGATCACGACAAATGCAAAGTAAGCGGAATGATCATCAATAACCCCCCCCCTACAGAACCAAGCTGGGATTTTACAACTAGGTCCACTCCCAAATAAAGGGAATTGTGCAGAACAAGATGACGTAAGTTCATACTCGGCCCTTCAACACAATGCGGTGCTTGTTACGGCATAGTTAATATCAAGGGAGTAAAGGCTGCCCTGCTGGAAAAGGATATACTTAGAAATATTATTAGCAACAATCTGCGCCTTGCCAAACTTTCGCTTGAGCCAAGGGTTTACGTTCAGCAGTACAAACAGCTATTTGTAATTCCAAAGTTGTTAAATCAAGCTGGATCAAGCAGCAGTTTCACCACCTGGCTCTTCTATCGAACTCTACAGAAAATTCCACTTTATAGGAATAATATATGTTACTTTTCTGACCTCCAACCCAGCAACCGGTGCACGATAAATCCAGGAAGGATAACATCTGCCAAAACCAGACCTGACATTCTTTTTGTGTACCCCTTAGGTTTTGGGTTAAGCACTGAAGAAGCATGAACAACTAGTGTTCATCTAGGGCAGTGGGTCTCAACCCTGAACAGTCACTGAGAAAACTTTCTCTCCTGGGATGATGGAACCAAGAAAAGGACCTCCCCAGAAGATCTTAAAAGCCAGGAAGGCTCATACAGCGGTGATCAAAACCAGAAATGGGGATTCATCCCATTTATAGTTTCATACACCCTCCCCCAAGTGCTTTGTGGCACTATGCCCCTCCGCTCTGGCCAGCTGGGCAATTACTGGTTTCCACATGGGACTGGGGGCTTCTTCCCCAAGCAGTACGTAAGAACTTAAGAAAAGCCATGCTGGATCAGGCCAAAGGCCCATCTAGTCCAGCTTCCTATATCTCACAGTGGCCCCACCAAATGTGTCTGGGAGTGCACGAGACTAGATCTCTGTCTCCTGATACCACTCCCCTGCATCTGGTCCTTGAAATACCCTGGTCTTAAGCCTGGAGATGACACATCTCCATCATGGTTTGTAACCTGTGATGGACTTTTCCTCCAGCAATCTGTCTAATTCGCTTTTGAAGGCATCCAGGCCAGATGCCATCACCACATCCTGTGGCAGGGAGTTCCACAGACTAACAACACGCTGGGTAAAGAAATATTTTCTTTTGTCCGTACATCAGTCAGGTGGCCTGCCTCCGCCAGCAGTGAACTGCGAGAGATCCTCTTTTGGGGGGGGGGGGGTACTGAATAATTGTGAGGTTGCGGCATTCATTAAAAGTTGCATTTTCAGTTGAATTCACTTGCAGCGTTGGTTGTGTTGAGCTATTTCAATTGTTGTGGTTTGTGCACTGCAAAAAACTGAAAGCCTGTACATTCTGACAATAAACTTGATTTGCGATGGGGGTTGAATTATTTTGATTACATCTGCATCGGGTGATATGATCCTTCAAGTAGCCAAGCTACTAGCATTTCTAGTTGTTGGTGGATTCCTCATCAATTTGATGGATTCAATCCAATCACCAATGTCACAACTGAATTCATTTTTGGTCATAGCTAAAGGGCAAAAAAGCATTTTCCATTATCATTTGCCAGGAGTGGAAAGCAACTACATCCAGTTGCTTTTACTATGCAGACAAGCAAAAAGGCCAGCATTTTGATGTATCTGAAGGTATCCTGCATTAGCAGTTTATTGGTGGACAGTTTTCAGAGGAGAAAAGTGAAAGGCATATGTCTCAAACAAAACTTAGCATAGAGGAAAATCACTAGACAGAATCCTGTTTGGGAGAATCACGAGTCTGCAGTGCATGATACAGTATGACTACACAGACCTCTTTGCCCCGGTAAGGCTTTTCAAAATGTATGGGAAAACACAATGAAATTAAGCTCTACTGTTGTCATCCAAACCTGAAACGTCTCCAAAAGATAAGAAACTAGAGATTATTTTTCACCTTATCCTTTAACAAATCACTCCATCCTCATTAAGAAGGCAATGCCCTCTACAGTATCTAAAGAAAACATGCTGCTGAAGCATTAATTTCTTCAGGTATGGAATTAGTGAAATAACAAAAATAAACAAAAACACTGTGCAATTTTATCTTAAATGACCAACAGCAAACAACCTCATGGCTATTAAAGCAGATACTGCTTTTTCCAACAAAGCAAAAGGGGGGGGTTGAGCCGTGTGGCCATCACAAAACACAATTGCAAAAATTGGTATAGGCGATACCTTTATAGGCCACTATTAATTTTTTTTAAAAAAAGGAACATTGCAAGCTTTCGAGTTTACATATCTCTTCTTCAAAGCAGGTCCCAGAAGTTCAGACATGGTAAAAGATGTGCTTTACCAGGATGTAACTCTTAGAGCAGGGGTGCCCAAACTTTTTGCAAGAAGGGCCAGATTTGATGAGGTGAAAATGTCTGGGGGCCAACCATTCAGCCGCATTTGGCCCCTAGGCTAGACTTTGAACAAGCCTCTAGGACAGGCATGTCCAAAGTCCGGCCCGGGGGCCAAATGCAGCCCGTTTTAAAATTTTTAGTGGCCCTCAGCCTCTTCTCCCTGCTGGTTCAGCCTGTCACTCATCCCCACCGGTCGGCCCCTCCCTGTGCCATCTTGCAGTTTTATGGTTTGCCTGCCCTACGTGCCTCCCTCTGTTTCCCCAGCCACCTGCCCTACCCACCCACCCCCGGCTCTGTTGCTGCAGCATCCTCGCCACCTCCTTTTGAGGAAGGGCAAGATATGTGAGCAGTGGTGCATCTTGGGTACGTGTAGGCTGATTCCCAGGCCATGCAACAGCCATCGGGCCCTTGGGTGCCTTGAAACAGGAGCATTTTGGCTGCTGCTGCTGCGTGCAGGTCCATGCCCTTTCTCCACCCCACCCCACCCCTTTCAGGCTGAACAGTCAGACCCCCCCCACACACACATTTTCACCACACCAAATCTGGCCCTCCTTGCAAAAAGTTTGGACACCCCTGCTCCAGCTCATGCAAGGAGGTGAGGATGCTGCTGCTGCAACGGAAGCAGGGGTGGGTAGGCGGCTGGGGGACGGATGGAAGCAGGGAAGGCAGGCAAACCATAAAACTGTGAGCTGACGTCTCCATCTGGTATGGGGAGAGGCCAGCTGGTGGGGTTGCATGACAGGCTGAGCCAGCAGGGAGAAGAGGCTGAGTGAGGGCCACTCAAAATTTGAAAACAGGCCGCATTTGGCCCCCGGGCCTGACTTTGGACATGCCTGTCTTAAAGGTTCTTTAAATCCATGGCTACAGTTTTTAATAGTGGCCTATAAAGGTATCGCCTATAACCTATTTTTGCTTTTTTCCAAGAAGTTAAAATGTAATTACTATTAGATATTTGTAAAATATTTTTGAATGCTAAGGGACCCACTGACGTGAGTCTCATAGGTTCTGACCCTTCAAACTCACAAGATTCGCAATAAGAAAAACAAAGATATGTTCTCCTCTATGGTCTCTTAGGCATTAAGAAGCTTTAAACAAGTCTCCCTTAAGAATTGTGCGGGGGAGGTCCTTATAAATATTCTTACTGGCACCGTGGGATTTTGCAAACGCTCTTTATGGAAAGTATGATTTAAGCGAAAGGCCTACAATTCCCTGAGATGTACAAAGTTAAAATATCAAAAATCAAACGTATCCCTTACTATCATTCCTTTTGTTACAACAAGGTCAGCGAGTTAACGACTAACTTTGTGCAATGAATTCTCTTGACGGGGTGGGTGGGGGGTGGCGTGGGGAAAGAACACAAACTCTCTAGCGGCAAGATCCAAACTGTTTACTTCCTGAGTTTTCACATCTGGTAAATCTTTCCAAAAAATTAACTGAGGCAGGTCTCATCCTCTAGCCCCACATGGTTTCAGCTGCCTGCTGGTGCAGCTGTAAGCTTTGAGGCACTAAAAATAATGATGCACAGAGAGCACACAACCATTAATGTCCCCTGGAAGAATACATATTAAAAGTTGTTTAAAGTAAGCAGAATAAAACAGGCCAAATGTTGAAGACCAATTTGTACTATAAGAGGGTTCTGGTACAAAAAAAAAATTAAACTTAATTGAAGGGTGACTTTTTTTGTGGAACGTTTCTGCTTCCTGAGGGGATATGTATGGGGGACAGTGAGGGGGCCACGGTTGCAAGATCACGCAGATCTTCCAGGAAAAGAACCACAAGTATCTAATTCAAGGTCCTTTCCAGAAAAAGTCATAATGAGTTTCCCCAGAACAACATTCTCTGTACGATGCAAGTGAGATATAACCAGTGTCTGTTAGAAGCATGAGTTTTGCCTTTGAATAGTCGTTGTCAGAGAGCACAAGTAGGACAGAGTTAAAGCCTTCAGGATTTGCTGGTGGGCTTCCAAGAAGCCTATGGTTGGCCACAGTGGGAAGCAGGATGCTGGAACTCCGATAAAACTGGAAGCTCCTTAAAGGCACCATGACTAACACCATTGATAGACTTATCCTCCATGGACTTGCCTAATCCCCCTTTAAATCCATCTAGGCTACCGGCCATTGCCACATCTTGTAGCAGCGAATGCCATAATTAATTAAATGTTGTTTGAAGAAGCATTCTCTTGTCTTCTCACACTGATCAAGTTTATTGGCACATGAACCCCAATAGGAAGGTATGAAATGCAACTAGAGTATATAGTTGGCAACTTTTGCCCTCTGCAATCATTACAAATTGGATTACATTTCCAAAATAATTCTGAATTCATGATACCACACTCAAGGTAGCTGTTGTCTGCATCGTTACCCAAATCCTCTTCAACTTCTCCCACCCCTGCTGTAACAATCATTGGGCAGGAAGAATTCTAATTCAGCAACTGAACAAAATCCCCAAGAGTCTTGTGGCATCTTAAATGCTACCAAGTTTTCTTTGACACACATTTCTGTGATCCTCTTCACCTCTTCAGATGAATGGGTGCCCTAAGAATCTCTTGTTTCTGATCCAACAGACTAGCACTGTTACCCTGCCCGCCTTCCCCACCCAGATATTTGACCATACTGTGAGTCTGCTCCCAAGAATGCTACTGTTCCTTGTCATGTAGAAAAAGGGTTCCTCTGCTCTGTTATTACCTGACAACCTAGTTTCAAGGTCTGACCAGAACAATGAAGAGAAATGTCATAGGAATCAATATTTGTAAGACTATAAAGCTGAGTTTCCAAGGGTGGAACAGGGAGACAAAGAGTAAAAGTGAGAGTATTGGCATAATTGTTACCCATTTAAATTCAGAAAACAGCAATCACTGAGAGTTAGACTCATGAGTCCACACCACATTTCCCAATCAACCTTCTCTGTACCTGTTCCCTTAGAACAGGGGTACCCAAACTTTTTGTAAGGAGGGCCAGATTTGGTGGCTGAGAATGTGTCAGGGGCGGTTGCTCCCCGACCCTGCCACCCTACTGCAAGCCCCACCCACTGACCCATAAACCCCACCCACTGACCCCTTGCAACCCCACCCGCAGGAAGGAAGGCGGGGACCAAGAGATTGAGGGAGGAAGGTGTAAACCAAGAGAGGAAGGAAGGAAGGTGGGGAACAAGGAAGGGAGGGAGGGAAGGAAGGAGGTGGGGACCAAGGGAGGGAGGGAGGGAGGAAGGTGGGGACCAAAGGAAGCACAGGGAGCCATGGCCAAAGGTCGCCCCTTGGAAGAGGCGATCTGTGTGACCTTGCACGCCCCCAATCTCCCCAGTGGTGGTGATGGCTCACCTGCCAGCCCACCCCAAAGCGACTTGGCGGTGGCAGAGGCCCGCCGGCCTGCCCACCCCCAGACATTCCCCTGCTGTTCCGGTGCCGGCAGACCACCCGTCTGCCCAGCCGCCCAAGCTTCCCAGCGGTGTCAGTGTTGGCAGAAGATTTAAAAAAAAAAACATGGGGCGAAGGAAGGGGAGGGAGGGGCAGGCCAGCCAGCCGTGGGCCACTCAGAATGGCCTGGTGGGCCGGATTTGGCCCACGGGCCGGACTTTGGGCAGCCCTGCCTTAGAATCATGAAGTTGGAAGGGGCCTAAAAGGTCCTACCCCCTGCTCAAGGCAGGAATACAAACCAGACCATATCTGACAAGTAGCTCTCTAAATTTCTCTTGAATGCCTCCAGTGTTGGAGCACTCACCACCTCTCGAGTTAACTCTTCCATTGCCATGCTGCTCTAACAGTTAGGAAGTCCTCCCTGATGGTCAGCAAAAATCTGGCTTCCTGTAACCTGAACCCATTGTTTCTATTACTAACATACTCAACAGTATGATGAATCCAGTACTGACCCAAAGACAACCCTGTGTGCTACAATATGGCGATGGAAAGCATAAACCAAAGAATATGAGTATGCATGACACACAGTAAGGATTGAAGGATCTGATGCAGCAACCTCAAGAGAATACAGTGGTCCCTTGTATAACAAACAGCTTGTATAACATACAATCTGTACAACATAAACAATTCTGAAGATAGGGGAAATTTGTTTAACATAATTGCCTATGGAGAAAATCCGTACAACATAAAATGGGATTACTCCATTTTCAATGCATTCCTATGGGAATTTGTATAAAGGAAAATTTGCTTAACATAATTTCATTTGGAACAAATTACTTCCTTTATACAAGGTACCACTGTATATTTTGGTCAGTGGCTAGAAAGAAGATGGTGTAAAAACCACACGAGTACTGCTCTGAATTTTGGAAAGAAATGCAGCATACAAATGGAATAAAATAAAGTCAAATGTCCTACTACATGCAGTGAGAGAATTACTTCTGTCTAAGAATGCTGGGGACCGTGACTTCGGCAATTTCAAATTGTTTCTAACATCTTGGTTGTCAAACAATTGCTTTGACAATTCCACTTCCAATTGTTTTTGAAGGACTGTCCTGTAATTTCTACAGGCATTCCTCAGTCTAGTAAAACCAAAGTGCCAAGAAATGTGCACGTTTATAGAAGCCCCATTCCTTCCATCGCCTGTTCCTTTGATTCAGGCAGGGTTAAAAATGGGAAATGTCAGAAGTGCCCCCATGTTTCTGACTGGTGGTGTGGATAAAACACCACAACGCACGTCTTCCTTTGGGAAGATGGATGTTAAATCAATCAATCAATCAATCAATCAATCAATCAATCAATCAATCAATCAATCAATCAATCAATTGGTGACGGAAGTAACACATTTTTTGAAATAATTATAATAATACCAGAACAATCCTTGCACTGCTGTGTAAAGAGAATGGCTTAAAAAGGCAAACAATACTTTAACAACTAACCTGAATTCATAAGTTTCCACAGCTGATCCACTAAAGCCTCATTGCACAATGGAGATTCCATGTTCTTCGTAAATGGTGGATTCTGTGTCAACATGCTCAATATTTTATGCCTAAAAGAAAATAACACATTTTCAACCCAGATTGAAGCTTACATTTCTAATTCTGTATTTTTTTCATTTTCTTTGGTTTCTTTTCCACAGCCATACTTTCACACCAGGATTACAAGGTCCTTGGTGCAAACATCTCATGAAATCAAGTTCAAACTACTTACACACAAGGTTCCAAAAATATATTGAACAGTCACTTTAAAGAAAAAGTTCGGGAACAGTAATGGACGGTTGAAATAACGAGAGAAGAAACCAAGAAGGAAAAACCTGAAAAGAGGCTGCAGTGTTCAAAGGTTGTCATTATCCAGGTCACTAGGGGTACAGACACGTACTGGCAAACCCTCTAAACTTAAAACCGACAGGCAAAACGTTCAGCTACAAACGTATCATTTATAATCTTTGTCCTCCAATCGTGGACTTGAAGCCAATTTATATTTTCATGGGTGTCCAAATATAACAGTAAATGACTTTGCCTCATGACACTGAACTAGTGTGGATTTCTTTCTTTCTTTCTTTCCTTCTGAAAAGAGAAATATTGTTAAAACTCCTCCAGCTAAAGCCATGGTTTTAAAACCAGGAGGAACGCTCCCTCCATGAAGTGTGGGTAGTTGGTAGTATAGCCACACGAAACTTGCTACGTTCTCACTAGCCTTGGGGTTTTGCTGAGAGTACAACACTCATCCTAATTTCTTAGGCAAATGGAGAAGTGCTGCCCTGTTGCTCAAAAGCCATAAACTGTCCTCGGCTCCACCCTAAAAATTGGTAGTCTGTTGACTCAGGCAGTAACAAAACATTACTGACATTTTGGCGGCAAGAGAAAGATTCTGCTGTTCTGCTCTGAAAGGACTGTCATACCCTATGAGAACAAGACAGCTCAGTATATTTCTGGCCCAAAATCCTATTAACACAGCCTGCGCAATGGGAATACATCATTGTTGGTAGCAGACTGATGCTGATGAAAGACTTCCCTTTTTAAAAAATTCTGGGGTGCCTGTGGCTTGCATGTGCTGAGACAAACTTGGTGCAGCCCAAAATTGAATAAGAAAGCCTTTAATCAATGACAATCTGCTGGTAGTGGTATCATTCCTGTTTTACAGACAGAAGGCACCCAACAGGGTTTCAGTCTCTATTTCTAAAGCTAAGGGATACTGGATGGGACTGGATGAAAACACAGATTGAATATGATGCACACTGACTGTTTTGAGTTTCCTGAATTCTAACAAAATCAATATATTTTTATGTGACTCGTTGGAGCTGCCTTACTGGTAAGACTCTTGACGCAGAAACACAGAATGACGGGATACTGGAATATGAAGCCGTTAGAATGCCACTGGGTCCAACTTCCTGCTCAGTGTTCAAGTATATCTAACAGATGGCTGCTGCCTAGCTTTTTCGTGAATGCCTCCAATGTTACAGAGCTCACTTCCTCCTGAGGTAACTGGTCTAATTTTCACACGGCTCTAACCATTAGGAAGGCTCTCATAAGAACATAAGAGCCATCCTGGATCAGGACAAGGGCCCATCTAATCCAGTTTCCTGTATCTCACAGTGGCCCCACCAGATGTGTCTGGGAGTGCACGAGACTAGATGTCTGTTTCGTGATATCACTCCCCGGCATCTGGCCCTTGAAGTACCCCGGTTTTAAGACTGGAGATTACACCATCATGGTTTGTAACCTGTGGTAGACTTTTCCTCTAGGAATCTGTCCAATCCCCTTTTGAAGGCATCTAGGCCAGATGCCATCACCATACCCTGTGGCAGGGAGTTCCACAGACTAACAACATGCTGGGTGAAAAAATATTTTCTTTTGTCTGTTCTTACTCTCCCGGCCCTCAATTTGAGTGTATGTCCCCTAGTTCTGGTATGTTGGGAGAGGGAGAAGAGCTTCCCTCTATCCACTTCACTCATGCCCTGCATAATTTTGCATGTCTCAATCATATCCCCCTCAGGTGCCACTTTTCCAGACTAAAACCGCCTAGAGTTCCTTTTGGAAGACGGGCGGTATAGAAATGCAACAAATAAATAAATAATAAATAAATAAAAGAGCCCCAAATGCTGCAGCCTTTCTTCATAAGGGAGGTGCTCCAGCCCAGTAATCAATCTCCTGATATTCAGCAGAGATATGGGGGAGCATAATCATTAAAATCACTTTTTAAATATTTGACATATATCGAAAGCCCTATTAGGGTTTCTGCAAGTCAGTTCCAAACCTGATGGCACATAACTAGCTATCTAACAAACATCTACTTCAAAAAACATAGTAAATGGAAATTATATAGCTTTGGCTGCCACTGCAGTGACTAACCTGACATACGGTACAGGATCATTCTGCACCATGTTAAGCAGCCATTGAAGTTCCTCATAGCTTCTGTCGACTATAAAAGACAAATATAGGACCCATTAATCAAGATAATGGAACTGACAAAAATATGTGATCAGAATAGCTAATCAGAATCCATTGCCTCAAATGCTTAAAAAAAAAAAAAGCATAATACATCATGCTGGAGTTAGGTTCATTAAATCAGTGGGAATCTAGTGAGTCAACGCCTCCATAAGTGCCACTGATGCAAATGGGCTTACTGCAGTTGCAAACTTCTATGTTAAGTAAATCAACATTAGAGTGGGCCCATTAGAATCAATGGATCTTATAGAGGAACTGACTTGCCAAATTTCAACCACCAAGTTTGCATATGTAAAACAGTGTTTGTGGAACTACCATGAATAGATGCATTATGATGTATCACTATTAGAATTTTGAGAGCAGAGGAACTCTACAAATGTTATGTTCTGGTCATATTCAGATTTTCTTTTGGTTCTTCCTTCTTTTTTTTTACAGTTATTTACACTTGGAGAATCCAACTTTGATTGCTGATATTTCCACTGTAGACTGCAAAGGCCACCTTACAAAAATCATAATTATCTAAACACAGAATTCATACAGCATTGTCCAAAATTGCCACCTTGCAAGGTAGGCCTAAGGGTATATATCGGCGCAAGCTGTCAATGCGACTAGAGTTATGTCAAGCCCATCACACTTTTTATGGCAAATGCATTGCTAGCATACAAAGGACTACCAGAGCAAACTGGCAACTATTTCAAAAGCCTCTTAGGTTCAAGAAAGTGAATGTGTAATAGATCACACTCAGTTCACATACAGAAAGTGAGGCATGGCAGTCCTGGGTGTGAACCAAGTGTGCGACCTGGAATAAATACTACATGCAGATGTTTGCAACAGGCAAGTCAACTGAGGCTATTTGTACACAACCCCTAAACTCCGCCGCAAATGGCTCCCAGCTCCGGAGCTTAACATTGTTTCCCCACCAGCTCCGGAGTTTACAGAAAATTAAGTGCAGCCACGCCCACCTAAGCGCGTCCCAGCGCACTTTTCAGGTACCTGCTCTTGGAGGGTGAAAAATCCCAGATCCGGATGTAAAGGAGTGAGTGCCAGGCTCTCCTCGCTTCTGTTTGTTGTTGTTTTTTGCCTCCCGCCCCTTTAAGAGAAGGAATCAGGACGACGACGGGGCTAGGGAAGGCTTGGACCGGCAAACGGAGGTGAGCCTGCATTCTTTTGTCCCCTTTTTTCTCCCTCCCCTCACGCAGACAGGATCAAGGAAGTGCGGAGGGGTGGGGATGGAGGAAGAGCAACGAACCCCCAAGATCTCTGGTCCGAATTTAAGTGGCCAGCGGATCTTAGGGGTCGTGTGAAAAGGCCCAAAGAAGCTCCCACAAGTCGGAAGTGTGCTTGAGCAGGTGATGAGTTGCTCTTCTGTTCCTATCTGTACTGTACCAATCTGGGCTGCATTTCTTAGTTATTTTCATGCACAACATGATGCTGAAAGGGCGGAAAAGAAAAGCTAGGAACTGACTTGCATATGAAGCCTACGAGTGATTTTAAAGTATCACAAGCCTGTTGTGTGATGCACTTAATCAATGGAAAAGAAAACTAACCTTTTGTGTAGTCCACCACTGCCTCCAATGCTGCTATTCGGATATCCACAAAATGGCCATATTCTGCATAGGACTTAAAGACAGAAGGGTCACTTGGGACATGCCCGTTCTTCTGGAGGACCCGAATGGCATTCAAGCAGCTATGCATGTGGAGGAAGAAACAAGGCAGGGAAGAGGAGAGGAGAGAGAGAAATATAGGCAGATTCTGAATTAACAACTACAGAACACAAAAGAAAAAAATGTAGCATCATTACAGCATACTGTTGAGTTGATTAATTTCACAAGTTCTGAGCCATGAACAATTTATATTTTGATCCACTCCTTTGAGGTGCACTTCAGAATTTGACAAATGTTAACATACAATTTATTTATTTATTTATTTATTTTTGTACTTAATGACCGCCCGATTTTCCCATAGGGAACTCTGGGCAGTGCACAGCACCTCACCCAAAGCGACTACCCAACTATAATCCCAATATCATCAAACGCAGAACCTCATAAAAATACAAAAGCATAATAAAATACAAGCCAAAAATGGCCAGGAGAAATAGACCTGACACGACCCACCAGAAAGGTAAGTTCTGGCAAGAAAAACTAGTAACCCCCCCCCAAAAAGCCCTAAATGGTTTGGGACCTCTGTATCTGACAGAGCGGCTCCTCCCAAGAAGGACTGCCAGGATCACCCGTGCCAGCCAGGCAGGACACCTGGGAGTTGCAACCCTGAGGGAGGCCCAGAAAGTTGTAACAAGGAGTAGGGCCTTCTCGGTGGTTGCTCCCCAGTTATGGAACCATCTACCCCCTGAAATTCGGCTGTCACCCTCACTTCAAATTTTTAAAAAAACTACTGAAGACCTGGTTGTATAGAATGGCCTTTCCTGATTTCTCAAACATCCAATAAGACACCATTCATTTTACCGCTTATCTCCCCCCGTCTTATCAATCTCCTACTGCTTCTATCTTCATTTTAGCTAAATTTCAGTTTATTGTTGTTGATTTGTGTATATTTTATTATGCTCCTTGTATTTTTTAATGTATTCCTTTGTTAGCTTGTTATGTGATTCCATGTTGTAAAACGCCCAGAGTAGCCCTAGGGCTAGAAGGGTGATATAAAAGTCACATAACTAGCTAACTAACTAACTAACTAGCTAGCTAAATAAATAAATAAATAGATAGATAGATGAATAGATAAATAAATAAATAAATGTGACAGTAATCAAAGAGGACTGCTCTTGACTTAAAAAGAATGGTAAAGAAAATTCAGGACAATTAATTTTCCTTATGCAACATGAACTCTTGTTGGGGGGGGGGAATCTAGTCCGTGTTAAGGTAAAATTAGTAGTTAAATACAAATACAGGTTAAATATCAGGAGTTTCTTGTAGCTTTCTTCCCTTCAACTTCTCCATCTGCTATTGCTCAATTCCTTATGGCTGGCTCCAGACAAGCCACAAGCTAGTGAACTGACTAGGACTAACTCATATCGTATAGTAGGACTTAAACAAACATAGAAAGCACTCTTATATTCATCAATCCCAAGTCTCCATAAACAAGAGATTCTAATTTTTTTGTCATTCAAGACTAAAAGAAAACAGAGCCATGATTTCAACTGCTACAAACACTCTCCTTTTAGAAATGCTTAAGGATGCATTTTCTCCCAAGGCGGTGTTTATAAAAGTATTTTCTAGGCGCCTGTTAAATATCTCCTCTATCTCCTGGCTCTTGTAGGTTTATTGACAATAGTGGGAAAGCTATTACGGGATACAGTGGATGAAATCTGAATACCTACATCAATAACAACTGTAAAATAGGGTCAAGTTAAAAATCAGATAAGAGTCCACGTAACCTTTTTTCAGATACACGTTTGCAGAAGTTCAAAATGTTTACGTGCCATACCTGACCGTAATGGTGTGCCTGTAACTAGGGAGCAGCTTCTCCATGTTTAAGAACCTGGTAATTTCCTCAAGAATAAGGCGCACATCAGGATTTAGATTATCCAAAGTCCGAGCCTCGTTGTTCACGCTGACTGCAGGAGTTACAGAGTTTGCAAGCGCATCTATGAGTTCGGCACGGTAATAGTTATCTGAAAACTGAAGTCAAAGAGCTATATATGAGACAACAAGCAATGCACATTAAAAACACACACACAAAGAGAGCAGCCCCCAAAGGCACATTCCACTAAGCACACTTTTGTAGTCAAGGATACCCTTCTGACATTAGTTAGGCATGGGTAAATTGTATTGTCTTTTACGGAACATATGCATGAATAAACTACATGCAAGACTGAGTCGGGAGAACACATTTATTTATTTGATTTACACCCCCTTTTGACTACAGGAGACCCCCAAAGCAGTTTATAATACAGATTAAAAATGCATACAATGATGTCAGAAGAAAAGGCAAGACAATTTAAGTGCAACCCTAAGCCATTCACAGCTGGCAGGGGAAAGTTAAAACTATCATAACTCTGGCAAATGAGAGTCTGAGAGAGGAGAGACGGACAACCAAGTTTCTTGTGAAAACTCATTTTATGCTGCTTATGGAACAGCTTGATATTTAGTGCCAAACTGTCCTGTCTTTTGAGAAAACAAAAATTCTAGAAAGAGAGCCATGTTACTGTATTGCTGACTGCAGCCCATCTGAGCTTGTGTCAAAACTTCTCAGACCTGAGAATGCCACAAGACGTTCTGGCGTCTCTGAAGGCAAAGGAGGACAGAACTTCATGAAAGTTGTTCGGCAGTGGAATGTGCTGCCACACAGGGTGGTGGAGTCTCCTTCTTTGGAGGTTTTTAAGCAGAGGCTGGATGGCCATCTGTTGGAAATATTGTGATAGGGTTCCTGCATGGCAGGGGGTTGGACTGGATGGCCCTTGAGGTCTCTTCCAACTATGATTCTCTTCCAACTATGATTCTATGATTCTACAAAGCCTCCTGTTGCAAGTGTTGGGCGTACTCAAAGGGAGAAGAGAATACTTCAGGAACATTAAACCCAAATTTATAGATAATGAGACATTTGTCTGCAACATTTATCACACCATGCAAAATCTCATAATGGCCCTTTGCGCAACAAACTGGTTAGGTCATGAAGAAGCACTAGGGAGAAACAAATTGTTTACCTTGTTTTTCCTATTGTCATTGTACTTGATCAAGTCTAAAATGAATGTCAAAACCTCTTTTGGACACAAATTATGGACATCTCTAAGCAAAGCCATTGCAACAGGCATTGTCTGTGGAAAAGGATAAATATTGAGGAGGAATCATTTTAGTTTGAATAATAAATCAATCACGTGAAGTGTCATTTCTGCATCCTCATAACACACATTGGTTTACAGGTGCTTTAGACTACAGATCCCAGAAGCCCCACATTGTACGTAGCTATGCTGGCTGGGAATTCTGGGAGCCGCAGTCTAAAACATAAAAACGTTTCAAGCCCTGGCATCTACGAGTCAATTCCACTGGGTATCATTTGAACACTGGGATTGGCATCTCAACAGATCACTGGGGAATACAGTCCTTGGGAGAAAGGCCCAAAATTTAGAGGATGCAGACGCTTAAGAATTAAACATGAGAACTGTTCAACTGGTTGCCAACAGAAACCCAACAAGTTCAGTGTTTTTACTACACAGAAGCAGCCACGGCCTTAAAAAACTCCCTACAGGGAGTTACCTGCAATTTTACCTTTAGTGCCGGGTAATCAAAGGCTTACTGTTTCTGGACACTGAGGGCCCATCATTGATAGTGGCTGATAAGACAGATCAGTCTAATCCTAGACAGTTAAGATGCTATCTCAGTGGCCATTCCCACATCATCACGTTGCCGTTCATTCCATCAAACTGAGTATGGGTGCAGTGCGAAGTGAAGACTTCTTTTTGGTTCTGAACCCGCCATCCCCTTATTTCATTTTGCCACCAAGGGCTTCAGATCAACAGAAGGCAGCTAGAGAGACAAATGGGATTATGCCTCTCCCTTGTCGTCATTTCAGCCTGTGAGGATGGGGAGGTTTAAATTTCCCTTTCTAGCTCATCAAGATGGCACACACCCCTTCCATTTCCCCCGTACACACTGGAAATGGTTGAAAAATGCACACTTTTAACTGCTTCCGAAACAGTTCAACTGAGCAGCATAAAGCAGGGGATACTGAGTCGCACAAGATTGACTCATGGTCAAAGGCCACAGAAGGGTCAGTTTGTCCATATGAGCATGACATGACCATATGCTGAAATGTTTTGACAAAGAGAGATTAAATGCCCTTCTCATTGTTCTTCTGCTCAGTTCTCCTTTACTTATTCCTAACAAATAATCCTGACATTCTCAGCTTTTCTGTTCAGGTCAAATTCTGACCCTTCACCTTTTGGGTATCTTAAGCACTGGCCATATATAGGTTTATTTCTCTTTAGAATGGCGCTGCCATTATTCTGGCAACTGCATCCAACCCCGACAGGTTTTTGAGACTTTCGTTCGTTATTCTAGTCCTTGTGTTTGTCTCTGCCATGTAAACCCATCCTGTTCAGCTCTCTAGAAGCAGATGCATGTTTACCTTCTGCAGAAAGTAGCTCTGGAAATTCATGAAGTTATTGGTTTTCACAATGTTTGGACAACTTTTACAACAGAACATTCGGGTGAAGAGGGACTTCATGGCTGGTGGTCCTGTCCATGTACTCACCATAAAGTTTGCAATCTATATAATTAGGGAGGGAAATAAAAACCATGTTACTAACAAAGCTGGAGTTTGGCCCGTTGCCCTTTCCAAACACCAATTCATTATATTTCCAAAACCACTCTGTCCTGGATAAGAATGAACAAGATCTGTAACCTCCTATCCTTAGGTTGCATGATAAAAAAAAAAAACATTTGTGAATCTTCCATGGAACCGCTTTGCGCTACAGAGGATTCTGAGGCATATCCTGAGCCATGCAATGTGTGTGGCCATCTAATAGTACGTTAACACCCTAGAATATACCCTGCAAGTTGACCTCAATTGGGGACGCCCAATGGGAAAGATCAGTAACCAGAGACACTAGTTATTAGGAAGCCTCGTTATAATTTGGTCACTAGGAAACTTCGAATAAGTTTCTGCAAGGCAACAAAGCAAAGAAAAAAAAGCAAAGCTGTAAATAAATGCCCTACCTAAATTCAGAGGGCTTCTTCCCACCAGAGATTCTATAAATGGGAACTACAGTATGTATAGTGAATGGAAACAGTTTTTACTTACAGGTCATAT
This sequence comes from Phrynocephalus versicolor, assembly GCA_023846285.1. NCBI lineage: Eukaryota > Metazoa > Chordata > Lepidosauria > Squamata > Agamidae > Phrynocephalus > Phrynocephalus versicolor. Next base: position 13,581,934 of record JAHTLZ010000204.1, on the reverse strand, counting down.
GCAACTAATTATCTTCCCACAATCAATAGCAGGTTCTGATTGTCTTCCTCTCACGGACATTTTAGACAGACTAATTTTTCCAGTTGCTTCTGTCACATAATCTATCTCTACAGAAGCCAGCCAGGGGAGAGGCATCAGCATTACTGATTTCCTCAATTTGTGTGTGTGTTGTGTCGTCACAGTTGTGACCGACTGACTCTTCGTGACCCCATGTCCATGGAGTTTTCTTGGCAGGAGTACTGGAGTGGTTTGCCAGTTCCTACTCCAGGTGCCTACAGCACCTGGTATTCCCTGGTGGTCGCCCATCCAAGTACTGACCAGGGCCGACCCTGCTTAGCTTCCGAAATCAGGCGAGATCGGATGTGCTGAGGGCATCTCGGCAGCCTTCCTCAATTTACCCTGCCAATAACCCAGTGCAGGCTCCCAGCTGCCCTGAGTGTGGAAGACCACCAGAAGAGGAAAAGAGAACTCAGGATCCTGTCTAACTTTACATTATAGTCTAAGAACAGGCAGAGCAGTGAAGTATAGTTAGCGACCAACATGCTGAGCCAAACCTTGCCCAATATCCTGAATGAATAGGTTTCAGCACTGATCGCATTTGTCAACTCAGCAGTCAAAGAATTGACCAGGTGTCTTTTTTTAACTAAGACCCCATAGAAACCTGTGATCAAACATTCATTTTTACAGGTATCTCAAATAAACTACCTAACAAGACAGAGAATGGGTGTTTATACAAGCATGAGAGTCTAGTTTGAGAGTACATAAGTCTGTTTGCAAATACAGTTGGATGTTAAAAAATATTTTAATGCAAATTATTCTAAAAGAACCATTGATTTTATAACACTGTCAAAGGAATCTCTGTTGCTCTACATATTATTAAATTATATGCCCATAGTTTCACAGTTGACACATTCAAAAAACTGTTGAGTTTCAGGTGGCAAATTTAACTTTTGGGAGAAAGGCTGAATCATCAAGAAAATTCCCTACTTGCAATTTTCACTAGAAGTTGGCTATAAATACGAGTATCACTTGAAATACACACACAAATGATTGAACTGCAACAATGTTTTTTATGTTTTTCAAAAGTCTGTTTTGATAAGGTATTCTATTTTAAGTGCCTAAATAACAATAAAATTTAGCAAATTGACCAAAATTTTGTTACATACTTATGTAAAGGCAATTATATAACCCAACAGCAGCAAACTGTTCCTAATTAATGCATCCTGCTTAAACTACTATGCAAAGACTGCTCAGGAGAGATTTGCTCAATTCGGGTGCCAACACCGAGTGGGCCTTGTTACTTGTTATCTGCCTGACCTCAGAAGTGGTGATGACTGAACCAGAGAAAGGGTTTGGGCAAATACTTATTTGGAGGGCTCAAGGGACTGGAAAGCAAACTCCTGGCTGGTACTATTTCAGTATTTCCTAAGCAATTCTTGAATGTTCTTTCTGATACTGTATACAGAAATTCTGAGGATGTGCTTCTAATACTAAAGATCCAGTAAGCACCATGTTGGACATGGGAGGGAGAGAGGTGGATTCAATTCCAGGTTCCCCTGTAAAGTTTTCCGGGTGGTCTTGGGACAATCCTTATCTTCCAGTCCATTTCCCCTCATAAAGTTATCGAGAGTATAAAACGAAGAACAAGTTTAGCCATGCATCTTTGCCTGAGTTTCTTGGAAAGAGTGAAGGATTTAAAAAGCAATTTAATCAACCCTACACAAAACCTCTAAAGTACATATATATTGTCTTGATTATTTGTTACACTTATATCCCACTGCTCCTCCAAGGAGTTTAGACATTTTTAAAAGGTAATATTTTGTGTCTTAAATCACTAATTAGGGTTCTTTCCCCACCCTTTATTCTATGAGAGAGACCGACTGGCCAAAGGTTATGCTGCTGAATTTTTGGGAACAAGAACATGGACCTTGCAAAATTCCAGGGAAATAAGCAAGCAACCTCATTGCATTGACTCTTAGCTAGTTCCATTCCTACCTGAGTTTTTCCTGTTGATGACGATGTACACATCTTTGGAGTTTAACACTTCAAACTCCACACCTGTATCATTGAATTGCTAATATGTAAAAATATTTATGAAGCTGAGACTACAGCTTTGCGACCACAGAATGTGTATTCTGTTCCTCAAATCACTGATGGCTCGGAATAAGTAGCGTAACCTGGAAAGCTACTTCACGAATACTGAAGAAATGGCATGGATCCTGTGATGAATGAGCAGTTGTTTTTTCTTAAGCCTATCGTTTTTGTTGTTGTTTTGCTGTATTATGTGTTAAGAGGTAGACTGACTGCTACTTGAAAAATATAAATCTATGCCACTGGTGGCTCATCCAGTAGGACAAGTAGGAAGCTGCTCTGTGTTAGGTTCAGCCTAACCCACCCCCAACCCCCAACCCCAGCCTGTGTCTGTATGAGTTTATCTGTGTCTGTATGAGGGAATGATTAATTCTGTGAGTAACTCTATGCAGAAGAGGAGATGGACTGAAGACTCATTTTGGCTCTTTAGCGGACTCAAGAGACCTGAAGATTTGGATGCTCTAACAACAAGTCTGGAAATATCATATAACCCAGGGCTGTTCAACTTTGAACAGGCCAAGGTCTACTTTTTCCGGCCCAAAGTGCCTGAGGGCTACTACACTAAAACCTTTACTTACGAATTTTATCTTGTTCCGAGCACGTCCTTATAAGTAAAAACTTTTGTAAGTAGAGCAGCGGTTTCCCATAGGAATGCATTGAAAATCAATGTGCCATGGCCCCACTCAGCTGAGACAGTGGGCTGGCAGACCCAGAGCATTGCTGGGGCAGTGGTGGTCCTTGGGATGGGGGAGGGAAGGGTGGAGAACTTATCCCCTCACTTTTTTATTGATGGCCGGCGGGCTACTTTTGAACCCTTCGCGGGCTACCAGTAGCCCGTGGTCTACCTGTTGGGCAGGCCTGATATAACCCAATTTGCTAAATCAAGTATCAAATAATTTACATTACAACAAAAAAAAATCACCTTTCTAGACTCTCAAGATATCAGCAATCTGCTCCTCTCTTGACTATTTCCCCACTCTTGACTATGAACATTAAACTACACAGTGCCGAAAAGGAATATATCTGCCACAATGTTCAATATGACAACTTAGCTGCCGGTCACGCTCTTGGCAAGTTGCCTGTTAGTATCCTGGCAAAGTACAAGTAAAATATCACATAAAATGGCAGGAAGCAACTGCTGTAGGGATAAATAAATTTGCCCAAATACCCCCAAAGAGTAAGGGCGGACTGTCTGGTACCTCTGCACCAAATCCAGTACTGATCTGAGGTCCAACTTCCAAGCTATGATTTTTTGTTTGGGGCATCCCTATTTTTGAGCCGCCATGAGGAATGCTGAATTGGGCTGTTGCAGAATATTTACTGCTGCACTCTTGTGCAGCAATAATATAGGGACCTGAGGCTATTGGAAAGGTCTGAATATTTTGAAAGTGCAAACTAACATTGTTCAAGTTTTCAAACAACTGGAGTGAGGAGATGGAAAAGCATATACAGTGGTACCTTGTATAAAGGAATTAATTTGTTCCAAATGAAATTATGTTAAGCAAATTTTCCTTTATACCAATTCCCATAGGAATGCATTGAAAACGGAGTAATCCCATTTTTATGTTGTACGGATTCTCCCCATAGGCAATTATGTTAAGCAAATTTCCCCTACCTCTGGAATTTTTTATGTTGTACAAATTTTATGTTATACAAGCTGTTTGTTATAAAAGGTTCCACTGTATACATATATTACTTCTTCTTCAATTCCTCAAACTCATATTCTGGAGGAGCCACTTGGTCCTGAACTTCACCATCTGCTATTATGACGATTTCTACAAGCAGAACTCTCTCTCGAACTGCTCACCTTTGCAAGACAAAAGCACGCCATTATCCTCACTCGGTAGAAACACTGCTCCTGTTCAAGGATATCGGTCAGGGCAAGCCGCGATGCTGGCGTGGGGAACTTCTGGAGGGCCAGAATGGATTCCTCCTGCGCAACCACGTCTCTCTCGTACCGAAGCTGATATTGCCACATGAAGTCAGCCTGCTCAAATTCTACCTTCCTTAACACGGACATATCCGGATCTATTCTTATCCAGAGTAAGGGGGAATCGGCACTAGAAGAGATGACCAAAGTTGGGTCTATGGTTTCCAGTACAACTGATGACAACATTTTGACATGAGGTGTGCATAACATGATTTCCTATAAGTAAAACTGTCTCTAGTTTTCTTTTTGCTCTCTAAGACCAAAAGTTAACAGTTCAGTGGCTTTGAATGCAGTGTCCCCCAAAACGCAAACTGAGATATCACGGAGCTGCTAACAAATTAGCAGTCACAATTTGGATGTGCAACTCGACTGATGGTTCTCTCAACTTCTAAACAGAAGGCATTTCTGAGTTAATGCAACTACTAAGTCTATAATTAATACTGAAGATGTGTGGCCAGAAAAACTGTGATTTGCTTCCCAGTCTACATCTTCTTCCATTTCTGATACTACCGGCATTAAATTATAGACTGCAAGCTTCCTGGTGTCAGGATCCGACCTCTTGGTATACATAAAGTACGATGCACTCCAACAGCAATACTCTGTAGGTTGTCCACTGGCTCAGTTCACATAAACATAAAAATTATAATTTGACAATTAGGAACATTCCCACCGATTCACACACACACACAAAGAAAGGGAGTCAGGAGAACACAAGCACTAGGAACGCTCCTGGATCTGAGCCAATGTACATAAATTTCTGGGGGGACTTGCAGTGTATGTGCATTGTAGTTACCTACAATTACAATGCATGATGACCTTAGAGGAGATTCCTGTTCTCTCTGCAGAGACATGCTTCAGAGTAGGAAATCTGTCATGTGTGATAGCTGTTAAGTTGGCACACTTCATGTAAATAGTTTGGCCACTCTCTTCCGCCAAGTAAATGTAATGTAAGGAGTAGCCTGTTGGATTAGCCATCTCATGTCACTTTTTATGCCGCTTCTGCTGCTATTCCTTTATGAAAGGGGGTGGCTGGGGCTTTGCTATACAGTTCTACAGCTGCAATGTGGACTTTGCCATTGAGGCCATTAACCAGCATTATCAACGCGATCCCTTTGCTTCCAAGTATCAACTTACTCCATGGCGGAAAGATCCATGTCCACCTCCTCTCCATTCATGAGCGGAATTTTTTTCTTCTTATTTCTGCATTTTTAAAAAGACAGATGTATTAAAATCACATCCCTCTTTTTCCTATTCTCTAAACAAATGAATGCATGCCAAAAGGTGTCTAAGATGAGTAAAAATGGTTTAATCCCTTTTGCGTGATCCTTCCATGCTGGAAGCATCACTCAATAGCTTCTCATAGGAACAGAGAAGCTCACAGTAGATGTTCTCAAATATTCTTCTCACCCTCGTTTCTAAAGTTCATTCTTTTCTTCACCCTCACCGTTTCTAACCCCAGGTGATAAAAGCCCCATGGATTTTATCCTATCTTATTTCCCTGCTTAATCAGGCCATGCCGTCAATAATCAGGATGGTTAAAAAACAGAGACAGGAGATAAAACTTCAACACACCTTTCCCTCTGAAGTCGGGGTACAAGTTCATTCGAGGGAATGCAACTTTCTTGGAATGAATCACCTTTAACAATTAACATTCTGTATTATAGTGGGTCAACAGGTACAGTACTGCTCATTCCCAACTTGCTGAGGTACTAGGATGAAGCCTCAAACCAGAGTCAAAGAATCATGCTATCACAAAACAGGATGACACCACAAAGGTCATCTAGTCAGCCCCGTTTAGTCCTGCACTATTCTTTCTTTGGAGACAGCCCTGGCCTTGGATGGTGCTGGTGTGTGGATGTCTCCCATGGAGCTTAGGACTTGAAGATGTAGCCCTGCAGCAATGTGCATCTCTCCAAGGCAGGTCAATGTGCACCTTTTCTGGTCTCAGACATCAGTCTGAGACCAGAAAAGATTAAAATAAAAGCAGGAAGTAATTTCAGACATGTAGCTGCCTAGATGCCATCAGCACATCCGATCCCGCCTGATTTCGGAAGCTAAGCAGGGTCGGCCCTGGTAAGCACTTGGATGGGAGATCACCAGGGAATACCAGATGTTGTAGGTGCCTGGAGTAGGAATTGGCAAACCACTCCAGTATTCCTGCCAAGAAAACTCCACGGACATGGGGTCACGAAGAGTCGGTCACGGCTGTAATGATGCAACACACACAGAATTTCAGACGTATGTTTAACAAAGCAATCTATATAAATAGTGAAAGCTTACCTTCTGCTCTTTGAGTGGCATGGTATGTCATGTTTAAGGCTATTTTCTTCTATCTGAAGTGTGTGGTTGAAAGATCCATCCAGCTCCTGCACTGTCACTTTGAGAGGGCCCTTGGAAAAGATTTACATGGAGCGTTTAAAAATACATTCAGCTGAAGTGATTGAATGTAAGGGCAAGCAAGGCGTCACTGTGCGCATGCCCCGTGGCGCAGCAGTTAAATGCCTGTACTGCAGGTAATATTGTGCTCACGACCTGGGGTTCAATCACAGGTAGCAGGTTCACGGTTGACTCAGCCTTCCATCCTTCCAAGGTCGGTAAAATGAGTACGCAGCTTGCGGGGGGGGGGGATGTGTAGCCTGCGTTACTGTAATTAAAAACTGTTAACCACCCAGAGACAAAGTGGTATGGGGCCGTATACGTATAAGCAGAACACAACCTGGGAATTCCATGTCTAAGCATAATAGGCAATCCAACAGTGAATCACACTCGTTGGCTAAGCTGTACATGAGCTGAATAACTTATTTATTTATTTATTGACATAATTTTTTAGCCGCCCAACTACCAAGAGGTCTCTGGGTGGCATAAAACAATGTATTAAAAAGTATAAAAATAAAATTATTATCACTATAAAATGAAATACATTTAAAACACAGTACAATACAAATTATAAAACCCTGCTGCTCATCTGTCATCCCCCCCAAAAAATCCAATTAAAATGTTGGCCAAACAGGAAGGTCTTTGCATGGCACTGAAAAGCCACAAGTGTTGGCACCAGGCGGATCTCCATAGGGAGGGCATTCCAGAGTTGGGGGGGGCAACCACCGAGAAGGCCCTGTTTCGACATGCCACCCCCTTATCTCTTTGAGGGATGGCACCTTCAGCAGGGCCTCCTGGCCTTATCTTAGGGTACGGGCAGGCTCATATGGAAGAAGGCGGCCCTTTAGGAAACCAGGTCCTAAGCCGTTTAGGGCTTTATATGTAAGCATTAACACTTTGAATTGGGCCTGGGCAGCAACTGGCAGCCAGTGTAAATTGGGATACAATCCTGTTGTTGTTGCTGTTGCTGTTGCCCTATGGCTAACCTATGAAAGATCAATCTTCAAAATGTCCTGTCTTCAGCTACCATGCCCAGCTCTTGGAAAATCAAGCCCCATGGCTTTCTTTAGGGAGTCAGTCCACCTTGTATTTGGCCTTCCTCTTTTCCACCTTTCCCAGCATTATTGTCTTCTCCAGAGAATCCTGCCTTTTTCGGGTTGCCCAAATCAGGACAACTTGGTTTCAACATTTTTGCCTGCAGAGATAGTTCAGGCTTAACTGGATCTGGAACCCACTTGTTCTAATATCCCATTGTTTTGTAACTACAAAACAGAGCTTCTTAGCTCCAATTAACAGTTTTGTCATCCCAAGCAGGAATAGGATCCCTGTTCGGGCCTGTGTAAAAGTGTGTGGTGTTGGCTAACGAAAAGAGGCGACCTCTTCCACCTGTGCCATTACTATGAATGAAGTATGAAGGAGTGAATTAAGGGGAGCGCTCTCCCCTCCTTGCAGGTCAGTTTGATCTGCATTAAGAACACCTGAACAGGGCTAAGGGAGTTGTGAGTTAATTAACTCTACTTTCATTTATAAACAGGCCCACGCTTAAACAGCAAAAGATTTAAAAGGGAAAATGTTACATGCACCAAGAACCAGTATTGCATCAGTGAATTCTTGGTCACCAATAAAACTTTCTATGCATCCCTTTCTGTCACTGACCCCTTAAATCTTCTGTGGATAGTGTCCAATACCATAGAGGTTTTGGGAGGGATAGGAATGTGTAGGACAGAAGAGAAATCTGTTGTAGTGGCAGATGCTGTGCTGATGGTGGACAGATAAGATTAGATCATGTACAACCTCAAAATTTATGCGGATCAATAAACTATCTCATATTAAAGACTGAAAAAATACTCTACAAATTATTCACATGCAATGAGGCATTTTAAATAACAATGGGGCAGTAATGCCCATCTGCCAGATATAGCACAATTTTTGCCTGATTTAAAGGCAGTAACACTGTAAATACATAGGAATGGAGAGATTGAACTTACCACGTATTTCTGGGTCCCAGGAGATGTGTAGTCTTGTTTTATTTCCAGTTCTAGAACATTCCTTTTTCTATTAAATGCAAAACTGCCATAGAACTTGACCACACCACTCTGATCTCTGACAAACCGAATAGGACAATAACAGCAATGAGACCCACAAACACTACCTGCATCTCTGAAGGATTCAGAGTTGCAAGAACCAGCACCAACAAGCAAGGCATTCTGACTTAAGCTTCTGAACGCAACTTTCCTGGCAAACTGCACCTTGAACTGACAACTGGGCATGTAGCACTCATGTAGTTTTCTAAAAGCTGCAAGCTTCAATAACAATGGGTGCATTCTGTGTCTACATTCAGATTTCTCCCATTTGCTACCAGTTTGGGGGCACTTATTGTGAAATAAAGAGGACACTCCAAGTATCCCAGCTGCTATGAATCATATCTGGCTTTACCTCTTTCATAGGACACACATTACTATAAAATGCTTCTCCTACAACAGTGTTTCACAATCTCAGGTAACCCAAGTGTTCTTGGACTGCAGCTCCCAGAAACCCCAGCCTGCGCACAGAGTGGCAATGGCTCCTGGGAATTGCAGTCCAAGATTTGGAACCACCATCCTAGAACGTATTAATAAGCATACAAAGCAAGACAAAGCCGCCTACTGTAGTTTTATTCCACATTGATGTGATGATATTGTAAAAGTTTAAATAAATAAACAAACCTAAATGGCTATAAATGCTTTAAAAAGAATGCCAGCCATTTCAGTAGATTTTAAAAATGCCAATACTTGTAACTCTTTAATGATGCTAAAGTTGCTTGCCATGGCCCAGTGCATTCATTACAAGGACGAAAGGATAGCTTCTTTTCAAAGTCATGTTTCCGAGCCCAAGGCGAGAATGAAAAAGGATACACCCACTGCTTTATTAAGGGCTGGATGTCTTTGCCAGACACATTGGAGATGGACTTCAAAAACCCAGACGTGGAAACCAACATCTGACTCCACATGTGAGACTGGAACTTCTGAGATGAAGCTGTGCTGGCCAGGCTCAGCAGCTTGTTGAAAACCTACAACAAAGATATCGGAGTCACTATTCAAACCAGGGAAAGTCATCTCAAAAATCTGCGAGCAGCAAGAATAGCACATTAAGCCAATGCCTCACTTCATGCCAGGCACAAACTAAAGATGGCTCTGACATACAACCCGCAGCTGGGCCAGAGTGTGAGAAGAGAAAACAACATGTGAAGTCGCACTGCTTGTCAACAACCCAGCTGTTCCATTCACGACTACCCATATGCCAAAAAACATCAGAACGTCGATCAGATCTGAGATGTGGGCTTTGTGAAGAAAGACGAGAGGTGCTTTTTTTTCACCATTCAGAGTAGCTGAAGGATTTTTCCCCACCGGCAGCCAACCAGAATAATAGAATCATAGAGTTGGAAGAGACCTCAAGGGCCATCCAGTCCAACCCCCTGCCATGCAGGAACCCCATCACAATATTTCCAACAGATGGCCATCTAGCCTCTGCTTAAAAACCTCCAAAGAAGGAGACTTCACCACCCTCCGTGGCAGCATATTCCATTGCCGAAGAGCTCTAACTGCCATGAAATTCTTCCTAGTGTTTAAATTGAATTTCTTTTCCTGTAGTTTGAGACCATTGCCCTGCATCTTGGTCTCTGAAGCCATGGAAAACAAACCAGCCCCCTCTTTAATGTGACATCCTTTCAAACATAGCTATTATATCCCCTCTCAACCTTCTTTTTGTAAAGCTAAACATTCACAGCTCCCTAAGCCACTCCTCACAAAACATTTCTTCCAGACCCTCAACCATCCTGGTCACCCTCCTCTGCACCCGCTCGAGGCTGTCAACATCCTTTTTAAACTGAGGTGCACAGAACTGGACACAGTACTCCAGGTGGAGTCTGACCAGAGCAGAATAGAGTGGAAGAGTAACCCCCTGCCGATCACGGGGGTTAGGGACCCACCCCACCCGCGATGCATGAAAATCCGCGATATGCAGAAACGGGGACGGGGGCGATCTTACCTCCCGCCGCTGCCCGCTTCTCGGGGGAGTCTGGTTGAGTGGCACAGAGCAACCCGATCGCTCCACGCCGCCCCTCCCAGCCGCCCCGAGGCTTCTCGGGGGAGCCTGGTTGAGCGGTCCAGAGCGACCTGATCGCTCCACGCCGCCTGTCCCGGCCACCCCGAGGCTTCTCGGGGGGGGGTGCGTGGGAGGGCGGTGCAAAGCAATCTGATCGCCCCCGCCGCCCTCCCACACACCCCCGAGGCTTCTCGGTTGTGTGTGGGGGGCGGCGGCATGGAGCGACCCGGCTGCCCCCCCCCCACGGTGCAGGTACTGCAATCCAGCAATGTAGCGGGGCCGGGATACCTGAACCGCAAAATGGCGGGGGGTCACTGTACTATCACTTCCCTTGATCTAGACACAATGCTTTCATTGATGCAACCACAAATTGCATTGGCTTTCCTGGCCGCTGCATCACACTGCTGACTCATGTTCAATTTGTGGTCCACCAAGACTCCCAGATCCCTTTCTCGGGTACCAGTATTCAATCAAGTGTCTCCCATCCTTTATCTGTGCAATTCAGAGTTCATTGTTGGGAACTTTGAGGAAAGAATTAAAGAACTGCTAGGTAACTTAGTGGTTTAGTTGGGAGTTCAGTTCTCCACTGTGACTCCTTGACACAAGCTAGACTTGATGGTGCAGTTCTAAAGATGATGAGGGTTGTGTTATTTTTGTTAAGTTCTGGCCTTCTAGTATGCAGTATTCAGAAGAATATTACCTTTTTTAGATCCATTCCAATTTAGCTACCATAGTTCACAACTATGGATATTAAAAAGGGACTTCTTATTAAAAGAGAATGATATTACACAACTTCATGGAACATAAACGTAAATAGTCATCAATAACAGGAACTAGACTAGTATCTATTACTGCTAGTTCCAAGAAGTTTATATTATGTCTGGTATCAGAAGCAGAATATTAGTTGCTGGGTAAGAAGAGTTGAGGACCAAGGATGTACTTGTGTCCTGCTAAATATTTGCTTGGCCATCATCTGAAGAGATTAATAATTGGTCTGATGCAACATAACTCCTTTTATGTCCATCTGGCATTCTTATAATATGCATAAGGAAAGTATGCTACTGAGAGATTCAAGTTTATTTAACCTGTTTCCAGTGGAAAATACTGGAAACCGACTGAATCATTTGGGTTGATGGTAAATGACATTGTTTTTGTGAGCTATGGCTGGATCCCAATGAATGCAATCCAAAACCCAAGGAGGAAACCTCATTTTCCGGGCGTGGTTATAAATCAGCCTTAACTTCATGGACTGATTATGCAAACAGCCAAGCACACAGATAGGTGCCCATACACTATGCACTCCTGCAAATGCTGCTGGCACATAGTGTAGTTACACTATGATCATTAAGACGGTCTAAGGCCTGGCTTGTGAGAACACCTGACAGTCCTAGCTAACAATGTATGGAGATGAGTTAAGAACACAGTAAATGATGATAGTTTGTACCACTGCATATGTACCATGGACTATCTCAGCCCTGGTTAAGAGATCAGGAGCATCACACATTCTCACCCCTTTCTTCTGAATACATATTAAGTATTAACTATGTATAAGACAACCCTCAATTAAAAGGCTACACCTGCTGAGTCACAAGTAAGCCTCACTGGAGTCTTAGGGGGCCTTCCTCCACTTCAAAGGTATACAGCAGTACCTCTACTTACGCGCGGCTCTACTTACGAGCAATTTGACTTAAGAGCAGAAAACCATTGGCATTTTAACTGCTGCCTTACAAATTTTAGATGCAGCCTGCTCTACTTACATTTTTTTATTAGCTGCTCTACTTATGAGTTATTTAACTTATGAGCATGCATTCAGAACGGATTTACCTTGTAAGTAGAGGTATCACTGTACTGACTAATATTTTAACGGGTACCTTAGCTAAAATCAATGGTTGGAGGCTAGAATAGGCTCTCTCTGCAATGCAATTTATTAGCTACTATGAAAACTTAGTTATAATCTCCAGTTAGACAGAGAAACGTGTATCCTTTAACTGCAATTAATGCTAGTGCCCACAGGGAGTCAACAATAAGAAGATTCACTCCTGTTCTCTTAATGAGCTGTGAGATATCTGACATCCAACCTGAACCAGCCCTTTGTACAAAACAGAAATAAGCTCATTAAGGACGGGATTTTTGGAATTCACTAACTCTCAGCCCCATCATTTGGCAGGAACCTATTGCAAAACTGTTAGAAAAGCGCCCCACTGCACCCCCGGGAGTTGCAAGGATTTTCTGAGACCCACAAAAGTGCACTGGGAAATGTGCCCCAATGGAGACTGCCTCCATACACTCTCTATGCATGATGGCACCCCTTCTGTATGCACCTCTGTGAATCACAGGGAACCATCATGATTCCCACAGTGCAGTGGGGCACTCTTCTACCAGTTTGAAGAAGTGGAACAAGAACAGCATGGCAGTAAAACGGCCGATCTGTCTCCTGTCAGTTTGAGGGCTTCCAGTTCCAGAATCTGAGCGGGGAGGTTCCCACCAAATCAGGGAACTGGCTGTTCTCCAATTCTGAAAAGTCCATCCCTATAGCTCATTTTATTCATAGCAGATAAATACTCTAGTTAGTAAGTACATCTTACCTAAATTCACTTACCTAAATTCAATTTTTAAAAACACAGTGAAAGATTAGTATTTTGAAATGTTAATTTTAAAAGGAAACACTAAATGCATTCCAGGTCATGACCCCAACACTTACTTGTAACATGAACTCCATGCTTATTCTGTTTTCTATCAGCCTCATGACTAGGTGGGCTTTGCACTGGAACATTCTGTAGTATTCCCATGACAGTGTGTGAGGATGTTTTATGGAAAAATGCAGATGCGATGCGGGGCTGGAAAATTAAATCAAGATCATTTCAGGAATCTCTTATTTAGCATTTTATCAGAAAGCACTGTTGCGGTTAACAGCAGAGGTAACAACAGAAAGATAACGAGAAGAACCAGATGAGATTCTCCTAACACAAGAATTAATTGATCATAATCACACACAATATGAGAAAAAGCACTGATGTCCTATACAAATTCTGATCGAATTACAAAAGCCTCTGAGGTGAATCTGAGTGCAGCCCTATCACCAAAGAAATATACGGAATAGACACTTCTACTAAAACTCAGGGCCAAAGGAATTCACTGTCCCATCTATAAGAAATGTTTGGCAAGGAATATATAACTGCTATTCTATTCTGCTTTGTTATCACACTGAGAGGAAAAAAGGTATGACTCTCCTGCATTCCTTTGCATTGAGTGCTTACTTGACTACCGTAAAGAATACCGTATTTTTCCACGTATAAGACTATATTTTTGTCTAAAACTGTTAGACTGGAAACTGAGGGTCATCTTATACAAAGAAGTAAGCCAAGGAGAGAACCATGCAGTTGCGAAACTGTAATTCTGGGTTGGAAAAGTGGGGGTTGTCTTATACATGAGGGCGTCTTATAGATGGGAAAATATGGGTAATTCCTTTGAAAAAGATATCACTAGAATCTTTTTGGCTACGGAGACAGGAAAAGTTATTCTTAAACATATTTTGTGAGCACCCAGAAGAAACAGTGGGAATCCTGCTATTGGACTTTGCAGAAATAACTTGAGTAGGAGAGACTCAAATTGCCGATTGCTTTGAGCAGTAAGCCAATGGTAAGAAACCAAATGTGAAAAGTGGCTGTATTTCTTAAAGCATAGGGGCTTCAATAGTTTTTGAGGCTCGAGTTAAAGCTAGTTTAATGGTCTGTTCCTGCGCACTGGAAATGACAGTAGATGATATAACATTATCAGGTAGTGGGGACAGAATCAACACATGGCTACTACTACTACATGATAATGGTTTATTACATGTCACCGTCAGCTTAAGGCAGGCATGTCCAAACTTCGGTCTTCCTGATGTTTTGGACCACAACTCCCAGAATTTTAAGCTTAGAATGCCAGTGGCAAAGTTGTGGGAGTTGTAGCCCAAAACGTCTGGAGGGCCGAAGTTTGGACGTGCCTGGCTTAAGGCTTAGGATGAGATGCGCAATAAACAGTCCTGGGGCCACATGCAGCCCTTAGCTGGAGGGGCCTCAGTTAATCTTCCCTTCTTAGTTTATTTATATTTATTTATTTTTATATTTGTATACTGAACCAATTTCCCAAAGGGAACTCTTGCATGGAAGGCCACTGTTCCGTGGTCTCTGCTAAAAGCCAAGAGTGATGAGGAAATCCCTATAATAATAACTCTTGATGGGCACGAACTGCCACTTTGGCGGCTCGCTTAGCGCCCAAGCAGGTGTTCAGTGCTTTAAAGCCTCCCGCCTCTTCCGGCGTGCACCCACTCAGAGGCAGCATCTGGAGGAGATGGGGTACAGAAGCCAGGCCACTGCCTCCAAGCGGGCGCCTATCAACAGAGGCAGGGCTTTGTAGTATCAAATACCTGTTCAGACGCTAAACGAACCAGCATGAACCAGTGGTTCATGCTCATCTCTAGGACTGGCTTGATGGATAGAGGAGGCCTTCTCCAGCATCCGCACACATACTAGTAGATTTCTGCAGCTAGGCAGGAGAGGTTTCCACTATCCCACTCCTGAGCACTAAGATGTGTCTACATACCACTGCTATCTTCTACCCACACAGCTGGAATCATTACAAATCAGCACTGAGGCTAGCATGCCATGAAAAGGAATCTCCCCCTAAGCTATGCATACTGACAAAAGACTGTGTCAGGGCCAGCTAAAAAGGAACAAAAGCACCTTCCTTGACATAACAACATAAGAAGAGCCATGCTGGATCAGACCAAAGGCCCATCTAGTCCAGCTTCCTGTCTCTCACAGTGGCCCCACCAAATGCGTCTGGGAGCGCACGAGACTAGATCTCTGTCTCCTGATACCACTCCCCTGCATCTGGCCCTTGAAGTACCCTGGTTTTAAACCTGGAGATTACACATCTCCATCGTGGTTTGTAACCTGTGAAGGACATCAAGCTGTCAAATCCCCTTTTGAAGGCATCCAGGCCAGATGCCATCACCACCTCCTGTGGCAGGGAGTTCCATAGACTAACAACGCACTGGGTGAAAAAATATTTTCTTTTGTCTGTTCTTACTCTCCCGGCCCTCAATTTGAGTGTATGTCCCCTAGTTCTGGTATTTTGTGAGAGGGAGAAGAGCGTCCCTCTATCCACTTTACTCACGCCCTGCATTATTTTTGTATGTCTCCTTCATGAGCCTACACAGAGCAATGTTCCATTGCTCTGTGCTCGCTTTTAGGAACTGCATAGTTTGATGAAAACCGATAGGTACCACCCATTGAAATAATTTTACTAGCTGTGACTATAACAGAATATAGGATATAAACAGCTATTTCCACCTCTCCTTTGAAACGGTGTTCTTTTCAGAGCAAAGGTTCGTGGGCTGCTTAACAGAAGCACTTAACACAGATATTCCTTCAAACAATCTACTTTCATTCCGTAATTCAAACAAAAATAATATTTACCAGGGATTTGATTTATTAGGTGGCAATGACAATTTAGTCTTGGGCCCAAAGCCTCCTTCACACCCAAAGCATAAATGTATTAACAGCCTTATAAATCCATTCATTGCCTAACTAAACATACTTGTCTTTTTCTTTTCCTCCACCAAAGATTGGATGCAGTAAGACGCCACCTGTCTTCAGTTCATACAGCACTATTTTGTCTAGCTCCTGAAACACACACAAAATGTGTTAATATCGTAAATGTCTTATTTAACTAAACAAAGACCAGCTGCAGATCAGGCTGCAATTACGTATGTCAGGATGTTCAAGAATAAAAAAAAAAACATGCTCCTTTGGATCCAATGATGTTTTTCTTACCCAGATCATCTTGAGCCTGCATGAGAGATCTCAGTACGGTGGAAGGCCATTTTCCAGTTTTGCCAGAAGCAAACGGAACTACAAGGGCTAATTTAATCATTGTTGTATCATTGCTGTTGTTGTTTTAACAAACGTAGCTCAAATGGGTTTTGTTTGACTTTAAACGCCTTTTTTCTCCATTTCAAAAAGACCCACTGTGCCCTCCAGTGGACAAAAAAAAATGATTTTTAAAAAAACAATTGACCCTGGGGGCCGGGCCAGGAACTTTGGGGGGGGGGGGCTCCCAAAACATGTCAAGTAGCCTCCAGATCCAAAGAGACTGTGTGCGCAAAGATAATTTGAACATTTTTCAGTGTGGATACAGTAGGGGTTCTCGGGGGGGGGGGGCAAGGATTATGGCCAGGGTTCATTTGCTTACGAGAAAGCTCTAAAATTGTACAATGGGCCTAGGGGGATTTCCCTCTTAGCTATGACAGCTCTCTTTGGAAAGTGTCAGGTGCACCAGCAGCTTTATTAACCCGATCCTCTTGTGACTTAATTCGCAGTTCGCTGATGCTTTCAAAACAGCTGGCAGCCTGGGCAGCTTACCTCTTTGATCCAGTGGCGATACTCATTTACGCCAAAGGTTTTTTTCATCCAAAGTCCATAAATATAGCCAGAGATTCCTTTCAACACCCACTCATCTGACCTACAAGGAAAAAAGAACAGTCAGGAACACCTTCTCTTGAGTGAGTAGTTTGAACTCAGGGGCAAAATACTTGCACTTAATGCTTCCCCACTGGAAATATTTTCACAGCTGACGCAGCTTTGGACGCCTCTCTATAAAAGATGATGAGCTGTGAACTAATGTGTGTGTCCTGGCAATATATGACGCTCATAAAAATCACAAAGCTACCGAAAACCTGGAAACCTTTGCCTCTAAAAATTACTGCCTGTGGTTCTTTTGAAGAAAGATTAATTTTAAGGTGCATCTGATAAGTCACGCCTATAAAAGCACATAAAATTGTTCAAGCAGGGTTCAAAGCATTTTGTAAAGCTCTTGAGGGGCTTTTAAGCTCCCTGCTTCTTCCGCCACTTTACCTGCAGTCCAGGAAAGCAGCACTTCATTAAGATGCTGCTGCAAAAACACTGGAAAATGAGCCACCTTATTCCTTCATGAGCCTCTTGTATCCTGAACTTAGTCCTCCAAGTATTACAAGGCTATCAGTATCGGCTACAAAATACAATTGCAAAAATAGGTTACAGGCGATACCTTTGTAGGCCACTATTAAAAATTAAAAAAAAAAAAACACGGAACACTGCAAGCTTTCGAGTCTACACAACTCTTCCTCAAAGCAGGTCCCAGAAGCTCAGACATGGTAAAAGATGTGCTTTACCAGGATGTAACTTTTAGATGTTCTTAGAATCCATGGCTACAGTAGATGGTGTTCCAGCCAGGGCAGAAGTCTTGTAAAAGGCTGGGAGGGCAGTTGTAAAAAGCTGCTTCTTAAGTCACACCCCCGTTCTTCAAAGGAACATGGGTCATATACCACCCCCACTCCCTTATCCAGCTCCATTTGCTACAAAATACTAACACACCACTGATAGGAGATACCCAAGTCCATCACAGGATGCAGAAATACCCCCCAGATTCCAGATCCGCGAATAATGTATGGCTAAGAATAGTCAAACATTTGATGTGCGCTTTAAGGGCCACAATATCGATCTGCATTCAATCGAGTTGCACTAGTTTTTCCACAGGCAAGACATCATCAGCACGGAACATATTTGAAGACAAGCTTACCAAGACATTCTAGAGATGAAGCAGCCAAAGAATTGTTGAGCCAGAGCTTGTGCTAAGCACCTCCTGGTCAATGGGGTCTCGTCTATTATCATTGCACTGTGCAAAAGGTTTGTGCTGAAAATGAAAACACAGAGAAGCAAATGCACCACGATGTAGGATAAAATCTTCAAGACAACAAGGTTGTCTCCCCAACTTTTATTTTAAAAAACCAAAAATATGTGTATTATTATAAGATAGATAGACCATTTATTGCATAATCAACAGATCATTGCAAAATATACACTACAAACGAGCAAACATACTATCATGCCATAATTATCAGTATTTATACAATAAAATAAACATTCTAAAATTATAATTTTGGAATGGCAATACAAATACCAGACAAAAGAAATCCCCCTGTAAAACACCCAATACTGATAATCTCAAATGCTCACTATTGCATCCTCAGTGTCCACAAAGGTAATCCTCCAGGTTGAACTGCTACTCCCAAACGGTGTTTATTAGCAGGAAAGGTTAAAACATTTGGGGCTATTTAGTCTGGGGAAAAAGCGCCTGAGGGGGGATATGATTGAGACATACAAAATAATGCAGGGCATGAGTAAAGTGGATAGAGGGAAGCTCTTCTCCCTCTCACAAAATACCAGAACTAGGGGACATCCACTCAAACTGAGGGCTGACAGAGTAAGAACAGACAAAAGAAAATATTTTTTCACCCAGCGTGTTGTTAGTCCGTGGAACTCCCAGCCACAGGATGTGGTGATGGCATCTGGCCTGGATGCCTTCAAAAGGGAATTGGAGAGATTCCTGGAGGAAAAGTCCATCACAGGTTACAAACCATGATGGAGATGTGTCATCTCCAGGCTTAAAACTGGGGTACTTCAAGGGCCAGATGCAGGGGAGTGGTATCAGGAGACAGATATCTAGTCTCATGCACTCCCAGACACTTCTAGTTGGGCCACTGTGAGATACAGGAAGCTGGACTAGATGGGCCTTTGGCCTGATCCAGCATGGCTCTTCTTATGTTCTTATGTACTCCTAGGAACTGCAGTCATCCAGATGACCACACTTTGCAAATGCTGGGCTCAAGGGGTGGGGGGGGGGAGCATGAGGGCCTAAAGCAAACTGTTAGAAACAGCCACAACAATCCTCAGTATCTAATGCTGGCTTCTGGAGGCAGTATGTAAGCAAAGCAGCGTGTGCTGCTTCTATATTGCCCCACAATGCTTAAAGCACTAACTTGGTGGTTTACAAGTAATTATGCAGGCTACACCTCCCCCACCCCTCCCTGCAAGCTGGGAGCTCATTTTACCAAGCTTGGAAGGAGGAGGTAAGGCTAAGTGAACCCAGAGCCTGCTACCTGGAATTAAACCCCAAGTCATGAGCCCAGTTATAGCTGCAGTACAGCAGTTTAGCACAGAGGCGGATACATTTCCCCTCCTACTGTAACTCCCTTCAATGTAAGCCAAAATCTGCTCTAGAGCACTGGAAAATCTGAGCTTCCTGTAAAGGGGGGGGGGGAATCAGTGAACTATCTTTGTGTATTTCCTGACACAAAAAACGTAAGTAATTTCAGTGGGAAGATAAGGTAAGATATAATGAACTATAGTGAGAATCTGGAAATCTCACAAAACACAAGTTGTTAGAATAGTAGTACAGTGGACCCTTGTATAACAAACGTTTTGTGTAACATAAAATCTGTACAACATAAAAAATTCCAGAGATAGGGGAAATTTGCTTAACATAATCGCCTATGGGGAGAATCCGTACAACATAAAAATAGTCGCGATTAGGGATTACTGTTTTCAATGTATTCCTACGGGAAATTTGTATAAAGGAAAGTTTGCTTAACAGAATTTCATTTGGAATGAATTAATTCCTTTGTGCAAGGTACCACTATACATACTAACCTAAATATGCTCATAGAAGCATATGCAGCCACTTCAACATAAGCCTCGTCTACAAATACAGTCTTGAAACAGGAGTATGGGTAGCGACAGGTAAGAATCTCTTCGTAGAACTCAAACACCTCGTGGAGATAGGATGTAGTATGTTTGAGGAGTGGGAGAAGCTGGGGTAAACAGAAATGAGTCACCTTGTAACAAAAGGGAAAGAGAAAAATGTGAATTAACAAGCAGGTAGATATGAAAAGAGGAAACCTTATCTTATGCTCAAGGGGACCATTTAAAAAAAAAGAGAATGCTCCAAAAGTCACTTGGGCCATGAATTCACAACCCTCTGAGGTTCCTTAGTCATCAAAGTGTGGCTCGGCAGGAAGACATGATCTTAAGATGTCTCTGGAACTTCACACAAGGTTACCAATCCTCAGAACATCAGAGAAATACAAAATGAGAGATAAAGTTATACCCACTTGTAAAATATCAAGAACCAAATCTGAACGTTGAGTCATGGCAGCTGGACTTCTTTTCCTGAGAGATCGAAACATTTCACTACTCATCCAATCAGCTTTGTCAGTCTGAAGGAAGTTAGTGGCGAGGCCTCCAATTCATAGTTCGCCTTGATTTCACATCACCCTCAATAGGCTCGTAGGTGGGCAATGGCCTGGGGTGTGTGTGAAAGTCCCACCGATGCAAAACTTCCCAAGAATTGGTTGTTAGCTGTGGCCTCGCCGGTGGGTGTGTAGTATTTATTGTATTTAAATGTTTTTATTGGTTTAATTTTATTGCAATGTTGATGTTTTAAATGTCTGAATTGCTTATTTTGATTGTGAGCCGCCCAGAGACTTTAGGGTAGTGGGTAGCATACAAGCTAAATAAATAAATAAATAACTAAATAAATAAATAAATAAATAAATAAATAATCTACATTTTAATATTGTATATGTACTGTTGTTTGAGTTGTGTTGTCGGCCGACTGATCTTGTTCAGTCTATGTAAACCGCCCAGAGTTCCATTTTGGAAGATGGGTGGTATAGAAGCCTAATAATAAATAAATAAATAAATAAATAAATAAATAAATAAATAAATAAATAAATAAAT
>JAHTLZ010000204.1:13537296-13560843 GCA_023846285.1 Phrynocephalus versicolor | reverse complement strand
AATAAATAAATAAATAAATAAATAAATAAATAAATAAATAAATAAATGCTTCTGATTTGTTTGGGGACCAATGAAAGGGCAGCATGGTAAGTAGCAGACAGACTGTGCCTCAGACCCCCATCTCTGTTGAGAGAGAGGTTTTAAATACACAGATGAATGGCTTCCCTGACCCCTCAGAAGCACTTCACACCTTCGGCAGCAAGGCTACAGCCCACTTAATGGGTGTTGAAGCACTTCACACCTTCGGCAGCAAGGCCGCAGCCAACTTAATGGGTGTTGGGAAGGGTTACATAGGTGGGACTTTCAAACACCTACAAGCTAATTCGGGCCATTGTCCACCCAACGAGCCTATTCAGACCAGGGTGTTGTGAAATCAAGGTGAACTACAAAATGGAGGACTCACCACTAACTTTCTTCAGAATGACGAAGCTTCTTGGATGAATAGCGAAACATTTTGATCTCTCAAGAAAAGAAGCCTAGCTGTTATGACTCAACTTCCAGATAATCTCACCTGGATGACTAAGCATATCAAGAACCAAACTACAACCTAAAATGAATAAATAGCAGAGTATGACTTTTGAGGATCATGTTACTCTTAACAACTGGAATCCAGTTCTAGTTAACTAATACTAAACCTTGATACAAGTAAAGATACAGAAGAAAGATAAAACATTTATTTATTTAATGTATTTCAAACATTTTTCCCTGCCTTTATCGTTATTGTCCCTCATTACTGTAAGCTGTTTTGGGCCCTTTTCCAAGGAGAAAGGCAGAGTAAAAATACTCTAAAACAAACAAATAAATAAATTGCTATTTACAAAGCAAAGGCACAGAATAAAAATTTATTTATTTATTTATTTATTTGATGCATTTATATACCGCAAACCTTTTTCCACAAAGGAACTCAGGGCGGTTTCCAATAAAAGCAGTTAAAAACACCAAAACAACTGGAAAACAACAACAACAGTACAACAGTACAAGGAAGAACAAAGCAAATGAACACAAATAGGTCCGTGCACGACCAGAACAATAAAGTTATTACACCACCTGCATTTAGACCTGCCTAGTTCCAATTCAATATGAAAAGCATCACGTGAGCTATGTGAAGAATATTACCTCGTGCATGTAGGGGTCAACGAGAATTTCAAAAGGTCCAATAGCCAAAGATATGTTAGATGCTGCAGTCGGGATGGCCAACATATAATGGAAGGTCTTTTTCCGCATATCGTGAGTGTACACTGTTTCCACTAAGTCTCCATTTGAGACGGCCACCATTGTGGCATCAACTGTGTACTCCAGTTTCCAGGTGCACAGTTCAGAATAGGAGTCAACACAAGGAAACCAAAACCTGGAAAGAAAATTGAGGCATTTGAAGCAATTATCTTCCCCAATTGGAATTAGACCCCCCTGAACTAGCGGAATAGGTCACAAGCATACATTGTTGTTGGCCTTGTTTACTAAAATGATACAAATCCAACAGGAAAAAGGCAAATTGAAAATTAAGCTTTCCCTGAATTCTTCCCAATAAGGTCTAAACACAAAGAGCTGCAACAACCTGTTGTTGCTGGTTTGTGCCACAAAGCTACGTTTAATGTATGGTAAGTCTGAAAAATAACTACTTCCCAAATTAACAGTTCTGGCCAACTGAAGGCTACAGCTTCTTTTATTTCCTGACTCACTCCATCACATATTAGATTTCCCCCCCTCTTTGTCTCCCAATGCTTTTTAGCTTTATTGCTTCTCAAATTCACTCTTGTCTTCTAACATGTCTCCGGCTCAATAGGCTCGATTTAGCTGCTTCAGCTTCTGGTGGGCGTTTACGTTTGATTTGATCCACCGGATTCTGAAAGCCCATGGTATCCATAAATATGACCTGAACACCTCAAAGCTGCCGCTCTACATTAAAACATTCAAGCATGCTAAGTAAGATACAGCTCTGCAGTAATATATAAAGTCTGATTTGTTTAGGACAATGGTTCTCAAACTTCCTAATGCCACGACCCATTAACACAGAGCCTCATGATGTGGTGACCCCTAACCATAAAATTATTTTAGAATTATTATTAGAATTGTTCAACACACTGACATACAGGGGCACACCCACATGCCCAAATTTTATTCTCTCTGTCTCCTTGCTAACACCACTGCCACCACTCCCACCCAAACCTCCACAGAGAGTGCAGCATCCTCTTCTCCTGTCCAGTCCAACCACCACCACCACCCGCCCGCCTGCATGTGTGTGCTCTAATCTCAGCACAGATGCCTCGGGGCAAAGGGTAGACATGACTGGAGATGGATAGAGTGGTGTCTCGGTTCCTAAAACCATAGGAAATACGCGTTTTCCAATGGTCTTAGGTGACCTCTGTGAAAGGGTCATCTCACAACCACCCCCAAAGGGGTCACGACCCACAGGTTGAGAACCACTGGTTTAGGATGTCAGTTCACTGTAAAGTTCTTTACGGTAAAGCTTCACAAATGTGCACTGCAGAGTGCACCAAAAATACATGTTAAACTCTGTTACTTACAGCCATAAGTCAAATGGCCTAGTCCAAAGCAAAGGGGATTATAAGTGAGTAGGTAGAAGAGGATATGTCATTACAGTCAGGGACAGGCAGATTAACTATCCACCTAGGCCAAGGATGAGCATTTTTGGAGGACATGGCACCAATCTATTGTTCCTTGGCCCCATCAGCGGCTGGACCTGTCTCGCAAGAAATTATTTTAAAAAGAAAACCAATTTCATTTCTGTGGGCCTAGGGGAGTGCTAGAAGGGCCATGTCCATGATTTTATTACAAAACCATCTTATCAGAGGCTTCCAACAGTGAAAATGTCCCTATTTTCAAAGGCTTTGGGCAGTGGATCATATTGGGACTGGGGGGGGGGTGGAGCCCTTGGAAAGTAACATGTATCCAGTGTCACACTTCGCTCACTCCTGCCCTAAGCCCCACAACCTGCCCGCCACCAAGGCCAAGTGGCAACTGCATTACCACGTGCAGTCTCTTTACATATTTCCTTTCCAGACTGTTGACTGATTTTCTCACAGCACTATTCGTCACAATACTTTGTGACTGTAAAGCTGAGAACCTTTATATGAGGCTTGCCAATATCCAGGGTACTATGAGGGTAAAACTTTATCGTTCTCACCTTGTAGAATTTTGATACCCACAAGAGAAGACATGGGCTCCTCTCTCTGCCAAACTGCCTTCCACATTAGGTACCACAAAATGAAGGCCTCCCTTTGGCTGGTCCAGAGAAAAGTTGATGTGCACCTTTAAGACTTTTAACTCTGAACAAGAAAACAGCAAACACAATTTTATTTATTTATTTATTGGCTTATATCCCGCCCATCTTCCCTGGCGAGAACTCTGGGCGGCTAACAATGTTAAAAAAACACAAAAAAGAAAGAAACCTCCGAGCAATAAGGCGGCGGAGGGCAGGATGGCGGCAAATGGAATAAAAAGGGAGAAGGGAAAAAAACCCCTAACTTATAAGGTCACCAAAGGCCTCTTTAAAGAGAAAGGCCTTCAAGGCCTTCTTAAAGGCAGGCAGGGACTCCAGCAGGCGCAGCTCACTGGGGAGATGATTCCAGAGAGAAGGCCCCACCACAGAGAAGGCGCGGTTCCGCGTACGCGCTTTCCGCGCCTCTCTGGGTGTGGCCACTCTCAGTGAGTGCGCCTGTGACGATCTCGTGGGTCTGGATCCAGATGTTCTCTGGGAGATACGCTTTGTACATTGTCTGGCAAAACACAGCTTATTCACCTTCCGTATTCAACTTAGCAAGGGGATGTCTCTAATTCATCTCCACTGTATCAAGAATGATGGGGAAAATATAATGGGCTGAAACTGAGTTGCGAGTCTAAGAATTCTCAGTGCAACGGGATCTTGTGTTTTATAACAGGCTTGCTATGAGGACTATTTATCTAGATGCAAGTTTCCCTAGAAAACAACTGGGTGCGTGCATGCATGGGTACATGCATGTGCAGCAACTCCAAGACCTTCTCATTATATTCATCATACAATAGTTTGCCTGATCTGTATCTGTCAACATCAGAAGGATTAAACCAACTTCACAATTGCATGGTTGCAATATTTACATCGTATAAGACAAGTACAACTATCATACAATGTCAGCTCAACTGTTTCCAGAATCAAAAAGGGTTTCTGTCCTTTGTAAACTGCCCCGGGTAGTGCAGTTTGCACTAAGGGGGTGGGGGCAGATTAGAAATATAAATAAATAAATAAATAAATAAATAATACCATCCACATGTTTCCAAAGTTCTGATGGCACTTTAATACACAACTCTCCGTTTCCAGCATCTGGATCTACAGCGCTGACTGCAGCAGCATAGGCATTGGAGAAGTAGTTGAGATTTCTCCTGCAACAGAAACAAGGAAAAAAAGTCTCTTCAGATTCAAATTCAAACTATAGGAAACAGCTTGTTACTGTAACATTTAACAGAATCAATCTCATTAAAAATGGGGCAAATGATTAGTAAAATAAGCCCCCCCCTTTGGAGGCATTTCTTTTAGTGGAGATCAGTTTTTATTCTTTATCATAAAACCTTGCAAGGAACAGATCCATGAAATGCCAGCACTTTCCCAGCATTATTGTGGCGTCAGCATGAAGCGAACTGATTAATCTAAGAATTATATAAAGGTAAAGGTTCCCCTCGCACATGTGTGCTAGTTGTGTCTGACTTTAGGGGCAGCGCTCATCTCCATTTCTAAGCCAAAGAGGCAGCATTGTGCAAGTCTGTGGCCATGTGGCTGGCATGACCAAATGCATTTCCACGCATGGAATACTGTTTAACTTCCCGCTTTTTACAGCAGTACCTACCTATCTATTTGCATTTACAGGCTTTCGGGAGCTGGGGTTAACAATGGGAGCTCACGACAGGAATCGAACTGCTGAGCTGCCGACTTTGCAGCCAAGCTTCAGTGCTCTAGCCCGCTGAGCCTCCACACGCCCTAAGAATTATATACCATGATTCAAACCACAATTTAAGTTGACATGGAAGTCGCTTAATAGACTGACTGGATTTCTGCCACTGATAACCATTCTGGACGCATCAGGAGACAGTGTAGCCACATTACTTACTGTTTGGACTCATGGTGGCAAACTTCCAGTGTGGGGTCATTATAAATAAAAGCTGCTTCCAAGTCGTTCACTCTCACTCTATATATCCTACATTGCTTACTGTTCAGCTTGATTCTATTCAGGTTTGCAACTGTGGGAAATATGGTCAGCTCCACATAGCCCTGTACAGATTTAAAACGGACAATATTAGGAACATACATGACACACATAATCCACAAATCTTTAATTCAAAGGTTTATATCCAAATAGATTTATCTTGCTGGGTTTTTCCCTTAAGAAATGGAATTTTAGACTCGAAAGAAAATCCTTTATGGATCATTGACAAGTTTCCCCTTCAAAATGCTTTCTAAAAATACGCCCTGTCTCAAACCTGCTCTCCAGTCTTTTGATGAATATATAACTTCTAGAATGTATGATTTACAACAGTGGTTCTCAACCTGTAGGTCCCCAGATGTTCCTGGACTGCAACTCCCAGAAGCTTTCATCACTAGCTGATCTGGCCAGGATTTCTGGGACCCACAGGTTGAGAGCCACTGATTTACAAAATGCACTAAAATGTTCTCACGAGTGTAATGCTAAAGCTTCCCTGGTTGGCCAAACAAAAGGCTGTGGAACTCAGTTATGACCAGTCATTTTCATGTTTTTTGAGTCATTTCTCTTTCTGATGGAAGCAGAAGATCACAGGGCAGTGCAAGATAGGATGAAAAAAAGCAGTATGAGTGCTTATCCTGACCTGCATCTGTACTTGGCAAAGAAGAAACCTAACTTTGAACAACATACAAACAAGAAAATTAAATTATATAAAAGGTGTTACATGCTTTCATTGATAGAATAAATGGAATAAACGGAAAATTTATTAAGAACTCTGCTGAGACACCTATAATTTTCAAGACGCCTGCACAAAATGTCTCTTTAAAAATAACAACACATTAAATCACAGAACCCATATGATTACTGTATTTTTTTCACTATCTATCCACTACACAGGAGGGACTTAGCTCAGACTCTTAGAATCACAGAAAGGGCCTAGAAGGCCATCAAGTCCAACCTCCTGCTCAGTGAACGAACCCAAATTTGTCCAATTTTCTTTTAAATACCTTCAACATTGCAGCACTCACCACCTCCCTAGGTAACTGATTCAATTGTCATGCTGCTTTAACAGTTAGGAAGTTTCCCCTGATATTCAACTGAAATATTGCTTCCTGTAATTTGTGCCTATTAGTACTTGTCCTGCACTTCCGGGTGATGAAGAAGAGATCCTGTTTCTTTTCAGCATGACTAAATTTCAAGAACTTGAAAAGTGCTACCGTATCTCCCCTCAGTCTTCTTTTCTTAATGCCAAACATGTTCAATTCTTTTTGTTTTCCCTCTTAGGGCCTGGTCATCTTGTTGCCCTCCTCTGAATTTGTTCCAGTTTGTGGTCATCCTTCTCAAAGCCTGGTACTCAGAACTAGAAAAAGAACTCTAGATGAGGCCTAGCCAGAGCAGAATAGAGGGGGACAAGATTCTCATGAGATTTGAAAATCACACTTCTGTTAATAAAACCTAAAATAGTATTTTGGCAGCCTCACCACACTGTGGGGTCATATGCAGGTCCAGATCTACAACAATTCCAAGCTTCTTCTTGCTTATAGCATCTCTAAGCCAAGTATTCCCCCATCCCACATTGAGGTATAGAACTTCTGCTGTCTTGTCCAACTGGCAGTAATCACCCCAGGACTCTAGCAGAATTCCTGTGGCCTTTCAACTAGGAATTTAGCCTGAAAATTTATGTTTGCAAAGCCAGCATTTCGTTTTTTAAACACTAGCTCTTCCTCCTAAATATACTTACAACAACGGATTTTCTCTGAAAATTTATGTTGTTGATACAGACCACCTGGTGGGTTGTGCTAGGGAAAACAGGAAGGAAAAAGAATTCAAAATAAAGATCTTGACAAATATAAGCATGCATAAAAATAAGGCAAAAGATGGTAGTCAAAGATAATACATGCATAACAGCCTTTAAGATTTTCTTGGAAATAATTATATTCTTTTTCAAGCAGCTAAATATGGGACCTCCAGCAACTCGGCCACATATTCTCAAATTTATACCAAGAAAGGCAACATTAAAGTGGTAACAGTTTTTTCATGAGTAAACATACAGTATATAAATTTTGACCAATATTTAGATCAGGCATGTCCAAACTTCGGCCCTCCTGATGTTTTGGACTACAACTCCCAGAATTTTAAGCTTAGATTGCCAATGGCAAAGGACTGTGGGAGTTGTGGTCCAAAACATCTGGAGGGCCGAAGTTTGGACATGCCTAGTTTAGATGAGTCATTGATGGTATTAACACATGATGGTCCTATCTAGGATTGCATAGTTAATGACATAGAAGTGTTCATGTGGGAATAGATAGTAGGACTCCTGTATCCATGGAATCAGTATCTGTGGTTTCACAAATCCGGTTTTAAAACATTAAAAGAAAAAAAAATCCAGAAAAACTATTTGTATGTCAATTGTATGAACCAGCCACAGCGTGAGAAACTGTGCTATGAATACTTGTTAGCAAAATATATATAGCATGGTCTCTGGAGCCTCCAATGGCCAGTTCTGGTAATGCATGTGAAAATATTTTTCCTGGGTATTTTCCCCTATGCTCTTCATACTGTGTTCGGTATTGTCAATCGTTTACAGTACCACAGGGGGTGGATATGTGGAAATTATTGTATATTGTTCTACAATAGGCTGCAAAATGTACAGTTAATGCTAATAGTGCCTTCTTTCCCAATGCAAATGATTTTAGAGAAGTTCAATACAGGAATGGACCTCTGCTGTTCCAATATAATCTAGTCAATTGCAATAGTACATTTCATGTAATATGGACTATGGTTCCACGTCCACCTCTATTCTCTTTTGCACCTTCACAGTACAATTGCATGGGGAAGAGGGCCAAAACAGATTTTCACCACTATCTATATAAACTATTTGAAAACCAACAATATTTGTATAAAGTCACTCCAAAAAACTAGCTAAATCAAGGCCATGGCATTTCATCCTAAAAAGTAGGCTGTGATATATCTCACTTGTACATAAAAAGCTGATTTGGATGGATACAGAATTTAAACCTGTTACATTTACGTGTACAAATCTAACGTCTCTTCCCGTATTTTTATGTAATTGTGACTTCAGGCAACCCTTTTCAATGTTTCCAGAATGGGAGTACTCAGAAGTGGTTTATCATTCACTTCTTCTAGGGGCATCCTGGGACTATGCAGGTTACTCAAGACCTTATAAGTTGGCTTTTCTGGAACGTTCAGTGGGGAATTGAACTCCTAACACCTGCTGACTTGCAACATAACGGTTTGTGAAGAACCATTCCAGGGCTTTGTTTCAGCATCTTTCTGCATTAACTTTAAGCAAGTGGACAGATTTTTGACACCAAAGACCTACTGTATCTCTGTTTTAAAATCAAGCCGTTATAAGAAACAGTAACAGATACTTATAATTTATATGGTCTTGGGCTCTCAAACCCCTTGTCTCCCTTCTTCCTGTTCATTATGAATTGTAGCACTGAACCTCAGCAAAGATCAAATATCCACCACCGTGCTCATTAGGGTTCTTCCCAAAGATCTTTTAATCATTCCTTTCTTTGCAAGAATCTTCTGAGTAAAGATCTTTCAGTGATCTTTAAAAAGCATAAAGAGATGTCCAACTTGACAGCACTATCCATTAAAAACTTGCAAGACTTCACAAGTATAAAGATTTAAGGTGATGTCTAAAAACTCTGATTTTAAAAGTTAATAATACTGATATCCTAAGTGGCACATCTATCATTATGTTAAGTGTCTGTTGTACGGCCCATATACAGTTTGTAAAGCAGGGAGGTTCTCCCATCTAAGATATGCAAAGAGAGATTTGTTGCTGTTTTGCAGTCCTGTTGAATGTCATCTATAGGTTTCAAAATATAAGTTCTAGACTTTTTAAAATATGAACTGGGCAATGGAAAAAAAAGCTTGGTGTATTCTCAAAGAGTCTTGGGAGAAACAGAAGTTTGAGAAGGCAGGTTCCTCAAGTGAAGATGTTCTTCAAGAACTAAGGCCAGGACTTTTTAAAAGCTTTTACTAGTCTCATATTGGAAAAGAAACACACCCAGAGACACTGAGGATATTCTATAAACAATCTTGCAGGCTCGATTTGGTTAGGAGGAGCATTATAAGACATGCCACCAAGCCTGCCAGGCCAAACCTAAGAGCTGTGTTAGGTTCAGTATTGGAACCTCTGGAAAGGCAATAAGCCTGTGTTCTCTCAAACATGCCCAGTCCTCTTGGTCTGATCTCGGCGGAGGTATCTGGCTAAAGCAAGAAACATGCCCAGGCTTCTCGGAAACCACTGAAGGTGTCTAGCTAGAACAGCATTAGTTTGGGACAGGAAAATCTATATAGATGCAACTCCGGAGTTTTCTTGAGGAGTCCAGAACAGGATCCGAAGGTCCTCTTTAGAGAGAGCATGGGTTGGTGTTGAAAAAGAAGCCTAGAACAAAAAGGAGCTCAAGCGGCGAAAGTCCGGGGGCACCTCCGGAGCCCGACGCGGAGACCTGAGGCAAGGAAAGGGAGCTGGTCCTGAGGTAGAATCTCGAGTCTTGGGCGCCGGGGAGGACCAGGCGAGAAGGGCGCCTCTCCTGTTCGGGAAACAACGTCGCTCGCTCGCTTGCTCTGGAAGGAAAAGCTCCCAAAAGGCGTGACGGTCCTCTGCGCGCCCAGCCACCCCCGTCCCGGAAGGCACCGGCCGCGGGAGGTCTCCTCCTCCTGGGAAGCCAGAAGCGCGGCCCAGGCGCGTCCACTCCGTCGGGAAGCTTTCGCGGCGGATACGACGCCTTCCCTTCTTCTCCGTCCGCGGCGGCGCAGAAAAAACCCTGCCTCGCTTCCTCAGTCACCGACTGCCTTTCGCCGGCTCCGCCGCCATTTTGTTCGTGACCTCTCACCCGCCGCCGGCGCCGGGTGAAAGGTCAGCGCCGCAGCTCTCCTCTCTTCTTTAAAAAAAAAAAAGAACTTGGAGGCGCATGCGCAGTAGCTCACAGTTGTTGGGTTGGAAAAAGGGACGCGCATGCGCAATGAGAACAGCGCCCCCCCCCCCCCCCCCCGGTATCCCGCGTTCCCTCTACGGTTCCCAAATTCATTGCGGAGGAACTGTTTCGAGGTTGGGCAGGCAGGAAGCCGGGATTAATTACACGCTCCATACCGAGGCGCTTTGCATCCTAGCACCGGCGGCCAGGAAGAATCCCAGTAGGCAGGAAGCACGTGGAAGCACCGGTCCGAGGGGATTTTCTCCTATACTGTTCTGTACCGTTGTTATTTTTCATGCCAATTATATTAGAAGTCATTATTTTTAAAAAGAGCTGCCTTTGTCCCAGCCGGGCCACTTTTGGAACGTGTTGCCGTGAGAAAGAGGTGTGCAAAATCCTTCTATAGCAGCTGGGGCGAAAAGGAAGCCTTTCATGGACTACAATCCCCATAATCCCCATCCTATTATTCTATTCCTTTATCCTATTCTTTTTTGTTGCTGTAAAGTGCCCGGAGTTCTGGTTGGAAGACAGGCGGTATATAAATAAATAATAAATACATATATTAGCCTTGATCGCTGAAATTAAAAGACGCCTGCTTCTTGGGAGGAAAGCAATGGCAAACTTAGGCAGCATCTTAAAAAGAGCAGAGACATCACTTTGCCGACAAAGGTCCGGAGAGTCAAAGCAATGTTTTTCCCAGAAGTGATGTATGGAGGTGAGAGCTGGACCATAAAGAAGGCTGATGCCACAGAATCAATGCTTTTGAGCCGTGTTGCTGGAGGAGAGTCTTGAGAGTCTCCTGGACTGCAAGGAGATTAAACCTATCCGTCCTGAAAGAAATCAACCCCGAATGTTCACTGGAAGGACAGATTTTGAAGTTGAGCCTCCAGTACTATGGCCACCTCATGAGGAGAGAGGACTCCTTCGAAAAGTCCCTGATGTTGGGAAATACTGAAGGCAAAAGGAAAAGGGGCCGGCAGAGAATGAGATGGTTGGATGGTGTTATCGATGCAACCAATATGGATTTGGCCAAACTCCAGGAGGCAGTTGAAGACAGGAAGGGCTGGCAAGCTGGGGTCATGAAGAGTCGGACAAGACTGAATGACTGAACAACAAAGCCTGCATACTGACCAATATATCCAAGGTTTTATGCCATTAGAAAAGTCAGTAACAACAAATTCACAGATTTAAGGGCAGGGTGTAGGGAAACCTGCTATTATTACTATTGCTACTATCACACACATGTACCTTGAGCCTGCTAAATCAGATTAATAGT
Organism: Phrynocephalus versicolor; assembly: GCA_023846285.1. Lineage (NCBI taxonomy): Eukaryota > Metazoa > Chordata > Lepidosauria > Squamata > Agamidae > Phrynocephalus > Phrynocephalus versicolor. The sequence goes on along the minus strand of JAHTLZ010000204.1, from coordinate 13,549,423 downwards.
AGTTTTAATGTCCAACAACTATATTCAGTGAAACATTTTTGTGAACCTTGGTAGTACCATATAGCTATTATAAAGCAGTATCCAGAAACCTATTACATACTAAGAAAAAGAAGATCTAGAGTTCTATTACAGATTTACATTGGCATAACTGAAATGTAGCGATGAATTGCCACTGATAAAGTTGCTAGTTGCATTCCTAGTTGGGTGCCAGTTATGAAGAGCAATTCATTAATTAGGAACAATTCATCATTAATTTTATGCCATTATATTCATACGGGCATATATATACACAATAGAATTTGGACTGGTAATATTCTCTGATAGGTGTTGCTGAGGCTTAGTGAGATGAAACATAACACTTGAAGAGTAAGTGGAGAAAATCCAACAGGAATGAGGAGAAAATAGCATTTTATACAAAAATTGTATCATATTTTCCATAGGTCTCACAACGGATGGTTCTGAGAATGGAAGCTTAAATATAATACCTTTATTGTCAATGTACAACATGTGCACAATGAAATTGGCTGAGTCTCCCTTGCCCACCCCGCCAGCAACCATTCAGTCTTATTGCACTCTGTGTAATTGACACAGAATGCGCCAACCTACAGGTCAGTTCTTCTATACTTGCCCTGGGATTATTTCTCATTCAGCAGTCTGACAGCCCTGGATAAAAACTGTTCTTCAGTCTGTTGGTGCGGCAGGCTATACTACAATATCTTCTGCCTGATGGTAACAAGGTAAAGAGGTGCTGACCGGAGAAAAAGGGGAAAAGATAGCAGCACTTCCTCAGAGGCAAGCAGTACTAGTGGTGGGGGATTTCAATCATCCGAACATTAGCAAGATTCTTTTCAACTGTATGATTCAACTCATATCACTGAGACATGGTTGAAAGAGGATGCTCACCTTTGTCGTTAAGCAGACTACCCTGTTGTGGAAATGCCTTGTAGTACAGTATTAGTAATAATAATTATTCTTGGACCCTTTCCTAAATATCATATGCAAGCACATTTTCTGTGTTTGCATTGTCTTTTGTAATTTTGTTGTACTTTAGTTTTAATTGTTGGTACTGTGTAAAGCAAATGGTACTGTGTAAAGCAAATAACGTAGACAACACTTTAAAGGGAAATGTAAACTAGGAAAAAGATCCTTGGTCCCGGCAACCTGCAGTGTAAATTTTAAGCACAGAGCAAGCAATATAGAGGAGAAAGATACTGCCAAAGATACTGACTAGTTCTGGAGATAATTAACATTCGCTTCAGCATGAGGTATCAGGAATAACATCAGAAGACAAATTAATGCTGAAGCTAATGCTAATTATCTGCAAAACTAGGCAATATCTTTGATGGCATTTTAAGTAAGCTTTGTAGGAGAACTGGAAGGGGGAAAAGAAGAGGTTTAATTGCTGCTTGGTTAGTTGTATGCATTCATATTAGGCAATACCTTCTCTCCCACATGGTTGCACGTTGATTTTTCCTGGCCATTCCCAGGTGGAAGTAGAGAATGCCCTACATTTGCTTTCCCAGATAGGGAGCAAGGAGCCAGCAATTTTTAGAAGGAACGCTGCTAGATATCATAGAATAGCTTATCCTTATTCCCCAAGGATACTGGGCTGGCTAACAGTGTCCACATACAATAGCACAGTGGTAAGAAAGTTCTTCACTTCCTTCAGTGGTGAAAGAAGATCTGTGAGATCTCCGTGTGTGTTTATGTGCACATTTACATTAGTTTCCAGATCAACACTGAATACAGCTTTCAGACCAAAAAGGTTGTGGAGTGCTGACAGAAATGTTTTGTTTCAAGTTACAAGTGCAACAAAGTACGGAAGAGTCACTTAAGGCAAAAGAGAACCACAAAAGCTGACATGTTTACTTTTTAAACTGATCATGTGAAATTAGCAGGTAAATAGGTATCTTTTGCTTCTAGTTTACTTTCAGAGAAAGCTACAAGTTGGTTGAAGAAAGCATTTCTCTATTGTATCCCGACATTTTCCAGTCAGCTCAAGTTCACCTGAAAAATCCGATTAAAGACTTCCAATACACTTTAATATTACTATATTACATGCCTCATAGAAGATCGCTGTGAGGAAAAACACTAAGAGAATCCTAATATCCCATTCCATATTTAAGCCACCAGTTGATCGTCTCTAGCGTATTTTGACTCTTCGCCCGTTTTGGTTTTCACGAAATGGGTCTTCTAGAATTATACACCTTGAGTCCATTCATCATTGAAGAACGAGCATATTTTGTCAGCAGTGTACCAACTGTCTGCTTCTCTGTACATAAATCCCTGCAAAACAGCGTACAAATATTTTTATATAACTCTAAACAGGCTCAAATGTTTCAGTTCTCTCGAGTCCAAAATATTTTTGGCACATTATGGATTCAGCAAATAAGGTGCCAGTTGGTGCAAGGTATAAATCAATGAGGAACAATAAAACCATCCAGTGAAAGGATGCTCAAGGATACAAAGCAAGATAAAATTGTAAATTTTTGCTTCAAAATGAGGCTATGTAAAAAAGCAAAGTTTGTGGGTTATATACCGCCCCATTGTGCTTAAAGCTCTCTCTGGGTAGTTTAGTTTAATTATACAAAGTACACATTACAACCCCACCCACTGAGTAAGGGCTGGATCCTCAGTTCACTGGCCCAGGCAAGACAAGGCTGAGTCAACCTTGAGCTGGCTACCTAAACCTTGGATTGAACTCGGGTCATACACAGAGTCTTCACTGCAGTACTGCAGTTTGACCACTGTTCCACAAGGCTCTTGTAAGTGATTTCACAACCTTCTTGAAGAGACAAACACATATTCTCAGCTGAGCAACTCAGATGTATAAAGGAAGAAAAAGAAGAGAGATATGAAATCCAAGCCTTACCTAAAGCATGACTAGTAAATGTTGGTAAAGCAGAAAAAGGCGCCAATTATCTGAGTGAGGGTTGGGTAGGTAAAAGAGGCAAGGAAGAGAGGTCTCAAGGCATGTAAAACAAACAAAAAATCACTATGTGACAATGGACACTTGCAAGATTGCTTAATCTTAACACATGGGGCAAAAAAGTGTCTCTTCCACAGGTGCCCAAATGGGTATAAATTCATAGTACTGTATAAATTTCCCAAGATGTACAAGTTTGAATTTCCAGAAGAGTAAAAAATAGAGAATACTCTATTGCCTTCCAGTTCTACTCCCAACTTTAAACAAAGAAGGTTCTGTCCAAAGAAAAAAAAACCTTTTTGTCTTCTATGGGTTGGAGGGTAATTTCACTATGTTGGGGTCAGGGGGGCATAGCTGGTTTAAGGTGAGGGAGTTATTTTTTCAAAATTAGAAATCACTGGGAACAGTCTGGGACACCACTCCAAAAAAGATAAACCTGCACCTTGTAGCCACTAGAGGGCCCAGGATGGCTTTTTTCAGCGGGAGAACAAGAAAAATATTTTGAGAAGGTAGAATCAGCCTTCCAACATCCAAATGTGCGCGTGTGTGGACCTTTGAAGATTGCCCTAATGGAACTACAATGGTACCTCGAACATAGGAATTAATTCGTTCCAAATGAAATTTTGTTAAGCAAATTTTCCTTTATACAAATTTCCCATAGGAATGCATTGAAAACAGTTCTGCCTAATTGCGACCATTTTTATGTTGTACGGATTTGCCCCATAGGTGATTCTGTTAAGCAAATTTCCCCTCTCTCCGGAATTTTTTATGTTGTATAGATTTTATGTTATACAAACCCTTTTGTTATACGAGGGTCTACTGTACATCTCTCTCTGTACATATAGTATACAGTATATATACATATATACTGTATATAGAGCAATATAACAAGTGGTGCATCCACAGAAAGTGCTAACTGCAAGAGGCTTTAAAAGAAAATCGGTATGGCTTGCCTACATACAGATGCAGCACATTCCGTGAAAATAAGAACCAAGACACATTTGGGATGCTTTAAGGACCAGTAATAACTCAACCCAAAGGAGCTGGCCAGCTGAAAAAAATGGTCTTGAGACAACTTACTGTATATATGGAGTTATATCAGCTTCTGTCCACTTTTCCCTTATGCTGAACAAACTATTAAATCTTTCTTGGCTATCTTCGGGTAAATCTTCAACATTGAGCAGGAAAATTGTCTCTGGTCTGGAGGACTGGTCCACAAGAGCCAAACCCTGAAGGAAACAACATACAGGAAGAGAAAAGAGTATAATTTTTAATCATTTATTTATTATTCCTTCTAAAAAAAATTAAAGTATTGTTTCCGTTAAAAACAAAATTAGAAAAACAAAAAGGAATAGAAAGAATAAAAGAGGGAGGAGAAGTGAAGGGAAATACACACAGACTGGTTTTGCTATCGCTCAGTGACACTTTGGGTCTTTTCATAATCCTAGAGTCCTTCTTACAGTTATTTCATCCCTTAATTCTAATTTATTCTTCCAAGAAATTATACTTAAAATTCCCTGCATTTTATCCACCTAACAACCCTGTAAGGGGAGTTAGTCTGAGAAACAGAATCTTATCTTGCCTGTGAGCTCCAGGTCTCCATGGGGAATTTGGATGTTTCTGGTGCTTTCTTGACACTAAGTACTAGAACACATCAACCCTTCTGGAGTTAAAGTTAATTGAGGCTACCTAATAGCTCAGTCAGTTAGGTATATGGCTGGGTAGTGACAACAAGCAAATTTATTTGTGAGGCCTTAACCATTACAAACAGATTAGAAAAAAACATTACAACAGAGAGATATCAATTTGCAGGTTAAAAGTGATAATAAGTAACATGTTCCCCCTTATTCATTCAGGATTTTTTTCAGTAAAAAGTTTCCTTCTTAAATATTGATACTTAAAGATACATGGAGCATTGTCCCTCAGAGAAAAAAAATAAACTGAGCATCTGATCTATGGGTCACAGAATCTATCTCTCTATGCAAGACTGCTCTGTCATTTGCATAAAGGGCATTTTATTAGGTAATGGGCTAGATCTTTTACTTCTTTATTGCCACATGAACAAATCCTCTCTTCCCATGGAATCTGTTGATACTGTCCCTCAAACACTGCCAGAACCTGTAAGGCAGAGGTTCCCAATCTCCCTAATGCTGCAACCCTTTAATACAGCTCCTCATGTTGTGGTGACCCCCTTGCCCTGCTTGGAAGAAGCCACAAGCCCCCTTTGGCAGGCCACTGCTGCAGGTGCCATAGAGAACTTCCCTCTACAGGTACCCGCAGCCAATCGCAGCCTCCGGTGCCATTGACTGACATTCCATCCAACCTATCAAGCTGTAACTCACTCTTCCTCCCCCCCTCCTCCAGACCCAAGCCGTTTGTGCCTTTTTCTTCACTGGCTCATGGCAACCCCGGTAAAATGGTCTTTTGACCCTCAAAGGGGTCCCGACCCCAGGTTGAGAACCACTGCTGTAAGGACATTTCTCCAATAAGGATTTGGTTGCGTATTCAATTCCACAATGTAGGCCCCAGGGGAAGAACCATCCTCTCTGTAGCCTTAGGTAAGCTACACACACTCCCAGGACATTCCCAAACCATTCCCGAATTATTTATTCCAAGGAAACTTTTGAGAAAATGGCACCTAAATAATTACAATTACTGAGTTCACAATACCTTTAACAGGTCCAGACTGGTTGTCATGCCTTCAGGGACACTTTGCTGCCATACCTCCTGGAATTCCGAGAGACTGAATTTAACTGCATTTTGTAAGAGCATCTGTGCTATTGCTCGGCATATCTTCTCTTTGTTCATTTCAAAATAAGTCTCGCCTATTAAGGAGTGTTTAAAACAAAAGTGACTTACAAAACATGTTCAGCACCTCTGCATCTGCAGAAAAAGAAATCCTACTCAAAACTATGTGCAGGAAGATCCACTTGTTTCTTGTTCAATCTTCAGATGTAAATATACATTCTGCTTTCATTGAGAGAGCACTCTCCTCAAAGCATGACATATCTTCCTTTACATCGTGAGAAAACGATTTGATTGCCAGAGAAAAGTGTCTCTCCTTACTGTAACCCAGGCATGTCCAAAGTCAGGCCCAGGGGCCAAATGCGGCCCGTTTTCAAATTTCGAGCAGCCTGCAGCCTCTTTTCCCCACCAGCTCAGCCTGTCACAAATCCCCACCAGCTGGTCCCTCCCCATTCCAGATGGAGACATTAGCTTGCAGTTTTACGGTTTGCCTGCCCTCCCTGCCTCTGTCCATCCTCCCAGCCATCTGCCCAGCCTATCCGTCCCCGGTTTCATTGTTGCAGCGTCCTCCCTGCCTCCTTGCATATTATAGAGACTTGTCCAAAGTCTGGCCAAGGAACCAAATGCTGCTGTAAGCCACCTTGAGTTCTTTTCCAAGGAGAAAGATGGGGTGAAAAATACTCATAAATAAATAAATAAATAAATAAATAAATAAATAAATAAATAAATAAATAAATCAGCCTGGATAGATGTGGCATTTGAGGTAGCAGTTCGCCATCTTGGGTCACTGAGGTATTCTTGGACTCCAAGTCCCCGAAAACCCCGGCCAGCACAGCTGATAGTAATGGCTTCTGGGAAATTCAGTCCAAGAACAATTGGGATACCCAAAGTTAGGAACCACTGGTCTAGCGCTTTCTAGCATAGATGACCACTTCTAGTGTATAATTATGAGGGAAGGCAGCGACTGGTTTTAGATCAAAAGGGCTGACAGAGATGCTGTCAATTCCTTTGTGCTCTGATTCCCCCCTCAGATCCCTCAGATATGTACTCCTCCGCTGAGGTTGTGCCCTGAAAACTGTGTGTGGAGCAGACCCAGGTTTAAATAAGACGTAAGTGGGCAATCTACAGTCGAGGAAGGGTTTCATCTATAAGGCGTCTCCTTATCACCAAAGATCTTCCCTCTAACACAGCTAAGAAAAGTGATGTGTGGGCATGCATCTGAAATGCTCTGAAATACAGTTGGTATCAGGCAAATATTCACAGCTCCTGGTAAAGTTTACTGCCTTTACTTTCCATGTGCTGTGTAGCTTAACACACAGTTCTAGTTGCTGAAATTGTTCTGCAACCTGGAAGTAAGGCAATACAGTGATCTACGCAGAACATGAAAAGTAAAGGCAGTCAACTTTACTGGGAGGCGTGCATATTTGTCTGACAACAACTGTATTTCAGAGCAAATATAGGAACCAACAGGTCTATCTGAATCACACCCTGCCTATTCGTGTTATTTATGACACGTTATTTATGACCTAGCTTCACTCAAGAGAGCTTACCTTCATCAACATATTTCCTTCCGTAATGCAGAAGAATGTGTTCTATCATTTCCCTAAAACAAACAATTGTTTACTTTTAGTACACTAATGAAAATGAAAAGGCTGCATGCTAATTCCATTTGAAATTAGTTTTTCGGGTAATCCTCTTAATTATTTCAGTCTGACCAATAAAACAAAAAATCCATCTTGCAATTTGTAATGAAAAAGAACTATAATTACAGCATCATTTGTGAAACCATAGTTACATTTTGCAGATCAAAAAGCATTCATTTCTCACTGAGTATCAACCATACAACCTGCATATTGGAGCTTTCAACAACAGTACTTCTGGTTTTGGTTTTGGTGCTAGGTTCTTCAACTACTGAAAAAATGCCTAAATGTAAGAATGTCCTGCCCCTGCTTCAAACCTCTTGGGTGTGAGGTCTAGTTTTGATTGGGCAGTACAGAAAAATATCCCCTTCCAAAGTAACACAGCCACTAGAATAGGCATGTCCAAACATCAGCCCTCCTGATGTTTTGGACCACAACTCCCAGAATGCTAAGCTTAGACTGCCAATGACAAAGGACTGTGGGAGTTGTGGTTCAAAACATCTGGAGGGCCAAGTTTGGACATGCCTGCACTAGAAGTAACGCTTAGTTTCTGGAACTTAGAAAATGGCAGATTTGGTAAGGGTAACCTTTAAGAGGCAGCATAATGATGCCATCCACATACAGTACAATGAGCTCGATGCTATAGGATAACTCAGAAACAGAAAGAAAATAAATGCACCATGCATTAAGTATGTAATAAACTGCATACTAAAAACATGATAGGTACAATTGCACTTATCTTTCTAAAGAAAAACCTAAAACATGGAATGTGTTTTACAACTACACATATCTTCCCTGAAATCCTTGATATACCCCATTGGTTAAGAATCACATGAGTGTTTTCCACAACTTAAGCCTCATTCCATAGCCATAATACTCACTGCTACATGAATGGGGAAAATCATGGGCAGACGAAGCTAGACGGGAGGCTATGTTAATATTTAGAAATCTAATCAGTAGGCTTAAAGAAAAATAGGAGAGGAAAGGTAAACACTTCCATCATTTTTACCGCACAGAAGAGAAGCTTAATCTTTCCCTTGCCAACAACAGCCTATCCACCAGAAGTCTCTTATCTTGAGGAGTGAGGTTCAGAGTTAATCTGATTTTTAAAGAGATAGTTACCAGCACACCTAGGTTATCTCCAAATCTGAATTGTGTGGATCACAAAATACTCATCCAGTGGTTCCCAACCTGGGGGTTGTGACCCCTTTGGGGGTCGAACGGCCATTTCACAGGGGTCGCCATGAGCCAGTGAAGAAAAAGGTACAAACGGCTTGGGGCTGGGGGAGGAACGGGGGAAGAGTGAGCTGCAGCTTGATAGGCTGGAGGGGATGTCAGTCAATGGCACTGGGGGCTGCGATTGGCTGAGGGCGCCTGTAAAAGGCAATTCTCTATGGCACCTGCGGCAGCTTGTGGCCTCCTCCAAGCAGGGCAAGGGGTCACCATAAAGCAAAAGCAAAGCAAAGTGTTCTTATACCGCCCAATACCACTTCAAGTAGTCTCTGGGTGGTTTACAGTTTCATTACAGTATGCAGGCTACACATTGCTTCCCCTCCTCCCCCCAGCAAGCTGGGTACTCATTTTACTGACCTTGGAAGGATGGGAGGCTGAGTGAATCTTGAGCCTGCTACCTGGGATTGAACCCCAGGTTGTGAGCGCAGTTTTACCTGCAGTACAGGCATTTAACCATTGCGCCACAAGGCTCATAACATGAGAAACTGTATTAAAGAGTCACGGCTTTAGGAAGGTGTGGAACCACTGATCTAACCTGTGTGCTGAACCTACCCAAGAGAACAACAGCAACCTCCATGACTCGAGTGAGGAATCCTACTCTTCTAGTGGGGGAAGGGACCACCTACGCTTTCATACGGGACTTACGCTGGTTCCAGGGACCCGAGCTCTTGAAGGCAGACACTTAAGGGAACTTTGCTGAACGGCCAGGATTCAGAATAGATCAGCTGAGTCACATGGTTCAGCAGTTTCATCTCATAATCAAACTCGAGCATCCTCCAGTATCCTGCCAAGCAGAGAAACAAAGCTGAACAGATCGATTTGGAATGTTTGCTTCGGTGAAGATGTTTTCAAAGGTGGCCTTTGAGCTTCTCAATCATCTTCAAAAAGGGGAGCAACATCCCCCCAGGTTTCTTATTCTGTGCCCGCCAAGTGCCTCTTGATGAAGTAGATGTGGCGAGGAAAGCTGCACACTGCTGGGATCTTTTCCTCCATTGCTTAGATGTAGCCCCTATTCTGCATTCGGCACCCAATTCCCTGTTCTCAATACATGAACATGTCTTAATTGTGCTAGACTGTATACTGTTCCTCATTACTGTAAGCCACTGGGTCCTTTTCCAAGGAGAAAGGTGGGGTAAAAATACTCTTAAACAAACAAAAAACAAAAATCCCAAACTGGCGGTTCTTGTGGTGTCTTGGACCGCAGCTCCCTTTATCTCTAGCCAACAGCGAAGGTTGATGGGCACTGAAGCCACAAACATCAGTAGAGCAGCATGTCGGGAAGGGTGATTTAGATGCTTCCCTTATCTACAGATAAATACCTTCAATCTCGCATGCTTTTAGCACCTTCAGTTGGTGCATTATTTCTTCCTCACTTGCTTGGACCTGATCTAGTAAGTCTTCTGTTGTGTACTGTGAAGACAAAATGGTACATTAAAAAAAATATTCACTCACTCACTCACTCATTCATTCAATTTATATACCACCCATCTAACTGTCGCTAACCTGTGTGGTGTACAACAAAAATATAAAACACAATTTATGTAATTACTATGGACACTATACAATAGCACAAATAAGAAAACGGTGTGGCTGGCAGCATTAGCCATTGCGGATACTGTAATAAATTGCAATATTCCTCTCCTTTATCTACTGCCCCAAAAGCTACTCTGAATGGCTCAGTTATACTTTAGGGATGCTACTCTGAAGTCCCATGTTTACATTAACCTACCTATATTAATAAAAAGAAAGGCCATTTTTTACATTCCATCCCATTTTCCCCTCACAATCCAAGTGCAGGGGTAAAGCAGCTCTGGTACTCCAGAAACTGGGATCGTCCAACTGACTCAAGTTGACAGGACAGTTGGTCACAGAGTTGAAAGCAGAATTATCTGGAAGGCCAGAGGTTCCAGCCTGAAGTCTAGTGTGACCAAAAAAAAAACCCTGGAAATTAGGAAGGGGGCATGCGGGTTGGAACACTTGCATTTTCAATGGTTTGGGTCCCTGGCACAGACAAGAGGTGGACACAAACTGCTGGTTCAGCAGTTCATGACAGTTCATCCCAGGCTTCCCTGCCCTGCCCTGCCTCCTCTTCCTCCTCTTGAGTGGGTGCTTAATGAATGAGACCGGGAGAGAGAAACCAGGGTGCCTGCAGTACACCTTAGCATCTGAAGGACAAACCACTGCACCTTCAGTTAGGACAGGGACCTCACTAAGGACATCACCTGCTTTCTATCTTTTATAATCATCAGTGGGTCAATTTCTTTTATTGCACATAACCCATCTAATTTTACAGGCTTTAAAAACTGGCATGTTTTCCTCAAACTGAAGGCTTCCCCCCCCCACCCTCTACCGTTTGATTTTTCTACCTTGGAATTGGCTGAAGCGCTCTCTTTCTCAGCATCTGGTCCTCCGTATGGATTTTCCATTAGAAGTTTCTTGAGTTTCTTTAATTTAGGCCGGCATTTTCTTAGCTCCCAGAAATTTTTGGAGATCCCTGAAATCTGCAGCAAGGACTTGGATTGGAATTAATCAGCCGTGATCCATTTATAAATTTGGGACTTGTAGACACAACTCCACTAACCAGCAACAGACCTTATGATGACAATAGCAGGATGCTGCTCTGTTTGATACATTGGATGGTCCTTTGGTCCTTTCAATACATCCACTCCTTTCCCAATTCTGTTATTCTCTGGAACAGTTTTAAAGCAAGGATGGAAACTGTGCAGCCCTTGAGCTGTTGCTAAAATGCATATCCCATTCTCGCGTTATAAACTGGCTTTTGTTTCTGTCCTCTTCTGAGGACTCATCACTGAGGGCTTATTCAGGATGCCCAAGACACCTTATTGCCTATTATGTCGGAAATCAGATCAAGGAAGAAGCAAAAGATTTTAGACACAAGACACACATTTGGGTGCCAACCAAAGCCAAGCAAACAGAATTTCCCCTAATGGAGATGAGAGCTGTAGTGGCTGGAGGGCATCGGACTGGAACTGGGAACAAGGGTTCAAATCCCCAGTCAACCATAGCTGTGAATCTTTTATTTAAAGTTACATTTAGGCTGCCTTTGACACTGACTCTTCCAATACAGCTCACAAGATTTCCCAAAGACAAAAATGGCCCTTGCCCTCATCATGCCTTGAATTTTTTGGAAGAAAGGAAGAATATGGATGTAATGGCTATACAGTACTTAAATTGATGATTAGGGTCGTGACAACCCGGTTTCCCTAAAGTCCGCCGCATGTCATTGGCTTGCAAGAAATATCACACACATGCACGCAATAAATACCTGAGTGTGAAGGATATTAGAAGTAGGCGTGTCTGAACTAAAGTCTTCTGGAGTTTCACAGCCAGGTAAGAAAAGCAAAGTATTAGAGGTATCCGCTATTTTCATGTCATAGGTCTTATCTTTACTACATAGTACAGCATGTTCCTCTCGGTCCCCGCGGATCACCAGGCTGCAGAAGACATCAATTGCACCAGATTCAATCATAAAGCAATCATTTTTATGACTTCAAAATAGCATGCAGACAAACAATGACCTGATATTTGGGTTTTGATGATTCTGGATCAGACATGGGATAAG
>JAHTLZ010000204.1:13503714-13530151 GCA_023846285.1 Phrynocephalus versicolor | reverse complement strand
CCCCATCCCCGGGAAAGCTAAAAACAAAAGAAGTTTTGCTTTGGCAGGTGCTTCTTGTCAACTCGGGAGAGCGCCGCCTTCTTATATCCTCTTGGGGTCGCGGGCCAGGCGCGGGACAAAAAAAAAAAAAGGCTGCCTGCGACCTGTCACCGACCCACCGGAACCGTCCCTAGTCGAAGAGAACCACCGGGGATCTGTGGGATATATTTATTTATCCCCCCCCCCCTTCCTCCCTTGCAAAAGGGGTCGCGCAGGAAGCACCGATCTAGGTGGGTGGGTCTTATTTTATTTATTTATATAGCTTGTGTGCCGCCCACTACCCGAAGGCTCACAATCAAGGCAAACAGTTTAGACAATGAAAACAACAAATTGCAATAAAATTAAAACAATAAGACATTTAAGTACAATAAATACAATATATGAAAACACTGCACTAAAATCGCCACCAGGACCCACAATAATCAGTTAAATTATAAAGAATCAGTTAAATAATCGGTTGTGGGGGGGGGGGGGCAGAGAAGCGCCGCAGCTTGGCAGACGTCCCCGCTGGCTTGGTGACCGGGGCGGCAGCGGGGGAGGGGGGGTTGGCGGTTGTACCGCGGTTGGTTCCTCCCGGGAAAGGATATAGAACATGTTGACGGGCTGCCGATTGCACAAGAGCTAGGAGGCCGGAGGTGGGTTTGCACTGGGATGCCAGAAGCAAACAAACACGGAACTGGGGGGGGGGGGAGGATGAGAGGGCCATGGCTGTGAACTTGGACAGAGGCTCAGTCGGTCTTGGGCGAGGATGCTGCTGAGAAGGTGCAAAGGCTAGCCAGCAAAGTTGGAAGAGGGTGCAGAGGTGCCCAGTAGGTTTCTGGTTGCTGTGCAATAGATCTCCCTGCTCTGGCTAAACCCTCTCTTTTGTTGGGTTCTTCTCTCTCTACGGCGCTTTTACACGACCCCTAAGATCCGCTGGCAACTTAAGTTTGGACCAGAGATCTTGGGGGTTAGCTCCTCTTGCTGTGTTCCCACCCCTCCGCACTCCCTTGCTCCTGTCTGCCTGAGGGAAGGGAGAAAAAAAGGGAGAAAAGAATGCAGCCTCACCTCTGCTCAACCCCAGGAAGTATTCCAGTCTCTTAAAGGAGGGGGGGGGGGAAACCAAGGCGAGGACAGCCCAGCACTCACTGCCTTGCAATCCGCATCAGAAATTTTTCACCTTCGGAGACCAGGTACTTGGAAAATGCCTGGGACATGCTTAGGTGGGCGTGGTCATAGTTAATTTTTTTAAAGTCCACAGCTGGTGGGAAAACAATTTTAAGCTCTGCATCTGGAAGCTCTTTGCCTCGGATTTTAGGGGTCCTGTAAAAGCACCCCGAGGGTGCCCCGAGTGGGATTCCAGCGCCAGCGAATGGTTTTTTTGGAGGCTTATTGGTTTGCTGCCCAATAGATCTCCCTGCTCTGGCTAACCTCTCTCTTTTGTTGGTTTCTTCTCTCTGTGTGTGTTTGTGTCCCCCCTCCAGACAGGGTGGTTGCAATGGAAGGAGGCAGCCTGGGCACCCTGCAGCAGAGGGCGACGGAACTGGAACACATGGCGGAGGTCCTGCTGACGGGAGAGCAGTTACGGTAGGAAGCGTTGGGTGGGTCCTTCTCTCTCATCCCCCACCCACCCACCAACACCCCAAAATGACACTGTTTATTTAGCTGAAAAAGAGCTTCGGAGGCGTTATATCCCTTGCCATGTTTGGACTTCTATACCTGCTTTGAAAAAGGGAGCTTGCTCTCGAAAGCTCAGCAACTTTTTTTATTTTTCTAGTAGCAGCCGATGAAGGGATCAACCACAGTCTAGTTTTACTATTTATTTATTATTTATTTAGAGTATTTTTGCACCACCTTTCCCCTTGGAAAAGCACTGACGGAGAAGAGATAGTCCAGTGATGGCGAACCTTTTAGAGACCGAGTGCCCAAACTGCAATTCAAAACCCACTAGAGATGGGCACGAATCAAAAAAACGGCATTTCGTTTGTCGTTTGGAGGGTCCGTTTTGGTTCGTTTCCATTTTTCGCGAATTTTTGCAAAAAAATCGTTTTCATTTTCGTTCGTTTCATTACCATTTTGTTATCATTTATTTCATTTTTGGTGACTTTTTTTAGGATTTTAAGCAATTCACTCATATTGCAGTAACGGAAACGAAATGCACAACAAAATTTCCGGTGTTTCTGTTCGTTTCGTTTCATTTTAGAGACAAAATTCGTTTGTCTTTTCGTTACATAACGAAATGAAAAAACGGAAACGGAAATGAAAAATTGTTCGTTTCATGCCCATCTCTAAAACCCACTATTTTTTTGGCAAAGTGCCAATACAGTAATTTAACCTGTATACAGGTGGCTATGAAGGGGCGATGTCGGGTGCCCACAGAAAGGACTCCGAGTGCCACCTTTGGCATCCGTGCTATAGGTTCGCCATCACTGAGATAGTCTTTGCACCCAGGAACAGATGGTAGGGGTGGTAGCAGAGAGAGGGTGCTTTTCCATGTGGACAGTCCCATCCGCAGCCCCTGATAGGTCCAGTGAAAAGAGATTGCAATATTTTTCCATGTCTTAAAGACTATATTTTTGCCTAAAACCATTAGACTAAAAATTGAGGGTCGTCTTCTACATGGAAGTACGCCGAGAAGAGAATCACGTGGTCACGAAACTAATTTTGGGTTGGAAAAGTGAGGGGTCGTCTTATAGCCAGAAAAAAATACAGGTACGTTTTCAAAGACCACTGCCTCCCCAAATGGCAGTTTCTCAGCTAAGCAGATAAATTGGTCTGGAAGGAGACCCAATACTCCCAGGGAGAACACTGGCAGGTAACCAGGCACAGGAAACCCGCCCACCTGTCTGAGTTTAGGGCAGAGGTTGCGGATGAGGGAGATTCTTCTTTGGATGAGAGCTGTCACAACTGGAGTCCCCATATGTGACATCTTCCAAGCCGGGCTGGCTGAGCATCTGCAAGGCTGGCGGCTTTTTCCGTGGGTGTGCCTGCGACAGCGTCGGTGCAGGGCCTGGGTGATGGTTTGTGTCTGTCCTGTTGCATTGATCTGGAGGTAATTACTCAGCCCGCAGAAACACCTTCCTGCTGAAGCCGGGCTAAACTGAGCAAAAAGAGTTCAGCCCAACCTGCGTGTTGCAGATTGCCTTGTGAGGGAGCATTCAAAAAGGGACTGGGGTGCAGATGAGCACAGGAGAATAGTGAAAAAGCAGAGCTGGGGCCTCTCCTTCCCCAGCACAGAGAAATGAGAAACCTTTGCCTGGCTTATGAAATTCCATCTATGAGGGGCTACTCTTTCTTGAATCCATATTTAGGCTAATTTGGAGTAGACTGACGTGTTGGCGAAGCTATGGCACAGGTGCCAAAGGTGGCACTCGGAGCCCTTTCTGTGGGCACCCAGCATCGCGCCTTCACAGCCACCTGTATCCAGGTTAAATCGCTGGATTAGCACTTTACGAATAATGATTGGGTTTTATATCACAGTTTGGGCACTCCGTCTCTAAAAGGTTCGCCGTCGCTGGACTAGAACTTTACTCTGGGGACTCAGAAGGCCCCTTAATGTCAAACAAATAAACAATAACAGAAGCAGAAACAATACCAACAACACAACAGCAGCAAACATAAAACAGCTAAACACACAATAAATCTTAAAAACTGGCCAGAGGGAAAAACGAATGGTGGTAGGGAAAATACAACAGACAGGGGCAACACAACTTTACATTCACATCGAACAACAAAGGCCACTCTGGGCGGTTTACAAGGTTTTTACAAATGCAAAACATAACCTCAACAGAATTCAGTGAATAACGCTACAACAAAATAAAATGTAACAAACATAATAAACATAACTAAATCCAGTTAAAACAAACAGAGGACTAAAATAGGCTAAGAGAGAACAAAACCAGGTGAATAACAGCACCCAAATAAGAGAAAACCAATTTGCAGGGGGAAAGCCTTTCTAAATAAATTCTTCTACTAATAAAGTGTTCTGCTTATATACCACACCACACCACTTCAAGTAGTCTCTGGGCGGTTTACAGTTTTTAATTACAGTATGCAGGCTACACATCCCCCCCCCAGCAAGCTGGGTACTCATAAAGCAAAAAAGCAAAGTGTTCTGCTTATATACCACCCCATACCACTTCAAGTAGTCTCTGGGCGCTTTTTGGGGAGGCCACTTGTTCGTAAGGTTTTCATGTCAGAAGTGACTTGATGGCACAGAATAACAACACAGTGGATCGCAAGATGGAAAGCACAAAGCTAGCTGTTTCAGAACATGGCCTTATACTCTTCAGGACTTGATCCAGAATGGCTAAAACCCCATATTTTAATCGCCCTGACTTGTGCGGATATCACAGAATGATCCGCCTTAAGTAAATACTGTAAAGGCAACCTGTGTTATGTCAAGATAACCAGATAAACCATGAAAGCAGTCATAGCTCTTACTTTATTGAGCACAGCCCTGGAATTTGCAGTTATCTCCTGTCTAGTTCAAGTCTGGAGATCTGCCTCTGCTTTTTCTGCTTATATACTACCCCGTACCACTTCAAGTAGTCTCTGGGCAGTTTACAGTTTAATTACAGTACGCAGGCTACACATTGGCCCCCCTCCCAGCAAGCTAGGTACTCATTTTATTGACATCGGAAGGATAGAAGTCTGAGTGAACCATGAGCCTGCTACCTGGGATTGAACCCCAGGTCGTGAGCACAGTTTTACCTGCAGTACAGGGATTTAACCACTGTGCCACGGGGGCCACATCTTCAGATTTTTCTTAAAGACACACACAGAGGGGGGCCAAACATATGTCAGGAGGGAGTTGATTCCAGAGCCAGGGAGCCATCACCCAGAAAGTCCAGTTCCTTGAGATTTTACAAGTGTCCTTCAGTGACGGCACCCTCAAATGTCCTCCTGCCTGAGATGAACAGGTATAACTCTGTGTTAGGATGCGCTCTGACGGATAGAGGGGAATCAGAATAACATGCAATGGATAAATCTCATAAGGCAGGGGTGCCCAAACTTTTTGTAAGGAGGGCCAGATTTGGTGGCTGAGAATGTGTCAGGGGCCGGTTGCTCCCCAACCCTGCCACCCCACTGCAAGCCCCACCTACTTTCTTTTAAAAAAAACATGGGGTGAAGGAGGGGGAGGGAGGGGTGGGCCAACCAGCCGCGGGCCACTCAGAATGGCTTGGCGGGACAGATTTGGCCCCCGGGCCAGACTTTGGGCAGGCCTGGTATAAGGGCTACTAGCCACAGAAGATCTTTATCCTCTGATGGCATGAGCTTCTGGCTACCGGTTGCTGGGGACCAAGATGGATGGAAAGCCATTTCCTTGTAAGGCCAAGCGGGGTGACTGTGTTAGGCAGGAGATGGTGAGGGGATGTAGCAGCTACCTCTTGTCTTTGCTTCCTGGACTCCCTCTGTTTCCCTCTGTTTGAGGATGGAGGGAAGTCTGCCCCGGCCCTCTTAAAGTAGCCTGCTGTCCTTAGGTGCAGTTAAAGGTTGATGGGCTGCTGTCAATGTGTTGAAGTAAAAGTCAGTTGCTCACCCACTAAGTTGTCCTCCATGGAATGGATAGGGGAAATTATCTTATCCTTTGCCTCAGATCCCCCAAAACCTCATCTTTTTGACCTAGGAAATAAAGAAGAAGAATGGTATGGATTTGGTTGGATCCAGCAACCTTTTATATTCTGACTACAGCCTAGAGAGCTGTCTTTTTTTTACATGTGCCCTCCCAGAATTCCCTACGTAATATAACCACTGGATGTGCTTTGGGGGTGGGGTCTGAGACTCGTCACCCAGAAAAGAACCTTTTTTGTATGGGTTTCTCAGTCAGGTGGCATTTCAGTTGCAGACTTCGGTCACGAGTTCTCAGTGTAAGGCTCTGGCTTGCTTTCAGTGTGGTTGGCACAGGGTTGACCAGCAACAACCTTGCAGTCCAGGTTTAAAAGGACAGTGTAAACTTCATTGCAAACAGGACTTGTGAACTAGATAAGTGCATAATTACGGATGTCTGTCATGTTCTTAACATATAAAGATAATCAGATTGTCCGTTGGCCACTTGCCACTCTGTGGTGCCTGCTTGCAGAGTAAGCAAATATTAGCCTACTGGAAACACACACTGTAGGTGTGAGTTTTATTCTTTACTAGGCATGCATCTCTTTCGTAGAGCAAATTTTAAAGCAGCCTTCCACAACTCACTGTTCTCAATCTCATCATCATCATCATCATCATCATCATCATCATCATCATCGAACTGCAGAGCTGAAAGGGACCCTATGGATCATCAGCCCCTGCCAAGGAAGCCCAGTGGGGAATTGAACTCACAACCTCTGGTTCCACAGCCAGAAGCAGTTCATCTCTTAGCATTGGCCATACAGCCAAGGCCTGATGGGAATGACAGTTCGAAAGATTCAGAAGACACGAAGTTATGGAAAGAGCTTGTGGTTCTGAGTGGTCTACAGCTTTAGATCCAGTATGCTAGCTACCTTTAGGTGTGAGAGAGTAAATAGAATAGAACAGAAACAAATAGAATAGAATAGAACCATAGAGTTGGAACTTGGAAGAGACCTCCAGGGCCATCCAGTCCAACCCCCTGGAAGCAAAGGCTGATTTTGATTGCATTGCCTGGCTTGTTTGCTTTGAAATCCCTATTTTGTGTTGTGTCTTGTCTTCTTATTTAGTTATTTGTTTTAGTGGAGACTTATATGGCGTATTTGCTGGGGAGGAGACAGTGGCTGATAAGTTCACGGGTGGATAAACCTGCTTTGGAAAGAGTTAGTGGGTGTGAAGCAGGGACTTTTGACTTTTCCAGTCTTTTGACCTTTTCCAGTCTCACTTCACTGATAATCTCATTTCATCTTTATCTCTAAATAAGAAGGTGCTTGGGTTTCACTGGCCTTCTCAAGGCCATTCCACGTGCTATCTGATGGTGAAAGCATGTTTTCCATTCCATCTTGGCTATAAATCACAGCTTCAAGCACATTTGTGGTGAAAGCATATTATGTGTAGCACATAGGCAGTCAAAGCAGAGTCTCTGTTAAGTCAGACCCAAACTCTTTACAAGCTGGAACCGTATGGCCGATCTGGCATTCTGGTGGGTTTTCTTTCACTTGTCGGCTCTACCAGTATAGCTGGCCAGAGGAGAGCAGTGAGCCTTCCAGTTTTACAGGATCAGACTCTCCCGGCCACAACATGTAGAGTAGAGATGGGCACGAAATGAACAATTTTTTGTTTCCGTTTCCGTTTTTTCCTTTCGTTAGCTAACGAAATGACAAACGAGTT
Source organism: Phrynocephalus versicolor (assembly GCA_023846285.1). Classification (NCBI taxonomy): domain Eukaryota; kingdom Metazoa; phylum Chordata; class Lepidosauria; order Squamata; family Agamidae; genus Phrynocephalus; species Phrynocephalus versicolor. The sequence continues at coordinate 13,522,855 of JAHTLZ010000204.1, read as the reverse complement.
TTGTCTTTAAAATGAAACAAAACGAACAGAAACACCAGAAATTTGTCATGCGTTTTGTTTCCGTTACTGCAATATGAGTGAATTGCTTAAAATCCTTTAAAAAAATCACAAAAAATTGAAATAAATGGTAACGAAATGGTAATGAAACAAATGAAAACGAAAACGATTTTTTGCAAAAATTCACAAAAAACGGAAACGAACCGAAACGGACCCTCCAAACGACAAACGACAAACGAAATTCCATTTTTTGATTCGTGCCCATCTCTAGTGTAGAGTGTTCTTTCTGAACTGATAATGCCGGTGTGTTCCAAGTTTCAACATTTTTCCTCCAGAGGTAGTTCAGGCTTGATTTGCTCTAGGGCACACCTGTTCATCGTTCTAGCAGTCTCCTCCAGCACCACATTTCAAACTCTTTTCTTTCTAATGCTTTCCTTCAGGTTCAGGGTCCAGTTTTTAGATCCTGAAATGCCACTTTGCTCGACTGACGACATCTTCAAGGTGCAGGGTGCTGATTTTCATGTCCTTATTGGCAGTGTCTGCCATCTTTGTTTTGGTTGCCCACATGGTCACTGGCCATGCATTTTCGGGTAGTAAGCAGTTTTGGCAATGGTGGAAGGTGCCACTCTGATGATGCATCCATATCAGTGAAGCCAGCTTTTTCTCACCTTCTTTGTCATTGATATCACACTGAATTGTTATCAGAGAGTATCATTTTTGATGTGGTCAACTAGGGAAATGCCCAATATCCAACAGAGCATATTGATTTCCGTGGCATGGGAACAGCTCTCTATAGCCATTGTTGTTGCCCAACATTCTGTGCCATACAGTACAACAGGGCAGATGATAACCTTGTAAATCTTAAACTTGAGATGTTTTGGCATTTGTCTGTCAAAAGACACATTGGTGAGTTCTCGCCAGCACGTTGGTCACACGTCACCACTGATGCTGCCATTGCCTTGAAGATGGGAGCCAAGATATTGGAAGTACTGTATTTTCAAGATTCCTCTATTTATTTGAAGGTGGTAATAGTCTCTAGGTACTCAGTTTTCTCGATGTTTAGGAGGAGTTCAAAGTGGTTGAGGTGGTCATTCCATGTCTCAACTTGCCACCACAATTTGTTCCTATTGGTAGCAGCAAGCATGACATTGTACAGCACGGTCCAGAGAGCATTTTGCTGCAGGTCTTATGTGACGGTATCCATAGCTAATATTATATAGCACCATATTTCCAATGAATCCATTTTTCCTGTCTACTTTCTTATCTATCTGGCTTCACACCCATGTATGGTGATCAGAAATACAAGAGCTTGCATGCTCTTGGTCTCCAGGGACACAATCTTACACCCGATGTTCTTTTCTAGTTCCTTCGTTGCTAATGAAATAGGTAAAGGTAAATTTTGGTAAAAATAGGTTGTTCAGTGTCTTGTTATTAGACGAAACTGTCATTCGCTCTGGCCAAATGATCACCAAATGCCCTACTTTGAAGAGGCTGGCCATTTATGTGATAGGCTATTGGTGAACAGTTGACTGGATAGTTCAGTGCATTGGGGGTTTGATCCCTCACTGGACCTCCTGCAAGTAGAGCCAGCCTGTATGTCCTTGGGCAAGCTGCACAATCCCAGGGTACCCTTAAAATAAGAGAATGGTAAGCCACTTCTGTATAGTCTCTACCCAGAAAACCCTGAAAAGAGTTAACAAAGTAGATAAGGAAAAACTTTTTTCTCTATCGCACAAAACTAGAACTAGGGGGGCACTCCATGTAGGGGGGCACTCCATGAAATGTTTTGGGAGCTAGATCTCAAACAAATAAGTGAAAGTACTTTTTCACCCAGAGGATACCTGGTCTATGGAACTCCCTGCCAGAAGTGGTGACAGCTGTCAGCTTTGACAGCTTTGAGAAAGGATTGGACAAGTTCATGGAGAACAAGGGTATCAGTGGCTATCAAGATGGATGCCTAAGGACAACCTTCAGGATGGAGAGATAGGCAGGATATCTCTCAATGCCATTTGCAGGGAGTCTAAGCAGGTGAAGCCATCTGCTTGGAAATACCCTGAAGCAAATGGTGAGCCACTGTGTGAGACAGAATGCTGGACTGGATGGGCTGTGGCCTGTTCCAGCAAGGCTGTTCTTATGTTCTTATGAGGGTGAACCACCAAAATGGCGGTTCATCCCAGTTTATGGTTCATTAAGGCTGATGGACCACAAACCATTTATCCCCCACCCATGAACTCATGAACCAACAAATCAGTTGGTCAGTTTGTGGGGGGTTTTAGACAGCCCATGGCAACCTACCATTCTCCTGACAACAAAATACATTTGAAATAGTGTGAGTGGACATTAAATTGGTATCTTCTTGTACAGAAATTTATATTTATCAAATAATATATTTAAAATCTGCCCTCACTGGCAATCCTACAAGCAGAAAAAGTAAAAAACAGTGCTTCTAAAATGGCTGAGGCATGAGGGGAAGCATTTGTGTTTTTCAGCACTAATAATGTTACACCTAGTCATCAGTAAGTGCCTCTGACATTTCTTGTTTTTGAAGCAATAAATGTGATGCATGGATACTGGAAAACTAATAACCCTATAATAATATCATTTCCTTGTGGTGACATATAAAATTCCTGGGCAACAAATAATGTGTTATAGTATCAACATTAATTTGTGAGTCGAATAATTAGTTTCCATGAATTTTCATAAAGAATTATTATACCAGAAGCTTTGTAGCTAGACTACCCTTTACATCTGTGCCAAGAAATAATAATATATAACCATTATGACTGGTAGCTATTAGGAACCTTCCCATACATAAATTTGTTTAATTTAATCTCTGCTGTCTTTCCGGAAGCAGGCCAAGACCTTCCTCTTCAGGCAAGCTTTCCCTGAATGAGGGACAACTTACTATGTGACTTTTATATGGATTACCATACATGATTGCACTGACTGTTTTCATAAGAACACCAGTGATTTCCATGTTAGTTTCCACCCCTCATAATGGATTTCTTTTTCTTTTAGCATGCTCTTTGTAGCTTTAATATTACATTTTAATGTTCTAAGATGCCTCCCCCAATTCCCTGCTCTTAACTTGAATATATCTTAAATGTTCTGGGCTATATATTGTCTCTCATTATTGTAAGTCACCTTGGGTCCTTTTCCAAGGAGAAAAGTGGGGTAAAAATATTCAAAATAAATAAATACATAAATTGTCTTTGAAACTACCCAAGTTGGCAGTAGAGATGGGCACAAATGCCAAGATGGCGTTTCACGGTCGTTATTCAGGGCCTGGGGTCTGCTTCGTTCCGTTTCCGTTTTTCGGGGCCCCGGGGCCTGCTTCGTTTCCGTTTCTTCGTTTTTCGGGTGCGGCAAGCTGCGGCCGCAGGGAGCCCTCCCAGGGCCGGGCACCACCGGAGCAGGTGGCAAGCCTGCCAGGAGAGCAATCCCGTGGCCACGGGGAGTCCTCCCGGAGCCGGGCGCTGCTCCGATCACCACCCCCAACAGGCCACCACCCCCGGAACACCGCTGAGCGCCGCCCTCCCTTGGGCCCCCTTCGCAAGGGCCGATCCGCTGCTCTGTCTGCCACCCCATCAGGCTACCCCCGGAGCTCCATGCAGTGCCACCCTAACTGGGGCCCTTCTCCCTGGGAACCACTCCGCCCTGGGAGCCACTGCCGTGGCAGACCGCCACCCCGCACCCCCCGGCCTAGACCTGGGAAACCTGTGGGGGGTGCCGCTGCATTCCCTCCCGTGCTCCAACGAAGCCCTCTGCTCCAGCTTCCGAGCCAGCTGCACCGTCGCGGCTTTGCCACGTGGCCGAGATCCTGGAGCCCAGCCCATAAGGGCTCAGATCCCGCCTCTTCTCACAAGACCAGCAAAATCTCACGTCGGCTCCGGAGGGGAGGGGGCAAAGAGGCTCCACCAGGCCCAGCCCCCTCTCGCTGCCCTCCGCTGCTCCATTTTTCATCGTGTGAGTGGCGCGACGCCAGTAATGGAAACGAACAGAACCGAAGAAAATTTTCTTGGTTCTGTTTGGTTCGAGCCTGCCCCATTGCAACAGTAATTATTCGTACCGTTATGTAACAATGAATAAAGGAGAACGGTAACGAAAAAATGGTCATTTTGTGCCCATCTCTAGTTGGCAGTCATCTCCACCACTGCATCCTTTGACTGAGAATTTACAATGTAATGAGATTCTATTCTTTAACTTAAACTCATGTTAAGGCTGATAGCATCAGCAGAAACAACCCCCCACCCCCCAAAAATTAAACACTTCCTACTTCTGTCCCAGGGTTCCCATGGCTCCTGTGTAATCTCTTTCATTGATGGGAATCTATAAGAACTATGGAATGGTAAGAGGAAATATTTTAATTACTGAAAATTGCTGCCGCCACTAAAGTCATTCCAGCAGCACTGTTTCCATTTATCAAAGACTTCCTCCTGCTGCCCTCAAGCTCCCATGGCTTCCTGTCAATGAAGAGTTACTCGGATACTCTGGGAGTCTTTTCAGGAGGAGGAAATGTTTAATATTCAAGATTGCCTTTGCTGAGAACATCATCACCTTTCTGTGGGTGTAAGTTATGGGACCTAATTGCCGTCACTGTGTGAAGTACTTTGCTTTATCTATCCCTCCTCTCCCCCCACCCCAGTCTGCCACAACTCAGCTTAATTGGATCATGCTAGGTTTTATAATGATTTCAGGAAATAAAAGAGAAAGAAAGTCTGGATTTGGTCCCCCCCCCATGCCATCCCTCTAGCATGTTCCCTTTTTACGCTAAGCTAAAAGCCTTCAAATGCTGTAATCTCCGAGATGCTGTAATCTTCTCTTATACGGGAGCTTCTCCAGCCCTTGCTTAATGTGTCTGACAATATGCCTGTTGATATTTTTTTGGAGTGGATTTTTTATATATGGCAATGGATTTCATATTAAAATGAGGCGACATGACCGAGTCTACATCTATTTCTGTACTCATGTCCAGTGTGACATGGGACCAAAATGAAATAATCTCTACTCTTCCCAAATTTGATTCAACTTGCTTTTCAGTATACTTTGAAATTTTTAAAAGGTTCTTTGGACAGCTGGGCTGCATCATGTCACGAGACAGGTGATCTACTGTATATAATTGGGTGAAAGTGTATTTGAGCAAGTGTTGCATGCTTGAAATGTGTAACTTAAGAGTGTTAGACCAAGCCTTATGCCTAAGAGGGGTAAGCAGAGACTCATTACTCCTTCAGAGCATCAGCATTACTCAGATGGCTCAGACCAAAGGGTGCATATTCAGCCCAGGGGTAGGCTACCTGCTGGCTGAGGAGGTCAGGCAGCCCTCTGCTGAATTCCAGGTGGGAGAAGCCGGGAAGGAAAGCAAGGGAAGAGGTCTTGAAAGCAAGGAGGGAAGAGGGTGAAGCTTCCGCAAGCAAGGAAGGATGGGATGGAGATTCTCTGTCAGGGAGTAGTTCTGTTATATGGCAATAGTAGCCTCTCATTCTCCTAGCACAGGGGTGTCCAAACTTTTTGCAAGGAGGGCCAGATTTGGTGAGGTGAAAATGTGTGGGGGCCAACCATCCAGCCGCATTGGGCCACCGGGCTGGACTTTGTGCAGATCTCTAGGACATGCAAGGAGGCAGGGGGGAGGCTGAAGCAATGGAGCTGGGGGGATGGATGGAGGCAGGGAGGGCAGGCAAACCGTAAATCTGCAAGCTGATGTCTCCATCCAGTATGAGGAGGGGCCAGCGGGCGGGGATGCGTGACAGGCTGAGCCGTTGGGGAGAAGAGGCCGCGGCCCGCTCAAAATTTGAAAATGGGCCGCATTCCCCCCCCCCCGCTGCCGCCCGACAGGACTTTGGACATGCCTGTCCTAGTAGATTAGTGGCTGGGATGGAGAGGAAGAGATACACAGAGAGGGAAGGGGCAGGCAGTAGAGTTATCAAACCAGCAATGTCCCAGTCCTTGAGACTGGAGGGCAAAACCCCATGTGATGTCTCAGAGACAGGATGCTGTGATGCCATGGAGGTGGCTCCTTGTGATGTCACAGAGGTGGGGCAGACAGTGGGTGGGAGTTGCCAAACTTCTAGGCCATCTGATTGTGGAAAGGGCATGAAGTCCAAGGGCAAATTGGGCTTAGAACCCATGTGAACCCCCCAGCTGGCCAAGTAACATTTGAATCTAGAATAGGGGCAAATGTCATTTATTTCATGGCCTGGACAACAGTAGAATGTACCTAATAGCTGCCCGCCTGGGCAGCCCAGAAAGCTGACAGGAGGGCAAAGGAAAGGATTAATTTGAAATGCGGTTTTGAAGGAGAGCTTTGTGGGTATCCCTCAGCATCAGAAAGAAAATAAGTGAGCTTTAGTCAAATCAAGATGCAGCTCTCGCTTGAGTCAAACATGGACGACTTGAGGCATTTGCTTTGAACACATCATGAAGCAATCCAAACTCACTGGAAAAGGCAACAACGCTGGGCAGACAAAATTGCTGAGCAGGGCTGTTAACAACAGGGGATTTTTTTTGGGGGGGGGAGGCCACTTGTTTGTAGGGTTGTCATGTCAGAAGTGAATTGATGGCATAAAACAGAGGTCCTCAAACTACGGCCCGGGGGCAGATGTGGCCCCCAGGGTGCTGAATCCAGCCCCCGGAACCAATTGCAGACCCCCCCAGTTGCCCCCTGCTTTGCGAGCAAGGCAGCTTCCGCAGCTGCTTCTATTGCTGAGGCAGTTCAAAGCTTCCCCCACTCCCCCCACCCACCGCCCAGATGATCGGCATGCTGGCCAGTGGGGCAGTTCAAAGTGGGAGGGCCATGGCAAGGTCCCCTTCTCCCCCCCCCTCCAGCCGTTCAGATGGTCAGGGCACCGGCTGCAGCTGAGTGGGGCAGTTTAAAACGGGAGGGCTGTGGCAAGGTCTCCCACTCCCTCCATGGCCCTGAGGACCTGCCCCTGCTCCTCCTCCACCCTGCCCACCTGCCTTCCTTGGGTGGCTGCTGCCTTTGTTATTGTGGTTGTGAGGAAGGAAGGGGGCAGGTGGAAGCAGCGACAGCCAGCCTTCCGAGCTGGAGCAGCCACGGTAGTGTACCAACGGAGGAGGGATGGGTGGCAGGCGACCAAGGGGGAAATGAAGCTACTTCCCACCCACCCAGCCCCCTCTGAGCTGCTGCCTTGCTCTGTGGAGCGAGGGAGGGGAGGAGGGAGCCCGGCCATGGCTGGAGGCTGAGGCCGCTGCCACCATCACTGGGTTAGAGACCAGGGAGGAGAAGGGGGCGGAGAAAGAAGGAAGGGAAGGGAAGGGAAGGCCAACGGTGGCCTAGGCCTGGTTCCAGGGAGGCTGGCGGAGCTGCATTTGACCCCAGTTGGTGATGGGCGGGCTGATGAGGCAACAGAGCACAGTGAGGGCATGATGGCCAGGGCACACAGCTAGATCCATGTGCAGTGGCGCCAGCCTTGCTGCTCTTGCCCTGGCTGCTGCTGCTCCTCATCCTGAAAAGCCACCTAGAAGGTGATCAGGGGCCTGACCTTGCCTGGGCTGCCACCTCCTTCCCGATGCAGTGAAGGAAGGAAGGAGAGCCGCTCCAGCCACTGCCACTGGAGGAGGAGGAGGAGGAGGAGGAGGAGGAAGAGGAAGAGGCACAGCAGAGGGGTCCCAGTAGCAGCACCTCAGGGTGGCGATCCGGAGCAGGAGGCATTGCTGGGCCCCTGGAGATGCACTGATCATGGGTCGATCATGGTGGGGGGCTCTGCCCACTTGCCCCTCCCTCCCCTTGCCCCTTTTCCCCATGTCAGCCTTTTCTTTTCTTTTCTTTTCTTTTCTTTTGGACTGTGGTTCGGCCCCCAGTGGTGCCTGGGTGGTGGTGGACCGGCCTGCTGTTTGAAAACTTTGAGGACCCCTGGCATAGAATAACAACAAAGTGGATCACAGGATAGAAAGCACAAAGCCACCTGTATCAGAACATGGCCTTATACCAGGGGTGTCCAAACTTTTTGCAAGGAGGGCCAGATTTGGCAAGGTGAAAATGAGTGGGGGCCAACCATTCAGCCGCATTTGGCCCCCAAGCGAGACATTGGACAAATCTCTGTAACATGCAAGGAGGTAGGGAGGATGCTGCAGCAACGGAGCTGGGGGCGGGTAGGCTGGGCAGGTGGCTGGGTGGCGGTGGACGGAGGCAGGGAGGGCAGGCAAAACATAAAACTGTAAGCTGATGCCTCCATCTGGTATGGGGAAGGGCCAGCTGGTGGGGGTGCATGACAGGCTGAGCCAGCAGGGAGAAGAGGCCGCATTTGGTCCCTGGGCCTGATTTTGGACATGCCTGCCGTATACTCTTCAGTACTTGATCCAGAATGGCTAAACCCCCATATTTTAATTGCCCTGACTTGTGTGGATATCACAGAGTGTTCTGCCTTAAGTAAATAAAGGCGACCTGTGTTATGTCAAGATATCCAGATAAACCATGAAAGCAGTCATAACTCTTACTTTATTGAGCACAGCCCTGGAATTTGCAGTTATCTCCTGTCTAGTTCAAGTCTGGAGATCTGCCTCTGCTTCTTCTGCTTACATATCGCCCCATACCACGCCAAATAGCCTTTGGGTGGTTTACAGTTTAATTACAGTATGCAGGCTACACATTGCCCTCCACCCCACCAGCAAGCTGGGTACTTATTTTACCGACCTCGGAAGGATGGAAGGCTGAGTGAACCATGAGCCTGCTACTTGGGATTGAACCCCAGGTCGTGAGCACAGTTTTACCTGCAGTACAGGGATTTAACCACTGTGCCACAGGGGCCACATCTTCAGATTTTTCTTAAAGACACACACAGAGAGGGGCCAACTGCACAAAAAAATAATAATCAAAACAAGGAAGGCCTTTGTAGATACCCGTAAACAATTAGCACTTGACAGGAGGCTGTTCCCAATCCTGGGAAACGCAAGGTGTGAGAGAAAGCAAAGTGCCTCCACCAAAGACTCTTTTGCCTGCTTGCTTTCATGTTCAGCTCCAGAGAGGAGAAGGCAGAGGTGATGGCAACACAAAGGGTATTTGAGCTGAAGAAAGGGGGAGTCCTTGGTCTGTTGGAGGGGAAAAGATATTTTCAGCAAATCCAAATTCTGTTTTCATTTAAAGGCCTTTCCTCTCCCCTCCTTTTCCTCCCTTTCCTCCCCAGCAGCATCCACATCTCCTCACTCTTTGTAGGTATGAGGGAAGAGAGTATATGATGAGTGTCGGAGAGGCGGGCAGTATGTGGGTGCGGAATATGACACATCAAATCCTGCTCCACCTTTGCAGGTAAACCTGGGCCACCCTTGACAGTGTTGTTCCTCTGTATTTATATTTGATTGTCACGTGTGGGGAAGGGCGCTCCTCGCTTAAGAACATAAGAACATGAGCCATGCTGGATCAGGCCAACGTCCCATCTAATCCAGCTTCCTGTATCTCACAGTGGCCCCACCAGATGCATTTGGGAGCGCATGAGATTAGATATCTGTCTCCTGATACCACTCCCCTGCATCTGGCCCTTGAAGTACCCCCCGTTTTAAGCCTGGAGATTACACATCTCCATCATGGTTTGTAACCTGTGATGGACTTTTTCTCCAGGAATCTGTCCAATCCCCTTTCGAAGGCATCCAGGCCAGATGCCATCACCACATCCTGTGGCAGGGAGTTCCACAGACTAACAATGCACTGGGTGAAAAAATATTTTATTTTGCCTGTTCTTACTCTCCCAGCCCACAATTTGAGTGTATGTCCCCTACTTCTGGTATTTTGTGAGAGGGAGAAGAGCTTCCCTCTATCCACTTTACTCATGCCCTGCATTATTTTGTACGTCTCAATCATATCCCCCCCTCAGGCGCCTTTTTTCCAGACTAAAGAGCCGCAAATGTTTTAGCCTTTCCTCATAAGGGAGGTGCCACAGCCCAGTAATCATTTTAGTCACTCTCTTTTGCACCTTTTCCAGTTCCACTATGTCTTTCTTGAGATGCGGTGACCAGAATTGTATACAGTACTCTAGGTATGGCCTTACTATTGTTTTGTATAATGGCATTATAATGTTGGCTGTTTTGTTTTCAATCCCCTTTTTGATAATCTCTAGCGTGGAATTGGCCTTCTTCACTGCTGCCACACATTGTGTAGACACCTTCATGGAGCTGTCCACCAACACACCAAGATCTCTTTCCTGATCTATCATGGATAACTCAGAGCCCATGAGTTGATAGATAAAGTTTTGACTTTTTGCCCCAATATGCATTACTTTACCTTTGGCTACATTAAAATGCATTTGCCATTTCGTAGCCCATTCCCCCAGTTTGGAGAGATCCTTCTGGAGCTCTTCACAATCTTCTCTGGTTTTCACCACACGGAAAAGTTTTGTGTCATCTGCAAACTTGGCCACCTCACTGCTTATCCCTGTCTCCAGGTCATTTATGAACAGATTGAAAAGCACCGGTCCCAGGACAGAGCCCTGGGGCACACCGCTTTTAACCTCTCTCCATTGTGAAAATTTCCCATTGACACCTACTCTTTGTTTCCTGGATCTCAACCAGTTCTCAGTCCAGAAGAGGACCTTCCCTCTTATCCCCTGACTGTGCAATTTTCTCAGCAGCCTTTGGTGAGGGACTGTGTCAAAAGCCTTTTGAAAAGCCAGATAGACTATATCCACTGGTTCACTTGAATCCACATGCCTGTTGACCTTTTCAGAGATTACCTGTTTTCAATGCATTTTTTGAAAAATGTGCCAAAGTACTGTAACATGGTTGGCCTTGTTCCGATTGTGCTGGGAGCAGAGAGGAATTGTCCCTTGCCAGGTGGCAAAATAAATTAGGACACCCCTCATCCTTGGGTCCAATACAGTGGACCCTTGACTTAAAAAAAAACCCACGTGTTTGCCTAGCAGTGAAAAGGCAACAAAGAGGTGAGGCCAACCCAGACTCTTTGGCTGGGTGTTCCCTAACAGAGCAGAGACCACTGACATGTTCCTGTTGATAAAACTGACTTAATGACAAGTCTACTTTTGAATGAGCCGATCCCTCATAAGGGTCAGAATGGGCAGTGCTTTCAGCTACCTGTGAGCTCTGCAAACAGGGACCCGGGTTGTCCAGGGTGGCACGGGGGAGATCAGGTCAATTTGAGAAGGGATTCTGTCCCACCCCCTTGATCTTGATGAACAAAATGTATATTAGCAGTCCTCACTGGTACTTGCTGGAGTGGCTACTGGCAATAAGACGCATAAGATGGCTGGCAAGTTATTAGAAAACAAATTGACTAGAAATGCAGTAGAAGATAGGAAGGCCTGGCGAGCTCTGGTCCATGGGGTCACGAAGAGTCGGACACGACTGAACGACTGAACAACAACAGAAATGCAGTAAATTACTGCATCCAGCAATAGATTATTGCCTCTCTTTCAAAGTGAAGCAGAATAAGGCACTGAGTGAAATGAGGCAAGCCCTACATTATGATGATGATGAAAAATATTAATATTAATGAAAGAATAGTGCAACACAGTGCCTTTATTAGAACAATTGCTATGTGTAGATACCGCCTTGGTTAGATTGTCATAGGCAGCTGCTAGCTTGGCTGCTATCTGTTCACACTTCCACTGCACAAAGTGTGAAATTGTTATTGCAAATTTTCGGTTGACTTGGTACCCAGTCCTTAAGCTCTGTGGACTTCAGAAATGCTAAATCTGTGGCTTTTTAGGAACATAAAAACAGCAAGCCCTTCTGTTAATCTTCTCTAGAAAGAAATTCTTTATCCACTTAGATCTCTTGTTTAAATACAGACTCAAAAATACAGTGGTACCTTGCATTTCGTTCCAAATGAAATTCTGTTCAGCAAATTTTCCTCTATACAAATTTCCCATAGGAATGCATTGAAAACAGAGTAATCTCTAATCGCAACTATGTTTATGTTGTATGGATTCGCCCCCTAGGCGATTCTGTTAAGCAAATTTCCCCAATCTCCAGAATTTTTTGTTGTACAGATTTTATGTTATACAAAGTGTTTGTTATACGAGGGTCCACTGTATACAAGAAAAATATGTATGAAAGCGTAGGTTTTCTATCAATTGTCCTGGGACACTAATATGGCCACTGAACATTTCTGAGTCTCCTGATGGTTACCTTTTCATGGGTAACATATAAAAAACCCATACCTGTTTCTATGTGTACTAATGAACTGCGTTCAAGTTCTACACAGAATCCAATAAAGATAATAGATTAGCATGGACAAGACAAGGAAATTAGCCTTGTTGAAAGAACTCTGTCTGGAATAGGATAGGCCAGTGTTGGCGAACCTATGGCACAGGTGGTCACCCAACATCACCCCTTCACAGCCACCTGTATTCGGGTTAAATTGCTGTATTGGCCCTTTGCCAATACAGTGGACCCTTGTATAACAAACAGCTTGTATAACATAAAATTTGTATAACATAAAAATTCTGGAGATAGGGGAAATTTGCTTAACATAATCACCTATGGGTAGAATCCGTACAACATAAAAATGGGATTCCTCTGTTTTCAATGCATTCCTATGGGGATTTGTATAAAGGAAAAATTGCTTCACATAATTTCATTTGGAATGAATTAATTCCTTTATACAAGGTACCACTGTAATTTGTGGGTTTTGAATCACAGTCTGGGCACTCGGTCTCTAAAAGGTTTGCTATGACTGGGGTAGGTACTTTGAGTTACAGTACACTACAGTTCATGCATGTTACAGAAAGAGCAGAAAAGAACTGGTGGAGGAAGACAGCTATCCCTAGGATTATTAGTTTATATTACAGAAAAGGTCAAGAAGGGATAAACAAGAAGGGAAGGCTCAAACTGTTCAGTTCTGCTACTGTTGGCTTTTTCACTTCACTATGCCAAGTGTTGCACCATTTGTCACTTCTTGCTTATACGGCTTCGTATGATGCACGCATTCATTATCTAAGCTTGTAGCGTTGTATCCTTGGGCAGCACGATATCACAAATAACGTGGTAATGCAAAGCTTGTTAACACTTAACTAGAGCAAATTATTCTTGGCTGCTGCTGATGTGCAGACTTATTTAATAGCCACACTGGTGCGTGTTTATGTGTATAAGCATATGGCACTTGGAAAACGTGTCTCATGGTTTTATTTGCCGTTAGGCCAAGAACCAAGTCAACCATCTGCCAGAATTAAAACGGCTTTCCTGTTTTCTTGAGCATATTTATAAAAGCAACGGAGTTGAACTCATTTAATTGTCGCCTACTCTCAGCAAACAACTCTTGGACTGTAATTTTGTGACGAGAGCTAGCGATCTCTAGCTGGGAATTATCAGCAACTGGTTCAGCTGTAATTCCTAGGATAAATCTTTAGGAACCAAATGCCAGATCCCCATTTTACATAACGGGGTAAAAGGCAAGGTAGAGGCATGCAACTCAGTGCCTAACAAAAAATGTCTGTACTGACTTGACCACTTGGGCATTATAGAATCATGGAATGATGGAAGGCCCTTGTGATGTAACAGGGACTGCCAAGGATTGGACAAGTTGGGGGGAAGGCAAATTTGCTTTCAAGTCAGTTTATTGCATACAAAAGTGCTCCACTGCATCCTTTCCACCAAAGGATATGATATACCTGCACGTGCAAGCTCTTCTCCATCCTTCCTCTTTTTACTCTTTACTTCCGGGTGTGTGTAACATTGTGCACACAGGCCCAACACACATGCATACAGTATACTCTTATGCTAAACCCATGTGCCAGGTGGCAGTAGGTACAGATGGGTGTCCACTCGGCTTTAAAGCTATCATACACAAATATCTTCTAGCCTGCCTAATTAAACTAGAAACCGCCCAGAGAGTACTTGAAGTGCTATGGGGTGGTATATAAGCAGAATACTTTTGGTTTTTTGCTTTCTCACCACACAGACACACACACACACACACAGACAAACACACACACACACACAGACACACAGACACACACACACACACACACACACACACACACACACACCACAGAACTGCTTCGTCTCATATTTGTTGTACTGCCTGGTAAACCAGAGAAGTAAACAGTTCCCTGGGGGTCCCCCTGAGACTTGACTGAAGACCTACATTTTGGGGAGAAGGGGAGGAAGGGAAGGCAGGATGGAAAGTAAAGGAGTCTGAGACTTTTTGTAGATAGTAGGAACTGGCAAACCACTCCAGTATTCCTGCCAAGAAAACTCCATGGACATGGAGTCATGAAGAGTCGGTCACAATTATAACAACACAACACACACACATACACACACAGAGAGAGAGAGAGAGAGAGAGAGAGAGAGAGAGAGAGACCACTATGGCAAGACATAGCTCTTTGTGTGTGGTCATTTGTGTTTGTGGCTACAGCCTTCTCTCACTTATTCCCCAAAACAGAATTGGGGAACATGGGAACATGAATACTTTTAAAACAGAAGTGCCGAATCTCATCCAAACGGGAGAAAGGACACCTTGTTGGCTACCCCTTGGTAATAATTCTGTTTGAGTGTTCCGTTTTTGCGTTTAAAATTATCCAGAAGTTAGAGATATTGAGGACTAGCAGGAGATCTCTGTTGCTTTTGCTCTCATAATTTAGGACCCTGATATGCTAGGCTGTGACGTTACCAACGTGGAACTACAGAGGTAGAAAAATGTCCCCCTGTAAATGGTACCCCCTGGATATATCATCCAACATTGAGGTCTACCTAGTGCGTTCACCTTCACTCCCTCCCACTTTTCATATTAATGAAGCTCAGGAATGAAATACCTTGGGTGGTGCTTCTAAACTGAATTTAGGATTTCTGTAGTAATTTTCTGGGTGGAAAATCTGCTTCAAAGAATGTTTCTGGATGAGCTTTCGTCGCAATTGTGTTGCCTCATTTGCAGAATTTTACAGATGTTCCAGATGTGCTGCTTTTATCAAACATTTTCCTTCCTCTTCTCCATAATTCTCAGAAGATAGATGGACTGTGAAGGATATCAAGGCAAAATAAGCTTCACAGTATCTTTTCATTGGTAGAACCAGCAGTCTTCTGTCTGAAATTATTCTCAGCATGTGGGAGTGAAGTTGTTGTTGTTGTTGTTGTTGTTGTTGTTGTTGTTGTGTGCCATCAAGTCACCTCTGCTTATGCTGATCCTATGTGTGCGAGATCTCCAAAAGGGCCTGTCTTGAACCGCCCTGCTTAGAGACAGCAGACTAAAACCTGTGGCTTCCTTAAGGGAGTCGGTTCATCTCTTATTTCGTCTTCCTCTTCTCCCGCTGCCTTCCACCTTTCCAAGCATGATTGGCATCTCCAGAGAATCCTGCCTTCTCAGGATCTGCCCAAAATAGGGCAGCTTCAGCGTCAACATTTTTGCCTCTAGAGAAAGTTTAGGCTTAACTGAATGTAGGGCCAATTGGTTAATCTTTCTGGCAATTCAGGGTAACCACAAAGCTCTCCTGCAGCACCACCTTTCCAATGAATTAATTTTTTCCCCTGCCAGCTTTCTTAACTGTACAAGCTTTCGCACCCATACACGGTCACTGGAAATACAGTGTGGTCTTGGTCTCATCCATACACTGGATGGAGAAGGAAACTCTAAGGACATATTAAAGCCATTTATTAAGACTAGACCTACAGTATTTGGGGTTAGACTAACAACAAAGTGTCTTTTGGCAGCTTTCAGACTAGTAAATTTTATTTGGCAAAAGTTTTTGTGGACTGCAGCCTGCTAGAAGGGATACACCGAATAATCCCTGTGGTTTCTGGGAGGAAAGACAAATTTCCATATAAAATGTGGCTGCTTTGGATGCTGGAATTCAGAAAAAGGCTGCCAAGCTTCCTTGAAAGTTAGATTCTATAAATATCAGTGCAACATACTTCAAGGAAAGTATGTTTTGTACAGGAGCATTGAAAATGCATTCCACACAATGCAGACTCATAAATCCCAAGTACAAATTTGCCAGTGTCACTGTGCAATTATATACATGTCCTGTTAAGTTCAAGGCAACATTTTCTGAGATGAGTTACAAAAGGCATATCATTGTGGCAAAGACTTTGCTATGTGACGAACGATCATGATAACACATAGGTGATAAAAGCTGCAATATGAAAAAGACGCTATGAGGACAATGTAAGATAAGTATTGGCCAGATGAGTGGGAAATAAATGCAGTAAAGCAACAAACAAACAAACAAACAAACAAACAAATAACGGCGACGGCGACGGCGACGGCGACGGGTGCGGGGGAGTTGGCAACGATGGGCGTGGGGGCAGCGGCGAGGTGGCGGCGGGCAGTGATAGGCGGACAGCTGGCGGGGGACGGACGGCGGTGGCCAGCGGTGGGGGGCGGCGGGGGGGCAGCAGGCTGTCCAGCGCCCTCTCTCCATTTTGGCGCCCTAGGCAACTGCCTAGTTCGCCTTAATGGAAGCGCCGGCCCTGGGTGTACCGCAGCTGTAACTGTGCTCACGACCTCTGGTTCAGTTCCAGGCAGGAGGCTCAAGGTTCACCCAGCCTTCCAGCCTTCCAAGATCAGTCAAATGACTGATCTTGTGGTGTGTGTGTGTAACATGTATAATCATTTGTAAACCACTCAGAGAATACTTTAAATGCTATGGGGTAGTATATAAGCAGAACACATGGCTTTTTGCTTTGGCAGTAGTCACCCTATAAAAGATTGAAAGGCTAGGACTGTGAAGTCTCTGAGTGCTGGCTGAACCCTTTCAGTGATGGCGAACCTTCGGCCCTCCAGATGTTTTGGACCACAACTCCCAGAATTCCAAGCTTTTATTGACAATGACAAAGGACTGTGGGAGTTGTGGTCCAAAACATATGGAGTGCGGAAGGCTCGCCACCACTGTTAGGACTTCTCTGGGTCTCCACAGAGGCATAGCTAGGGCTTCCAGAGCGCAAGGCAACAGTCAGTTTTTGTCCCCCCCCCATTGCAAAATATAATCTGGATGGCAGGTAGGAGGGCAACGGGGGGGAGGGTGTCGGTAGTCAATTTGGCACCCCCTAATTGCTGAGCCTGGGGCGTCCCGCCCCTTGCCCTCCCCAAGCTACATCCCTGGGTCTCCAGAAGGAAAGATGGCACTCCAGTGGGAAGATCGTTGATTTTTGTGTATGAGGTGCCTTTCAACTAGCCTGTAGAGCAGTCTCTATCTGTCCTACCTTTCTGCCAAGACACACTGATACAGCACAACGGTGTAGGATTTATGTTTTCCTCCCAGATGTTGCCTCTTGCACTTCGGTGACATCATGGAGTCATGCCTTTTGGTTTTGTAGTTTGTTCCCAAAATCTCAGGCAATGGGATTTTGGTGACCAGGGATCTTGTAACGTCAAACTACACACTACCTTAAATATGTGTCATGTAGTTTAGGAATGCACCAATGAATAGCTCAGTGAATGACATATCCGGGTGTGGAGTCAGAGGGCTCCGAGTTCGATTCCCTGCTGTGCCTCTCAAGAAAATGTCTTGGGCAAACTGCATAGTTGCAAAACACTCTCAAAAAAAATGGAACAGTAAACTACTTCTGTGTGGTCTATATCTAGAAAACCCTGGAAAGGGCTGCCATAAGCCAGAATTGATTTGACAGCATGCAATTATTATTAGTATAGGATTACATTCCGTCGGCCCAGGACTGAAGCTGTGCATGCCTGATTGGATCTAAAAATTAAAAGAGATCCTGTTAATGCAGAGGTTTTTAACTTAGCAGGTCATTAACTGGTATCAGCACAATCCTGTGCACCTCCACTGATAATTAATTCATGTTATGTTCAAAATGACTTACTCCCAGGTCAGAATAGGATGATAGCCACCAAGAGGTTGACTGTTGTTGTCCCACCACCACCACCACCACACTTACTTTGGCCGTTACTTCACGAGCCGCTCGCTTCGCGGCTAGCCTTTTTTTCTGTCCGAATCGATCGTTTTAGTCCGCACGCCCCTCCTTTTTGGCTGCGATGCCACCCCGACCACGCCCCCTTTACCGTGCTCCAACCGGGGCGAGTGGTGCCCCTGCCAGTTGCCGGGAATATTTTCGCTTCGCATCTCGCTTCGCTCCCAACGTGGCGTGTGGTCTCGGTTTTTGGCTTTTATTTCAAGTTTTTTTAAAAAATATTCAAACAGGGATATCGATGCATCACTATATCGTTTCATCGCTTTGCGCTGTTACTTCCTCGCTCGAGTAGCGGCGGCGGCGGCGGCGGCGGGAGCAGGAGGAGCCGCTGCCGCCTCGCCCGGCCAGAGCAGGGCACCCGGGGCAGGCAGCGTGCAAGCGGCGGAGGGAGGGCGGCTGTGCCATGCGGGGCTCCCCCCGAGTAGTGGCGGCGGCGGCGGGGGGGCTGCCAATGATGCCAGGAAACAGTTGAAATCAGTAGAGCCATTGCAACTGACAGTCCAGTATCGATGCATCAATACGCCGTCGGTAGGATTTTTTTTAAAGGACGGATGGGAAATAACGAACGTTGAAAAGTGGCATGCGAATGCGAAGGGAGCAGGTGAGGTTGTGCTCGAATCGGTCCTAAAACTGCAGCTCGTGAGTACTGAGAAACAGGGGCGGGAGCGAAGCGAGAACACGTGACCGCCACGTGACCACCTCCGAATTCAAATCGAAGGCAATATCGCTGCGGAACGCTGCGCCTCGTGAAGTAAGGGCCTTTGTCACAGCTTTGCCGCTCAGCTGATACTTGCTGTTTCATCTTGCCCCGCAGAGGAAGATCAGATGCAAAAGGTTACTCACAGGCTGGTGTCCTTTGGCTTGCAGGCTCAGGCTTCATGAAGAAAAGATCATTAAAGATCGAAGGCATCACCTGAAGACCTATCCAAACTGCTTTGTCGCCAAAGAACTGATTGACTGGCTGATTGATCACAAGGAGGCCTTGGACAGGGAGATGGCAGTGAAGCTCATGCAGAAGTTACTGGATCGGAGCGTGATCCACCACGGTGAGTGGAGAGCATAATCCTGTTTAAACTGAAACTAGAGGCAGGGCATTGGGTCCAGGTGGAAGATCAACAGGAGAGGAACAGGGCAGCCACCATAGGTGCAATAGGAAGCAATAAGATCCATGAGCCAAGAGGGAATCTAGCAATGGGATGGAGAGTCAGTTTCCTCTCCCTTGTAAAGCACATGCGTTTGGGGGGAAAGAATTAAGGAAACATGTGGTGTGTGTGTGTGTGTGTGTGTGTGTGTGTGTGTGTGTGTGTGTGTG
>JAHTLZ010000204.1:13481620-13496815 GCA_023846285.1 Phrynocephalus versicolor | reverse complement strand
ATTTATTTATTTATTTATTTATTTATTTATTTATTTATTTATTTATTTATTTATTTATATACCGCCAGATTTTCCCAAAAGGGAACTCAAGGCAGTTAACAAGTGTAAAATCCCACCATGCAGAGTTCAAAGGAATAATAATCGGTTCCAAAAATTAACATAAAAATAATGAACAACCAACAGCGGAACGCAAAATTAAAAAAAAGAAAAACTAACAGAAAAACTAACAAATAGTCAGAATGATAATACTAAAGCAAAATGGTGAACGAAAAACGGGCTGACATGAAAACTCAAATCTCTACTCAAAGAATAAATCAACCCCCTTGATTGTCGAACGCAGCCGTATAGAGCCAGGTTTTTAGTATCTTCTTAAATGCTGGGAGGGACTCCGCAGTCCCAATGTCACTCGGGAGATGGTTCCACAATGTGGGACCAGCCACAGAGAAGGCGCAGTTCCTGGTGGAAGTTTTATGTGCCTCCCTGAGGGTTGCGATCTGGAGGGCATGGGACTATGACAGGCCTGCCCAGAGTCTGGCCCGGGGGCCAAATCTGGCCCGTCAGGCCATTCTGAGTGGCCCATGGCTGGCTGGCCCACCCCTCCCTCCCCCTCCTTCATCCACACATTCCCCTGTGGTGGCCACGGCTTCCTTTGGTCCCCACCTTCCTTCTTTCCTCCTTCCCTCCCTTGGTCCCCACCTACCTATCTACCTATCTACCTCCCTTCCTTGTTCCCCACCTTCCTTCCTTCCTCTTTTGGTTTCCACCTTCCTCCCTCCCTCCCTTGGTCCCTGCCTTCCTGGCTGCAGGTGGGGTTGCAAGGGGTCAGTGGGTGGGGCTTATGGGTCAGTGGGTGGGGCTTGCAGTGGGGTGGCAGGGTCGGGGAGCAACCGGACCCTGACACATTCTCAGCCACCAAATCTGGCCCTCCTTACAAAAAGTTTGGGTACCCCTGGACTATGATGTTCTGGTGGGTCGGGCCAATGTTGGATGATACGCTCCGTCAGATATTCTGGTCCCAAGCCATGGAGGGTTTTGTAAATCAAAACCAATGCCTTGAACCTTATTCGGGAGAACCTTATTCTACACACAAACTGTCCAATTACATATACAGTGTTGCCTAAAATGTATCTAATTTGTTCTATGGGTCAATTTGTTTTAAGAAAATTTTGTCTTACAAAACACGGTTTCCCATAAGAATGCATTGAAAATGGATTAATATGTTCCAGAAGCTATGGGTTGCTTCGTTTTACGAAAATCTTGTCTTACGAAAAGCAGCTCCCCATAGGTATGCGTTGGGAATGGATTAATCCGTTCTGGGGGCTAGAATAAAGACAAAAATAACCGGTGTTTTTTTCCCTGGGTACATGCGGAACTTTTTTTGTCTTGTGAAACATCCCATATGGATTTTATTGTCATGCAAAGCATGCCTATTCCTGGATTTTTTTTCTTCCAACAAGTCTTTTGTCTTACGAGGCATTTGTCTTAAGAGGTAACATTGTAACATTAAGCATGCAGTTTAACACTAAATAGATCGTTTCACTGGAAATAGCAGCTGTGGATAACCGAATCAGAGTAAGGTCCATGATAAATAATATCCTTCCTCCACTAGATCCCAGTTAAAATTGCCACTCTACATTTGCTGCTTGTTTGATTGTTTGTTTGGTTGGTTGGTTGGTTGGTTTTACTCCTTCTTAATGATGTAAGCCAAGTCAAGGTGGCTTACATCATTAAAAGGCAACACTAAAAGCAAAGCAAAGTGTTCTGCTTATATACCGCCCCATGCCAGTTTAGAGTTTTAATTGCACTATGCAGGCCATACATTGCTCCCCCCAGCAATCTGGGTACTCATTTTTTTTTTGTAACAGAGTACTGTATACATATTCTTAAAAGGGGATCAAACAAAAGCCATATAACCCCCTCTCCTCCCCACCCTGTAAGCAGCATGAAAACACATTCAAAGCTGCCCATTCAGGGAGCGAGGAGCTGCCTAAATGCCCTGGTCACATCCAATGTTGTCTGATCTCGGAAGCTAAGCAAGGTTGGGCCTGGCTAGTGCAGTGGACCCTCATACAACAAAGTTTGTATAACATAAAATCTGTACAACATAACAAATTCTGGAGATAGGGGAAATTTGCTTAACAGAATTGCCTATGGGGTGAATCCGTACAACCTAAAAATGGTTGTGATTAGGGATTACTCTGTTTTCAATGCATTCCTATGGGAAATTTGTATAAAGGAAAATTTGCTTAACATAATTTCATTTGGAACAAATTAATTCCTTTCTACAAGGTACCACTGTACTTGGATGGGCGACCACCCGGGAATACCAGGTACTGTAGGCACCTGGAGTAGGAACTGGCAAGCCACTCCAGTATTCCTGCGAAGTTGGTGACGACTGTAACACCACCACCACCACCACAACAGGTAGCCATCTTGGGGGGGGGGAGCTTCCCTGAAGAGTAGGGTCTTTGCTTACATGTGGAAGGACTTGTTTATTTCGGAAAGGACGTTCCTAACGGTGCCATATACAGAATGGTTAATGGCTTGCATTTCGTTCCTTCAGGCTCCCAAGTACTAGATCCCTAGTCATTTTAATTACTGGCCTGATTTGTTTACTGAGCTTGAATCCGAATGATAAATCCCTGACCTGTGCCTTGCTTTGGCTGCCCTGTTACCATGGCAAAATCATGCATGCTTGAATAGCTAAAGCTTAAACTCTGTTTACCCCCTGTGTTGATGTGTCTATTGCTGGGCAGTGCCCCTATCAAAATAAAGCATGGGCTTGGCTTGGGGGGGGGGTTGGAAGAAACCTTTCTGACAACTTTTATGGTATTTACATGTTAGTTTTTAGCAGGATCTTGGAGAAATTCCTTTGAAGGCTTTCACAGCCAGGATCTGATAGCTGTTGTCACAACAGTGATCTAGTTCATAGTTCCTGGGTATCATATAGACTGCAATACACTTATCCTTTGCTTCCCAATATACTTTTTAAAGTTTTGCATTCCTTGATTTTAAAAAAGTGTACAGGAATGAGGATGAGACATGTTTTGTCTCAGTGGCTTCTTTTCTTAAAACAAACAAATCAACCCACCAATGAATATGCACGAGAGAAAGTTGTGTATGGTACTTAAAGGAGTGACTGTCCACAGAACTATGTCAGCATTTTTGTATGGAGGGTTGTTGTTTTTTCTTCTTCTTTTTTTTAAAAAAAATCCACCCTTATGGGGACATGGGGTAGAACTGACCTGTGCTTGAACCAATGTAGATGTCATAGAAAGTGGGGAAGGTACATTGGCTGTGCCCCTCTACAATTGCTTGGCTTCTGGAAATATGATTACATCTCCCCTTTCCTCGTTAAGGTCAAATCTCTCCTCAGTACCCAGAACACTGTGTCCCTGCCAAGAATTGGGGAGGGGGGAATGTATTAGCTGTCGTCACATGCAGATGTGTAGCTCCAGAAAACCTGCTTTTGATGAGGAGCTGGAATTAACAGAGACCTGATACTTTGTTGTTGTTCAGTCATTCAATCGTGTCCGACTCTTCGTGACCCCATGGACCAGAGCTCGCCAGGCCTTCCTATCTTCCACTGCCTCCCGGAGTTTTGTCAAATCCATATTGGTTGCATCGATGACACCGTCCAACCATCTCATTCTCTGCCGTCCTCTTTTCCTTTTGCCTTCAGTCTTTCCCAACATCAGGGACTTTTCCAAGGAGTCCTCTCTCCTCATGAGGTGGCCAAAGTACTGGAGCTTCAGGTTCAAAATCTGTCCTTCCAGTGAACATTTAGGGTTGATTTCTTTCCGGATGGATAGCTTTGATCTCCTTGCAGTCCAGGGGATACTCAAGACTCTCCTCCAGCACCACAACTCAAAAGTAGAGATGGGCACGAATTAAAAAAATGGTGTTTCGTTTGTCGTTTGTCGTTAAGAGATCTGTTTCGGTTCGTTTCTGTTTTTCGCAAATTTTTTGAAAAAATTTCGTTTCTGTTTTTTGTTTTTCGTTTGTCATTTCTACCCACTTTTTGCGCGGTTTTTAAAGCATTTCCTTGGGCTGCCAGAGCTTTTTTTGCCCTCTGTGGCTGCCAGACCTGCCCAGTCTGCAACTTGGGCATGCTATTGGTTGAAGTTGTCCAGTAATTTACATGATCCCATCACATGGCTTGCCTCCATGTTGTGGCTGGAGTGGCGACATCCATTTTGTCATCCTTAAAGGGAAAAGAAAAATACATCGCGATGGGAGAAGACAAAAACAAACATTATAAGGACCCCAACCCCCTGGTGGGTAATAATTTCAAATAATAATCAGATTATCGCTGCATTTTTATGGATGTCCAGGGCGTTTTAAGACTCAAGAAATCAATATTAGGCATCTGGGAGCCATTTTGGGTTGATGTCCTCTAACTCCCCTTAAAGGAAAAAAATACAGCAATCTGAAAAAAGACATAAATGCATGTTTTAAACCCCCCCCCGTAGGTATTATCAGGCAGTATAAATAATTATTGCTGCGTTTTTATGGCTGTCCAGGGCGTTTTTTAACATTTAAAACAGCTCAATTTCATTGCACACCGCCAGTAACGGAAACAAAACGTACGAACAAAATCTTCGTGGTTCTGTTAGTTTTGTTTCATTTTCATCACAATTTTCATTTGTTGTTTCATTACGTAATGGAAACGACAAATGGTAACGGAAACAAAAAAAAGTGCGTTTCGTGCCCATCTCTACTCAAAAGCATTAATTCTGCTTTTGATACTTGATAGAACTTTTAAAAAATGTGGGTTGAGCCCTGTGACCAGAAAAACAAATTCAAAAGTAGGCTAGGTGATACCTTTATTGGTCACTACTAAAACAAAAAAATGTAAGCTAAGCTTTCGATAGCAACTTGTTATCTTTATCAAAGCTTTGTACCAAAAATGCAATCTTGATAGAGGATGTTGTCTATCAGATGCTGAGAATTTTTTTGGTGAAATGGAATACCCCAGATCATGGTATCAGGAGACAAGCTGATGTTAAGACTGCTTCAAAGTCCCGGATATGGTTTAACACCCAGCATATCAAACAAAGCAGCATAGTCCTTGACCACCACCCTTCCCTTCTTCCCATCCTGTATCGAGACTAAAAGACTTGATGCAAGCCACTGGGTTTAAGCTTGGGTAGTAAAGAGCTTTCAAATGGTAGAGGATTCTGCCAGCTAAGGTGAGCTTTTTCTCCCTTCTTACTGGCAGTCTCAAAGGCAGAGCAGCAACTGGGGTGAGGTGACTGGAGTGTTGACCCTTCCCCAGTGCCAAAAGTTAGCAGGTTCAAAATGTATTTATGGAAGGGAAAGAGTGTGACCTTCGCTACTGGCTGCTAGAAGGACGTCAGATGTGCTACCACATCTGCTTCTCCCTGGGAAACACAGGATTGGGGGCAGCATTTTATTAACTTTTCCCTATCCTCTTTATTATTATCTTACTGGCTTTGAATGTGACATAGACTTGCCTCCCTCACCATCTATCAAGTTTCCAGATTCCCCATCTCCCATCCCTCACCCTATCCATTTCATTCACTAGCACAGTGATGGCGAACCTTTTAGAGACCGAGTGCCCAAACTGCAATTCAAAACACATGACTTTTTCACAAAGTGCCAAAACAGCGACTTAACCTGAATACAGGTGGCTGTGAAGGGGCGATGTTGGGTGCCCACAGAAAGGGCTCCAAGTGCCACCTTTGGCACCCATGCCATAGATTCACCAATACTGCACTAGCATCTTCTTCCCCAAGGCTGTTCTCGCTATGACACCAATCAGAAAGGCATTGAAAAACTTGTCAAGAAACAATCAACAAATAATTCCTATTGAGGATCTACAGAGCCAGCTTATGATGGGCCCTTCAAGGGGTGAGGAGGTAGCAAGCCCCTCACAATTAAAACTGAAACAAGTAATTTCAAAGTTACGTTTAGATATAGCTGGTAACAGCAGAGTTACTTAGATGTAAGCTGTTAAAAGTGTTCTGCTTATATACTGCCCCATAGAACTTTAAGCACTCTCTGGGCAGTTTACAATTTTAATTATGCAGGCTACATGTTGCCCCCACCCCAGCAAGCTGGGTACTCATTTTAGTGACCTCTGAAATGGAAGGCTGAGTCAGTTACCTCCAAAAGTTGCATTTAAAGGCATTTTAAGATACTTTCAGAGGCATGCAAGCAGGAATTGTTTAGGTTTTGCACCACAATCTAATCGGTCCTAAGTGACCAGGTAAGGTAAGTATGCCTTGTGCTTCATTGCAGTGCTTCTAAAAATATTTCTCAATTGCAACATCAGTATTGACCACTGGGAAGAAGCAGAGAAGATTTCCCTGGCTTGCTGTCAACAGTAACATAGCAAAAATCAAAGCATGTTGCTTATCTACTGCCCCATGGCATTTAAAGCACTAGGTGGTTTACGTAGAATTACGTAGAATGTCTATGAACATTCTCAGTCATCCAGGTGTGGTTATCAGGAAGTTGAGACATAGCAACTGGACTTCTTTTCTTGACACATTTAAACGTTTCACTACTTATCCAAGCAGCTTCGTCAGTCTGAGGAAGGTTGGTGGCAAGTCTTCCAATTCATAGTTCACCTTGATTTCACATCACCCCAGTTTGAATAGTCTCACAAGTTGGACAATAGCCTGCATAGGCTTGTGCTCCTGGTGTGTCTGAACACCATGTATTTCATGTACAGAGGGGACTTCTACAGACAGAAGATGGTTGTGCCGTCGTTTCTCCAGTGTCACCCACTGTTGCTAACCTATACATTGAAGAAGTGAAGAAGGCGGCACTCAACACCTTCCCAGGGATGACACCATTCTACCATCAGGTATGTAGATGACACCTGAGTGAATATCAAGACTCGGGAAGTACAGACCTTTACGGACCACATCAATGCAGTGGACCCAAATATTAAGTTCATTAGGGAAGACACCCAAGACAACAGGCTGGCTTCCTAGACTGTGCGACCATCACTGGACCCGACATGGCCTGGGAATAGATGTTCACAGGAAACCCACCCTCAGGGATCAGTACTTACTATTTGACTCCCACCATCCATTACAACACAAATTAGGAGTCGTCAGGACTCTAAACCACAGAGCAGAGAGCATCCCCACCTCCATAGAAGCAAAGAAGAAGGAAGACAGGCACCTGAAGAAGAGCACTTAAGGCCAGCGGATATCCAAAATGGGACTTCAACAAAGCAGTATCCCAACCCAGAAGAACAATGGATCAGCCTGAGACCCAGAGCTGACAGAAGAACCTGGTCATTTCTTACATGGCTGGAGGACCTGAAAAGTTTACAAGGATTTTTGGTCAACACCACATCCCTGTTTACTTCAAACCCAGAAACACACAAAGGCAGAGACTCGTCCACCCAAAGGATCCAACAC
This sequence comes from Phrynocephalus versicolor, assembly GCA_023846285.1. Lineage (NCBI taxonomy): Eukaryota > Metazoa > Chordata > Lepidosauria > Squamata > Agamidae > Phrynocephalus > Phrynocephalus versicolor. The sequence continues at coordinate 13,489,415 of JAHTLZ010000204.1, read as the reverse complement.
CAAAACACAAAAGGAACAATATATATGCAGTCCAATGCAGTGAGGAGCGTGCAGACCTCTACATTGGAGAAACTAATTAAACAGGCCCAACATTGGAGGGGCAACAGCTCAGAACCAGAATCGGCAGTGTACCTCCATTTGAAGGACAAAGGGCACTCATTCAAAGAGGAGGATGTACACATATTAGATAGAGAAGTGGTTCAAGAGAGGGGTCAGGGAAGCCATTCATGTGTGTATTGAAAACCCCTCTGTCAATAAAGGTGGGGGACTCAGGCACATTCTGTCAGCTACTTAACAAGTGGCCATGTCATCAGTCCCCAGATGAATCAGAAGCACTTCACACCCCCACCAGCAAGGCATAGCTGACGACACATACTTAATGGGTGTTGGAAATGTTTGTGTAGGTGGGACTTGAGCCTATTCAGACCATTGTCTACCTATGGGGCCTATTCAGGCCATTTTCCAGCTTGTGAGCCTATTCAGACCAGGGTGATGTGAAGTCAAGGTGAACTATAAAATGGAGGACTCACCACTAACCTTCCTCAGACTGACGAAGCTGCTTGGATGAGTAGAAGAACGTTTTGATCTCTCATGAAAAGAAATCCAGTTGCCATGACTCAACTTCCAGTTAATTATGAAGACTACACATTGCTTCCCCCTCCCCAGTGATCTGGGTACTCATTTTACCAACCTTCGAAGGATGGAAGGCTGAGACAACCAGCTACCTGAGACTAAACCCCAGATCATGAGCAGAGTTTGCTTGTAGTACAGCAGTTTCACCACTGCACCTCAAGGCTCATTTTAACCTGAGCACAATGTGCTAATGGAGTTCAACACAACACATTGCATGTAGCGTCAAAGCATAACATGATAGGAAAAACACCAACCTGTGTGCCAAGAAGTAACGAGTCATGCAATAAATCCCTTTTTAATATTTAACATTCCTCTGGCTGTTTAAAGCTGGCTTCCCACTGACCGTCATAGCACAACTGTCATTGTGCCTCCCTCCTTTCAACCCTCTATAAAACCTCTCTGGCAGTTTTCCTAGGCTTCCATAGCTGCTCTGGAGTTTGGACTGGGAGCAATAGTGGGGGAAGGGGTTCGTTCCTGTTGGAATTATTTGCAACCATTATGTGCTACCTTTAAGGTGCTTTGACCTTTCTGAACTGAGTAACTGTCAATTAACCCAGCAGCTATTTCCTCTCTGCCTTAGCTTTTGGAGAGCCACATCTCTCTGCTTAGGCCTTCTTTTTCCTTCCTTCTTTTACTCAGGAGTTAGTCTACAGTCCATAGTAAGTGTTGTGTCAGCTAGCAATGTAGCCTGTAAGGGACTGTTGGAGTTATGTTAGTCAGTCAGTTCGAGTCAGTCACATAGTTAGTTATGAAGCTATGAATCAGTTAAGGTCTATTCATGTAACCAGTCACTATTTTTCAACAACATGCTTTTATTTTGATCTGTTCAGGAATGTGAGTAAATTGAATGTTTTATTCTTTCTCTTACCAGAAATTGTTGAGACAGTAAGTGGCAGTCAAAGAGCAATATAAATAAATGGTGGGTCTACTGTGAGTTGCCATAAAGTTCATTCTGCTCATTCTGTGGGTCCTTGAGCTTTTTCTGCTGTGTAATTAAAGCTTTTTCAGCCAATCATTTCAACACTGCCAGTATTCCCCCATCTTCACACACTGCCGCTTCTTCTTCTTCTTCTTCTTCTTCTTCTTCTTCTTCTTCTTCTTCTTCTTCTTCTTCTTCTTCCATGTCCTCGTAGAACATTTGCGATCAGTAGCCTGAACTGGTTTCTATCTAAAGCTATTTTAAATAGAGCAGTTGTGCTCACTGCGGACCATTGGTTTAAGTTCTTAAGCCAGAATGTTCTTCTACGTCCTGGGCCACACTTCCCATCTATTTTTCTTTGAAGGATAACTTGCAGCAGATGATATTTCTTATTGCACATTATGTGCCCAAAATACTGCAGTTTTCTTCTCTTTACAGTATTGCGGATTTCTAACTTTTTCTTCATGCACTGTAATACAGCCAAATTAGTGACTATGGCTGTTCAAAGTATCTTCAGACTTTGTCTTTATGTCCTCATTTTGAATGCTTCCAGCTTCCTGCATTATGTGCCTGTGAGGGTCCAAGTTTCAACACCATAGAGAAGTATGCTGAATACATAGGATCAAAGTATTCAAGTAAAAAGTCCGATAGATAAGTCATGGTTTGTCAAGGTTTTCCTGATTTTCTAGCTTGTTCAATCCTACAACTAATTTTACATGAAGGATCCCAGTTCTCTTTGACAAAGCATCCCAAGTATTTATAAGATGATACTCTCTCCATTACAGTCACACACACCCCGCCATTTCGTGGTTCAGGTACTGCGGACCCACTATATCGTGGGATCGCAGTACCTGCGGGGAGGGCGGCAGGGAGTGATCACATCACTCCCCGCCACTCCCTGCCCCCTCCAGAAGGCCTCGGAGCCGCGGGGTGGTGGTGGCGGCGGCGAGCGATCAAATCGCTCCCTGCCACCCCCCCATACCCGTCTGGGAGGCCTCGGAGCCGTGCAAGGGGGCGGCGGGGAGCAATCAAATTGCTCCCCGCCGCCCCCACCTGCCCCTCTGATCACCCCTCACCCCCACCCGACCCGCTTCTGCATATTGCGGATTTTCATTTGTCATGGGTTGGGTGGGTCCCTAACCCCCACGATAGGTGGGGGGGTAATATATATCACTGCCAATTTTGAGACGGGTATATCAGAGCCACTGGATCACCCTAATGAACCAGAAGAATACCACCACTAGATTCTGCTTTTGACATGCACGGCTGTTAAAGGTTTGGCTTTACCTGTCTTAAATACTGTATTTGTAAAGCTATGTTGAATCCCTTTATTGAGAAGATGGTGGGACATAAATGTAATGAATGAGTGACTGAATCCTCATGTGATTGTGGTGCCGGATTAGCCCTCTTTCCTGACATGCTTTTCATCTTTAGCAGGTATATGGCAGGTCAAAGTATTGGCAGTCGTTCTAGTTGTTGTTGTTGTGTCATTACAGTCGTGACTGACCCTTTGTGACCTCATGTCCATGGAGTTTTTCTTGGCAGGAGTACTGAAGTGGCTTGCCAGTTCCTACTCCAGGTGCCTACAGCAGCTGGTATTCCCTGGTGGTCGCCCATCCCAGTACTAGCCAGGCCTGACCCTGCTTAGTTTCCGAAATCAGGCGAGATCAGATTTGGGGTCTTTTCTTTTCTCCAGATAGGGAATAATTCTGCCGATTGAAATGTTCATTGTTTATTTTTGATAACAACAGATAGCACTTTGCAAATTTCTTCATGCATTTCATGGAAAGAACTTGAGATATAAAAATGTGAAAGATAGGACTCTCATGTGTCCAGGTTGGTATGAGGTCTCCTACCTTGGGCAGGTGGTTGGACCTCCAAGGTCACTTCCAACCCTACAACCATTCTGTGATTCTATGTAGAAAGCAAAACTGATAGAACTGTCCTCCCGTATCCCCACAATGTTGGTCACACAAAATTCCCAGTAAGTGGAAAGAGGCAGCTAAGGTTTTGTTGAATGAGTAATCATACTCTCTTTTAATCGCTGATATTGGCTTCTTCAATTGTAAAGAACTGCTATAGTTATGATCGTGATTATGAAAACAATTGTTCTCGATATGGCATTGGTGGTGGTGGTGGTGTGGTCAGGGACTCTGAGATCCATGTTTGACATTTGGATCAAGATTGCTTTTTTCTCCAGTGCTTTTAAGCCCTAACTCAACAGAATCACTTGGTTTTCCTTCTGCATTCAGTCTATCACCGGGCAAAGTTGAAGAAACAGTGGATTAGAACCTTGTTATGTTATGTTTTGTTTTGTTTTTGTTTTGTCTTTTGCATTTAACTTAAGAGTTCCAACTTTCTGTTTTGCCCTCTCTTCCTTCATTGCAGGCTAATGAGTACCGAGAATGCACTTTTACAAGCCAGAGAAGAGGAAGGAATCAAGTATGAACGTACTTTCATGGCATCTCAGTTGATTGATTGGTTAATCCAGGAAGGAGAGGCCACCACAAGGTCTGAGGCTGAACAGCTTGGGCGTCGACTGCTGGAACATGGAATCATACAGCATGGTAAGAAATTGGCTCTGTCTTGGGCTAGATGCAAATGATCTCATAATGCAGGTACTGTACATATTTTGTCATGCGTTGTTTAATCCAAGATGTGGGAATTTCATTTCTTTCCTCAGGGCTAATTTACCAGAGGACACGTTTATTTATACTTTACAAAATGCATCTCTTAAATATTTTCTAACTTACTCTACATCAATAGATGTGAGACAAAGGTCCTTTTGGATGTCTTCTAGCAGGTGTTAAGGTCAAAGTCAACACCTTTTCTCAATCCACAACCCCTCCCCTCCAGAACTTGAAATACTAGGTTCTTTTTTTAAAAAAAATGTTTCAGTGTCTGAAATCTTATTGTATGCATTATATGCACAACAGGAATGTCATCCTTAGTGACAAATTGCTACTAATTAAAGGCTTCCTTTAGAGGTGTTGGGGTGCAGGCAACTGATAGGCAATGTGACAAAGTCAAAGGGCAGCCTGGAATCACCAAAGGAAATCTTTAACCAGAGGCGATCTGCTGTATTTGCCATTTCCATGGCACTTGCAGAGCTGCACAATAGGATTTAAGGCACTACTTGTTACTGATTAATTGTTTTATCTTTTAGTGATGTTTTAAAAAGTCCTAATTCATGTATGTGGATCAAAAAAGGGGGTCATTTTAAAAACGGTCATGGTAATCTTTAGCTTTGAAAAGAAACCCTGAGAATTCTACAGACCAGAACTATGCAAAATCCTTTCTGGATTGTAAAGAAGAGTGCAACTCCTTTCTAAAAGGCTTTACATGTGCTTCTTTAGTTCTAGTTTCTACCACTGAATAAGGGCAGAAAACTTTTTAAAAACTCACTATTTATAATAATAATAATAATAATAAGAATAAGAATAAGAATAAGAATAAGAATAAGAATAATTAGAGATGGGCATGGGCATGAATCAAAAAATGGCATTTCGTTTGTCATTTGTCGTTTGGAGGGTCCGTTTCGGTTCATTTCCGTTTTTCGTGAATTTTTGCAAAAAATTCGTTTTCATTTTCGTTCATTTCGTTACCATTTCATTATTTCATTTTTGGTGATTTTTTTAGGATTTTAAGCAATTCACTCATATAGCAGTAACGGAAACGAAACGCACGACAAAATTTCCGGTGTTAATGTTTGTTTCGTTTCATTTTAGAGACAAAATTTGTTTTTCGTTTCGTTACGTAACGAAATGAAAAAATGAAAATGGAAATGAAAAATTGTTCGTTTCGTGCCCATCTCTAATAATAATAATAATAATAATAATAATAATAATAATAATAATAATAATAATAATAATAATAATAATAATAATGAGCTTCTGGCTCATTAAGTTAAAAGAAGCAAGCAGGTTCCTTTTATTATTATCATTTTCATGAATTTCTGACCTCTGTTTTTCACTCTCTCTGTCTCCTTCAGTCATCCCTGCCACAGGTCTCAACTGGTAGCTTTCAAAGGAGGGGCCAAGTGCCCAAGCATCCCTTTTACAGTGAGAACTGGTTTCTAGCAGAAAAGAGGCTAAAAGGCATAGCTTTTAAACCTAACGGTGCTTCTTTATCATTGCATCAGATGGACCGAAAGCATCCTCTAAAACACATGCAGCACAAAACGAACTGAATTCTGAGCAGAGCTTGTGAAAATTAGTTTTGGACTACAGCCCCCAGAATGCAGCCTTAGAGGGTTATGGGAGTGTTAGTCCAATAATGTCACTTTCCCACTGGTTCTGAATGACTTATCCACAAAATGGCATGATAGGATGAAACTCCAGAGTTTACCGCCCCCTTGATGAGATGTGCAGCTTTAAAAAGTTGGATTGGGGGAAGGAAAACATTGGGTGTGATTTGTCTGTTTGCTTTGTAAAACAAAATGGAAGGTCTTTTGAAAAATGTGTCTTCACACACCTCTTCCTAGATCACCAGCTCTCTGAGAGGAGCCCATGGGGAGATATAGGGAATAGCCCTCTTCCAAATGCCTGTCTAATGAACCTTTGCCACTGTTGAGCTTCCACCATCCATCTATCTATCTATCTATCTATCTATCTATCTATCTATCTATCTATCTATAATGTTTTTACCCCACCTTTCTCCTTGGAAAAAGAACCAAGGCAGCTTACAATAATGGGGGACAAAGCACAGCCCATAACATTTAAGACATATTCAAGTTTAACAGGGTATCAGAAGAGGCATCTTACAACAATTAAAAGGCAACTAATTTGTCTAGAACATCTCCCATTGTTAAGATCTTCAGAAGAATCTTCCACAGCCAGGCCTCAATCTGCTTAGGGTTGTGAAAGTTAAAACCAGCAACTTGAATGAGTCAACTAGCAACTGCTGCAGATAGTCCAGTGTCAAGGTCATTTGACCTTGAACTGAAGATCCTGGATCCTCTTCAAGGATAGCACCATACAAAGCACATTGCAGTAGTCAAGACATCAGCTGCAACTGATGATAATGTTGCATTCTCCCAACTCCACAGTTCTCTTCAGAGGTAGAAGGAATGACCTTCCCATCTTCCCTCTCTCTGACTCAGACAGCCAGGTTTCCCTGCAACACCGCCCTTAAGCATTGTAGTTCTATATATAGGAAACTGTATGAACTAAGGCAGTGTTGGCAAAACTATGGCACAGGTGCCAAAGGTGGCACTCGGAGCCCTTTCTGTGTGTACCCAACATTGCCCCATTCACAGCCACCAGTACTCAGTTGCTGTATTGGCACTTTGCGAAAAATTAGTGGGTTTTGAATCGCAGTTTGGGCACACAGTCTCTAAAAGGTTCACCACCACTGAACTAGGGCAGTGGGGTCCCTGCAGAGGCACAGCCAGAGTGGGAAATAGACCCCTTTCATCATCCTTGATGATCAATTGGACTCCCATCGGCAGAGACCATTATCTAGGGAACGCCAGACTGCTCAAAAGCATCCCGCTGTTGGACTCCAGTTCCCAGAAACCCTGAGACAGCATGATGATAAAGTCTGATGAAAAGTTGAAGGACTGTGGGTGTAATTTTGAGAACTGGCTTTGAAACAGAGGATCACTGTTCATGGAATGTCTGGATTATAAAGCCAGACCGAGCAAATGCTGCTGAATTGATGCCACTACTCTTAAAGCACATTTGCAGATGCCAGATGAGCTTTGAAAAGTAGAAAGTCTTCAAATGGAATAGGGAAAAAAAAAGCTTTCTGCCATATCATCTGTTTTCTGTTGTGTGGTGTTTATAATCTGCTAAGAGGACAATTGGAAGTGAAACTCGCTTCTGCTGGTGAGTTTAACTGGGAGCAAATGATGCAATCAGTTTGAGTGAAGAACCAGAGATTCACATTTAATGCAGTGGAAAAAACACTAATCCCCAAGTTCTTAAGATGTGTTGGCCTCCGTTTGTTGTCCTTCCACAATTTACACGTGCAATGCAAAATCACACACATAAACATTAGTAATTGTGGTCGACTGGGTTGTCAGAACTGTCACAAACTATGAATCAAACAGCTGCAGGATTTTCCATAATGGTGGCCCTGTAATGTGACGGTTTCCTTGAAATCTGTGTTTTTAAACCATTCTTTACAGAGTTTGCAAAAGAGAGTGAAGAGAAAGAAGAGGGATGTGATTCAGACATTTGTTCTTCCAGACCAAGTTTGAAAATAATGTAGTCACAGTTTATGGGGGTATCTGAAGAGTCC
>JAHTLZ010000204.1:13454359-13481610 GCA_023846285.1 Phrynocephalus versicolor | reverse complement strand
ACACACACACACACACACACACACACACACACACACACACACACAAGAACTGGTAAGAGAATGCAAGTAGGAAAAGTATATATATCAAGGACTATCTTGAGTCTGATCAAACCTGATCTAAATAAGAGACCAAGTTCTGTGATCATGTCACTCCAGATCAGTGATGTAGTGAGGGACAGAAACCACTGAACAACTGAAATCATAAAACATCTCTGTAACCTTGTTTGCAGTCCTGGGTTCAGATTTCAGTTTGCTTTGTAAACTGAATCTGTGGGTGTAGTATACCTCCTCTGTGTTTGTCAATGACTTTGCTTATCCTCTTACCACTTAGCAATGTAATGAAATTGTCCTCTTTGCTTTAAAAAGAAAACTATCTCTATTTTAGTAGGAAAATCAGTAAGTGTGAGGTGAATCTGCATGTGGTGCTCGCAGGGATCGTACAATGAGTAGGGAAGCTGGTGACCACTGGTAAAGTCAACCCCCTCCCCAACAACAACAACAACAACAACAACAACAACAACAACAACAACAACAACAACAACAACAACAACATACTTGCAAAGGCAGTGGGTCTCCTTTTGTCCCATCAGAGCATCATCAATCTTTTCTGAATTGTATGTCCTACTAAAATGAGGCCTTTCCATCTATTCCTCTCCCTTTCCATCTCTGCTCCCTTGCTAGTATCCAGCAAACACCATTTTGTAGACAGTAATTTGCTGTACCAGTTCCGAATGAATTTCCGCCGCCGAAGGAGGTTGATGGAGCTTCTCACTGAAAAGTCCCGCTTGATCCCAGAGAGCCATGACAGCCCTTTTTGCCTTCGCAAGCAAAACCATGACAACAAAAAACATACCAGTTTCCTCTCAGGTATATCTGATTTATTTATTATTTATTTAGAGCTAAAGACTTCCAAAGGTGTCCCTAATGGTTGGACTCAATTGTACAGATCGAACATCATTTGAGATGGGAATTCCTTAACTGTTGAAACATGTTATATTTTCATAGCTTGGGCTTTCCACATGTCCTGCAGCTTGCTTTGTTTCGTCATTGGTCAATGGGAGGTAAACAAGGGCTTCATCTGCATTTAGGCATGACTATCAAAACGAATCATGCCATGGGGATATTTATTTATTTATTTATTTATTTATTTATTTATTTATTTATTTATTTATTTATTTATTTATTTATATACCGCTCGTCTTCCTGAAGGAACTCCGGGAGGTGAACAGCAATAATTGATTCCCGGTGAATAGCAATACGGAAGTACATTTGGCTTGTTAAGGCTATGCATTTGTCTAGTTTAACCCAGTGGTATTTGCATAAGGTTTGTGCAACTTGCCCCATCTAACTGTGGCTAACTGAGTAGGTGCTGGAGCATGTCTCGGTCACTTATCTAGTCCTCGGCCAGGTACCACCCAGTCCTTGTACCACCCGGAAGCAGCCTGGCACCTTGACAATTAGCCACTATTAGCGGCAGTGAAGTTCTGGAGACCTTGCATGAACACCAATAGGATTCTGGCTGCTGGGCATATGGAAGTACAATTGTAGCAAGGATGGTAATAGTTACTTAATGCAGTGGAATCACTGTAAAAGACTTGCTTGTTAAAAACTCATGGTCCAGTGGTTAAACTGCTGCACTGCAGCTATAACAGTACTCATGACCTGGGGTTCAATTCCAGGCAGCAGGCTCAAGGTTCACTCAGCCAGCCATCCTCCTGATGTCAGCGAAATTAGTACCCAGCTCGCTGAGGGGCAGGGGCAATGTGTAGCCTGCATAATTACTTGTTAACTGTCCGGAGAGTGCTATAAACACTATAGGGCATTATATAAACAGCACACCTTTTTTGTTTGCTTTTCTTTTGATAAGGTGAAAGTAGGTAATCTGAGTCTGAAATTATGAACAAATGTGAAGACAGACCTTGGAAAAGTTACTTGTTAAACCAAAACTCCCAGAATCACTTCCCCTCCTTCAGAGCCAGCAGAGAGAAAGTTACAATAAGTAGAGTTAAGAATAATTTCCCTTTTTCTGCTTATTCCCAACCACCCACCTGGTTTGCTTTTGGACAGTGAGCCCCACCAAGGAAATAAAAATTGTCTCGGCGGTCAGACGGAGTAGCATGAGCAGCTGTGGCAGCAGCGGGTACTTTAGCAGCAGTCCAACTCTCGGCAGCAGCCCCCCGGTATTGAGTAACCCCAAGTCGGGTAAGCCTGCTAAGATCTGCATATATCTGTTTATGCTGAAGACAAACATAGAAGGGATAGGAAAGGCTTCTTGAAGAGCCAGTATGGTATAGTGGTTAGAGCAGGCTGTGAAATCATGGCTTCAAATCCCCCTTCCAGGTATGACATCTGCTTGGATGACTATTACCTTCCAGGAAAAGGGTCTTGCATGCTTCCTCATGTTAGTAAATGTGTAAATCTTCCAGCAGGCTCAAAATTAGTATGCAACCATAAGAACATAAGAAGAGCCATGCTGGATCAGGCCAAAGGCCCATCTAGTCCAGCTTCCTGTATCTCACAGCGGCCCCACCAGATGTGTTTGGGAGCGCATGAGACTAGATATCTGTCTCCTGATACCACTCCCCTGCATCTGGCCCTTGAAGTACCCTGGTTTAAAGCCTGGAGACTACACCTCTCCATCATGGTTTGTAACCTGTGATGGACTTTTCCTCCAGGAATCTCTCCAATCCCCTTTTGAAGGCATCCAGGTCAGATGCCATCACCACATTGTGTGGCAGGGAATTCCATAGACTTACAACACGCTGGGTGAAAAAATATTTTCTTTTGTCAGTTTTTACTCTCCCAGCCCACAATTTGAGTGTATGTCCCCTAGTTCTGGTATTTTGGGAGAGGGAGAAGAGCTTCCCTCTATCCACTTTACTCATACCCTGCATTATTTTGTATGTCTCAATCATATCCCCCCTCAAGTGCCTTTTTTCCAGACTAAAGAGGCCCAAATGTTTTAGCCTTTCTTCATAAGGGAGGTGCCCCAGCCCAGTAATCATTTTAGTTGCTCTCTTCTGCACCTTTTCCAGTTCCACTATGTCTTTCTTGAGATGCGGTGACCAGAATTGTACACAATACTCCAGGTGGGGCCTTACTATTGTTTTGTATAATGGCATTATAATGTTGGCTGTTTTATTTTCAATCCCCTTTTTGATAATCCCTAGCATGGAATTGGCCTTCTTTACCGCTGCCGCACATTGGGGAGACACCTTCATGGAGCTGTCCACCAACACACCAAGATCTCTTTCCTGATCCGTCACGGATAACTCAGAGCCCATGAGTTGATAGATGAAGTTTGGATTTTTTGCCCCAATATGCATTACTCTACATTTGGTTACATTAAAACGCATTTGCCATTTCTCAGCCCACTCCCCCAGTTTGGAGAGATCCTTCTGGAGCTCTTCACAATCTTCTCTGGTTTTTACCACACGGAAAAGTTTTGTGTCATCTGCAAACTTGGCCACATCACTGTTTATCCCTGTCTCCAGGTCATTTATGAACAGATTGAAAAGCACCGGTCCCAGGACCGAGCCCTGGGGCACACCGCTTTTCACTTCTCTCCATTGTGAAAATTTCCCATTGACACCTACTCTTTGTTTCCGGGATCTCAACCAGTTCTCAATCCATAAGAGGACCTGGCCTCTTATCCCCTGACTGTGCAATTTTCTCAGCAGCCTTTGGTGAGGGACTGTGTCAAAAGCCTTTTGAAAATCCAGATAGACTATATCAACCGGTTCACCCAAATCCACGTGCCTGTTGACCTTTTCAAAAAATTCTAAGAGGTTTGTCAGACAAGATTTACCCTTACAGAAGCCATGCTGATTTTCTCTCAGCAAGGTTTGTTCTTTTATGTGTTTTCAGATTTTCTCTTGGATGAGGCTTTCCACCATCTTCCCTGGGACAGATGTAAGGCTAACCGGCCTGTAGTTTCCCGGGTCCCCCCTGCTTCCTTTTTTAAAAATTGGTGTGACATCTGCTATCCTCCAGTCCTCCGGCACTGTGGCCGTTTTAAGAGACAAGTTGCATATAACCGTTAAGAGATCTGCAATTTCATTTCTCAGTTCCCTAATAACCCTTGAGTGGATGCCATCTGGGCCCGGTGACTTGTTAATCCTCAATTTATCAATTAGTCCTAAAACCTCCTCTCTTTTAACCTGTATTTGATTTAATTCTTTAGTCAAGAGGGGCGGCTGAGGCAGCGGAATCCGCTCAAGGTCCTCTGTCGTGAAGACAGACGCAAAGAACTCATTCAATTTCTCTGCAATGTCCAAGTCTTCCTTAACCTCCCCTTTTCCTCCCTCACCATCCAGAGGGCCAACTGGTTCTCTGGCAGGTTTTCTACTTCTAACATATTTAAAGAAGCTTTTATTATTACCCTTTATATTGCTAGCCATGCGTTCCTCAAAATCTTTCTTTGCCTCTCTTATCATCTTCTTACATTTCTTTTGCCAGAGTTTGTGTTCCTTTTTATTTTCCTCATTTGGGGAGGATTTCCATTTACAGAAGGACCTCTCCTTGTGCTTTAGAGCCTCTCTAACTCCACTCGTTAACCATGCCGGTGTCCTCTTGGACTTAAATGAGCTCTTCTTTCTTTGTGGTATGCACTTGTGCTGGGCCTCTATTATTGTTGTTTTAAACAGGCTCCATGCACTCTGAAGAGATTGGATTCTTCTAACCTTCCCCTTCAGTTTCTCTCTAACTAGTTTCCTCATCTGAGGGAAGTTTGCCCTTCGAAAATCAAGGGTTTTTATGTCTGATTTGGTTGACACTCTTCCTCCGACATGCATGGCAAAGGTAATTGCAGCATGGTCACTGTTCCCCAGAGGCTCAGTGACATTCACACCCCTGACCAGGTCCTATCACACAATATTAGATCCAGAGTTGCCTGTTCTCGGGTGGGCTCCGTGACAAGTTGCTCTAAGGCACAGTCATTCAGCAAGTCGAGAAACCCATGTTCAGGCAGGTGAGATGCCTGCATATGCTTGAGTATTTAAAGGAATCAGGATTCAGATACAGTAGGATCCCTGTATCCAAGGAGGATTGGTTTTCTCTCCCCGCTCCCCCCCCCCCCGCGGATAGTGAAATCCACAGATAATCATGCAAGCAAAATATATAGTATAGGGTAGCGGGGTTAGAAAAAAAAATTAATAGGCAGTACCAGGACTAATTTTGAGTATATAATATTGCTGTGCTGTGTATAATATTTTCAGACTGTACATAAATGAAACTGCGGATATGGGGTCCTACTGTATTTTATGGGGAAGTCTGGGAAGAGATTGTGTGCGCATTTGGGTGTCCCCTGTGCTATGGTAGCACCTCCTCCTACTCAGGCAGCATCCAGAGGAAGCAGGGCATGGGTGCCAGGTTGCTGCCTCTGAATGGGCGCCCACCAGTGTACACAGGACTCTGAAGCCCCAAACATCTCTTTGGCCGATAAATGAGCCGGCACAAACTGCTGAGCCAGCGTTCATATCCGTCTCTAGACAGAAGCAATCTGACAGCCTTTTCGGAATGGAAGGATCAGAAAACAGGGTGCAAATTGAATTATTCTCAGTTTGCTGGCGCAGAAACGCTTGCGCGTGTGTCATTGGCAGACTGCTGCCAGCTCTTGCACATTGCATTCACAACTTCTCTGATAGGGAAAATCGACCTTGAATCCACTTGGCTTGCAAAAATTTTGTCCAGCTTAACTCACGAGGGGAGATCAGTCTGCTATTCTTCTCCGTTGGTGGGATTGCAACAGCAGGAAGAGCTAGGGAAGAGATATATAAACACATTTGATTTATTTCCATCGCTAATGAAACATGGCAGCAATGGAAGGCAATAATGCGGCTAGTTAGAAGGATTATAGAATGCATTTCTTTGTTGCATCAATTCAAAACAAGCCCTTCCTTAATGCGATGAAAGCTATACATGTCCAAGCTTTTTTTATTTCTGACTGATTTCCTGTGTCACCCAAAAGATGAAAGATTGCCCATTTGTGCTCTTCATCCTGAAATTAAAAGGAAGAAATTAAAAAGATAGCCAGATCTGTCTTCTAGTCACACACTACTTGCTTCAAAGGCAGATTTGAATATTAAAGAGTGTTCCCTTTCTCCTGTCAATCTTTTGGGTTATGAATTAACAGTGTACAGTATTCTGAAGGTGACTTTAGTAGCCCCCCCCCCAAAAAAAATTAACATGAGGGTACCCAGAAGGCCTTTCTGGCCCTTTCACAGCGCAGTGATTGTGTAATTGGTTACTTGTTCATTGTATGGGTTTCAGAGTCCATTCCTTATGGTTGTTTTTGTACTGTGGACATCTTACATGTTATTATTTATTCCACATGTGATTGACTGCTCTCCCTGAACAGGGACTTAAACCTTTTTAGAAAACATTTAAAAAAAACAAAATAAGAATAAGAATAAAACAGGCACACATAAAAACACACTGTTCTCTAATATTCAAAGACAATTGAACAACACATCATATTAAAGTGCAAATGAAATTAAAGCAACATTTAAACAATTCAATTAATTTTTTAGCAATGATTAGCTAAATACTCCCTTCTCTGCAGCCCACTAAGAGCCCACCCGTTCTTGGCCCACCCCCCACAGAGACAGCAGGGCTCAGGTTAAGTTAGCCTACTTGAGGGAGGAAGTCCTCTCTTGTGTCACGACCCTCCTTGAGTCTCTGAGAACAACGGAGGCTTCAGTCTCCTGACCTCAAATCCTGGATAGCTTCCTGGCAGTTGAAAGTTTAATTCCATGATCCTGGGAATGTGGGACGGTTCTTTCTTCCCCCACATTCTACCCGGTTCATGTCCCACTTGTAATTTGAGTGCAGTCTTCCCTTGTGCAGATGTACACCGAGATACATCCCAATGAGGTTAGGAAGACTAACCTTCCAGTTGCATGAAACATTTCAGGCATTTAACAGGAGGCCTCTATTGGGCAGTACCTGTGTCATCGTTTGTGGTGAATGGCGCAGCGCAGACCCCTCCTCTCCTTTCTCACACCTGTACCATTTGGGAATCATTACTTATTTTACTCATGAGAAGTTGTAGATGACTAATAATGATGAAGTGGGAACAAATAACTCCTCTAAAAAGCACCAGCAAATAATAAATAAATACAAAATTTCTTTTAAAAATCAGTAATCCTGTCCCTTCCTCCAGCACAAAAGCTCTGCTGTATATATTCAGTCTAAGGCTAGCGTCATTAGCATAGCAATGCTGGGTAGTGTTCATACCCAAGAAACATGTTGACTTCTGTTTTGTAAAGAGAATGAAGATCAAAATATTCCACTGTGGTGAGGGCATAGCAGGTTGCTAAAATAGCGTGGCCAAATGAGAAGTTGTTTCCAAGGAGAAAGGTGGGGTAAAAATTCTCAAGAATAAATAAATACTGGAAATAAATTTGTTACGCAAGCGAGCTGTTGCTTTCGGGTGTCGTTTTGGAGGTTCCTGCCTCATCGCAAGGCTTAAGGAAAGATTAAACTCCTAATGCCATTGACTTGTGTTTGAAGAATGGGCAAGAGGGATGCTTCCTCTTCTTTTTTTATAAGCCATTGTGAAGGTGGCTTAGTGCTTCTATGTTACATTTGTTGTAAGGGAAGCAGACTTGACATCTAGAAAAGGACTTCCATTCACTGTCTTTCCTTTGCCTATACAGTGTTAAAGAGACCAGTGACTCCCGAGGAACTTATAATTCCCGGAGCTCCCTATGCCAGGAAAACCTTCACAGTAAGTCTCCAATTCACACATTTACTTGCTGATGTTCACTATATTGGGGTAATTTGTTCAGATGCAGGTGCTTCTGCAGTGGCATAATCCATATTTCACTTATGTTTCTTGGGCTACAATAGGACCCCCATATCCACGGGGGATTGGTTCCTGGGAGGGGCATGGATACTGAAATCCGCAGGTAATAGTGAATGCTAAATATACTTGAGGAACCCTCCCCTCGAATTTTACACAG
This sequence comes from Phrynocephalus versicolor, assembly GCA_023846285.1. Taxonomy (NCBI): domain Eukaryota; kingdom Metazoa; phylum Chordata; class Lepidosauria; order Squamata; family Agamidae; genus Phrynocephalus; species Phrynocephalus versicolor. Next base: position 13,473,646 of record JAHTLZ010000204.1, on the reverse strand, counting down.
ATCCCATGCTGTGTATAATGTGTCCAGACAGCAGATAGGTGAAACCGCGGATATGGTGGTCCTGTTGTACACATGTGAACATTTCAGATGAAAGTAATCATAATTAGATAATGTTGAGGGTCTGGATGCTTTATTTTTATGCTGTGGCACAAAAATAGGGAAACGCCATAAGCATTGGGAACTGGGCTGGCCTTTAAAGGAATAGGGAAATTCTTAACAAATGTGAATGTTTGAATGTCACATAATTCGCTTCTCTCATATTTGATCTCTCTTATTTAATTTCTGAAGACACTAATGTCTTCAGCACTTAAGAATGATATTTTGTAAGCCACCGAGAGTGGCATTTCTGCCAGATGGCGCAGTATAAAAATCCAATAACAACAACAATAACTACTACTACTACTACTACTACTACTACTACTACTTATTATTATTATTATTATTATTATTATTATTATTATTATTATTATTATTATTATTATTATTATTATTATTATTATTATTATTATTATTATTATGGCATAAACCCGTACAGGTGGTCCCGGTGGTAATTGGCACACTGGGTGTGGTGCCCAAAGAGCTAAGCAAGTATTTAGAAGAAATTGGAGTTGACAAAGTCATCATCAGTCAGCTGTAGAAAGCCACCTTACTGGGATCTACTCGCATAATTCGCCGATACATCACTGAGTCCTAAACGCTTGGGAAGCATTCGACTAGTGATTGGTAGATAGCTGTGTGGTTAATAATAATAATAATAATAATAATAATAATAATAATAATAATAATACTTTTCCTTTAGTCAACTTTCTACAACTTGACTGTGTTGTCACTACAAATTAAAAGCTAGCAGCCAGTGTTGATTATGTAACTGGGTCCTATGCAGCTCCTTCTGTATCCCCAACACCTTTTTCCGGTCTGAATTGATGGCCAAACCATGACAGCAACATCACAAAAATACCCCAGAGTCTCTCACTTCTGTCTCTTGTCCGGGGGGGGGGGAATCCAAACCCTGGTACCCCAGAGCTCTTTGCATTTCAGGAAGGTGTAAGAATAGATCATAGTAAAACAGCGGGGACCGGTTTAGCGCTACTGGATGGCAGATTCTGGAGTTGTTGCCCTCCCTCCAAAATAAACAACTTTCTGGCTCAGAAAAAGATCTGCACAAAAAGAGACTTGCACAAAAGAATCATCGCGGCTTATTTCCTTCCCCTTTCAAGATTGTAGGTGATGCTGTCGGATGGGGATTTGTGGTGCGTGGGAATAAACCTTGCCACATCCAAGCTGTAGATCCCAGTGGGCCTGCAGCTGCAGCAGGAATGAAGGTAATGTCAATTAAGTCAGCAGCATGGATAATGTTACCAGGAATGCTTTAGGTGTGTGGCACAGCTCTCCCACAGGAAGCAATGTTGGTGTAGGCAGTGGCGCACAATTGGTGTGAAGACAGTCACGTAGCGATCATGGAGACATCATATTGTTGACCTACAAATGCCAAAATCTTCAGGAACCTATGGACCCAAAGCATAGCTTTCCAAAGCTTTCTTTACACATGGTGATTGTAGAGGACAATAATTCCACGGCCTCCTCCTCTCTTTAAAGAGACTGTCTATATGCAGTGTTGCCTTATCCTGGACCATAGCAGTTACTCTGCCTTTCATTATATTTGCTGGAGACATTACTTTTCCTTTTGCCATATCTTCCGAAAATGACACACAAGACATTCTGAAGCAACCTGGGAGTGTTGTGTACCTTGACAGCCCAATTAGTCTTGAACAATCTGACCAATGTGTGCCCATGCGCTTTGCAAGGTCTGAGGAGGGCTCTTCAGGTGGCCACTCCTTCATAAGGTCTCCATAAGTTGGAAGCAGTTCAAACAGTAGCCCAAGAGACTATCACATTCTCTTGAACTTGACATGTCATTGTGTCCGACTTCTTTCCTGTAAATAAGAAAATGCTGTTTTCATGTACTTCTTACCCACGCAGTTGTTTATTCAGTGGCTCACTAGCATTTGTTAAGACCTGCCCTCAAAGCTCAATAAAGTCAAGAACTCCTTTGGAGCTGTTCCAGTTGAGTGTTGCAATCCCTGCCTCATCCTTGCCAACTGCTGCCACATTCTTCCTCTTGTTCTGTTTTCTTTTACTGCCGTCATAAACTGTTTCTCAAGCTTAGCCCATTGTGCTTGTTAAAGGTAACTAAGCCTTGTTTGAGATATTGATGATTAAAAGACAGCACTCACATGTTAATAGTTAACTCTATGATTGCATTGGAGCACGCGTGTGCGTGCGCGCACGCACATCCGCACACACACAATCTGCTCCCACCATCATTCCGTATATGTGAATCCTCGACACCCCAAATTTGGCATGCAATTGAAATGGAAGGGAGCTGTGAACCTTAAGGTTGTTTGATATGTGTTTAGGTTGATGACTTCTAGCTGATATCAATGCTTGTAGCCTAGAGTACCATCTTCAGACACTAGGTGGCAGCTGTCCCTAAGCAGCAGTGAGGATGAGGAAGCTAGGGATTTTTAGGGAAGATACCTGATTTTTTTTAAAAAATAATTTTTTTAAAGTCTGCAGTAATTTCCCCAGCCAGGATTCTGATTAGAGATGGGCACGAAACGAACAATTTTCCGTTTCCGTTTTTGTTTTTGCGTTTCATTACATAACAAAACGACAAACGAATTTCGTCTCTAAAATGAAACAAAACGAACAGAAACACCGGAAATTTTGTCGTGCGTTTCATTTCTGTTACTGCAATATGAGTGAATTGCTTAAAATCCTAAAACAAAAAATCACAAAAAATTGAAATAAATGGTAACGAAATAGTAACAAAATGAATGAAAACGAAAATGAATTTTTTTGCAAAAATTCACAAAAAACGGAAACGAACCGAAACGGACCCTCCAAACGACAAACGACAAACGAAATGCCATTTTTTTATTTGTGCCCATCTCTAATTCTGATAGATTTAGCTCACACATGAAAAACAACAATCCCACAACAGGTGTTTGAAATAACTTACCGCTGCTGAATAAATGAAAAAAGGATGTGTGATGGTGCAGGAACTGACCGAGTGGCCCAGAATGTGCAAATGCTTTGTGTTCAGCTTGATGTTGAACCTTAGAGAAGAGTGTTATGCCTTCCTTAAGGACTAGGATCTGAGTCTCCTTGCCTCTTTTTTACTTCCTCTTAGGTCTGCCAGTTTGTGGTTTCAGTGAACGGACTCAATGTGCTCCATGCAGACTACAGGACGGTGAGCAATCTCATCCTGACAGGTCCTCGAACCATCATCATGGAAGTGATGGAAGAAATAGACCCCTGAGAAGGAGAAGCGAGGAGCTGGTCCCACCGTGCTCAGCCACCGTGCAAGCGGGAATCAAGATTGTACAAGGGGGATACAAAGAGCCCTTGTCTACAAATGTGGTTTTGCCTCCTTAGTAGTGATCTGCCCCCATCCTTATTCATATTTTGGTGGGTGTTCAGAAAGATGGAATCTGCCTGGACCTGAAGGATGAACCAAGCTATCCATTAGCTGTACATCGGAAACATGGCAAGCTCAGGTGGTTTGGATCAATGGGAGATTTGACCCAAACATTAGTGTCCAAACTATGTCAAGAATCATGTTTCTGCAGCTTCATAAATACCATGTTGGTCCTCTTTTGATCCACAATTTTATTCCACGGTGATGTGGATTTACAATGGAGCCACACGGCTTCTCTTTCGGTACCTGGCTATGCTTCAATCTAAATATACAAAAGTTTTAAAAGCGGGCAGTTTATGTTAACCTAACATACCGAGACAAGCCCAGTCATGCAACCTAAATGAGGGCTCATCCAAATGGAACACTTGTTTTTCTTTGTGTGCTCTGATGATAATAGTATTTTCCCACCATTCAGACACACAAGGCCTAAACCAGAATCAACTGTGATGAAATATGCTAAAAAAAAACTCCACACACCTCCCGCCCATGCTTTTGAAAACCAACTTTAGGAGTTGGGGTGGTGGTGATGGTCACCGTTTACCAGTTGCAGAGTTTAAACCATGAGAGTGTATCTGGTCAGAAGTTTTCATTTCAGTTTAATCCATTTCAGAAAACCAGAAAAACCCAGGAGGTTTCTGAAGGCAGCTGATTTCTAAGGTGGGCAGCATCAGATGTCTGCTGCCATTGTGGCTTTTCAATTTAATCTACAAAAGTAAAGTAGATTAAGAAATTTACTAAAAAAAATCTACTAAAAGGGGGGGGGAGACAGAGAGAATCCAGCAGAGAAGATCGCTTTGAAGGGGTCAGCTTTTAGAAAAAGGTTTTATCTGCTCATTACAAAGAATCTGATTTCTGAAACGTTCAGATCATTTCTTACGGTGAATCTGATACTTACAAGAGAAAGCTTATATACTGCTCCATAGCACTTAAACCACTCTCTGGGCAGTTCAGTGATAACGCCTACACATTGCAAGCTGGGTACTCAATTCATTGGCCTTGAAAGGATGGAAGGCTGAGTGCACATCCAAATGGCTGAGATTGAACCCAGGTGGAGTCTGGACTGCAGTTTATAATGAGCAGAGTTTGGGCTGCAATTTAACTGCTGCACCATGAAGTTCCTAATGGGTATAAAAAGAGGAGATGATGTAGACCAGGGATGGCGAAGCTTTTAGAGACCGAGTGCCCAAACTACGATTCAAAACCCACTAATTTTTCACAAAGTGCCAATACAGCAATTTAACCTGAACACAGGTGGCTGTGAAGGGGCGATGTCGGGTGCCCACAGAAAGGGCTCCGAGTGCCCCCTTAGGCACCCGTGCCATAGGTTCGCCAAAGTGCAAATGAGATTTATCCTTAAATGGCACCAACCACAATATGAGGAACAACAAACGCTCTCTTCGGATGAGCCCTAGATTCTGTAAATTAGACAAGTGTACATGGCAAGTGTGCCTATCCATAATTAATCCTGCTTGCTTCTATAGAAAGGTTAGAAACTTTGTTACATGCTCAAGTCACATCATGGGTCTGACCAATATCCAGCTTGCTCTCAAACTAGACAAGTTATGAGCTACTGTTCCTTTCTGAGGAAAATGCGAGGATTTCTTATGTCATTCCTCATGGGGGGAAACGAGAGTGAATGTGGGGTATGTCAGGAAAATTGCATGAGGAAAGATGTTTTAAAGAAAGCACCTTCACTAACACTGCGGTTTTGATCTATTTCAAATGTAGGATCCAGAAAAGTGATGTTTTAGAACAGTGGCTGGAAACTTATTGCATATTTCTGGCAGCCTAACTCATTTGCTGTAGGTGAAGAAGTGCCCCTTAGGCATTTGCTGTCCTCTGCCATATGACAACCTGATGTACAACAGCAATGCCTATGCTAACGTCTTCATTTGCCACATTTAGCTACTGAGATGTATGCCAGTTGAATTCGGCTGGCAAGCACCAACTTGACAAGATTGTGGACTGTAGTCCACAGAATGACCCCCAGTTCCACCATCAGGTGGCTGGTGGGATTGTGGCAATCTGAATCCAAGTCTTATCACCTCTTAAACTCTGATTCCATGCTCTCTGCAACTGCTGGTGTTGAGCAGAAAAGGGAATACACCGGAGAGGCCATCTTAATTCTCTTTGCTTCTTCTCTAATTGGTCCAGAGTTTGCCTTCAAGCTGTTCTGATTGTATCAGGTTCTCTACCAGAGATGGGAAAGTTAGCCACATGGCATGGCTGCTTGCAAAAGGGCTGGAAATGTGACTTTATGAACTAGATTGTGGTGATATTTTTGCATTATTGAATGCAGCTGTAGAAGTGTGGCCTAATTTACAGGACTGCCTTTTGGAAGTACAGTGATGCATTTTCCATGGTGTTTTTGCATACGTCTAATATTCACATATCTGAAAGGTTTGTCACTGTGAACTCAGAAGTGTCTATGTCTAAGCAGATACAGTGGTACGTCTACTTATGAGTTTAATCCATTGCGAATGCATCCTCATTAGTCGAACAACTCATAAGTAAAGCAGCCATATCAAAAAATAAATAAATGAATTGGGGGTGAATTAAAAAATGTAAGTAGAGCAGACCACATCTAAAATTTGTAAGGCAGCCGTTAAAATGCAACGGTTTCCTGCTCTTAAGTCAATTTGCTCGTAAGTAGAGCCACTCATAAGTAGAGTTACCCCGGTACAGAATTAGGCTCAACTTGATAGAATTCGAATTCTAGTATAATGTACTTCATCTTTCTCTGAACTGCTGCTTTCCAGATGTGTTGGTTTACAGATCTCGTTGCTAGGAGCCAGCATTGACGTGCAATCTGTGCCTAACAGCTCAGCACATCTGGAGGGCACCATGGCCAACATCTTCTTAGATTCACTCAGTATAAATGGGGAGCCATGCAAGCAAACCTTTCTAAGCTCTGTCCATCTGGCCACAGGATGTGGCGATGGCATCTGGACTGGATGCCTTCCAAAGGGGATTGGACAGATTCCTGGAGGAAACGTCCATCACAACTTACAAACCATGATGTAGATGCTTAAAACCAGGGTACTTCAAGGGCCAGATGCATGGGAAGTGGTATCAGGAGACAGATATCTAGTCTCATCCACTCCCAGATGCATTTGGTGGGGCCACTGTGAGATACAGGAAGCTGGACTACATGGGCCTTTGGCCTGATCCAGCATGGCTCTTCTTATGTTCATCTGTTCTGCATCTCTCTTGCCTCTGTTTGACCAGTTGTAAGCCAAGAAGTTTTAAACAGTACAGTATTGTCCTTATATGTATGTGTTGTTGTTTTTTAACCGCAGGAGAATTTGGGCCCTGGGTGGTGTGTGTGTATCATCATTTATCTCTTCGGAGAAAAAAAATTAGATATCTGCTAAATACACTATCCTGCTTTGCAGTGGAAAGGCAGAATCCAAATACCTGTATGATCATAAAATAATATCCCAGCGTCAACTGCACAAAGGACTGAAACAATACTGATCTACCTCACAGGGGGTTTGTGATGCCTGTAAAAATCCCAGCGGAGAAGTGTAAATGGTTTATGGCAACAATTCCTCATCGTGCTGGCTGAGGTATGATGAGATGGTGCTGTCCAACTTTTTCGTGCAAAAAAAAAAAAAAAACTTCTTCAGGCCTGCATAATATCTTGTCTGCATGTTCATAAAAGACATTGAGATTCTAGGTTTTCCTTCTTGAAGTGAGCCTTTTGGCAAACAACGTTTTTTTCAGTCCTAAGGAAGTGGGGGGAAATGCTTCTGAAAAGTTTGGTTTTAATATCACGCTATTAAATACAAGTCTGACATACAGTGGCTTAACCCTGCTTGGCTGAGAGTAATAGATCTGCTGGTGCTTTCTTTAGCAACATTCTCCAGACGTTAAAAGTAAAGGCCACTACAGACAGATCTGCATAAAAATGCACTTCTGACATTTTTGGATACACACACACACTCCCTTTCATAAGAGCAGCCCTCTTGACTTTTTAAACAGAATATAGTTACATTGAAAATGGCTGAATGCTCCTTGACATTAGAGTTAATCTTGTAAAACAAATCTAGAACCAACCAACTAAGTTTTTCGATCCCATCCCCTTCAAAGAGCAACTTTGAAGAAGGGATTATATTTGGTGGTACGCACGCTAATCCTATTTCCACCATTGGTAAACAGGTTTTTCAGGATTCTATATCAGTTCAGAAGCCTGTGAAACCTGCTGGATCAGGGGCACGACTTGGTCAAAAGAAATGTGCAGATGACGTCAGAAATGATTGCGAACTGGTGTTTCTTAAGAACAACTGGGCATTTGACAGCCTAAATTTCAAATTTCAAATTAACAGACCGTGAAGTTGCTGTTGGCTACAAATGCCAAAATCCTGATTTTTTTAAAACCCAGTTTCTGGTCCAAGCTTTGAGTGAGTGGGAAGATGAATTCAGCATCTTGGAGTAAATCTTGAATAGCCATGTAATTACCCTTTGTGCTTGATCCTTTGGAATGTGAGTTTCATAACAAGGATGCTTGATTTGGGGGATGAGAATTGGACAGGATGGCTTTTATTTTGGAGGGGAAATATGACTGAACTTGTATGTGCGCAAGTAGTTGTGCCAGCGCTGTCACTCCTCACTGCCACAAGGACAGGTGTGCCATATGTTTTTTCTTTGAAGCCATACATATTTATACATTTCCCACAAGACGATATAAGCTGTACGCCAGAGAACTGTTCTGGTACGATTCAATTTATATATGTTAGCCATGTTTTTAAAATAAATGACTTTTTAAAAATTCAAGGTGTATACGACTGCATACTGAATGAAAGATTGATTTTATAAACAGTCCTCAACGTCACTCCCAAGGGTGGTATATTGCATGAGCAAAGTGTACACCCAAGCAAATGGATAAAATAAGACCATTGTAACCTCCATCAGAGGCATTGGCAAGGCTCTCTTTATTCACCTTATCCAGTCACTCCTCTTTTTGGCCCACAGGGGCCGTGAATTCTCAGTGCTTAATCACAAGTCTTATAATTGTATTAGAATCCCTTTGTACTTTGATTGCATAAAATGTTACGGGGAAGTGGAACAGAAATTTATCTCCTTGAGCAAAGCATTTCAACAAATTAATTGACCTTTCTGCTGCAGCTGTTATTATACAGTATATCATCCTGTTGGCTCGATTACGTGGTGGCCTTAAGAATGAGTGCCCTCCAAAATGTTGCATCATTAATCGCCTTACTCAGTTTTTGCAAACTCAAAGCTGTGGCTTCCTTTATGGACTAAATCCATCTCAGATTTAGCCTTCCTCTTTCCCTGCTGCCTTCACCCTTTCCCAGCATTGTCGGCTGAAAGCCTTTTGCTTTACATAGTACGGTGCATTATAGTGGTTCAGTGAGGGGCATGGTGGCTCAGTGGGTAGAGCACTGAAACTGTCAGCTACAAAGTCAGCAGCTCGGCGATCTGAATCCCGGGTGCCACACAGCAGAGCGAGCTCCCACTGTTAACCCCAGCTCCTGCCAACACAGCAGTTCAAAAGCATGCAAATGCAAGTAGATAAATAGGTACTGCCATAAAAAGCGGGAAGTTAAAAAGTGTTCCATGCGCACAAACAGGTATTTGACTGTTTCTGGAAAGACATCAGAAATGGGGCAGGGTTGGCCTCCAGTGGGAGGGAGTTCCAGAGTCTGGGCACAGCAGCTGAGAAGGCCCATTCATATGCTCCCACAAGACGTACCAGTGAAAGTGGCGGGATGGGGAGAAGGGCCTCTCCTTATGACCTTAGCACCTGAGCTGGTTCATACTGTGAGAATCAATCTTTGGGGTAGCTGGGACCCAGGTTGTATAGTGCTTTGTAGATTAAGGTCAGCACCTTAGGGGTGTAATGTAGTATGGGGTGTGTTGGCTCAGCAGACTAGAGCACTGAAATTGTCAGCTGCAAATTCGGCAGCTCGGCTGTTCAAATCCCAGGTGCCATGCAGTGGAGTGAGCTCCTTCTGTTAACCCCAGCCCCTGCCAACCTAGCAGTTCAAAAGCTTGTAAATCAAGTAGATAAATAGGTACTGCCATAAAAAGCAGGGAGGTAAAACAGTGTTCTGTGCAGCCATGCCGGCCACATGGCCACGGACTTGCACAACACTGGCTCTTTGGCTTGAAAACACAGATGAGCACCGCCCCTAGAGTCAGACACAACTAGCACACATGTGTGTGGGGCACCTTTACCTTGCTGAATCAATGGGGGTTCAGTTGCATTGACTCAAATGGTCCTACTTCAGTTGTGAGTGACTATTCTAACCTAATAGCATATAATTATACCCATATAGTAATGATGAATATACAAATATTCATTAATATAAATATATGGACATTGCATTGTTTCAAGTGAGCTCCCTGCTGAATCGGCCAGCGCCCTGTGCTCTTAAATCAGCTGGAATTGCCAGTTTATCAAGGCAGCACTGAAAAAAAAAATTGAAGCCTCTCTCTCACTGTCTCTCTTACCTCTATCAAGTCAGCCGCAAAAGCTGCCGCAGTTCTGATTTTCCTGGGTGCTGTTGAAGACGCAAAGGTAACACCCCTGTTTGGATTCGTGCAGAGCCGTTTCTCCTTGGATCACTGAAGCAGTAAAATAGTTTGAGGTGTGCCGCTCATTCTTTGTACTATATTTTATGGTTTCTCTACTTTTTAAGGGCTGTGATCAAGTGGCTTGATGCCAACCTGAGACGACATTCTCGCCAGACATTTAGCAGTCCTCGCTGCATTCCATTAGGGGGACACAGCGCTGTGCACAATGATTTAGTATGGATAGTGCTTCTCGTCAGCACATTTTTTTTTTTTTACTGTAGCCGCCCTTCATCTCTTCTGCAGTATAAAACCTGATGGATTCCGGAGACAAATGAGCATTCCCCCCCCCCCAGCTCTTTACTTGGTTCTCGTCTTTAGTATCATCACATGGCTTACTTAATATTCTCCTGTCACTTTCCCCTCCCCCCCCTGTTTGCCTAGGAAGGGGGAAATGGGTCACAGTTTAGCTGTGTAGTGCAATAGAGGGAACTCTTGAGACCCTCTGAAGGGATGGGAAGGAGAATGTGTTTGCAGTAGATATATGTGTATAAGAATGTTCTTTGTGCCAGCCACGGATCTTTGAGTTGTTTACTTCTCTGCTGTTTTCCGTTGCTGTCAGCTGTTTCCCATTGTTTACTTGTCGGCTGTTTGCCATTGTTGTGCATCCATGCTGTATTTTTAGGTCACCTTTTAAACATTAAGAGATCAACTCTACCGACAATTCTGGTTATAAGGTATGATTGTTGGTTGCATTTCTATGTTTTTGTACAACAGATGGATTCCCACCCACCCCCGCCCGATAGTTTGTAGAGCAATGGACGAACTAGATAAATAGGAAATAAATGACAACACGCATTTAAGCCAAGTTAAAACAGCCAAGAATTCAAAGGAAAGCAGAGGACAAGAGCCATACAAGGTTCTGGAAAGCACGGATTCTTTCCATAAGCCTTTTAAAAACTATAAACAATTTACGGCACTCTCTAGTCAGCCTGGCCAGATACTACACATCTTTGAGTGCTCTGGGAACTATAAACTTAGATTTGGGTTTTTAATCTTTAAAGCTACTTCAAGTTGATGCTGGGAACAGCCTGGAAGCAAACATGGATGGTCATTTGCCATAAAATAAGTGCCTGGCAGCTCTGAGTGGCAGAGTGGTACACAGTTCCACCATAACCTTTTCTAGGGAGTGCTGGGAGACACCCACACATCTTGCCTGCACCAGCCTTCTTGGCTGATTTTTGTTGTTTACAGCTGGGATCCAAGCTATGTCAGGAACCTCTCCCCCCCTTATGAGCCTGCCTGGATGTTAAGATTTATTTATTTAATTTGTATAACAACCCAATTAGTGCAGTCCACTACTCAGAGTGTTTTACAGTTGGATAAAGCAGTTGGATGAGCAACTACCAGGGAATGCCAGGTGCTGTAGGCGTCTGGAGTAGGAACTGGCAAGAGACTCCTGTATTCCTGCCAAGAAAACTCCATGGGCATGGGGTCATGATAGAGTCAGTCACAACTGTAATGGCAGAACAACAACAAAGACCACAATTTAAAAAAAACAGCACCAGCAACACTCATGCCACATCACCAAGAGGCAGAAATTACAAAATAAAGTGTGGCACGTGCATATAAACAAACAGAGCAGCAGAGGAACAGCCTAAGATCATCGAGGGAGGCCTCTCTCTTGGTTCCACTATCTTCCCATGTGTGTTTCGTGTGGACACTGAACAGGGCCTTCTTTTTGGCTGCTCCCAGACTGTGGAATTCTCTCCCACAGGAGACCAGCCTGGCCCCATCTCTGCTGCCCTTCTGCAAGCAGGCCAAGACATTTCTCTTCAGGCAAGCTTTACCTCAGTGACTGGCAGTCTAAACAGGGTTTTTAAAAGGATAGTTGCACCTTGCTACTCTGAGTGTGTTGCTTTTGTTTATTGCCTTTAAGTGTATTATTTGTTTAGCATTGCATACCTATTTTTCTTAGCTTTCTATATTGTCTTTTAAAGAATCAAGCCATTTGGGTCCTTCTTAATTGGGTAAGAATATGTTAAATTTAAAAATACTGTACATTTCCCCCAGCGCAAAACACCTCACCACTTTCCAGTTACCTCACATATAAGGGAAGGGAAAACAACACCCCCTACTGACTGAAAGTAGCAGATTAGCAAATAATGCAACACGCTGCATTCTCCCCCTGCCCTGCTGTGATGCACAAATGGAATGGGTTACTTATTCTGAGACCTTTTGCAACAAGTAACCCTAAAGAATTTCCAGTTCTCAGATGCAACCTTGCATTCCCTTGTAACAAGCATTCTCCCTTCGCATATGTGACAGGATTGAGTGGCGACGGGATCTCGTAAAATAAAACACAACTGCTTTCTGTTTAGAAAGTGCAGTTGTATTTTAAGTGCAGGCATCTCTCTCCTATTGACACTTTTGTTTGCAAAGATGTGGCTGAGAATTAGTTTTTGTTGTTGTTGTTGTTGGCCACATTTGCATTTCAGCAATAGTTTTAACTAACTTGATGCGCTCTGTGGAACGTACGTGTAAGAGAGTTGTGTGTTATTTGTTCTCGATACATGCCTTCTTGACAGCAGGGAGCTGTTTTGTTTGGCTTGCGGCACAGAACAGCATGCCAGGATGAGCCCTGGGCTCCCATGGAGAATTGTGGAGACATATAGCCTCTCTCAAGTGTCCTTCGCTTGCAGTTTTATCAGGAGATAAAGGGGAAGTATAGACTCTCATTAACGCTCTTGATACTCTTGGCAATGGGCCAAGACGTTGTAGGGGGAAAACAACAACGTCCCACATTTCTTACCAATCCTTTGTATGAACTCTGCGGGCTTCCACAAAGTACTGTAACCCAGCCAACAAATCCAGGACAGGCATGTGTTATCCTAACGTAAAACTCACAACCCCCATCCTTTCATACATTCAGAAATGGGTCACAGAAAAGATTAGGATGTCAGAACTTTCCTCCACCACCCCATTACATATTGCTAAAGGCTCATCTTTCGCTGATATTTATTTATTTATTTATTTATTTATTTATTTATTTATTTATTTATTTATTTATTTATTTATTTATTTATTGCATTTCTATACCGCACCTTACAAACTGGAACTTAGGGTGGTTTACAGCATTAAAAGACATAAAAGTCTGCAGTGAAAAACATATAATACAAATAGAATGGAGGGGGGGGAAACCTGGCAAGAGACATCAGGAGATGGGCAGATAAAGAAAAAGAAAAAGAAAACTAAAAAAACTAAAAAAAAAAAAGTAGGTCGCCATATGCCTCCTTAAAAAGCAAGGTTTTCAAAGCCTTTTTGAAGGCAGGCAGGGACTGTGCAAGGCGCAGCTCACTCGGGGGGTGGTTCCATAAGGATGGACCCACAACAGAGAAAGCACGGCTGCACGTAGCAGACCACCATGCCTCCCTGGGAGTGGGCACCCTGAGTGAGCGCGCCTGCAACATTTAAGTGGGCCTGGCCTCAGATGACCTCTGGGAGATATGCTCCGACAGGTATTCAGGACCTAGGCCGTGGAGGATTTTGAAAACCAAAACCAGGACCTTGAACCTTATCCGGAGAGCCAATGCAGGCGGGCCAGAACTGGGGTGATGTGGTCGTGTCTACAAGCACCCACCACCAGTCTGGCCACCGCATTCTGCACCCGTTGAAGTCTCCGGATAAGGGTCAAAGCCAACCCCATGTAGAGGGCATTGCAGTAATCAATCCTCGAGATCACAAGGGCCTGCACAACCGTTCTCAGGGAGGACTCATCAGGATACGGGCGGATCTGGGTGATCCTGTGGAGGTGGAAAAAAACAGCCCTGGAGACGGCTGAAGCCGGACAGCGGCCACCCTCTCGACAACCTTGCCCAGGAAGGGAACAATTAATTTTTACTTTTCTTCCTTTTTAAATAATAGGTTATATTGTATTGTACTGTGTTTTTATTGTTGACTATATGATTCTTATATTTCCTTTTATATAAAGAGAGCATATTTTACCAAAACAAATTCTGGGTGTGTCCAACCACACTTGGCCAATAAAAGTATTCTGATTCTGATTTAATATAGATTTTCTTAATAAGAAGTTGCCAGTGTTAATTTGCTGTTAATACTCCATAGCTTTTGCCATTTTCCCAGCTCAATTGTATAGCCAAAGTTCTTGGCCCAGCATATCATTGTTTTTTTCACTTGTTCATCTTCTATTTTCCGTTCTAGCAAGAAGCTATAAAGTTTTTTAATTAGTTTGTCTACTGAGGATAGTAATATTTTATCAAATTGTGACTGTTCTTTATAAAAACCTGTGATCTGAGATCATCTTTATATGCTGAGAAGAAATTATCTATACAGTGGTACCTCAACTTACGAATTTAATCCATTCCGAATGCATGCTCTTAAGTCGAACTACTCTTAAGTCGGGGTAGCTATCTTAAAAATTGAAAAAATAAGTTACAAATTCAAAAAATGAAAAACTGTAAGTCGAGCAGACCATATCTAAAATTTGTAAGGCGGCAGTTAAAACGCCAACGATTTTCTGCTCTTAAGTCAAATTACTCTTAAGTTGAGCTGCTTTTAAGTCAGGGTACCACTGTATCCTATCATTTTGCCTGTACACTGCAAAGGAAAGAAGATCTTAAAACAAAAGGCCTACAATCTTTAAAATTCAATTGTCCTTAGGACTTGGAATGTTCATAGTGCCTTGTACAATGCTGTCCCCTGTTGGTTTGAAGCAGCATGGCCCTGAATTATTTTTGAAAATTGGGCTCTCAAAAAAGTGGAAACAATTCTTCTAAAAATATATTTACGGCTAAATGCTTTGATTTAGCTTTTGAAAACAGAGAAAGTATTTCAGTTTCTGTCAGAGGAAATACATCAGTCTCTGACATTTGATAAGCATCTTGTGAAGTCTAAGAGTACAGAAATGTCTGAGGAAATTCTGAAGTAAGAAAAGATACTTTTTCATGGCTGCAACAGCTAAGAGGTGACCTGATTAAAGTTTATAAAATTATACACGGCGTGGACAAAGTAGATAAGGAAAAACTGTTTTCCCTATCGCACAACACTAGAACTAGGGGGCACTCCATGAATTTTTTGGGTGCTAGATCTCAAATAAATAAGAGAAAGTACTTTTTCACCCAGAGGATCACTGGTCTGTGGAACTCCCTGCCAGAAGAAGTTGTGACAGCTTGACAGCTTTAAGAAAGAATTGGACAGGTTCATGGAGAACAAAGGTATCAATGGCGATCAATATGGATGCCTAAGGACAACCTCTGGGTTGGAGAGATAGGCAGGATATCTCTCAATGCCATTTGCAGGGAATCGTAAGTAGGTAAAGGGAATACCCTGAAGCAAATGCTGAGCCACTGTGTGAGACAGAATGCTGGACTGGATGGTCTGTGGCCTGTTCCAGCAAGGCTGCTCTTATGTTCTTATGGCTGCACATTCTGAGGGATGCAGAAAGGTTGGAACTGTGGGTAGCAAACTCACACAATATTTTGTTGATGCTTTTGCTGTCTCCATGTATATTGAAGGATGCTGTCATATTGTATGTGTTTTTTCTTTTAAAGATTCAGCTGTCGGCCAAGGTTTTAATGCATGGAATAAGGTGACAACATATTTTCCTTTACCTCAAGCATTAAAATATTTTGGTCAGCTGTGGCCTTTGTATTGTGCTAAACTACAACGTGTAAAGGAAAAATATGAGAATTTGAAGCTCATAAGCAGGAAAAGAAGAAACAAGAATGAGCATGAATATAATAGCTTACCTGAAGGACTGCCAACTAGAAGAGCATGAAAATGTTTTCTTCTGGCTTTAGGGGAGAAGTAAATGTAATGAATAAAGTCACAGAAAAAGGTAGATTTCAGTGGGACATGTGGAGAAAACCTCTGAAATAGCCTTTTCAGAGTCCTCATTTAGTTTGAATAAGCAAGAAAGAACTGTTTGATATGGCTCAGGCCTGTCCAACAGGTAGACCATGGGCTACTGGGAGCCCACGAAGGGTTCAAAAGTAGCCCGCTGGCCATCAATAAAAGAGTGAGGGGATATGTTCTCCACCCCTCCCTGTCTCAGCTGAGAGGGGCAGTTCAAGGGCCGTGGCGCATTGAGATTTGTTCCCTCCAGAACAGATTAATTGGTTTTCAATGCATCCCTATGGGAAACTGCTGCTCTACTTACTTACAAAAGTTTTTACTTATGAGCATGTGCTCAGAACAGATAAAATTCGTAAGTAGAGGTTTTAGTGAGTAGCCCTCAGGTACTTTGGGCCGGAAAAAGTAGACCTTGGCATGTTCAAAGTTGAATAGCCCTGATATAGCTCAACTCATTGGAAGATTCCTCTAGCAAAGCAATAAGACTCAGATAATTTAAAAGGCAGCATAGGACACAGACAACATGTCCCCAGGTGCCCCATCTGGAGTTGGACCTGAAAACCCAAAGCAAAGTGGGATTGCATGGAGGGCAAGTTGAGAGAAAGCACAATTTTTGGCATTGTGCATTATTATTCCTGATCATGTTCCATGGGACACCTTTGTTAAGCCATCAACCTTAGTTTTATGTTGCTGGGCCTGTGGAGTGTGAATGCACAAACAGATTTTATAAATGGCCTGTGATTAAAGATAGAAGCATGTTAGGATTGGAGAGACAGAAATGAGTGGCTTGGGTAGATTTTTGAAATCAGGCTCCAAAGGCATCCTGTGCTTACTTCTTAAAGACCTGTCACAAAACAAAGGAAACTAAATTTGTATATTCTGGGAAGTCAGATAAGCCACTCCTTTTTCATATGCATGAAATTCATCCTTAAGGACATTCTTATTCTTTCTGTGGACTGGAAGCCATAAATCTTATTGATGCGATCCATTAGATTAGGTTTTCCAATTCCTGCTCAAACCAGGAAAATTATGGAGAGTGGCAATGGTACTTTGAACATTCAGCTGGAAGCAACTTGATAGCATATAACAACAACACTCACAGTCTTTCTGTAGCACCTGTTTATCTCCCCCCCCCACACACACACACAAAGGGGAACCTGCATTTCATCAGAAGACACTCTCTGGATGTCCTGGATAAGGTTGGTGGGCAGTTCCCCCACACAGGAAATTTTGTATGATAAAAGATGTTTTATGGAATTCCTTTCCTATACATATCTGCTCCTTTGCTTTCATGCTGGTGGCAGGTCAAGCCCTCCTGGTTTATCAGATATTCAATGCTATTTTATCATAACATACTGTATTATATACATATTGTATCTGAGGGGAAGTGAAGGTGTTAGTTCCATCTCTGTACCATGCCCTCTTTGGTTCACCTCTTCCTCCCCTCTCTTTTGAATATTTCTTTCCCCCATTTTCCACATAATGCACCTTGAATATCTAGGGTTAGACATGGGCACGACCAGAAAAAAATGACGTTTTGAGTTTTTGTTTGTCGGAACGGGTCCGTTTCGGGTCGTTTCCGTTTGTCGTGAAATTTTTCAAAAATTTGTCGTTTCGTCATTTCGTTTGTCGTTTCCACCGCGATTTAGTGCAATTTGACTTCCCAGAGCATAGGGGCGTCCCGCAATCAGGGCCGGCGCTAGGTGTTTTTGCGCCCTAGGCGGAGGGTGGGGTGGGGTGGGCCATGGGCAGGTGGCGACAGCGGCAGGGGGGAGGCGCGGGCGGGCGAGTGAGCAGGCAGCGGCGCAGGCCGCAGGCGGGTGGTGGCGCGGGCGGACAGGCGAGTGGGCAGTTAGGATATCACTTAGGATAGAGGTTCTGTTCTTGGCTTGCACCCCAAATGTGTGTGTGTGCAAGCAAATTGAAGTTGGGAAAATAGAAAATAAATGGTAGTATATAATATATTTTTAAAATAAATCCACACCTCCCACTCCCAGTCGAACCTCCCCCTTTATCCAATATCAGAAAAAAATCCTCACAAACTGCCAGAGAAGAAATAAAGAATAAACTGCTATTCCCTTCAGCAGACAAAGCTGCATGGAATGAAAGAAATTATTTTCTAAATTCAATTCCCTCCCTGCCTGCCTAACTTAAATCTAAAGCCTACAGCCTCCCTCCAATCTCGATTCGAATAGCCAGAGCAGCCAGCCACACAGCCCTCCACTCTCCACATCCAAGACCCGACTGCGACTTCTGGAAGGTGCCTCGGCTTTTTATGCCCTCTGGCACATCCAGAAGTGTCAGTGAAAACCTGGCCATGCCATTGGTGGAATGGTTCAAAAAATTTGCATGGTCCCATCCCATGCCCAGCCCAAATGGGCAGGTCTAAAAACAAACAAACATAAAATAAAATAAAATAAAATAAAATCAATACGATGTTTTATTGCTATAAAAAACCTCACTGCTGCTACTATTAAAATTCAGACATTTAAAATAAATAAATTTCACTTGTTTCTGTGGTGATTTGGTGTGTTTTTTGACCACGATTTCAAAAGAAAAATTGCAGTCGCCATTTTGGATCCCCCCCACCGCATGGCATGGCAAGACGACGAGGATGACCCCCCCCCAGCCTGGTGCAAGCAGCCCGGGACAGGAGAAGAGTGGGGGAAACGCCAGGGACCCCCCAGAAACCACCCCTCTGGAAGGTGGCAAAGCCTCAGGCAGGCATATTTTTGCCTGCTTTTTTGGACGGGAGTCGGGTTTTTTAAAAAAAACTTTTAAAAACTTTTTCTGTGCTTCGCATTGCGCAATCACCACGATGCCATAAACAAAAACGAAAAACCCGACCAAATTTTTGTTTTTTCGGTTCGAGTTCGAGTTCTGACGGCTTAATTATCGTTACCGTTTCCGTTACGTAACGGAAACGAAAAATGGAAACGGAAACGGAAATTTCGCTGAGTTGTGCGCATGTCTATCTAGGGTTATGGCAGTCAAAGCTAGAGAACATTTATATAGGATTAAATCCTTACAATTTACAGGAAATATCTATGGCTTCTTCTGCTGTTCATTTCCCCCTTGGCTCCATCCCACTTCTTGGCCTTCCTGCATGGCATATTGGGAGACCTGATTAAATGAATAAATGAATTTATTTTAAAAAGTAATATATAAATACATATGTAAAAGCACAAATACTGTACAGGGGGTCCTTTTCTTTTCAAGAAAGGAAGTCCAGTTACCATGACTCAACTCCCAGATAACCTCACCTGGATG
Organism: Phrynocephalus versicolor; assembly: GCA_023846285.1. Lineage (NCBI taxonomy): Eukaryota > Metazoa > Chordata > Lepidosauria > Squamata > Agamidae > Phrynocephalus > Phrynocephalus versicolor. The sequence goes on along the minus strand of JAHTLZ010000204.1, from coordinate 13,454,487 downwards.
ACTGAGAATCTCCACAGACATGAATATAGGGAATACTTCTATCTATCTATCTATCTATCTATCTATCTATCTATCTATCTATATCTATCTATCTATCTATCTATCTATCTATCTATCTATCTATCTAT
>JAHTLZ010000204.1:13432137-13454349 GCA_023846285.1 Phrynocephalus versicolor | reverse complement strand
GGGGGGGGGGGCTTTTCAGCAGAAAAGCAAGATAAAAATGTAATAACTATAATGTAGTACCAATAAATCCTAGTTTACTATCTGCCTACTTTTGTTTACGGTGGTGGGGGGAGAGAAAGAAGGAGGAAGGGAGGTGGCTTAGCAAAGTGTTGGTGAAATACAACAGAAACCTACTGTGAAAGAGTAAATAAGCCTCTGTGGTAAATATTTCAGAATCACACCACAATATATTACCATGACTGCTTGATTCAAACAGAACTTGACTGAGGTAAAAAAATTCCCACACATACCTCATCATATTGCTACCTAATAAATGGCATTTTACTGTGACTTGAAAACAGCATGGCAGTTCTGCCACTCAGAAGAAGAGGAGGAGGATGGTGTCTCATAAAATCTACAGAGGAAATTAAATTAAATGAGTCAGCCAAGCCGCAGTCCAACAAATAAAAATAAAAAGGATGAAAGAAATGTAGACTACCCGTCAGAATTCAAACAGAGAGAAAGAAAGAAAGAAAGATAAAAAGCCTGCATCTCTGGAAATGACAGCATGGAATAAGCAACTGGAGAAGAAGAAGAAAAAATACTGGGATGTTTACTATTCTGGGAGGTATACTATGCATAAAAATGAGGCTGTTGTGTCATCGTGCTTTTCAGTGACAAATTAATTGGAAGTCTGGCCACCCACTAGCTGTGCTGGTGGTATAGTATATATAAGCCATTCTATATGAAATGCTTGGCTCGTGTTTTCTAGAAAACATCACACTAAGGAGCATCAACAATTTCTTTTAAAATGAACTGCAAAACTTCCCCTCACAGTGCAGTTTCAGGCATGGGTGGATTAGTCTATCAAAGGCTAAGACTGCAAAGTCAGGATGGTTACGCATGACCTCAGTGTCAGAGGCAGAGGCAATATGGCATGCCAGCTATTGGGGGAAACCCGCTGGGAAGGTACAATTATACCCATGTCTTGCTTGAGGGCATAGCCTTGTGGGCACAGAAAGCTGAGCCAGGCAAGCCTTTCATCTGATTTCACATGGAAACTGAGCAGGCCTTCAAGTGGACACCAGGAAGCTATTTGCCAGGACCAGAGGTTGCCATCTGACAGTGGTCACAACTGGGTAAGGGTTGCTTCATTTGGAGGAATCTACTCTAAAATGATCTTTCTGCCTGGGGTGGAATTGGTCCAACTTGGGCTGAAAAAATGAGTAGATCAGATCAGGCTTGTGTGTGATCTCACATGCCTCATGGGGTTGCTTGGAAATAGCTCCCATGGGGCCACACCACGAGCAGTCCAGTCTGCCCACTATTTCCCCACCTGATCATAGCCTGAGCTAGAATTTGACTAGACTGCAGTGGAACCTTACCTGAATATGTAAATCTGATACCAAAACAAAAGAGGAGCAATGTAGTATGAGCCTCGTGGCGCAGTGGTTAAATGCCTGTACTGCAGGTGAAACTGTGTTCACAACCTGGGGTTCAATCCCAGGTAGCAGGCTCAAGGTTCACTCAGCCTTCCATCCTTCCGAGGTCGGTAAAATGAGTACCCAGCTTGCTGGGGGGGGGGGAATGTGTAGCCTGCACACTGTAATTAAAAATTGTAAACCGCCCAGAGACTACTTAAAGTGGTATGGGGCGGTATATAAGCATAACACTTTTAGCAGAACCTTTAGTATATGCACTCCAATGCAGTGAGGAGCATGTAGATCTCTACATTGGAGAAACTGAACAGCCCTTAAACAGGATGATGGCCCAACACAGGAGGGGTAACAGCTCAGGACCAGAATCAGCAGTACTGTATACCTCCATTTGAAGGAAAAAGTCCACTCTTTCAAAGATGAGGATGTACACATATTAGACAGAGAAGATAGGTGGTTTGAGAGAGGAGTCAGGGAAGCCATTCTTGTGAGCATTGAAACCCCCTCCCTCAACAGAGATGGCAGCCTCAGGCATAGTCTATCTGCTACTTATCAGGGTGTACTTTCAACAATACCCAGACAAATCACAAAGCCTTCACCACCAAGGCCATAGCTAATGAGTCATGACCCATAATTTATAGGTTTCAGCACCTTAGGCCATTGTTCACCTTAAGGCTATGGATACTATTATCTACCTAACAAGCCCATTCAGACCATTGTTCACCTTATGAGCCTAATTCAGACTAGGGTGACAAGAGGTCACAGCTGACTATAAGATGGAGGACTCACAGACTGAGGAAGTTGTTTGGATGAGCAGCGAAATGTTTCTATCTCTCAAGAAAAAGAAGTCCAGTAGCCATGACTCAACTTCCAGATAAACTCAAATGGATGACTGAGAATCTTCACAGACTTACTTTAATATGAGTGATGGTTTAATGTCTGAACAAAAACAGGCAGCCGGAGCTAGTCCTCCAACCTAAACTTTATTTCTTTTTAAAAAGGAAAGCAGTGAAACAAGGAAGCTGTTTTCATGAAACACTTCTCTCTAGAAAACCTATTATCCTTATCTTCAATTTGACCTACTGTGAGGCAAACAAGGGTGGGGCAGCATTGTTGTCCACAATACTTTAAACACCGGTAACACAGTAGCCTAGAAGACCCTAAGCAGAATATATAACATTCAAACCTATGCTTCTCCAACAAGGGATGGGGCAGGTTTGGTCTTCGGCAGGACATCTACAGTAAATGGATTTTACCCCTGCCATAAACAAGGTACTTCCTGGGTGATTGTCACAGTCTGAGTCAATTTGCACATTCCCAGTGGGTCTTAAAGGCAGTATCTATGCATCTAAAATGTACTGGTTACAGTGAGTGCATTGTATTCTATAAAGCCATGGTAGGTGGGTGGATGGGAGAAAACAATGCAGCTCTATAAGTTTTACACAAAGAGCCACTTCCTACCCAGGACGTGAAATGGCTGGCGTCTTTTGTTTGGGTTATAGCTCCCAGACTTTCTCATCTAGGTGGGCATATAGTTCAAATGTGCATCCTCAAATACTGCCACTCTGCTCACCCACTCGTTTGAACATGGACCAGCCTGTATAATCTGTTAGGTAGATTTCCCCCTATGCGTACATACCAACACAGCACTCAAGTATTTTTACTCCTGTTTTATGCATCATTGCCAACCTTTCATGTAACTGGAGAGAACAAAGAGAAAGGGAATGACTAGATGGTTGATTCCACACTTTGTGTGTGTTGTGTAACTGTATGCCTTTAATAAGTAAGTAGGGTGGGCAGTTATAACTAAGTTTGTAGGCTTAGGTGGTCGGAAGGCAGTAGTTGTTGACTGAAAGAGACAAAGGGTGCGTCTAAACTGACCCTTTGGGAGCAGAGTAGTGTGGTCTACACAGGGTTGCTTGAGGTTGGGTTTAAGTATGGTGTGCTATCTGGTGCGAGTCTCACATCCAAATGGCATAAAGACCTCAAGAATCCTTATTTAGTCAGCTCCTTCCATGTTCAGCTACCACTCCAGTATCCTGAAATAGCTGAATAAGTGGGTAACTTCAAGATAACTGGCAAACTGAATACTTCCCCTGCTCCTTGGTAGAGGAGTACCAGTTTCGGCTACAGGCAGTTTCTCAGCTGCCAGAGAAGTGCAGGAAGTGTTTGATCTGCTGATATATACTGAAATGGCTCACATATTAGGGCTCCTCACATTTCCGGAAATGGATAGCAGAAGGAAACTTGACAACTCACGGCTTGCTTCTGGGTCCATTCCCAGCGATCGCTCATGTTGGAAAGAAACCAAACCCATCTACACACACCAAAAGTAGAAGCCCCTACTTCGTAAAGGTGGAGGAGAGCATCCTCTTCCTCAGCAACTTAAATGGGAAAAGGTAGGGTACATGGTACAATGTTTCTGTCCTACAACAACACCTCTCCCACCAGCATCTTCTGCCCTTTTTCTAACTGGGAAAAATCCATGGGTGAGGGCAGTAGAACCAGGAATAAAGCAGATCCTGAACTCTTATTCCTGGGCCATTCACATACCTGGCCTTCATTGTGTCCCTTAAAGGGTGGCACACTTGTCCTTCTTTACCAAGACAGCCCTGAGTAGTTCAAAAGGGGTTGAGTTCATATTCACTTTATGAAGATATAAAGAACAGTAGGGCTGAGGAAAAGGTGTTTCTCTGATGTTTCCCTTCAAGCGTTAGCTTTTTGGACTACGGGCTGAAAAGACACAGAGGTCGCCATGTTTCCATTCTTGTGTGCCTCTGCACCCTTTTAAAATCCTTTTGGGTTGGCCTATAAAGGTTATGCATCAATGTATTTTCTGCTGGCAAGGTGATCATGTTTTTATCCTGCTGAACACAATGAGGAAGGAAAACACACTCATATAGAAGGAATCCTTTTCTTTTTCTCTGCTTGCTGTTTCACACCACAGTCCTAGGAAGATGAACAAGATTAGAATTCTAAAGTCTTTTGTGTCCACCACAAAGAAGTTCTTTTAACATGAATCTAGAAGGACAGAGTTTTGAACTGGCCACATGGTGGCAGCCTTGCCTTTTCCCATTTCTTGTTGGGTGAGTTAAGACTCACACTTAAAAGGGAGGGGGCACTCTTCCCTGACAATCTGATCTCCCTTCATTCCTCCAAGGAAGCTACTCCTATGAATGCCTTCAAGAGGCCAAGAACTTCATTAAGACTTGGACACCAAACGGCAGTCAAGCATGAAACCTAGATGATTGCCGGTACTCAATGGTCTGTTTCTCACCATGTCTGTGAATGCTTCGGAGATCCAATGCAATACCTGTTCACTTCTTTTCCTTTCGTCTAGCAATTTCTTTTACTTGGTTTCTGCACACAATAATTCCAGGCATCTGAAAACTGTGACAGCTGGAGCAAAGGTTAAGAAATTGTCTGGAAAATGGAACACATTTTTCTACATGTGAGACAGGGATGGGTCATAAAACTAGGTGTATCTTCTTTACTCTTCAAATGGAGACTTTGCAGATTTATGAGAAAGAAAGAAAGAAAGAAGCTAATATTATTGCTTATTCCGCCATACTAATACAGTAATACCTTGGTTTACAAGTACTTTGGTTTAAGAGTGTTTTGCAAGACAAGCAATGTCTTGCAATACAAGCACTGGAGCAGGTCACATGATCACAAGTGACCCAATTGTGGCTCTCTTTCCCTGCTGGATTGTCGGGAATTGTCTGGAATATTTTTCTCAGGCAAGCCCCAAATGTAGATGGCAGAGAGAGGAACAGAGGTTTCCCTTGCACCATCCAGGGACATTTTCAAATGAGAGTACAGGATAGGGTTTTATTTATTTATTTATTTGCATTTATTTATTTTGTTTTCAACATCCTTTCTTATATTTCAAACTATTTCTAATCATGGGACAGCTGGTCAAGTGTGTATGGTTGCAAACTGCACTTTATTATTGTCACATTGAAATCACGGAGTTGTTATTCCCAAGCAGTGCAGATTCCACAGCCAGGTGCCTAAACCATGGTGTGGATGTTGACTTTTAGCCAACTTCTTTTGTGAGTTTTGGCATTTTGTGTGTACAGTTTGTGGTCTATGGGCCCACAGAACAAATCGTCTGAGTTTCCATTATTTCTTATGGCAAAATGTACATATACAGTACAAGTGCTTTGGTTTACAAGCATGTTTTCAGAATGGATTATGCTAAATTGTAAACCAAGGTATTACTGTACAAGATATCCATGGAAAAGATATACAGTACATGTAACCTCCAGCTGCCAGCACTGTGCAACTGGAACCCAGTTACAGGATCAGGCAACAGGGCCAGCTAGAGTAAGGATGGTTTGTGATGTACAGTGGTACCTTGTATAAAGGAATTATTTTTTTCCAAATGAAATTCTATTAAGCAAATTTTCCTTTATACGGATTTCCCATAGGAATGCATTGAAAACGGAGTAATCCCTAATTGCGACCATTTTTATGTTGTATGGATTTGCCCCATAAATGATTCTGTTAAGCAAATTTCCTCCTATCTCTGGAATTTTTTTGTTTGTGAGAAAAATAGAGATGGTTCTACAGGTGCAGTCCTGAAAATTGTGCACAAACACATTTTGAATAAGGCCGCTACCGCACTTCCTTGAGCAGCCACTTTTTATTTTGCATTGTGATCCTCCTGCGGTCACATGGTCGCTACAGCGGTTTGGCAGTCTGCACTTCGGCGGTTGCTTAGTAATCGGCTTCCCCATTCGCACTTGGCTGAACGGCTTTAAACTATGACATGGAAACGGCAGAAGTGGGGGGCAAAAAAAGGTGTAGCACTCATGATTCTCCACTAGATCTTGTTCCCCCAGACAACTGCATGGAGGGGAGTGGGCTGGGGATTTGTTGGTTCCACCTTTCACATATCTGCTCTAGTCAGCTTGGATGTTTGACGTTCATGTATTGCCATGGGAAGTGAAAGGTGAAAAAAACGGCACACTTGGCTAAACAATGGTGAAAAGGATGCTAAAAAGATGTCTATCTTGAAGGATGTAAGCCAAAACACCTACTCCTGGTCTCATCACGGGGCCAATGAGAATCCACTGAGCCAAAACATCTGAGATGCAAACGATCAGAAAAAGATCTTCTAAGTTTAAACAAACAAACAATTTTGAAGGGGGTAAATGCACATTGAGTCAGAGCCAGGGCATGAAGGGAAGAATCTTTTTCTCCCTGGGCCATTAGGTATTGTGAGGTAGTCACCTCGGATGCTACAGCTGGGATGTGGCAACAAGCCAACCTTATGTGCGGTGGAAGACATTGCCTCACTGACCATGTCCAGTGCCTCAGTCCAGGTGACTTTTGTACATGGAGTGGACTTCACCTTGTTATCATCATCAAATGGATTGGATTGTCCTTGCTTCCCCACCACCACCACCACCATTTTCCTAATCAAAACAGGCTCCCTGCCCCACCTCCAAACCCTCTAAAAATGCCCTGCAGGAAGAGTGTGGGAGAGATAGTCATCTTTTTTACACAGCCATATCAAGCAGCTTGGTACACATGTGTCGCAATTTTAATCAAGAATAGACTGCAGAGCAGGAAGGAATGCCAGTATCTAACTCCAGGTGTCTTGAAGTTAAACAACAGCAGTAGCAACAAACAAACAAACAAACAAACAACAAGAGATTCAAGATCTTCTAACAAATCTCTTGCAATCTTGGCTCCCTGACTGGTGTCTCTTTCCTGACGAAGCATTTTCCACACTAAGGCTCTGCCTCCCTACGCAGGGAGTTAACAAAGAACAATATACTTTCCTCATGATGATACATAAGTATGGCAACCCACCACCTATCTGGATCTAAAGAGTGGGTGAGGGGGATTTCCACCAAACACGATCCCCCGCAGTCCTCATTGCTTAGCAGTGCTCCTTACGCTGACCAGTTAGCAACCTGTGCCACTGGCCATGAGCGACATAAGAATGAAGATTCCCACCTGCTGAAGAGCCCCGTGTAACCAAGAATCTGGTATCCTTCCTTAACAATAGTAACTGACTCAAAAGGAGGGAAGAGGGGGGGTCATGACTTGTTTGGTTTTTTGTATTTCTTGGAACAAATTTGCACCTGAAGCCTAAGTTTAATTGTTAGGTGCTCCCTTCCTCCCTGGGGAATTCCAGTTTGCTGGAAGTTCTTTATAATTCCACACATGACTACAGCTACAGGAGCAGAGGTAAGAGAAGGTGAAGCCTTTCACAGGTCTCCTCGGAAACAAGCCCCACGGTTTGCAGTGGAGCTCCCTCCAGGGGTAAATGTACCCAAGGCTGTGTTTTCTAAAAGCCAGGCTTTGTTTTAAACCCGAGCCCAGCAGATAAAACTCCCTTCTCTGGGAGGCAGAGAGTGTTGTCTAGGTGCCAAATGAGTATTGTGGGAGAACCGTGTTGCCTGTGAAGACCACTCCCCTCCCCTCCCCTCCTCCCAAGATGGATCTGTGAGGCGATTTCCCATACTTGGAGAAACCCTTTCGTCTCTCAACCCCAAAAGGGTCACATTTCGCGTGGGTGCCGTTGTACACCTGACACAACGTTCAGGGTGCCCTTCCCGTTTGGAGCTGGGCAGAAAAAGGAAGGTGAAACCAGGAGGAGAAAAGTGAGGAATCGACGTGAGTACAATTTCACCCTTCAGGGGTTTTCATCTTCCACCCCTCCTTCTCCTCTCTCTTTCCTTGTTTCCCACTTTGGAGTCTCTTGAATTGACTCCCTTCTGCCTGTCCCAGCGCTCCTGCCCATTGAGTCCTGCGCTCCGAAGGAAGCTTGAGAAGGGTGGAAAGAAGCGTTTTAAAAGAGTTAAGTTTACAAAACGTTTTTTTTTTAAATCTGCTCTCCGTCCGTTGCCAAGGGCTGCTTTCTCCCAGGAAAAAAAAGCACCCATTCCCTTTCCAAGAATCTAACCAAGCATATTATAGGCGATTACTGTGATGGCAAAGGGTCGTTGGAGTCCCCTCGTTTTTATTAATGTCCCTGTGTATTTTTAATAGTTGTGTTAAGAGATGGTAAGAGATGACAAAAGTCTGCTCTAAGAAAGTTTGCAAAGCACACACACTAGAAAGGGGAGACAGTTCTCTTTGCAAGTTTAAGGAAGGAATCAAGGAAGGTGCTCCCCCCCCCCACTCCTTCCTCGCAAAACAAAGAACGATCGGAAAGGTGGTAATGATGGTATGCAATATAGATAATTTCCGGCGACGAGGGATTACATGGTGCGGTTGTGATTGTGTGTGTTGGGGTTTGAAAGGAAATGGAAAAATGCCTCCGCCTCAGTGTCTTGGAGGGGCGACTGCATTAGGTGGGTTCGTGAGGTGTTTGACTTATTGCAAACTTTTAATTGCTGAAATCTATGTGGATGTGGAAAAGGTGGGTTTAAAAAAAAAGATTGTACCCAGAGAAGATAGACGGGCTGTTTGCAATAGTCATCCGCGCTTTGGAGACGGCGGTTTTTGCCAGCCTGGCTGCCCTTATTATGTGGAGTGGACCGTCTTGCAATACAATATCTGCGCACAAGCTCATGATCGCGCCGGCGCTATTGTTGGGCAGAGGAGAGAAACTTCCTTTTCTTTTCTTTTTTTGGGGGGTTTCCTTCTGTTGGGTCCTCTCAACCAACCTGCTTCCTTCCGTGCGGATGAAAATGCCATCTCTGAAAATTCAAATGGCCACCCGTTTGGCTCCAATACCTGGATGCCAATACATAGGCATCATCCTACTCTAGATATCATGCGCCCAAGTGCCTTGGCTTAGTCCTGCTTCACGCCGACCATATGCACATGTGGAAACGCTTGTCACCTGAGCCCCAGAGCTCAGCCTGCTGACCTCCCCCTTCCATTCGAGATTTTAAAACGGAGATGCCTTCTCCGAGAGGAGCCTGCTGCCATCACTCAGCGCAGAGTGTCTACAGCTGACTCCGTTTCTGTGTTGGCCGCCTTAGTCCAGCTGTGCAGTCTTACTTGGGATAAGTAGAGAGTGAGAGTGCTTCTGAGCATGTGCAGAGGTGCCTCGTTCCGAAGTGTGTGACATTTGATCAGGTGTAAGAGAGAGGGGGACAAGGTGGAGCTCCATTATCTCTCAAGCAAAGAGTTAATTCCAAGTTTTCCAGAACTTGGAAAAGTTGATTTTTCTTGAGTACAAGTTTAAACAACTGGCAGACCTAGGAGAGATTATTGTTTCAGAATTCTTAGCTCACCACTGGATTGTGCTACCTTGTGGAATTCTTGGACTTACAATTTAAAAGGCATATATCTGGTGGAATTCTTGGACTTACAATTCCAAGCAGCATTTAAAAAGTAAGGATTAGACTTCAACTTCTTTTTCCAGCAAAAGGCAGTAAGAGCACCTGGGGTGCGTGCAGAGATTCTAACACTCTCTTTTCTCTCCACTCTCCCTCTCCTCTCTGGATTTTTACTACTAATTCTATGGACTTGTCACAAGTGCAAGGGGGGGGGATTCTGCTTCCCAGTTCCTTTGCTCTGGTTTGTGCACATGACCCAGGAATGTTAAGATGGTTCCAGAAGCAGAGAGGAGGGGGGGTATTCTGAAACGAGACTGAAACTGCAGCCCAGTCCAAGTTCTTTATATTTGCAGACTGCAACATGTGGCAAATGCACACACCATTCCGAGCAGCATGTGTGGAAAGTTGTGGGTGGGGGGGGGTTGTTTAATTTTCTTTTTGGTCTGCAATCTGTGAATGTTGTTAACTGCAGGAGAATGTGGAAGAAGGGAGGTTTCTAAGTTAAATCTACTTGCTGGCCACCAGAGGCTCTGTGGTTGTAACAGACAAGTGAGAAATGTAAATTCTGATTCAGATTTGCAAATTCACTGTGGCTTTTGCTAAATGGTAGGTAGACAGAGTCAGATTAAAAAATCCTGATAGGAGTTAGTTTAATGGGTGAACTCTAGATCTATGTTTTACTCTGAGGAAATGCCGTGCTTAAGCAGCCGTGTTTTCAATTGTTTTTAAAGGCAGCCCAAGATGGGGCCAGGCATATATCTGGTGGAAGGTTGATCCACAGATGAAGGGCAATGGTGGAGTGGCCCCATTTCTAGCCTCGACTTATGACTTTAATCCATTCTGAATGTATGCTCTTAAATCCAGCTACTCTTAAGTCGGGGTACCACTGCGTTATGGGCAGTTTTCATTGTGTGAAGGCGCTCTGACCAATAGTGAGGTCCTAAACCTTTTAGGGCAGGCATAACCAAACTTTGGCCCTCCAGATGTTTTGGACAGCAACTCCCACAGTCCTTTGCCATTGGCAATCTAAGCTTAGAATTCTGGGAGTTGTGATCCAAAACATCAGGAGGGCCCAAGTTTGGACATGCCTGTTTTAGGGCTTTGTATGTCATCATTAGAACCTTGAAGTCAATGCAGAACTGAACTGGAAGCCAGTGCAGGGTGGACAGCACTGCGGATATATGATTGTATTTCCTGGTCCTAATCAACAATCTGGTTGCCATGTTCTGTATTATCTGGAGTCTGCATCAGCCACAAGGGCAGCCCCACATAGAGGGTTGCAAAAGTCCAGTCTGCCAATGCATGGACCAGCATAGTGAGAGCCCCAATGTCAGAATAGGGATGCAGCTGGGTGGTCCATCATAGATGATAATGGTGGAGCAGACTATCGCTACCTGAGATTCCATAGATAGCGCTAGGTCCCAAACTACATCCAAGTCATGTGCCTTATTCTGAGCATAAAGAGGCACACTCCCAAATGAAACAGTGTTTCCCAACCATCCGATAGTGAGGATCCATGTCCACTTCCTTCTTGCCTGGGTTCAACCTCCATTTGTTCATCCTCATCCATCCCAGGACGGCATACAGGCAGCCCTCAAGGGATGGGCCAGCATCTACTGCAGAAGGTGGAAAGCAGAGATACAGCTGGATGTCATCAGCATACTGGTGACACCAAGCTCCAGAAGTCCTCATGACCCCTCCCAGTAGCCTCATATAGATATTAAGTAAGTAACATTGTGAGATGATTGACCCCTGTTGAACACCACATCTGAAGGTCCTTGGGTGGACTGCATCTCTGAAATCTCACCAGTCTCTACTGTCTGGGGTTGGTCATCTGAGACAGATGGGAGCCACACCAAAGCAGGGCCTCCGATTCCCAGGCAGGAGAGCTTCCCCAGGAGAATACTGTGGTCAATGGTATCAAAGGCTGCTGAGAGATTGAGGAGGACCAACAGGGACATTTTGCCCTCCCCTTGTCCTTCCTCAGTAGGTCATCTTGCAGGGCGACCAATGCTCCTTCTATGCGAAGCTAATGTGAATCAGGAACAACTGCACGATCACAGAATGTTGCCCCAAGGAGGAGCTGGTCAACACTTCTGAGTCCTTTTATACTTAGAAAACTAAGTACAGTGGTACCTCTACTTACAAGTGGCTCAACAGAAAAGCAATTTCGACTTAAGAGCAAAAAAGTTGGCATTTTAACTGCTGCCTTATAAGTTTTAGATGCAGTCTGCTCTACTTAACAATTTTTTAATTTTTTATGTTTTCTATTTTTTTTAAAGATAGGGCTGCTCTTCTTAACAGTTGTTTGATTTAAGAGCATGCATTCAGAGCAGATTAAACTCATAAGTAGAGGTACCACTGTACTCAGTTTTGTGTAGGTTAAAAAATCCCTACACTCAAGTTCTCTTCCTTCAGCCTTACCCTTCTTTGGCAATCCACATCACTTCTAGAGTTCTGGAGACTGGACCTGTCACCCCCTACCCTCAACTGATTGATGCTGAAAGAAAGTCTTCTACAGACCTAAATAAAATATGGGAGGACAGTCACAGAGGGCACAATTATATACAGTGGTAGCTCGGATAACAAATTTAATTTGTTCTCCGAGGCAATTCTTTATCCGAAAAAATTGTTATCCGAAATGCGGTTTCCCATAGGAATGAATGGAAAACCAATTCATTCATTCTGGAGCCTAGGAAAATGGCATTGACACTTGGTTTTTTGCTCAAAACTCTTTATAAAGGGCACTTTAAAGGTACAGATATGATGCAGCCCAGGATAACTCTTTTTTTACTGATGCATGCTGGAAATTCGTTATCCGAGGCAGCCCATAGGGAAAATTCGTTATCCGAGGCAGGCCATAGGAAAATTCGTTATCTGAGGCAGCCCCTAGAGAAAATTCATTATCCGAGGCAGACCTATACCTAGAAATTGCAATTCATTATCCGAGGCAGCCCATAGGGAAAATTCGTTATCCGAGTGTGAGATGACAGACTTGGGCTCGTCTGCGGAATTACCAGAAATACAAAGTGAGGAAGAGTCGGTTACTCAAGAAAGCCAAGAAAAGGAGAAAGACGTCAAGAATGTGGAGATTATAGACATTGAAGGAGAAGAGAGTGGAAAAGGGCTAGGATTAGGATTTAAGCCTTCAAAGATTATTGAGGGGTTCTTGGCTATAGTAAAAAGAGAAGTGACATGGGACATGTTACAAGAAGAAATAGGTGAACTGAGTCTAGGAATGGAGCATAAAGAGACACAAACAGATGGAAGAGGCGAAGAGTCTAAGATAGTAAGAGAGATTGAAATACAGACAGATGATTGGAAGTTGGCAAAGAAAGATAAAATATTACAGGTAGGGGGAAGATATGGAGACAGGACAGTTGGGATGTATTGGCACGTGGGGGTGCAGGTCAACAGGGACCTGGAGAAAACAGTGAGGAAGGTGGGTACACAAACAGAGGGTAGAGCAAGTAGAATTCTATTTAGAGAGGCGAATACACAGACGGAGGGGCTCGAGACAGGAAAGGAAGGGGGGGTCGCGAGAGGAGGGCGGGCGGTTAGAGACGTTAGGGAAAGGGTGCCCAGAAGGACAGATATTTGGAAGAAGGTGGACACGGGACTCCCCTTACCCACTCCTGAAGGGATTCCCAGATTCCCTATGGGGATATCCCCACCGGAATACAAAGATAGAAAAGGAAATAATCCGTCTGGTCCGGTAGGATGGATCCCCGGATGGGGCTGGAGCCAACCCCAAAACGCTCAACACCACTATTGTGGGGGCAATTGCGGGAATCTCTCAGCAATGTCGATGAAAGCTCCACACAAGTGAATGATGTTGATGTAAGAGGGAAAAATATTTTGTTAGAAAACTGTTTTGAACCCAGTTTTGATGTCCCTGTTTTAACCCCTGTGAATAAAGAAGTTGTTGTAAAAGAGAAGCAAAAGCCAAGAGACGAAGAATTCAATAAAGATATATTTATTTTACAAGAGTTACAGCAGCCACCTCGTGATTCTTCCAAAAAATCAAAAGAATTAGAAAGCGAACCCTTACATCGAGGCAGCCCTATACTTGGAAATTGCAATTTGTTATCCGAAAAATTCATTATCAGGGGCATTTCTTATCCAAGGTATTATTGTATATACCAGACATATATATGCAGCAGACATTGGCACATGGGGGTCACACAGCTAGCTTATGCCTGATCCTACTTATTCTTTCTCTCCTGTCATCCCATCCATACTTTCTCACTGGTCTTCCCTCCCTGCAGCCTTGTACTCTTCCAGCCTTAATCTCTCTTTGCTCACTCTCTTGGCTGGTCCTTCTTGGCAGACAGCAGGATATTTCTTCTGTCTGTCACAATTTTTGGAAGAGTTTTGGGAAAGCCACAGAGAAAAGTAGCAGCTGTTATCCACATGTTCTTTTCCTTGTGCAGAACTCCTTTTTGAGGCTCTGTGGATCAGGGATATGAATAGTGCAGCCTGTCATTCTTGGAGAGGAATGGAGAGTGTGTATGTATAGGGGGTGGGAGGACTTTTTATTCTTGTAGCAAGATTTCTGCACATTAGGCTTTTTCCTCTGAGATATCTCAGATATTTTATGGTCATTTTATTTCTGGACAAAATGCCATGCTGCATTGAATTATATCAATTCCTGCACATAATGGCATCTTTTGTATAACAGGAATCAGCTGGAAAGGGCAGAGGAAACATCAAGCTGCGCAGAATTATTATCCTTGCACAGAATAACATATTTCCTGTGCAGGATTTATGTAGAAAGGACAGAAGAAGAATTTCCCATGCAAGATCCACCCAGAAGAAGTGGCAAGCACCATTTTTGCATAAAAGTTATTTGGAAAAAACAAAAGAAACACCACACTTCATAGGATCATTACAGTTCCTGTGCAGAATGGCACTGTTCCTGTACAGGATTCTAGAGATGGGCACGAATTAAAAAAAATGGCATTTCGTTTGTCGTTTGGAGGGTCCGTTTCGGTTCATTTTCTGTTTTTCGCGAATGTTTGCAAAAAATTCATTTTTATTTTCATTCATTTCATTACCATTTCGTTACCATTTATTTCAATTTTTTTGTGATTTTTTAAAAGGATTTTAAGCAATTCACTCATATTGCAGTAATGGAAACGAAACGCACGACAAAATTTCCGGTGTTTCTGTTTGTTTCGTTTCATTTTAAAGACAAAATTCATTTGTCATTTCGTTACATAACAAAATGAAAAAACAAAAATGGAAATGAAAAGTTGTTCGTTTCGTGCCCATCTCTACAGGATTCAATGGGAAAGGTGTTAGGCTGAGGAGAGTTTGGGAGTGTCTTTACAGAACGATGGGAGAAGGAAAAAAAATAGAACAATTAAACATGAAAAGGGGCACAAGGGTCTTGTTTCCACAGGCAATCAAGAAGTTTTGATAGCACAGAGGGAAATTTTGCTGAGGGTTCTTGGCCTAGGTCAGGAGGACTCAGAAAATGTATTAGAATAAGAAATTTTGTAAGGATTTGTCTTATCTTTGCTCTGAATTTAGAAAGATAGATAAATATGTGTGGAGCCTTGGAATTATAACCATAACCAAATACTGTATTTATAATGGTAACTTTCCAGGCCTCCGCACTCAAGAAGGTTCTCCACCACACTCAAATCTCTTTTGCTTCACACTTGGGGATAATGAGGTTTTTTTAAAAAAATTGAATAACCCCACATACATTAAGCAACCTGAATCCGCATATGAGTGGAAGATAAGACAGCTAGAGAGACAGGTAGACCCAAAGGTCATTTTTCTCCAGCCTAAAGAACTACTTCTTGTTTGTGTAAGGTGGATACACAATTGGCTACAGAATCATTCTCAGAAAGTGATGATTAACAGTTCCTTCTCTAAGAAATTTAACAGGGATAAGTTACAGTATATTTATCTGTACCTCTGAAGAAGAAGCCTAGTGGATAGTTACAAGATGGGGGAAACCTGGCTCAGCAATATGACAAGAGAGAAGGATCTTGGAATTCTGGTAGATCATAAGTTGAATATGAGTGAATAATGTGATGTGAATAAAATGAGCGAATAATGTGATGTGGCCACAAAAATGGCAAATGCTATTTTGCATCAACAGAAATATTTGAAGGGCTGTCATGCAGAGGAGGGAAAGGATCTGTTTTTAGTCATCTCAGAGGGTGCAGGACATGCAACAATGGACCCAAGTTAAGAGAACCCAGCTTTCAGCTGAATTTGGGGGAAAACTTCCTAACTGTTAGAGCAGTACAGCAATGGAACCAAGAGTTGATGAGTGCTCCAAGAGAAATTTGGACAACTACCTGGCAGATATCCTTTGATTTGTATCCCTGCATGGAGCAGTGGATTGGACTGAATGGCCTTATAAGCATCTTTGAACGTCACTATTTTATGATTCTATGTAGTTTGCTCTTCTTATGCTTTACTTTCCTCCTCCTTCTGGTTCAAATCCAGTTCTTTTACTGTGTCCTGTAGTGCATCTACATTACATACCTACAGCAGTTGGATATCACTTGAACTGTCATGGCAGATGACACTTTCCTGTTTCGTGGGGAGCTTCGAATTTTCACCTGTAGTTCCCAAGAGTTGTTGGAGAGTTTTCCCACATTTTAAGTCAGGCATGTCCAAACTTTGGCCCTCCAGATGTTTTGGGCCACTACTCCCACAGTCCTTTGCCAATGGAAATACAGGCTTGGAATTCTGGGAGTTGTGGTCCAAAACATCTGGAGGGCTGAAGTTTGGACATGCCCGTTTTAAGTACTTCACAAAGCTACAGATCTCAGGGATCTGTAAGATGCACCCATGACATGCAAGTGGTATGAAATTCTATTAACTGAGACAGGGAGGCAATTATACAGGGGGGGGGGGAGCCACCATGAACATTTTCTAGTTACCACTTCTATTCATTGTTTCCAACAGTCAGAAGCTCATCATGAAACCATCATACATGGCCAGGATAAATGATCTAATTCCTACAGAATGAATGCAATTCTCATGGTAATCTGCTGGTGGGTGCAGCAGCGTTGATAATACTGGGGTAAGCCAGCTAGGGCTGCTATCTCATGACAGGGAAGATCCAGTGATTGTGAAAGTCCAGCTTTTCTCCTTTCCTGGTCACATGACTGAAGATGCGGGTTCTCCATTCCCACGTACAAGGTTTTTTTTTAAAATTAAAAAGCACTGACAGCCCGAGGGCCAGCTGGTCAGTGCGGGGAGGGGGGAATTAAAATAAAATAAAATAAAATAAAATAAAGCACCGACCAGACCCAGGGCCAGCTGGTTGGCACGAGGAAAATAAATAAATAAATATTTTTTTAAAAAGCACCAAAGGCCAGCTGATCAGCGCTAGGGGGTAATAAATAAAATAAAATAAAATAAAATAAAAGTGCCAACCAGCCCCAGGGCCAGATGGTTGGCGCTAGGGGGGGAAAGTGGAAAACCTGCATCATATGTGCTTCCACTGACTTCTGACTCTGGAAAAATGTGCATTTTTAACCAGAGCAAAAAATACCCAACATCCGAGGTAGGTCTTGGAAAGCTCGCTAGAAGGGGTGTTACCAGGTTGTTGTTTTTAAAAGCCTGGTAGTTGTGGGGACAAGATTTTTGGGAATGGTTTATCTGAAAATTAGATCAGGATTTTAAAGGATGTGTGATAGAGCCCTTAACAAAGCAGATATGATTTAGAGTGTGCATTATCTAGTGTTGCTAACTTTGCTTTCAGCCAAATGCTCTGCATTCTCGTCAAGTCTCCCATGGCTGGCTAGCTCCCTGAGCATATGCAGATGGATTAATATTTCTCTTTATAAAGTAGCCACTGCATAAAGAGCAAAACATCTGGACAGATGTATAGAAAAATATGTCAGCTTGTCTTTCTCTCTGGCCATTGACATTCACACTGGCTGGCACCAGCTCCAAAAAACCACCAAGACAGCATCTGGAAGAGTAAGACTGTACTTCACTTGTCCTCTATGTATTTCCCAGCTATGTGAGGTAGCCCCATCATTAGATGCCTGGGTGTGGGGAATACACTGCTTATATTGTTGTGGTTTGCCTCCACTTACAAATCCACATTCCTCCACTGTTGGCTTTTCCGGATTAATAATAATGGTGTGCTATGAAGTCAATTCTGACTTATGGCAACAGTTTTCAGGGCTTGCTAGACAGATGGCACGCAGAAGTGGCTTATCATTTACTTCTTCTGGAGATGCCCCAGGACTCTTCAGCTTGCCCAAGGTCACACAGGCTGGCTCCATTCACAAGAACTGAACTCTCAAATGTCTGTCTCTAGAACCAGATACCTAAGCCACTGTACCATCCAGCCAATAATAACCATGTACCATTAAGTCCAGTTGCCTAGATGCCCTAAGCACATCCAATCTTGCTTGATTTCGGAAGCTAAGCAGGGTCGGCCCTGGTTAGTTCTTGGATGGGAGACCACCAGGGAATACCAGATGCTGTAGGTGCCTGGAGAAGGAACTGGCAAGCCACTCCAGTATTCCTGCCAAGAAAACTCCATCGACATGGAGTCACAAAGAGTCAGTCACGACTATAATGACACAACACACACACACCATTATGGGAACCCTTTTAAGAAATTTCCAGGTAGAGAATGCTCTGAAGTGGTCCCCAACTCCTTTCTTTTGGAAGTATCCTGGGACCGTACAGCTTGCCCAAGGCTTTAAAGGCTGGCGCTACTCACAGGAGGCACAGTGGGGAATTGAACTGCCAACCTTTGGCTGCACAGCCAGATACCTAAATGACTGACCTTGTAAAAATTCATTTTTTAAAAAAATTACACCTCTCGGAATTCTCCAGTCAGCAGGACCAGATGCTTCTTTCTGGAAACTATATTTTTCAAAACAAGGTGGGGAGCCATGTAGCCATCACAAAAACCAAATACAAGACTAGACTAGGTGATACCTTTAGGCTACTAGTAAAATAACAAAAAAAGTTGCTAATATTTCGAGGGTGATATTAGCAACTTTGTTTGTTATTTTACTAACAGCCTAAAGGTATCATTTAGTCTAGTCTTGTATTTTGTATTTTCAAAGATAACTTTTCCAAGCTTTGCTTCTGATTAGTGACTTTGGTGTCTAATTCTCTCAAGGATGCTTTATATCCATTTTCTTTCTTAAAAAGTGCAATCCCATGCATCCTTTGGAGAAATATGGTCTATTGCAGTTAGTGAGCCTTCCGTCCACATATGCATGCATAGAATTGTGCTGCATAATCTATTTTCCTTGTACACTTGTACACTTTTCTTTTTCCAGAGAGGGTAGCCGTGTTAGTCTTTTCAAGAATTTCAGGCAAAAATCAAAGAAAAAACAAAACAAAACAAAACAAAAGACAAAAACATGTGGCACCTTAAAGACTAACTTTCATATTTTAATATAACGTTTCGTGGACACGTCCACTTCTTCAGACATATAGCAGCAGAATGAGGTGTGCAATATAATATGTGATGGGATATACATTTCATACTAAATATTCATTGGCTGTAGTATACAAAGTTGGGTGGATGGAGGGAGAGAGAAGGAGGGGGAAGAAGAGGAGGGAGAGTTGATTAGTAGAAATGGTGGGAACACGAAGCCAGGGTCTATAAAGCTGTAAAGGATGGTTTTATGGCTCTGGGGCCAGGATCTGTTTATATTAAGTGTGGTATAATGGCCCTGAGGTAAATTCCTCAAGAATTTTTTTTTAAATTGCTTTGATTTCTGCACCTTCTAATAATATTTGGGCGGTTTTCAGAAATAAAACTCAAAAGGAAGAGGGTTTTGACTGACAGTAAAATGGAAAGTTGTTGGAGTTTTATTTGCAATCTCGCATGTTGCCTTTAGTTAGTTTGACTGGGTGGGAGTTTTCTGGACTGGGGTGAAAATTGCACTGTTGGAGGCTTTCGCCCACCACACAGGTCTTAAAATCACTGAGTGTGAAAAGTTAGCCAAAAGCTTGATGCTTTTTTTTTAATTTAAGGAGTTGTGGGGTTTGTGTCAAGAAATGTGTCCAATACAATTTGTATTTGAGTGCTAAAATTTAATATTGTATGTAAGTTTTATAAATTATAATTGACTATGTCTGAGAAGAGTGACAATGTAAAGCCCAAGATGTAATTCAGCTGGGACAAAGGTAAATTAGCTAATGATGTAGTGCAACATGATTGGTTGAAAGTCAGTATATCAAGAAGTAGCTGAGAGCAAGACTGCCTGATGTAGGTCAGTTAACTCTGATACTATGTCATGGTCGCTTTGCTCACTTTCTGTATTTGTAAAAGACCCCTAAACTCCGCCGCAAATGGCTCCCAGCTCCGGAGCTTAAAATTGTTTCCCCACCAGCTCCGGAGTTTACAGATAATTAAGTGCGACTACACCCACCTAAGCGTGTCCCAGCGCACTTTTCAGGTACCTGCTCTCCAGAGGTGAAAATTCCTGATGCGGATATAACGTAGTGACTGCCGGGCTCTCCTTGCTTCTGTTTGTTCTTTTTTTGCCCCCCGCCCCTTTAAGAGATCTGAATGCAATGCCGGGACAGCAGAACGGAGGTGAGCGGCATTCTTTTCTTCCTTTTTTTCTCCCTCCCCTCACACAGCCAGCAGCCAGGAGTGCGGAGGGGGTGGGAACGCAGGAACAGCACAAACCCCTAAGATCTCTGGTCTGAATTTAAGTGGTCAGCGGATCTTAGGGGTCATGTGAAAAGGCTCCTTGTTTACCATGTTACTCTGTAACTCTGCTAGACCTGTTGTAACTTGTAAGTCAGGTTATGCCTCTATGACCGCTACCACACTTTTGATTTGAAACACCTTTTCCTTAAAGACAAATCGCCTAAAAAATCACTGTCCGCTTTTCAAATCACTTTTTCTGAAGAGCTCCCTTGGCAACGCCCATTTTTACTGCTGTTTTGGTTTTTCTTGCAGCGACCACTGGGTGTGTGTGTGTGTTTTTAAATTGGTTCCTACATCCCCTTTAAAAGTGATTGTTGTATTTGCGGACATACTACGCCGCATTTTTTCGGTTTCCACCATGTTTCTGCCATTTTCCTGTTGTAGTTTAAAGTGGTTCAGCCAAGTGCAAACTGGGAAGCCAATTGCTAAGCAACCGCCGAAGTGCGGACCGCCGAACCGCTGCGGCAACCACGTGACTGTAGGAGGAGATAAGGTGATCTGGGGAGAACTTTCCTGGGGGTGCTGTTTGGGAATGTATAACTCAGACATCAACTTATATTCATTGGGGAACTTTATTTATGATGAATACAAATCAACGAATTTTGATGATATGGCCAAATTCATTAGAAAAGGTTAATTTTGTTTCCCAGTTCATCTCCATCTCTACTTTATATCTTTGTGCTTGCGTGTATTTCATAAACTTGGTCAAATATTGTAGCCAAGCCTGTACACGTGGTATAGTAAGAATTTAAGCAGGAACATTACTCCATGGTGCAGAGCTTAAACTGCAGTACTGTAGCAGAGAGCATCTGCTCACAATGTGATTTAAGGTAGCTGACTGAATGTTGACTCAGCCTTCCATCTTTCAGAGGCTAGTAATATGAGTACCCAGCTCATGGGGAGGTGGGCGAGGGAAGTGTTCCTTGAAAAATTATGTTGCAAACCATCTAAAGAGTGTTCTAGCACTCTAGCGCTATAGGGCTGCATATGAATTGAAACCACCAATGAGGCTATGTTTTTGACCTGTTTTTAGTTTTTATCATATGAAATAATCTAGCTAAAGCAATCTAGTTAAAGGCACATTCGCTTGCTTAAAGCAAAACTAACCTTTTGTTCCATATACTGTATGAGAAAGTAATTGCAGCAAAATGTTGAGTCTTGCTCTTCCCATTTGATCTTGTTGTGTGTTGTCTCTTCCAAATATTTTCAAAATACCGATCATGGTGATGATAATGATAACAGATTGTGCATTTTTATTTATGTAAAATTTGTTTACACTGCTGTTGCAGGCAAAACTTTATCATCATACACACTAAGACATATTTTAATTTTGAATACCCATCAGCATGGTTTGTAACCTTGCTGAGTATTTTGCTACCCTGGATTAAAGTTTAAAATTAGTAACTCCTGCTTCTGTTCTCTTATACATAGTTCTTTTGTTTTTGCAGCTTGGTTGATGCTACGCAAATCCACCAGCAAGAATGAAGTCCCATCATCAGTTCAAACCACTGAGCTGGTTTCTCATTATCTTAATTGTACTCACAGCTCAATTAATCCGTCATGTCCAGAGTCAAGGTATGCTTATCAGGAACAATTAAATTATCAAATATTATTATAGGGTTGTCTGATGTGCAGAAGTGGACTTTTTCATGTACAAAAAGATTATTCCTTATAATTCAAACAAAGAAACTCTTCTATCAGCTTTATTGGAGTGGTTTCTTCAGATCTGGGACACACTTTGGGGTACAATTTGTGGGTTTTGAATCACAGTTTGGGCACTCGGTCTCTAAAACTTTTGCTATCACTGCGCTAGATCTTTATTATATTTGCATATCCATCTAGAACTTGTCTTAAACCATGTTTCATACTTAGTAAT
>JAHTLZ010000204.1:13415600-13432127 GCA_023846285.1 Phrynocephalus versicolor | reverse complement strand
TCATTACAGTTGTGACCGACTCTTTGTGACCTCATGTCTGATTATTAATTGCAAGTTAATTTAATAAAATTTAATTATAATTTAACTGCTGTCAAGATTCGCTGTCTGGATAAGCAAAGCACAGAACCATCAGGCTGAATTGTTCTGTATAGTCCGCAATCTATCTGGGATTGGTTGCAGTGATAGGTCTCCCCCTAGTATTTCCTGTGACCAATTTGCAGCATTTTAAAAATCAAAAGTAAAGGCCATCCACCGAGACCTGGATCTCCAGTGAGAAGCAGTAGATCGAGCAGAGGCGTGAATGGGCCACTGCAATAATTAATGGGTCTCTCCTCAAGGGCAGGGTTCCTCCTGCCCTCAAGGAGACTCTCATTAGACCCATTCAGAAGAAAGTAAATCTGGCAGCGGACCAAATTGGCAATTATAGGTCTGTCGCCAATGTTCCATTTATTAGTAAGGTAGTCAAGAGGGTGGTGGCGGACCAGCCTCAGGGACTTTTGGATGAAACGGAGGCCCTTGATCCATTCCAGTCGCGGTTCAGGCCATGCCATGGTATTGGTCACCCTGCATGACGACCTGCTGAGGGAGGCCGACAGGGGCAAATTGTCCTTGTTGGTCCACCTTGACCACTCAGCGGCTCTGATACCATCAACCATGGTATCCCCTTGTTCCATCTGCAGTGGATGCCATTTCATCCCTGGATCACTGCCTGGATGATGTGCTGTAATGGACGAGGATGAATAGTCTGAGTTTGAACCCGGGCAAGACAGAAGTCCTTCGGGTGAGGGTGCAGGGTGTGGGTGGCCTGGGAAACTCCCACATTTTTTGGGAAGTGACTATTCCCATGCAGTATGTAGTATGCAAACTGGGTGTAATATTGGACCCAGTGCTCACCATGGAAGCCCAGGTGGCATCAGTGGTCCGTTCCGCACATTACCATCTCAAGTGGATCACTCAGCTGCGTGCCTTCCTGGACTCTGCTGCTCTCTTTACGTTGGTACATGGACTCGTAGTCTCGAGATTAGACTACTGTAGTGCACTCTACGTGGGGCTGCCTTGGAAGTTAATGTGGAAGCTCCAGCTAGTGAAGAATTCTGCAGCTAGACTAATAACGAGTACCATCATATCACACCTACGCTGGCCACACTGCAGTGGCTGCCGATCCATTTCCTCATTGACTTCAAGGTTCTAATGCTGGCATACAAAGCCCTAAACGGTTTGGGACCTTGCTATCTGTCAGAACGGCTCCTACTGCAAAATATTGCCCCAGACACTCAGTCTTCTCAACCAGGTCATTTGAGGGTGGAATCAACTTCCTGCCGAGATTTGTCTGGCCCCTACGCTGTCAAGTTTCAAAAATCATCTTAAGACATGGCTATACAGTGGTCCCCCACCCGTTCGTGGTTCATATACTGCAGTCCCACTATATCACAGGACCACAGTATACGAAAAAAGGCCCCCTGGGGAAGGCCGGTTTCAGGTCTCCTGTACTTACCCCAGGAATGGCGCTGCCCCAAACAGACCTGTGAGAGCCTTCCCAGACCTTCTGGAGGCCTGAAAATGGTTTCCCTGTGAACTGGGTTGGGCCTGACGGAGGCCTCAGAAATGATTTTTGGCGATCCAGAAGTAACTTCCGGTTTGCAGGGAGGCCCTTCTGGAGCCTCCAGAAGGCCCAGGAATGCCCTCACAGGCCCATTCGGGGCAGCACCAGGCTGGGGGTAGGTACAAGGATGCCCAGCTAGGCCCCCCAAGCCCAACCTGATCTGCATCCACATATCGTGGATTTTCAATTATCGCGGATGAGGTTGGGTCTCTAACCCCTGCGATAGGCAGGGGGGTTACTGCATAGAAAGGCTTTCCCTGACTATTAATTCACCCTTTCTTGATTCTCTGTTCTTTAATCCGCCCTCTCTGTTTTAGTTATCCCTCTGTTCTTTAAGTGATTTTTATGATGACATTGGTCATTTAGTTTATGTTTATTTTGTTTAGGAGTCATGTTTTTATATTGTATACGGTTCTTATGTGCTTGTTGAATTATTTGTACACCGCCCAGAGTAGCCTTGTTGCTAGATGGTGCGGTATATAAGTCCAATAAATAAATAAATAAATAAATAAATAAATAAATAAATAAATAAATAAATAAATAAAAGTGGTTTACAATGGACAAGACTTTCAACTTGCAAGCAAGGTTGCCACTTGTTCTGTACAGCTATTTTGCACAGTAGCTAATATTCACACTGCCCTTTAGGTCTCTTCTATTTATTTGTTTGCAGGTTTGGGGAATGCTCAAAGTAAGACTTACTTTTGGACTACAGCTCCCTTAATCCTTTTTTCTTTTTTTTCAGGGAAGTTTTCATATTAGTCTGTTCCAGCAAAACTAATGCACAGTCCCAGGCACTTTTAAGATTAACCAGTTTTATTGGGCATAAGGTTTTGATAAGATACCTGGAAAGAAGTAGTCTGTGATTCACAAAAGTGGATACCAAATAGAACCCATGAATCTTAAATGTGCCATAGGACGTTGTTGGTTTTTTCAGTGTGTCCTATCCATTTAGGCCACAAGCCATGCTTACTGGGGGGTTCTGGTAGATGTTCTTTAAAGAACAAAGTTATGCAATCCCTGTCCCTAAATCTAACACAAAGTCAACAGGTATTTCTCCTATCAATAGAGGACTTATGTTTCACACTATTAATAATACATTATCATTTTGGCTATACCATGCTAAAACTATTGCTCCTCTACTCTAGCTGCCACAATTGAATGTGCACCCATGTTTTTTAAATGAGCTTTGTGAATA
This sequence comes from Phrynocephalus versicolor, assembly GCA_023846285.1. NCBI lineage: Eukaryota > Metazoa > Chordata > Lepidosauria > Squamata > Agamidae > Phrynocephalus > Phrynocephalus versicolor. Next base: position 13,429,329 of record JAHTLZ010000204.1, on the reverse strand, counting down.
AATGACATGGCAATGTGACTGTATTTGTCTATGTTGACTAGATGGTTGCAGCAGTAGGAGCTACAGTAGGACCCCCATATCCATTGATTCAGTTATCCACGGTTGACAGAGGAGAAAATTAAATACATAATTCAGCAGCCGCAAAGCAAGCTACTGTTACAAAGAGCAGCTGTAAAGCAAGCTACTGTTGCAAAATAGCAGCCGTAAAGTTTTGGGGTGTTTTGCATTCTCTCTTATTCACAGTTTTCTTTATCCATGGGAAGGCCTGGAACCAATCCTCAGTGGATACCGGGGTCCTAATGTATATTGTCCTAAGGGAACACATAAAGGCAGGGTAAAGGAGCAAGGGTAGCAACAGAAACTCCAGGTTTGCTTCTAGATCTGGTTCAGATATTACTGATCAGATTTATGGGCAGTCCATTTCCATACATGTTTTAGGTCTGATTTTGAGCGCTGCTTCACCTTATTTTTATAGCACAAAGATGACTTATTTTCTTTTTTCCATACGGTGGATGAGCCTATTTTTGATAACTGTTCCTAACAACTTGAAATACTTGTACAGTATTTCCTAATCCCAATATTTATTCCTTTGAGTGCAGTTTGCTATATGAACATGATCTGTTGGTGGGTTTTTTTGTTTACTAGTCGAATGGCAGTTTAGTGATTTGAAAATAAATTATTTCAATACAAGTGTGCTGCTAACTGCCAAAGTGATGTACATAGCATGGCAATGTGGCCTTGTTCAGAGTTCTGCATTACAAAAAAATAATGCAAAGAGTAATAGGGGATTGGAAAGAAAGGCATACAAGAAGCAGCCAGAGTGAGTTTCTGCATTGGCTAGTTTATGTCCTCTGTCATTTAAACCATATAAGGAACAATGGTTATACTATTATTTCAAAACAAAGTTAGGTCTCCTTCTGTAAGGGGAGCTTCTAGGTTTTTTGTTTTGTAAGGGACTGAACTTTTCAGACCACCTCCCGTGTCTGTTATCAAGAGCTGTTCCTGGAGTACTACAACCTCAATGAGGAATGGCCAAATTTGATAAGATCTGAAAAAGCCAAAGCCTTGAACTTGTCTTTAGCTTTCTTTTGGATGACTGCTTTAATGTTGCTGCCGGCCATGAATGTGCGCATTCCTGCAAAATCACTTAACAAGCTCGAGCTCCTGATTTTTATCAGCTTAACTTGACTGATTCTAGACTGATTCTTTTTTCTTTCTACAAGAAGTGAGAATTTTATTCCACAGGCTATAAAGGTGTTCCACAGAAATAAAGAACCCCTCTTCAGGTTGGTGACGTTGCAGTCATTCCAATCAATATCTTGTTGTGTTTGTCCAAGAGCTAGATTTTTTTAAAAAACTTTCCTCTAGTTTTATGTACTTTACTGTGCAAGAACATCTGTCTTTGCATAACTGGGTAAGAGATCTACTAAAATGAACCGTTTTGGCCTCTATGTATAGATATGAGCAAAGAATCTGCTTGGTGTATTTTCCCCTCTTTACGTTGCTGTTTCCTTTTGAAAACAAAACTAGCAAATATTTTGTAAAGATTGTCTAGTTATGTAAAGACACTCCTGCACAATTCTTCTGGATTCATGTGTTATAGTTTTCTAGTATGTACACAGGGACATCTGGATAACTGTGTCTTTCTTTTGATTTCTATGTTGGTTTAGGGGTTCTGGAAATGTGTCTTGTGTGGTGATGGTTACTTATGAATGATGTCCATGTTTTCTTTCTTTAATATCTTTCTGAAGCTGAACGGTAGGAACCAGATTGAGCCACCAGCTTCTACAGTTTAAAAGATACCAGGCACACAACTCTGAATAGCTGATGTCACTCAGAATAGAGACCTAGGAGAGGTTGAAAAGTTGCCTTGAAAGTGGATTAATATGTGTGTGGAGGCAGTAGTGTCCATTCATAACTCAGCAGTGGTAGGATGGTGTTCTGGAGCCCAAAGTTTTGATGTACCACTGCTCAGTTATGGATGGGTGGCTCTAGCATGACATATTCATTTGTCTCAGAAGTAACTTTCTAAGAATTTGCTCTGCCCAGTTCTTGCTCAAGATGTTTCGTCGCCAGAAATGAAACCACTAGTGGTACATCCTGCTCCCATCTTCAATTGCACAAAACACAAGGAAGATCAATTTATTCTTGGATCCATGGAAGGAAATCCTAGAAATGTGTATCCATGGGAGTACAAATGCAACCAGTAATACTGAATTAAATAACCAACAATTTGCCCTTCTGTGACGTCCAAGAGCCAGATACCGTCATGGCTGGGAGCTTCATATCTATAGTATTCCAGAGAGAGGCAAGGCTCCCGTTGAGTGCAAATTATTCATTTGCTGTTGTTTAAATGAGATCAGTAGACCCACAAGTGCAAGTGTTCTTATTTTAGATCAGTGTCCCTGCTTATCAATAAGTTTTGAATTGCAGAGCTGTAATCATAGAACTCATTTTCCCGTTTAGCTGAGATGAGGAATATATAGCTTTCCAGATGTTGTTGGTATGTGGTGCCCATCATCCCGCATCATTAGCTGATGGGTCTGCACTAGAGATGGGCACGACTTAGCGGAATTTTCGTTTCTGTTTCCGTTTTCCGTTTCCGTTACGTAACGAAACGAAAAACGAAAAAGGCTCAAAACTGGAACGAAAACGGAAACTAAATGACTAATTTCGAGCCAATTTTCGTTTTTCGTTACTGGAAAAGCACTTAATGGAGCTAAATGGGAAGAAATGAAAAAAAATTTCGTTTTCGTTTTCGTTTGTCGTTTTCGTTACGCAACGAAACGAAAACGAAAAATTTTGAAAATTAGCTCACGAAAACGGAAACGAGCCGAAACGGACCCCTAGACGAAAACAAAAACAAAAACGAACAATTTTTCTGAGTCATGCCCATCTCTAGTCTGCGCATCCTACAACATGTGGAATACACGTGGAACCCTAATTCTGAATTATATTTCCCCCTAACTAAAACTGTATCCTTTGTCATTTCACTAATCTTTCCTCTAAGGATACATTTCATATATCTTTATAACATTTGCGGTTTCCCTGTGGGTTTAATAAGCACACATTCTGCTTAAGGGTATATAAGTTTCTTTAAAATGCAAATAAGGAAAGGGCTTGTCTTGTTTCCACAAACCTCCAGATGCCATTTATAGAAACAGATTCCTTCTGCCCTAGTTTGTTTCATCTTTGAACATCTTGAAAAGCATGTTGCATTTTGCAGCTCCAGTCTGCCTGGCCTTCTACAATGTCAAGAAATTCCCACTTTAGAAGGGGATAACTTTCCCTAGTTTAGTAAGGAAGCCATGTCATATTTTGCACCTCCCCTCCCAGGGAGTAAGTCAAATTTTCAAAGATCAGTGCTGGCTGTTGGTGTGGGTTTTTTTCTCTCCTGTGGCCCTCTGTTCTGTCTTTATTTCTGATGGATATTTGAATTTAAGTCACAAACAACTCTCCATGTAAGGCAAAGCAACATGCAAGACATGGATACATTCCGGAGAAAATAACATGCTCCTCTGTCCTATTGATATCCATGGGATTTCAAGAGAAGGACCTTTCGTTATTGCATGATTCCAAAGGCATTATCTGCCAGTCTTCTGAACAACCCAAGACATGTTGTTGAGCACTCTTTCGCCGTACCTGCAAGCATCAGCATAGAATGTTGATTGCCAGAAAATACTTGAGCACAACCTGAGCCTTAAGTTAGTAGTACTATATCTCTCTTTACTTCATCCTGAAACCTTCCTTGGAAATGTACAGAACACCTTAGATCATATTTGGAGTCAGCATTTCTTCTGATTAAGAGGCAGCCTTCCTTCACTTGCTTGATTGGTATAGAAAGGAGCAGGAGCTTGGAATATTTACATAGTGCCCATGCCGGACGAAATGGTCTGAGGGCAGTAATCTGGCAAATGTTTCTAATTTCTGAAAAAGTAAGTGAGCCTGAGGACTCTGTAGACATTAGCGTTGTAGGCTTTATTATGAGAAGGACAGATAGTTTGAAAGGGGAATAGGTCAATGTCTTGGAAAGCTAAGGAGAGGTAGGATCTTGCTGGTTGGATAGCACAGTTTTTAAGGTATGTGGCTGAGGAGCTAAGTGTTGGGAGTTCAGTTCGCCCCTCTGGCTCCTGTGTGTCAAGCCAGCCTGTGTTCCTTGGGCAAGCTGCACTGTCCCAGGATGCCTCCAGAAGAAGAGGCTTGTTCCCCCACGTCCACTTTGTATTGCAACAAACTACAATGTGTAATAAATCTTGTTGTGGCCACGTGGTTTTGTTGCTGTTCCTGCGTCCCTAAGGGCACACTTTATTGTTATGTAACTTCTGTGACCCCCATGGACGGGGTCCACATCAAAGTGCATTTTGGTTTTCTTCCCATGGCACTATGTTTTTTTAAAATATTAAAAACTGATAGCTATATCAATATATCGATTTTCATTTGTCACTTGTCGAACTTCGAATACTGTATATACTCGAATATAAATCTAGTTTTTCAGCCCTAATTTTGGGCTGAAAAAAGGGGCCCTCGACTTATATTCAGGTCAATACTTTTAGCAACTGAGGCAAGTGCTTGGGTCGGTGGCTAATAGTCATTTTAAACATTGTGCGCTGCTTCTCCAGAACCCCCTCCCCCCATGTGTTGTGGGGGGGGCAGGATGCAATGTTTAAAATTATTTTTAGCCACCGAGGCAAGTGCTTGGGTTGGGGGCGAAAAGTCATTTTAAACATCACACACTGCTCCCCCAGATGGCAAGGGAGGAGCTGCCAGGTCCTGCTGCATTTCCCACCCTAGACTTATACTCAAGTCAACAAATTTCCCCAGGTTTTGGGGGTTAAATTAGGGGCCTCGACTTATACTCGGGTCGACTTAGACTTGAGTATATACGGGTACTTCTTTTTTGGCTTCTTTCCATGCATAGAGGCTTCTCATACTGTGAATTTACTGTCATGTGGCTGCTCCAAGTAGTGCCACTAGGTGGCCCTATGGCAATGGAACAGTTATGTTGCGGATTAAATGGTACCCCAGTTTAAACGTCGCAATGGAACAGCAACAAGGATTCCACCACCCCGAGGCCAGGTACAAGGAAGATGCGCTGAGTCGCACTTTGGGGCGGCGTGGTTGCACTTTATTTTGCCTAAAGCACGCCAGACGTGGGGGTACAATTTTAAGATCCACATCTCAGGGCACTTTCTAGAGCAACAAAGTGGACATGGGGTAATGGCCTTTGGAGTATTCTCTACTTGAATAATCCTGAAAAGGGTCACCATAAGTCAGAGTTGAATTGATGTCACCTAATTGTTAATATTTATTAGGATCTTGGTGGAAAAGACAAGATTATTTATATGCCATTCCATGGAAACAGTCAGCTCAGGCTTTTCCTGTCTCAGTGGTAGTTATCTGAGGTAAGATAAGTCTGTACAAAATGTTACACTCTTTCGCAAGCTAAATTTATCCCACCATGAGTCATCTCTGAGGGCTTGCCAACAAGTTGGTAATCAGTTGTCTATATATCTTTATATTGTTATTATTGGACTGGCATTAAAGCCTAATTAATATTTTATTTAAGTGTATCTATGATCAAAATCCTATTATCATTCACATAAGGTATACATGTATTGCCACAGCTAATTGTAGATAAGAGGTGGTACATGTTGGTTGTCCAGTCAGGTGTCAGTACATGACAGAGACATTTCCCAGCACCTTTTCAATTGGCTTTATCTATCTATCTATCTATCTATCCATCCATCCATCCATTTATCCATCCATCCATCCATCCATCATCCATCCATTTATCCATCCATCCATCCATCATCCATCCATTTATCCATCCATTTATCCATCTATTTATCCATCCATCCATCCATCCATCCATCCATCCATCCATCCAGTGGTCTTCTAGACCACCCATCTGGCGATTAGACCACTCTGGGTGGTTTATAATAATAATGCATACATATACAACAAGGATAATTAACCACATGATAAAATTAATAAACAAAAAAATGAAAAAGAAATTTAAACAACTCACACTAAAACATTAAATAACAAAGTACAAACACATTAAAACAAAATAAAGTATAGTAATGCAATAGACAGACAATATAAAATAATCAGTTAAGTTAGTAGATATTTGATATTAGGTATTAGCTGGATGGGTGCAGCTATGTCCCAGTCTGTAAGAAAACCTGCTGGAACATCTGGGTTTTTAATAATTTTCTAAAGGAGCCCAGGCCAGGGAGATTTCAGTTGGAAGTTTGTTCCACAAGTCTGGGGCTATTGCTAAGAAGGCCCAATTTTGAGTTTTATCTTTGCAGGCCTCTCTAGGTGTTAGTGCCCACAAACACTCAGCCTGCGAAGAATGAGTGTTATGGGCAGTTTTCATTGGGCAAATATGTTCCATCAGGTAGAGAGGTCCCAAACCATTTAGGGGTCATCATTAACACCTTGAAGTCGACATGGAAGAGAACTGGTAACCAGTGAAGGGTGTCTGGAATTGGGGATATATGTAGATGTTTTCTCAACTCTGTAAAAACTCTTTCCGCAAAGTTCTGGACCAGTTTGAGTCTCTGCATCAGCCACATAGAGCACATTGAAGTAGTCTAGTCTCGAGTTTACCAGTGCATGGACCGACGTGGTGAGGGCCTCAGTATTGAAACAGGGATTCAACTGGGCAGTCTACCATGGATGGAAGTGGGTGGATCAGACTATCAACACTACCCACGACTCCTCTGTGCAGGAAGAGGCACTCCCCTAAAATGAGGGACATTTCCAACCCAGATATCTGTCTTGTCTGGGTTCATCCTTAGTTTACTCATCCTCATCCATCCCAGCACAGCTTCCAGGCAGCGTTCAAGGGATGGGACAGCATCTACTGAAGACAGTGTAAAGAAGAGATAGAGCTGTGTGTCATCACCATACTGATGGCATGAAGGTCCAAAACTCTTGATGGCCCCACCCAGAGGTCTCATATAGATATCAACATAATTAGCTATTGTGAATGTCGGTAGGAATCTGACCAGTGTACGTATTTAGCGTTCTGGAAATGCATATATCCACTTGTACACAGGATTCTCTAATGATATATTTAATTACTTTCAAGGGGAATTCCACAACCTTTAATCATATAGACATAGTGAAAATTATTTGTATGATAGTTTGAGGTCTAAGGATTCCATGTTTCCTTTGGGAAGCCATGACAAGTAGACTATATTTGTGTACTGTTTTTCAAAGCCATTATAGTGTAGGCTTCTCTTGTATTACATTCTTACTTAAACTAGATTAGGTTCAGGTGCTAATTGGCTTGTTATTGTCAACTTGGTGCATGCCCACCACCACTGCTCCCCTTAGATCATCACAATATGTCCTGCATGTAGAAATATGCTCGCATTTTGTAAGCTTTATAATATCGGGGGTGGGTTTGAGCTTGGGTCATCTCCGTCACTCAGAAAATAATGGACCAAACTGATGCAATTAATGACATTACCTGTAACACATTACTTTGTGAGAAAAATAGATGCTAACAATCTTTTTCCAAAGTAACCCAACAGCTGGTAACAACATCCCCCCCAACAACCTACTCCATAAAAAATTACATGTGTAGATAGATAGATAGATAGATAGATAGATAGATAGATAGATAGATAGATAGATATAAAGGGGAAGTATTGAAGAGATTAGCCTTAGAATTTAGGCCATTTCATTTTTGGTTGGATTTTGAAAGGAGGAAACAGAAACAAGGGGAAATGAGCAATGTGGGATGGTAATGAGTAACAGTTAATGAGTTAATGAGAAATGGCAATGATTTCTTTTAACAAGTAACTTTCTAAACTATACCCCCTCCCTTTCCCATGGAGACCCTATGAAACTACAAGAGGATACTAAGACATTCCCTTCCACATATGTGACAGAAAGCCAGTTTGTACAAGTGACTTGAGTTGCCCAGCTAGGGCCTTTTAATGTCTAACCCCCACGTTTCTTTGTCTTTTCCCCCTGTGGTGTCAGTATGTCCTGTTTAGTTCATTGTGAAGGGTGTGTCTTTGGGAAAAATAATACCACCTGGAATAGTGACAGACTAATAGACTTGCATCACATGGCTCTTCTGATAACTTGCATCCTTTGTCTTGTCTAGAAAATGTGTTGTGTCTTTTAATTTGAATGTCTGTAAGTGTTGAAATTTAAATTTTCAATTTGTGCAGATTGTATGGATGCTTCTGTATTTATATATATAAATATTTGCTCTTTTTCAGTGGCCCCACCATCAAGATTAAGATATACTGTTGTTGATCATGATAGCATTCAGATTTCATGGAAAGTCCCAAAAGGGCAGTTTGATGGATTTAAACTCCTTGTCACTCCAAATGCAGGTAAAAGAAATAAGAAGAACCAAGCTGTAAGGCTCCATGGTTTCTTTTAGAAGCAGTGAAATATTCCTAGTTTATATATGAAAAGGCATCACATACCTGACTTCTAATAATTCCATTGTATCATTGTTTGCTCATTGGACTTCAACGAACCACGGAGAATTGCCATTTTGCTGGTTTGTGCCCATTTTTAATACGTACAGTGGCTCCCCAGGTTATGAAATTAATTTGTTCCCCAGGATGCTTCATAAATCAGAAATTTACATAACTCAGATCCGAATGGGGCGCAATGAACCCTGGGAATGGAAGTCTTTTTAAAAAAGTGTAACCTGGAGTTTTCCATAGAAAAATAATCATAACACGTGTTCTTGCTGAATTTTTTTCTGGATGGACTTCCGGGCTGACTTCCTTTCATAACCCGAAAATTATGTAACCTGAGGTGTCCCTAACCCAGGGTACCACTGTATTATAAAAAATATGTAACAAAGACTAAAATCTAGGAGCAAATCACAGCTAAAGTAGGTGCATTGAATCAGTGTGGATTTGATGAGTCATCACGAGTGCAAGTTAGTTGCACCAGGAAGTTGAATCATGGCAACTGGACTTCTTTTTCTTGAGAGAGTGAAACATTTCGCTGCTCATTTTCAGACTAATGAAGTTGTTTGGATGAGCAGTGAAACCTTTCAATCTCTCAAGAAAAAGAACTTCAGTTGCTATGGTTCAACTTCCAGATAAACTCACCTGGATGACTTGAGAATATTCACAGGAATATTCTAGTTGAAAATTAACTAGTGGATTTCAGCTGAAGTGTACAATAATTGAGAGGCAAACTACACATTATGCATAAATATGTAGAGTGCAATTCTCTCCACCCCACACCCCACCCCACACCCCAATTAAGGGTAGGTTTGCTCTCCTCTATTCTTTGCACTGAGATGTCACCCATATCATGAAGATCAGTGAATGAGAAAGCAGCTTTGGGTAATTTTTCCACAACTTTATAACCTCCGTCCTGATAATGTTGCTCAACTCTCAGAACTGTAGTTTTCTCAAGGTGCTTTTCATTTTAAAAAAACTACAAAGATGTTTCAGTGCAGGCATCTGTGTGTAACTTGTAGTTTGCAGTTTGCCTTAGATGATTTTGTTAGCCAAAGGGAGATTATTTTGGCTGTTTGCAGACATTCTTAGGCAAAAGCCAAAAATGTATTCTCATGCCATGCATTCACATAAAATAAATGTTTCACCTTGTTAAGCGGTTGAAGATTTGGCTGCTAAAGTGGTTTTGAATTCGTTTAAAGGCTACTAAAACTTCAGGACAGAAGTCTCTTTATAGATTAATATTCCTTTTAAGAAAAAGGAATGTCTGCATTCACTATTTTGGACCAGATCATGGTAAGGAAATGCTCTTGCACACTTTCATCTCACAACCTGCAGGCCCATAAATTTAATGGCCTATCATCAGGTGAACTGGTTGACCTGTGCTAGTCCTCCAGCCTAACCAGGGGTTCGGCCTCCAGGAGTTGGACTTGATGGATTTGAAGTGTATAAAGTATATATATAAATAGATATTATAGGCTCCTTCCAACTTCATTATTTTAGGAACTAGGACCTCTTTCTTCACTTTTGCAGAAAGAACCATTGTGATGGATGCCACTACCAGGGTTTCTGGCCATGCCGACACCATGGAATTACAGTGGTACCTTGTGTAAAGGAATTAATTCGTTCCAAATGAAATTATGTTAAGTAAATTTTCCTTTATACAAATTCCCATAGGAATGCATTGAAAATGGAGTAATCCCATTTTTATGTTGTACGGATTTCCCCCATAGGCAATTATGTTATGCAAATTTCCCCTATCTCCAGAATTTTTTATGTTGTACAAATTTTATGTTATACAAGCTGTCTGTTATACAAGGGTCCACTGTAATTTAAATGGTCTCCTATGGTCATGTTTAAAAGCCAGAACTGGAATTTGATTTCTGCTGACTCTGGGATAATGTGATATGTCTGTAGGTTTTAAGATAACAACCAAGAAGTTTTGCCAGTGTAAAATGTCAATATGAAATCACAATGTTATATGACTACCTTAACCTTCCTCCTTTGGGTTTAAGTTCACTCCTTTCAATACTCCATTGTTTGCTGCAACCTTGCAGCTGCATTTGATCCTGCAGTCTCTTTCATGTGACTTGAAAATAGTTATAGGTGGCCTTTTTCTCTTTGCATCAAATTATTTCTAACATACTTGAGGAACAGGCTTTTAAAAAAATTCTGTGAAGATTCTCAGTCATCTAGGTGAGGTTATCCGGAAGTTGAGTCATGGCACCTGGACTTCTTTTCTTGTGAGATTGAAATGTTTTGCTACTTAGCAGCTTGGATGAGTAGCAAAACGTTTCGATCTCACAAGAAAAGAAGTCCAGTTGCCATGACTCAACTCCCAGATAACCTTCTCCAAAACAGATATTCTCTGAACTGCAGCAATACCCAACTACTATGGGCAGTGGCTATGAGTTCTTAACATCTGGATGGTAACTCTTTAGAGACTGGCTGTTTTGGAAAATGTTGCAAAATCTTCCATATTCAGGGCCTAGATACTTGAAGGACTGCCTCCTTCCATATGAACCTACCCGGCAATTAAGATTGAGCCAGGGGGCCCTTTTTAAAGAGCCATCCCTCAAGGAGGTGAGAGGGATGGCCTGTAGACATAGGGCCTTCTCGGCAGCTGCCCCCAAGCTATGGAATGCCCTCCTGAGTGAGATCCACCTGGTGGCAACATTGATGACATTTCGGCGCCAGGTAAAAACCTTCCTGTTCCAGAAGGTTTTTAAATGACATAATATAGATTTTGGGTCCTGATGGCAATTTTTAGTGTAATGTTTTTATTATTGTTTTAATTATTTATTGGCATTTTGATGTTTAACTGCTTTAATTCTTTTGATTGTAAGCTGCCCAGAGACCTTTGGGTAGTGGGTGGCACATATGCTGTAAAAGTAAATAAATTAATTAAAATAAATAAATAATCAAGAAGTTCAGGTTCTCTACCCGAGAAATCTATGTGAATGTTATTCATTATAATAAAAATATCTGAATATTGCTCCTTTATATCCACCATTAGTTTCTTTGGTGAAATCACAGATTGTGTGGGATGCGAGAAAGATGAATAAGTGATCATCAGGTCAAGCCTAAGCTATCTCTGGAGGCAAACATGTGAGGCTGAGGCTGTACTACAGGCATGCCCAAACTTCGGCTCTCCAGATGTTTTGGACCACAACTCCCACAGTCCTTTGCCATTGGAAATACAGGCTTGGAATTCTGGGAGTTGTGGTCCAAAACATCAGGAGGGCTGAAGTTTGGGTATGCCTGCTGTACTACCTATGGCACAGCATGAGACGACAGGATTCTTTGGAAAAGCCAGTAATGCTGGGAAAGGTTGAAGAAAGCAGGAGGAAGACCAAAAGCAAGACGGATTGACTCTCTAAAAGAACCACAGGCTTGAGCTTGAAGGAGCTGAGTAGGCCTGTTTAAGGCAGGACATTTTGGAGATCAGATTGCTTACCATAAATTGAGGGCAACTTGATAGCACATAGCAACAAAAATCTGGAAGTTGAGTCATGGCAACTGAACTTCTTTTTCTTGAAGTCAGACTGATGAAGCTGCTTGGATGAGCCACTAAACGTTCTATCGCTCAAGAAAAAGAAGTCCAGTTGCTATGACTCAACTTGCAGATAAACTCACCAGGATTACTGAGAATCTTCACAGACAAACTACAATAAATGGCCAAAAAGAAAACAGTCCAAGCTTCTTTGGACTGTATGACTGCAGAATGCAAGTGGAGGAATCACATTTGGATGTACTCCGTGATGGAATGGACCCTTTATCCTTGCCATGGCAGTAACTTCTAATATTGGGTGTCTCCTCCTAACCCATAGTGTAGAACTCTGATGCATGTTTGTGTAAACAGGAATCCCAAATTGTTCAAGCATCTTTAGGATTGTGTATAAGTGTACGTGATTTATAAGGGGTAATTTCCTCAATTAAAAAGCATTTTTATTTATTTATTTATTTATTTATTTATTTATTTATTTATTTATTTATTTATTTATATCCCCCCATCTTCCAGAGGAACTCTGGGCGGTGAACAAACATCAAGTAGATAATTAAAATGATAATTATAATAATAACCATAACAAGAGAAAAAAGTAATAAATAAATAGCCAGCAAGATGGTAGGGGAAGAAATAAAAAAAGAAAGAAAATTAAATTAAATTAAATTAAATTAAATTAAATTAAGGGTTGCCAAAAGCCTCGTGAAAGAGCCAGGTCTCCAAGGCTTTTTTGAAGGCTGGCAGGGACTGTGCAAGGTGCAATTCATTCATGCATGCAGAAGCATGATTTGAAGACACGTTATTTCCCTTTATGTTGCAGGAGTGTCATACTATGCTGATGCATATCATCTCTATCCATTTATATATATATCTCCATCTTAGCTGGAATCCAAACCTAAGCTTACTGCAGGGGAGAAGAGGTAGGGTGTACCTGTTCATTTGGACTAGATGGATGGAGCATTTTAGTTGGAATGAGGGTGTTTCACGTGTTTTTATGGTTTCACTCTAGATTTGTGTAACTCTTGAAACTGTAACATTACACAGATGTGCAGAAATATTAATCTCCATGCTTTCTTTAAAAAAAAAAGAACTGAAATGCTGCTCTTGTTTCTCTTTTGCAGGTGGCAAAACTAATGAGCTCACTCTTCAAAACAATGCAAACAAAGCAATTATTCAGGGTCTTATTCCCGATCAGAGTTATACAGTTCAAATCATTGCATTTGCTAAGGACCAAGAAAGCAAGCCAGCTGAAGGCCAGTTCCGAAGTACGTTGTCTTCTGTTATCTGCCCATCGCCTATAATTTTGCTTTACAGAGAAAACTAATAAGAGGTGAACTTTCAAGGAAAGTGTTACCTATCTTTGCTCAGTATCATAAAAGAAGATCTGTGAATCAAGGGTTCAAAATGAAGAAGGCGCTGGATGAAACTCACAGGCAGTAAAGGGTACAGACCCTTTTAAAAAGTTTTTGAAAGCATACTTAAAGAATAAACACAACAAACAAAGGTACAGAAATTGTCAGAAAAAAATTACCACCAAACAAAGCAAAACGTGTGTGGCTAAGGCTGAAATAAGGAATGTGGCAACACCAACAGTCTCAGAATCTGAAACAAGCTAAATGTAGACTTCAGTAAAAGTTAATCTGCTTTCCAGTTTGATATCCATTTGCAAGTATTGCCTATAATATATATTTTCAAATGCTGAAAATATTATAGAGCCCTATAATAATAATAATAATAATAATAATAATAATAATAATAATAATAATAA
>JAHTLZ010000204.1:13396574-13406962 GCA_023846285.1 Phrynocephalus versicolor | reverse complement strand
TCTATACAGAAGTTGAGGTTCCATAAACAATGTCAGAAGGACAGAAAGTACAAAATCTGCATAATATTAAACCTTGAGGCAAGAAATTTGTAGAAGCAAGACCAGTTCTTCATCTCCCCCATACTAATTTCAGCAGCCAGAGTCGTTCCAGTAACTTTTGCAAACTCCATCCACCAATTAATGTCAAAACTCTCATTTACAGTCTTTGCCGTTTCTTCCAATGCCAGGTGTAAAGAACGCAGATGAAAATGAACTGAAAGAGATTGCCTCTGAACCAGACAGCACTCATGTCTACAATGTGGCGGACTTCAGCTTCATGAACTCGATTGTGGAAGGACTTACAAAGACAGTGTGCTCCAGAGTTGCGGAACAGGAGAAGGAACTCAAAGGTAACTTGGCAGCTGGCAACAACACTCCAGTTTTCTTTGTTTAGATACAAGTCATGGAAAATGATTTCAAATTGTGGAAGAGATTATGACAAGTTAAGAATTCCCATCACTCTGGATGATAGAAATCATTTGTTTTTTATTGTCTAAATAACAGGAACATTGGTAGCTACACTTGGGGCACCTACAGATTTGGTCACATCTGACGTGACAGCCAGAGGATTTCGTGTGAGTTGGACTCACGCCCCAGGCAAAGTGGAAAAATATAGAGTTGTCTACTATCCCACCAGAGGAGGGCAGCCAGAAGAGGTAAGAGAGAAACACATGTCCACATGTTTCCCATTCGGAAAATGTTCGATAGAAGGAGAAAGACAGAATTCGTCATTTGGAAATGGTTAGGATTAAAAGAACATTGATGGATCAGAGCAGCTGTCCATCTCTGTAACTAGGCATGTTGTGGCCAACCAGATGTTTATGGGAAGTCCACAAGTGGAGCTGACTTATCTTTGCTCACCTTCTTCCTTCCTCAAATCTATTACTTTGCAGAAGAACTGAGCGGCCACACCCATGATCCCAAGACAATGTGGCCAAAAATGTAGCCTGTGGGATAATTAAGTTACAGGATTCCTTGTTTATGTCTTCCCCTCCTACACTGACATTTAGACTGTTAATTTCAATGTGTTATTTACTTACTCAGCAATATGCTTTGCATGTTACAGCGTTAACAACATAAGAACATAAGAAGAGCCATGCTGGATCAGGCCAAAGACCCATCTAGTCCAACTTCCTGTATCTCACAGTGGCCCCGCCAAATTTCTGGGAGCACACGAGACTAGATATCTGTCACCAGATACCACTCCCCTGTGTCTGTCCCTTCAAGTACCCTGGTTTTTTAAAGCCTGGGGATTACACATCCCCATCATGGCTTGTACCCTGTGATGGACTTTTCCTCCAGGAATCTGTCCAATCCCCTTTTGAAGGCATCCAGGCCAGATGCCATCAGCACATCTTGTGTTGTATGCATCAGCTGAATTCTCTTTCTCTCTCTCTATGTCCCCCTTGAAAAGAGTATTATCTGGAGGATGTGTAGTCAAAACATATAAATGAGTTTTAATAATATGAAATAGAACACATTATACATGTAGGATTTAGTGTTCAAGATGAACTTCAGAGACCTTCAGCAGATGTGTTGTTCCTTAGAAGCTTACTGTTGTACATATAAACCAATTGTTCAGCAGAAGAGATGTTGACAAGAACTGGCATCTTTAACACCAGCCACTAGTCCTGGATTCCATTTCCAGCTTTTCTTCCGCCTCTTCTTTTTTTGGAAGGTTGGGGGTTGGGGTTGGGAAACAGTACCAAGAACCAAGTCTGTAAAAAGTTGCTACTTTCACAGCAATATAGCTGGTGATTAATTTATGGTTTATTTTTGTTCATGTTTTTGTTTGTAAAACTGTAAAAAATAGCAAGTGTACAAATTTAGGGGCCACTCTGAGGTAGGAAATTGTTCAAAACAAGTGAATAAATAACTATCAGTTTCATTCAAACATCTCTCAATGAGATGCCATTAATTTTGGCTTGCCTTGAACCTCTTTATGGGGAAAGATGGGCATACGAAGGTACCTGTTCATCTACTCCTAGTGTATGCCTTTAAGAAATGCTCTTCATTTGGAACTAAGTCAAGGCTTACTTCCAACTGGAAAAGACCTGCTTATAGACATTTTGAAAACTAGCTTAAGTCATTTTCTCCTATCATGCAGGTGGTGGTGGATGGCAGTGTTTCAACAGCTGTATTGAAAAACCTGATGTCTCTTACTGAATATCAGATTGCTGTATTTGCCATATATGTCAGCTCTGCCAGTGAAGGCCTCCGTGGCACTGAAACAACACGTAAGTCGTAAATGAGAACAAAAGGCATCTCTTTAGCTGAGTAGTTCTGTGCAGCTTAAAACTTGGTTTTAACCTACTATATCTGAACTTATGCAAGGTTCAAAACCTGGTTACTTTCCATGTGTGTTTGGGTTCTATATTGCCATACCACCTTAAAACATGGTAAAATGATGTTAGTTCTTGCATGGGAGATCACCAGAAGGTGGGGCTAGGAAAGAATCCTGCTTGGGGACCTTATAAAGCTGCTACAGTGTTGGTAGTACTGGTTTGATGGACCAGTAGAGTATCTGAGTGTAAGGCAGCTTCATGTTTTCCATGAGTGCTACCCACATGGTGCTATATGACCCATTAAAAGGCCAGTGAGGGATTTCCAACATTTAAAAGCATGCACGGGGACTGGCTATTCTTGTGATTTTGTGCTAGGAGAGAAACATAGACCATGAAAATCTCCCACCTTGTTTGTTGCTCCTAGCTTTTCTGGAGAAAACTTATTTTATGCCATTGAGCACTCCCCACCCATACCGTATAGCTAGCATCCACATAGTTTGCTATTCAGGTGTCATGGATGGATGGACATTTAAAACCTATCTCCCTTTGTATCATGGCTCAATAAAATTAGGGCATCCAGAGGTGCTGTCTAAGGATATATTTAGAATCAAATCCAGACTGTATATTTGAGTTTGTATTCCTATTACAGAAACATAATTTACCTACCTCGTTTCATTCTCTTGTACATAACATTTCCTATAGAGGTGCTTCCTTTATAATCTTCTTTTGCAGTGTGTTGAAACTAAATATGTCATGGTGTTTTCACCTGAAATTTGTATTATAGGGAAAATGCATGTGAGGCAATGCCTGTGTCAGAACTTTTGTGGTTAGCTAAGGGAGGCTATATGGAGGGATATGACCAGATGATTTGTACACAAGGGAAAATTCAGAACCTTCCACATTAGGAAAATTTGCTCTGTTTGAGCTTTCCCCCTCCCAGATATGAATTACACAGAATTTATTGTGTTAAGATTATTTCACTGAAATATTTCCAGGTGGAAAAAAATGAAACATATGCAGATATCATTGTGTCAAAACCAAGCTTTGAGTAAGATATCTGTCATGCATGAGCCATAAAGGGTTTCTTGTTTCAGCTAGTTTGTAGTGAATTTTTTTTTACAATTGACAAGCATACTTATTCGCATTAGAGATGGGCACGACTTAGCGGTATTTTCGTTTTCATTTTCGTTTTTCGTTTTCGTTACGGAAACGAAACGAAAACGAAAATCGGCACCAACCTGGACCGAAAACGGAAACGAAATGACTCAGACCCTAGCTGAAAACGAAAACGAAAATGAAACTTTTTTTCTGAGTCGTGCCCATCTCTAATTCGCATTACAAATCCCTGCCCTCTGCTTTCTGCTCTGCGTTAACCATGGATGGTTTCAACCACAACATTGGAAGTGTGTGCAGTCTAAAACTAGGTGCCTTTTTCTTGGCTGGAAGATGGACTGAATTCGGTGCATCTTATTTCCAGTCAAATCCACGTAGTTTGGTGCCTTGTTTCCTCTAGGACTGACTTTTCTCTTGCTTCTACCTCAGTGGAGCCTGCCAGCAATTCTTGAGCGAGTGAGTGCCATAAATCTCCCAGAGAAACACCAGCAGGCTTCCTGATAAGAGTTTTCATCCCTCACTCTCTGTCGCTGATTCTGGTTGTGTCTGAATAAGGCAGTGATGGAAGGCGGACAGGCCTGTAATGTTACCTGGCGCCAAATGTCAGCTAGCACATGAGAAGATGTAATTGACTAGGATTGATAAAGGGAATAGTGTTGCTTGAAGTGAGCAGATGGGTATGCGTGTGTGTTTTATGTCCTAAAGAACTCCCACTGAACCTTGCTTTGAGTTTTTGAGCAACATACCTTTGAGAATGCCACAGATAATTTCAAGAGGTTTCTTTCTGACATATTCTTACCTATGGGCCAAGTATTTAGCTGTTTTGATTAATGGTGCTGAGTTATGGGGACAGGTTGAGATGAAAGATGCTTTTCATCTTGCTTCTTCCTCAGTTTAGTTTTCAAAAGACTCTGCCTAGAGTGACTGGGTTCCCTGTGTGATGTAATGAATAGTGTGGTGAACTAGGACCCCGAGGAACAGGGTTCAAATATTGACTCACCAGGGGAGTGGAACTGGTAAAACCGTGCCTTAAATATCTCACTTACCGTGACAATCCTGTTACGGTCACTATTAGTTCCAGCTTGACAGCACATAACAACAACATACCAAGTGAAGGCCTAAAATACAAAACAGTCCTCCATCTCTTAAGGCAACTGAGTGCTGATCATTATGAAAAAGGAAGTAGTCTCAACATTGTTTAGTCCCAGGACTAGACACTTTCTGCTTAAAAGATATTCATAGATACAGTACATATACCCATTGTTTACTTTTTCTACTATGCAGCCTACATAAACTGGAGGAAACAAGCAAATGTTTATGACTTCACTACTTTTTAAAAATAAATTTGGGCCCACAAACTCATTTTTTTGAATTTTAGCAATAACAATTCATGGTTTGCACTAACCATAACACAGAGCCCAAATCATGGTTTGAGCTTCCGAATATCAAATGACAATCACTGTAGGCAGCATATCCAAGGGCAGATTATGTGCAGTTTTATGATTTAATTAATGGAATTTTCTCTCACAGCATCCCAATGAGTGTTTCCTGTCATTAAAAATAACTGCTAGTGCTGAAATTCTGTATTGGTGTTTACTTGAGAGAGTCCGGAAGTTGAGTCATGGCAACTGGACTTCTTTTCATGTGAGATCAAAACATTTCACTGTTCATCCAAGTAGCTTCCTAAGTTACTTGAGAGAGAGCTCCATTGAACTGAAGAGGATTTAATTCTGAGTAAACTTGGATTATGATTGCACCATAACAAGAAATATATTTCTGTCTCTGTCTCTCTACTTATGTTCCAGACATGTATGTGGCCAGGAACTGGTTAATAACTAATTCTATGATAATACAGCCACATTCTGACATAGTAACATCACTTCCCATAGCACCTGGTGCTCTTTTGAAGTCATTCATTCAAGTTCTGACTGAGCTTGTCCCTATGCCTTTTTTTGACAACTCACTACACCTCTGCCTAAGGCAGAATATTTCCAAGCGGTGTTCTAATGAATCTTTGCTAGAGTGTCACAAGGCAGGACTCTGAAATGGTAAATATTAATCACTATAGGTGGTATGGCAAGTTTAAAAAAAAGAAGTAATGCTATCAGTGGGAGTATATGGAAAAATATAGTTTACATAGTGTGATAGTGCTTGAGAGAACATGACAGATGAAAAAAGCAACTGTAAGTATGAAAATCCAGCCATTGGTGCCCATAATACAGTAAATCCAGTTTTCACTGAATATGACATTTGGGAGCTGAGATAACTACATTAATGCCTGTCAGTGTCTGAGATATAGAAGACAATAATTATAAGTGCTCCCCCCCCCATAAGGGCCCATGGAATAGTGGCCATCAAGAACTTAAAGGGAGCCCTGCTCACTCTTCTGTGTATGTGCCCAGTTGCTTCCAGAATACCTGAAGAGAAGATTAAAAAAAACTGTGCCCTGTCTTTGTGCACTAAATCTTTCTGCAGATGGCAAGGACTTCACTTACTTACAGTGGCATGAAGAAAGGATGCTGGGTATCCACACAACCAGGCGTAGCCATCCACAACAAAGTCGCACATAGTATTTGGGTGATTTTGATTTTTGTTTGACAGTAACATAGCACAAGGCTGGGATAACCTTTTGGATCTTGAGATGCTGGTGATGTCCAACTCCCAGGCATCCTGGACAGTATGGGCAGCAGTAAAAGATTATAGATGTTGTAATTTGTTCTTGCTACTCATTATCAGGATAGTTGTTATTGAATTGAAAAAGTAGGTTGGTTGTTGCATGACTTGCTGCTTTTTCATTTCTTCCATAGGGGATGCTAATAATTGATAAAACAATGGCACTGAATGTCGAGAATTCCTTCAAAATGCAAATTATTACTTTTTCAAATTAAGTGGAATATTGCTTGTTATACTGATAAAAAAAATTATTCTTACTTGCTGTGTTATATTTGAAATGTAACTTGGTTACATTTACCCAATCACAGGTAACAACATTATCTGTAGCTTGTTCATTCAGTGCTCAGGGAATAACTACCTTCTGTCTAAAAAGCTTGTTATGCAAATCAGCAAGGATCGTACAAACCATATGGCTTTCACGACACAACATATCAGCTCTCTTACCCTATCAGATTTCTCACTGCAATATTGGCCAAAAGCCTGTTACTCTGTATAATGATATATGCAACAAGCAGTCAGTTTCTACCTGGCAATTGAAACATCTCTGCTAGGCTTCTCAAGAATGCACTAACACCCGTGTGAGATTATATCCCAGAATCTTTTGTGTTCCGTGGTGGACATTGAGTTTCTTGGCAGGTGAATAATTGTAGACAGGGTGCATTTGAAGATCTATGCTTGGATCTTCAACAGTGTTGGAGCAGTTGTATGTTCAATATTTCTATGCATTATACTTTAATATGAAATGCTTCCATTAAAAATGATGAAATTGCCAAAGTTGAACAGATTATCTCAAATAAATCAATGTAGTAAGATCTCTCCCTTCCATACAAAATGATGAATAGAAGCGCTTGAACAATCCTTTGTGTGCCTTATGAATCTTCCAGATGTGGATTTACTGATTAACAAAATGTTTTAGCTGGCAGTAGAGATCAAGCAACATATGCTGTTAAGTCCTTCTCGGTCCCAAATCACGGGGGTTTACTACAATAACCTTTACAGTAAGGTTCCAAAAAAATGATTGAAGCCTGGTTATCTAAGGGGATAATCTGTCCCATTACTAACCTGTCTTCCTGTGATTTTTCCAGAGAAGCACACTTGAGAATCCTGTAACCTGTAGCCCAGATCTTGCTGCTAGATTGTGAACCATGCTCCCTGTACGGCTCTCATTCTCATGCCTTTTAGGAAGTGTCCTGTTCCAAATAGACTTTTATTCATTTGGCTCTTTGAAGTGTTAAGAGGATGATCAGGAGGACAACTGTAATTGTTTGTTAAGATTCTCAGTCATCCAGGTGAGTTTATCTGGAAGTTGAGTCATGGCTACTGGACTTCTTTTTGAGAGATAGAAACATTTTGCTGTTCATCCAAACAGCTTCATCGGTCCGATGAAGCTGTTTGGATGAACAGCGAAACATTTCTATCTCTCAAAAAGAAGTCCAGTTGCCATTAGAGATGGGCACGACTAGGGAAAATGACGTTTTCGAGTTGTCGTGTGTCGGAGGCAGCCCGTTTCGGCTCGTTTCCGTTTTTCGCGAAAATTCGCAAAAATTAGTCTGTTCATTTTTTTGTTGTCGTTAGTACTGGTTTTTTTGGGGGGGTAGCGGGCTCCTGGAGGCACCTCTGTGGGGTGGGTGCCTCCTCTGGCCCGCTAGGAAGTGAAAGCGGGCTCCTGGAGGCACCCGTGGGTGCCTCCTATCCTCACCCACTAGGAAGGGGAAGCAGGCTCCAAGAGACCCCTCAACATGGGGGTCTCCCCTCCTCACCTGCTGCTGCAAAAGGGCATGCATAGCCATATGGATATGCATACCAGTTGCAGACTATGAGACCAGTGTGGACAGGCAGAACCCTGAGCCATAGGGTGATGCCTAAGGCTCTTGCAGCCGCCATGTCCCACAAAGAAGGGAATCGTACTTGCGTGTAGTGCAATGCAAGTAGATCTGGCTTAGGGTTAAGATGGGTTAGTGCAAGGGCTAGTGTTAGGCTAGTGACGGGTAAGGTTACGGTGGGCTAGTGGGTTGCACCTCTGGGTGCCTCTCTGACCCACTAAGAAGACAGTCTGTGACGTATGGGTAAGGAGTCAAGGATTAGTGTTAGAGTTAGGGGGCTAGGGCAGATTTTAGGGGGCTTTTTGGCACATCCCAGAAGTCTCCGTGGCCAAGTGGCCATGCGATTGGTGGGATGGCTCCAAAAATTTGCATGGTGTCCACTCCCACATGGCTGGCCACTTGGCCAGCCCATCATTGCGCATTGTAAATAAAATAAAATAAAATAAAATCAATGGAGGACAGAGGAGAGGAGAGACATTTTGTTGCAAGAAAAAACCCACTGCTACTGTAAAAAATCTGGCAGTTTATAAATTTTCGCGTGTTTCTGTTGTGCTTGTGTGTTTTTGGACCACGATTTCAAAAACAATATTGCGTTCGCCGCCCCATTTTGGATCCCCCGCCCGCACCGCATGGCATTGGCGACTCGAGTCCGGCTGCCCAGGACAGGAGACGGGGGGAGGCGGGACCCCCCCTCCAGAAACCACCCCTCCGGTAGGTGCCCTGCGCCCTTAGTCAGGCAGGCATTTTTCCGCCTGCTTTTTGGCCCGGGAATGGGTGGGGGGAGAGTTTAAAACTTTTTTCCTGTGCCGTCCGTGCCGCTTGCTTGCGCTTTAATTGCGGCGGCCGGCGGCGAGACTGGGCTTGTTGCTGGCTGCGAGCCTGCGGCGAGTCCCACCAGAGCAGCCCAAGACGGGGGATGGGGGGGAGGCCGGGGACCTCCAGAAACCACCCCTCTGGTAGGTGCCCTGAGGCACGGCAGGCATTTTTCCGCCTGCTTTTTGGCCGGGAACCAGGTTTTTTTTTAACTTTTAAAAACTTTTTTCTGTGCCGCGTGGCATCGCGCGATCGCACGATGCAAGTAACTAGCATGACAAATCAGACCAAAATTGTTCGTTCGTCGGTTCGAGTTCGAAGTCTGGCGGAGTAATTCCCGTTACCGTTTCTGTAGAGTAACGGAACCGAGTAATGGAAACGGAAACAGGAATACCGCTAAGTCGTGCCCATCTCTAGTTGCCATGACTCAACTTCCAGAAAGAACTGTAATTGTTTCATTTATTTTTAGTGAGGATTGTTAGCATCCCAGGGAGTGTGTTTTTTTAATTGGAAACATGAGATAAAAGGGTAATTAAGAGAGAACTGTCTTTTGTTGTCCCTACTGCAGTCGCCTTGCCAATGGCATCTGATCTAGTGCTGTACGAAGTATCTCACAACAGTATGAAAGCAAAGTGGAGTGAAGTACCAGGTGCAACTGGGTACATGATTCTTTACGCGCCTCTCACTGACGGGCTAGCAGCAGATGAAAAGGAGGTGAGGAAACTTATCATGAACTCAGAGGATTGCCATCCATATTTGTATGGGGGAAAACGTTTCTGATGAATCCTTGCTTCATAGTGCATGCTTCTTTTTCTGAAAAGCAAGGGAACGCTCCCTTCCACCAAGGACTCTGTTGCTTTCGTGATATGTTGGAGTTTGGTTGATGGGAGTGGGTGGGCTGGAGTGGATTTGCCAAACCTGTTTCTATGATTCCATTACTTCCCTTTCCCTCTCCCCATTTCTCTCTTTCCTCACCCTCCTTGCATGCTGATGGAGGTTGGCCAGAGACCTGAAATGAAGGGTTTTTGACATGAAGGTGAGGTTGGCCACCTCTGCTACTAAGATTCACTTTCTGTGAAGCCATTGGCTTAAACTGAAAGAAAGAAAGAAAGAAAGAAAGAAAGAAAGAAAGAAAGAAAGAAAAATTGTATTATGAGTGATCTTTAGGAGTGCATTAGTCATTGGTTAAAGGTCCTGTCAAATACAAGTACCGTGTATACAAATACACTTCCTTCTCTTGTGTTAAATGACCAGTTGAAAAATAGCCTTGGCAGTATTTATTTATTTATTTATTATTAGATTTATACCCCGCCCATCTTCCCAAGGGAACTCTGGGCGGCTTACAGAGCTGTTCAATACAGCACAATTTACAATAGAATAAAACAACATAGTAAAACATCCATAAAATCCAGCAGCAGTAAAGCACCCAAATAATAGATTCAGCTGTGGGCAGTTGCTCTACTATTTATTTCATTTATTTTATTTTAGAGCATTTTACCCCATCTTTCCCCTTGAAAAAGGACCCAAGGCAGCTTACAGTAATGACGGATAATATATAGTCCAGTGCAATTAAAACATTAAAACAGTATTGTGGTAATAAATATATAAGACTAGCCTTTAAAACATAGATAGATAGATAGAT
>JAHTLZ010000204.1:13380382-13396564 GCA_023846285.1 Phrynocephalus versicolor | reverse complement strand
GATAGATAGATAGATAGATAGATAGATAGATAGATAGATAGATAGATTTTCCCATTTTTGTCTTGTACCGTGACAAATACTGAATTTGTCTAGCTTCCTTTTTCCTTTTTTGGGGGCGGGGGGCTTTAAAAAAGTCTTTTTCGATATTTTGCTTCCGAAAAGTCAAAATACAAAAAAACACCCAGACACAGTTTTCTGAGAGAAACAAATGTTTTGTTGCGTGACAGTCCTTACTACACGGTGTTTTGTCTCGGAACCAAAAGCGGAAACAAAGAATGACAAGGGAAAATCCTACCCCAGCACCAGGTACAGTATTATTGCGCTTAGCACCCATTCGGGGACGTGGTCGAGACATATTTCAGTAGTTGCACAACGGACGTGAAATAGCATTTTTTGTACCACTCCTAAGCGCAACTCTAACGGAGACAAAACGGACGTTAAGTAACCGCCTTTGTACGTGGCTGTTAAGAAACATAGTTCATGTTATTTCTAAGCGGTCGTTCACATTACCCCTACCCCCACCCACCCATTTAAACAGCATAAAGCTTTGTCTAAGAAAAGTTCTAATCTCTGCCCCTTGCCTCAGTTTCTACATGTAGAATTAAACTTATATTCATCCACTCAAATAAAAGCCATAGCAGCATGCAAAGACATGTAGAGTTGAGGAAAGGGGTAGGGGTAGGGAAGCTGTTGAGAACTCGCATAAACATGTTTTGTCCTTTGTAAGATTTATAGCCATGGGCGCGTACCCCTTCGCTGGAAACTTGCTGAAGTCAGCAAATCTGAGAACCTTGCTCTTCAGACAGAATTCCCCCACAAATAAGTTAGTCATTATTATTTTTATCACTCTGCCCGGTAAAGGCACTCAAGGGGACAAGAGGGGGGGGGACTTTAAATCTTACACTGCATCAGAAAGAATTGAGCTTTACCTTGTAGAAATAATTATAATACACTAGTCACAAACTGCCTTCTAGGTATGTTGCCATTTTCAGGATTGTTGTTTTTTTCAGTTGTCATTAGAGATGGGCACGACTCAGAAAAAAAATTCGTTTTCGTTTTCGTTTTCATCTAGGGGTCCGTTTCGGCTCGTTTCCGTTTTCGTGAGCTAATTTTCAAAATTTTTCATTTTCGTTTCATTACGTAACGAAAACGAAAATGAAAAAATTTTCGTTTCTTCCCATTTAGCTCCATTAAGTGCTTTTCCAGTAACAAAAAATGAAAATTGGCTCAAAATTAGTCATTTCGTTTCCGTTTTCGGTCCATTTTTGAACTGTTTTTTGTTTTCGTTTCGTTACGTAACGAAAACGAAAAAACAGAAACGGAAACGGAAATTTCGCCCATCTTTAAGTCATGCCCATCTTTAGTTGTCATTTTCAGGTGTGTTTTCTTCATTGTTGAAATAATGATGACAATAACAAGAGTCTGACGAGGTAAAACATGAGGATTTTGCACCTTTTCCTGCTTTCACTTCATTCTGCATGATTTGCTCTACCCTTTACAGGAAAAAGTGTCCATCATATGTTCTGAAGGTCAGCTAAAGGCTGTCGCAGACCATTCCCAAACAATAAAGAAACCAGACATTTGTCTAATGCTGTCTTCTGTTTCTCTTCAAAACATGCAACCTGTATTGATTTTTTGCCGTGTAAGGCCTACTGAATGCATTGGGATCTACTTCTGAGTAGATGTGCCTAGGATTGCATTACCTTAGATGACTACTTGAGGGTGCCATGTTTCCACCTCTGTATCTCCCCTGTATTTTGACCACGCCCTGAAGCTTTTGCGGAAGCTAAGGATAAACGAATTGGGTTGGCAAAAATGGCTGCAGAATTTCTGCTTCTTAGAAGCAGGGGCAACCTTTTGGGCTCTGGTTTAAGTCTTCTAAGATGAGAGCTGAGTGGGAAGAGGGAGAGGCAGCGGCAGTGGCATCATCTGGCAAAAACATATTTTGAGCAACACACATCTAAGTGTACTTTGGTCTTGGTCATAGATGAAAATTGGAGAAAGCTCAACGGGCATCGAACTGCAGGGTCTCCTTCCCAACACAGAATACACCGTCACTGTTTATGCAATGTTCGGAGAAGAAGCGAGCGATCCCCTTACCGGACAAGAGACAACATGTGAGTTACTGATGTCTCTCAGTGAGCCTTGGGGGTAAAACTAGAAGTGCATTTTGTGTCTGAAAACTCTTTTCTTGCATTACGCGTTGACATAGAATGCTATTGCTGAACGCATCACTGAGGGAAAGTGAATGGGGGAATTCATTCCCACCCACCTACCTCCAATGAGAACTTCTGAATATTCTCCCAAACTGTATGAGAGGTGTAGCAAAGTAAACAGAACATGTCATTTCTGAAGTTCTAATTCCCTTTAAATTATTTATTTATTTATTTTTCCCTGCTGCCTTTTGGGGCAATCCTTCTGGAGGACAGTCCACAGTCTTAACACACACCTGCAACATCATGTCTTTGAATTTGGCTATGGATATTACGCTCCCCCAGATATATTTTTTCTTTCCTCCTCTGCCAAAAAGGGCATGCCTGAAGGAAAACATAACAGGAGGAAATAAATTTTTCCCCTAGGGTGACTTGAGCCTACAGAAGCAACCTCAGGCAGACCTTCTGGGAGGCAAAGAGGAGGAGCAATGAAGCAGTATATTATGCCATTTGCCTTGTGCTCACATCAGCTGGCTTTAGAATTATAGAATCAGAGAGATGGAAGAGACCTCAAGGGCCATCCAGTCCAACCCCCTGCCATGCAGGAACCCAGATGGCCATCCAGCCTCTACTTAAAAACCTCCAAAGACGGAGACTCCACCACCCTCCGTGGCAGCATATTCCATGGCAGCATGTTTCTGCCTTCAAGATTTGCTCTTTTGCATTGTTAGAGTAAAATTTAGCTTCTAATCTGGTTGACTTTTATATGTGGATTGGAAGAAGCTTGGGCATTACACAACATACACACCCTTCCTTGTCAGAGGCTATGGAAAGCTGTTTCCACTGGAAAGATCTTCTGCTTGATCTCTTAGGTTTTGTGCCAATCCCACGTGTTCCTTTAGGCACGTCTTCCAGTGGAACTCTTCTTAATTTCCACACACACACACACACATCCTTAAAGCCAGAGACTTCTCAATTGGCATTTTTCCTTGGTGATATCTGGAGCCCCAGATTTTCTGCTTCAAACTGTTCAGACTCTGAAACATGTAGTAACAAAACTGGAAAACTGTATCTGAGAGGAACATAGTTGTCCCATATCCATTTGTATGAGACTTGGAGTTGCACTACAACATAAACAGCCAAGATTGTTTACAGAGAGATTTAGAACAGTTCTGGATGTCTGTATTTTACTATATTAATATGTTACAGAGGACAGAGGTACTCTGAAAATATCCTTTGGGGTCCTGTTGGGTATTTATTTTATCACCAGAATCATTGGGCAAAGATCTAATTTTTTTGCATAATTCAGAGAAGTTTGGTGGTGCAGGTGGAGCTATACACACATAGAATGTTGCACGGTCATTTGAGCTTTTGGAAAGACTCTACTTTATTTCATGCCATATGTATTGGCTGTGAAATTTATTTTCCACAACCACATGCATGAAAGGTACAATGTAGCTTCCATATGACTCTCAGTATAACTGAACAGTGAGGAAAACCCAGCTTGACTTCAACATTTTCAAACTGGGGCCCTGCTGGTTCCCACCAGTGAAATCACAGTAGTCGCCCACACTAAAGTGATCAGTGATACTGCTGTAGGAGTCCACGCCACACTCGCCCCAGGCTTGTGTCTGAGAGAGAGAGTCTCCCGGTTCTTGCCAGTTCTTGTTTCTTTGGTGTATTGTAGGAGGGGAAACCTTTCTCTGCCCTTTTCTTTGAAAAACAGAAACCACAGTGACAAGGGAGAATTTCCCCGCAAATTTTGGCCCTTAAAATACACTTTTGCTAAAGGGCTCAAGAAAGCAACCCTGGTGGATGATGTGCCATTGCTAGGATAACGTATTTAAAAAAAATTCAACTCAAATAATTTGTGCTTTAGTTCATGTCTTTTGGCATAAAGGGTTCCACCCACCCCCAAGGTGGGCATGTTTTTATTCAAGAGGTACTGAAAGCAGAGCAATTAGCCATTTGGAACTTGCTGGGGAGAAGGGTGGGATAGAAATATGATAAATAAATTAAATAAAAAATCAAATTAAAAACATTTTTATCATTTTACTGTGCTTCCACTTTGTGAAGTGCCTTTAAGTCCACCACGGAACTTGAGGTTTTCGGATATTGGTCACAGCTCAGCGAAGATAACATGGGATCCTGCTTCACAAAAGGTGAACAGCTATCGCATAATGTATGTGAAGACGGATGGAACAGAAACCAATGAGGTAAGGAGATTGCAGGAGCCTTTGGAAAAAATGTGAACAGATATTTTATCAAGTATCTATATATTTTATACAGTTTATCAGTATAATCAGTTAGATGATAAACGTGTAAGACTTGAAACTATACAGTAAAGGCTTATGAGTAAATCTTGTCTGGAGGATTTCTGGAAGTTGAGACATGGCTACTGGACTTCTTTTTTGAGAGATAGAAACGTTTCATTTTTCATCCAAACAGCTTCATCGGTTTAAATACAGCTAGTGCAAATCATCCATCTTATGGTCAGCTTTGACCTCTTGTCATCCTGGCCTGAATTAGGCTCGTAAGATGAACAATGGCCTAAATAGGTTCGTTAGGGAGACAATAGTATCCATAGCCTTAAGGTGAACAATGGCCTAAGGTGCTGAAACCTATCAAGAATGGGTCGTTAGCTATGGCCTTGGTGGTGAAGGCTTTTTGATTTGTCTGGGTACTTTGGAAAGCACAGCCTGATAAGTAGCAGATAGACTATGCCGGAGCCCACCACCTCTGTTGAGGGAGGGGTTTTCAATGCTCACATGAATGGCCTCCCTTACTCTTCTCTCAAACCACCTCTCTTCTTTGTCTAATATGTGTACATCCTCATCTTTGAAAGAGTGCCCTTTGTCCTTCAAATGGAGGTGTACTGCTGATTCTGGTCCTTAGCTGTTACCCCTCCTATGTTGGGCCGTCCTTCTGTTTAATGGCTGTTTTAGTTTCTCCAATGTAGAGGTCTGAACACTCCTCACTACACTGGACCACATATACTATATTGCTCCTTTTATGGTTTGGTATCGGATCCTTTGGGTGGACAAGTCTCTGCTTTAGAGTGTTTGTGGGTTTGAAATAAACAGGGATGTGGTGTTTGCCAAAAATCCTTTTAAGCTTCTCCGACACTCCAGCCATGTAAGGAATAACCAGGTTCTGGAGGATTATGTAACCTGCAGTTCAAAGATACATCTTCCATCATTTGTAGCAATCTTGTGTTAAACATAGTTTAATGCTCTTGATGTCATTGTTTTATTTGCATTTCATTTTTTTAAAAAAACTGTCCTGTCAAATTGGTATTTTAATGTTGTTGTTGCTGTGTTTGTTGTAAACAACCAGAATGGCTCTAGTATAAAAATGGAATGAATGAATGAATGAATGAATGAATGAATGAATGAATGAATGAATGAATGAATGGGATTTATGTAATCATGGGAATCCTTTTTTTTTGTTCCATCATGAAATTAAGACTTCGGAAGCAAACTTGAGTTTGCCCAAGTAATTGTTAGGAAGCCATACCCTTTCTTTACCCCCACTTTATTTAACAAGATAATGAGGTAAGTTTATACTTTGGACCTAATGGTCAAATGCTTTGGGGTGCAGAAGGCTCTCATTACATCGTACTGTATTCTGCCTGCATGTAAGGATGTAATGTGCTAACCTTGCTCATTGATTCTGCTGAACAGGATCCTGGATTTCTGTCCCAAAGTCTGGCCATGATTGAATCATAGATTGAGTTAGAATGGGTCAATAAGGATATCAAGTCCAACTCCCTATCCAATGCAGGGATCAAAATTACAGCAGATCTGACAGATGGTTGTCTAATCTTTTCTTTTTCTCCCTCCACTTCAGAGTTTAGAACTGTGGAAGAATGGTAAGGTACCCTTTGCATAAGAAAATAAGGAGTGACCTCTCAGCTCTTAAAAAAGAAATACAGTGGTACCCCGACTTAAGAGCAATTCGACTTAAGACTGGGAAGCTGTTGGTGTTTTAACTGCAGCCTTACAAATTTTAAATATGGTCTCCTCAACTTACAAATATTATTTTTCATTTTTTGATTTTTTTAAACTTATTTTTTCAGTTTTTTAGATAGGTACCCTGACTTTAGACTAGTTTAACTTAAGAACATGCATTCGCAACAGATTAAATTTGTAAACTGAGGTACCACTGTACCATATTTTCCCTTCTTTAAGACACTCCCACACACACACTTTTCCAACCCAAAATTACAGTTTCATAACCATGTGGTTCTTGCTTTGGCTTACTTCTGTGTATAAGACACCCCTTAATTTTTAGTCTAAGATTTTTAGACAAAAATATAGTCTTATAAACAGGAAAGTCTTGCACTATTTTGCAGGCATTTGTTTTCCTTTTTGATGAAAATAAGTGTGAAGAGAATATTAACTTGAAGTGACATGAAAAATGAAATTCATTTTCTGGACTTTTCTATGTACCTGCATGGGAGCTTGAAGTTTCATGACAAATTGTCAGCTCAAAGGAGCCTGTTCACACCTCACCCTACTTCGTATTCGTATCCTTGGGCTATTTCAAAGGAAGGGCACCTCAGCACATGTACAAATGCTCTTCAAAGTCAAGACATGGTGTACTTATCATCTGAGTATCAAAGCCAACTCAAGACAAGAATCTAATAAGCCTGCTTCCTTCCCCAGAGATGTATGCAGATTTGAGTTAGGGAGAGGGCCTTTTATCTTTAAAGAATGTTCCAACCACATAAAGGATATTTAAGTGGTTGTTGGTCACTGGTGTTAAATGTCCCACTCATTTGTGTGCAAATAGGAAATTAAAAACCAAGTTTTAGCTGATCAGACCTTTTGATTCACAAGGAGATCTCTTCGTGTGATGTTCATGAAGCTGTATGGGGGAACATTTAACCCCAATGGATTTACTCTATCTCTCTGCTTAAAGACGAGCCAGATAGGGTAAATTGGAGTTTATTATTTTCTGGTCTGTTTCTGATTTTGTTATCCTATAATCACATTTGCTCGTAATTTTGAGAGCACTGTTGTTGTTTTAACCATGTACAACATTTCTTCTTATAAACTGTCCACCCCACCCCATTTTATTCATTCATTAAAATACAAAAATCCTTTCAGTCCTTGCCTGGAGTGTGAGTGAGAGAGAAGAGTGGTATTAAAACCAGTCCTAGCCTCACCCAACCTAATTGGGGGGGGGATAATAATAGGAGTGGTGGCAGCCTATCATTTTTTGTGCATCAAACCCCTTGGAGCATGCACAGTCTCACCAGTTGAAGGGCATGTCAGGGAGTGAAAAATTTTCAGTCAACACTTGTACAGTTTCCCCACATCTGCTCACCTTGAATCGTAGCACATAAGGTGTGTGGCTGAGGTACAATCAAGGGAGACTTGACGGGGGGTGTGTGTGTGTCAGAGATGCACAGGGTCTCCTGGTTCTTCCAAATTGGTCCCTTAATTCGTCTAAAAGCGGCCTTGGGTCCTTTTGAGGAGAAAAGTGAGGTAAAAAAATGGTTAACAAATACATTTTATATAATGCACACCTTGCAAATGCTCTGCTTCACTTCAAGTCCTGGTGGCCTTGTTTATAAAGCAAGATTTTATGGGTGTGTGACAGTGAGAAGGAGTGCCCTCCTCACACACACACACACACACCGTTCTGTGTAGTTACATGGAAGGAAATGATTGGTAGCTTCCTGTAAAATATGGTTTGTGCCAAACCATGGAAAATATGCCCCAAGAACTAATCCAGGATTCTTTCATCAGTTGTCAGGAAACTCCTAGTTCAAGGATCACTCAGAACAAACCTGTCTCTTGTGTCTTGATGTAAAATGGCTGAAGCAATCTGAATTTGTTTGGGGACTCATCACATCATTTCTAATAGTCAGCCCTTGGTTTTCTTGCAGGAAGAGGTTGGTCGTATTTCAACCCACACTCTGAAAAGCTTGACATCCCTCACAGAGTATACAGTTGCTATTTTCTCTCTTTATGACGAGGGCCAGTCTGAAGCTCTCACTGGCAGCTTTTCTACAAGTAAGTCCACTTGAAAGGTTTCCAAGTAAAGCTATGATATTTCTTTCCTTTGCTGGAAACTAATGTTATTGCAACAGTCTTCCACTACGACTTTTTTTAAAAAGGAGAAGGATGTAAATTTCTCCCCTCCCCCAGTCACTGGGAGCTTTATAGTGCTTAACATTAAAACAAATGCAAAATAGCAGTTTGTCCAATGTTTTTGAAAGAAACAAAGAGTGAGGTGAAAAAAAAATAGAGAATCTGTATACGGAACAGCTGGAGGCAACTTGAGTGTTATCAGTTTACTGAACAAATTACAGTGACCCCCCGCCATTTCGCGGTTCAGGTCCCGCAGTCCTGCTTCATCACAGGATCGCAGTACCTGCACCGCTGGGGGTGGAGGGCAATCGGATCGCTCCCCCCACCACCACCACCCCTGTGGAGATTTGTGGATCATGAGAGATGCCTAGAATTCCTGTGTTTTCTCACTGTGTCATATTGTCTTGCAGAAAAAGTTCCATCACCTGAGTATTTGGAAATACATGATGTATCTACAGAGAGTTTTAAAGTCAGCTGGAAGCCACCATCTTCTGATGTAGCCCTTTATCGGCTAGCATGGGTTCCCCTTGATGGAGAAGATGCTGAAGAGGTGAATGTACTTACCTCCCATATCATTTTTTTTACAGTGAACTCATTCACAGAGTAGGGATCCTGACATAGTCAAAATGGCAGTGTCAGCAGGCATAAAGGAATCTAGACCATTTTCCTGAAGAAAAAGGCTAGAGAAACTGTGTTGTACAATGTATTATTGAAGGCTTTCACGGCCGGGATCCAATAGTTTTTCTTCCAGAACATGGCCAAACAGCCCAAAAAACTCACAAAAACTGTGTGTTGTACAGCATTCAAGGTTTGCTTAAGTATCAAACAGTGGTAAGGGGAAGCCCTTAGCATATACCTGTCAAGTGTCCCGTATTAGCTGGGAAATCCCATTTTTACCCCTATTCCCCGCTATCTTCCCGGATATATTATTTTCCTGGAAATGTCCTGGATTATATCATTTTTAAAAAAATCTTCTGAATGGCATAGGCATGTTGTGGACAGCTATTGCTCAAAGCATTGAGCATGCTCAATAGGTGGTAGGGGTGGGGATACTGTGACCACGATCCCTTATTTTCAAATCCAAAACTTGACAGGTATGCCTTAGCATAAAAAGGAGGAAGCCAACAAGAGCCCAGTGGCCATTAAGAAGTGTGTGGAATTGAAAGTTAAAGGAGAAGGAATGGAATGAACCAGCCAGGAAGAGGCATGACTGAATGGATTTGTAGAGGGGCATTCTAGATTTTATTGTTTGTTGCAGATTGAACTTGTTGGACAGATTTTCAAGCCATGTATTCTGAGGGAACCCTCAGGTTCACGTTAAGCTTATCATGGCTTCCTCCATGAGAGAATCAGAAATGGCATTTAAGGTCTCTGGAAGACAGCTTTCTCACTCAACAGTAGTTTGTAAGGCAACGGGCTGCAGAGCAGTATAAATAGTAATATTGGAGGCCTCAAAGCTTCGGGCACGATCACTGTAGAAGGAAGAGAATATCTGTAGTAAAAGAGCTTTTTTGTTGTTTATCCGCAACCAACAACACCACCAGCTACAGAAGAAAAGAAAAAAGCTTCTGCAAATGCACTGAATACATTATCCAAATTAGCAAATATTCAATGCTTTTTCCACATTTGCCTTCTGTCTTTCAATTGCACATTGTTGGTTTTTTAATTTTACTTTTTTGGCTAGAGCCCAAAGGAAGTACTCAGAATGGTTTCCTAGTGCTTTTGAGGCAGATAAATTACATGAACATGGTTTGAGAGATCTTTCAAAAACCAAAAAAACACTGTTTGTTGTAAGCATGGCTGCATTTTCTTCTATCAGACATTTCAAATTGGAAACTGTCTTGAGTGACCAAGATGGGTAAGCTCTTTTTCACTTATTTTTAAAGATTGTCTTAAGCGGAGAAGTGGACACACATGATATTGAAGGCTTGCTCCCCAGTACCGAATATGAAGTGTCCTTGGTGGCCATTTTTGATGATGAAAGCGAAAGTGATGCTGTTGCTGTTCTTGGGACCACACGTAAGATGGGAAATATTACAACGTCTCCCACAGCATGCTTAGTTTTTTGGAAAAAGAAATAAATCAGCCAGGTTTTTGCCAGCTTTTCATGTATGTGAACTTTCTGAAGTTATTTGGTAGTGAACAATTTGTTGTTGTTTGTTGTTTTCTGTTTGTTGTTGTAGTAGTAGTAGTATAATTGAGCTCATGACCTGTGGGTCAATCCTAGTTAGCAGGCTCATGGTTGACTCGGCCTTCTGTCCTTTCGAGGTCAGTAAAATTAGTATCTACCCAGCCTGTTCAGCTAATATTGTACACAGATCAATATTAAAAGGGCCATATGAGTCAAATCATAACTCCATCTATAGTCATTCTATGTGACTATTAAAGTGTGCAAATTTAGTGTGAAGTTCATGAATTTCTGTATTTCTTCAAGGTGGGGTAACACAGATCAACCAGTATCTTCTGCACTTACCGCAAGCACTGTGCAAAGTGATTGTGTGATTTGGTTATGCGTTTATTGCATATTTGGTTGTGGAACCAGTTGCACAACCTGTTGTACAAGCAGTCGCACAAGATCCACCTACACAAATATACAATCATAATTCTGCATGTGGAAGTCTTCAACAGGATAATATCCACAAATATTTTAGTTTTCACCGATGATAACTCACAGCCATTCAACCTTATCTGTGCTGTTTACAGTCCTAAAGCCATTTGTAATGACACTTACTTAATGTGCACTGTGGAAGGATGAAGAGGGTCTTTTACTTCTTGCCTTCTCCTTATGTTGTCTTCATGCATCAGCTTGTTAGTATCAAGTAGATTAATGTACTCAAGAGACATAAAGAACCTGTTGGCAAAATGAAATAATTAGATAGAAAAAGACTGTCTTTTTTCTGCAGTTGAAATGCTGACAACTGAAATGACCACTCTAATCACTACTCCTTCAACTACAACTTCATCACCTACAACAAAAGGTACAAAATATATTCAATTATGATTATATTTGAAATAGTAAACAGTAAAGGCAGGATTCTTTGATGACTTTTTTTTTTAAAAAAAAATTGGATTTGTGAGCCATACATCCTTTTCTTGAATCCCAATTCCCTTCGTTTTGGTTGGCCTGGTCAAGATACTCTCACAAACTAGACTTTGGATTTTAAAAAAAATCCCCCACATAAAAATATGCTTATCTGTCTGCTTCAAACAGATGTTCCAAATGCAGTATTCAGAAGATTTTAAACCCATTTGAAATATCATTTCAGTCTTCCGAACAGGCATAAGAAATCTTGTTATAGATGAGGAAACTACTTCAAGTTTGAGGGTGAAATGGGACATTACGGACTACAATGTTCACCAGTTCAGGGTGACCTACCTCACTGCCAATGACGATCGTGGGGAGGAAGCTGTAAGAATGGTGGGTATAAGTTTTCCATATGCTTTTGTTTGGCCATTTGACGTTTGAGCTTGGGTGTTGTATCCATAAGGACATGACACATGTGCATTCTGTGCTCATAGCCGAGTTTGGTATATGTTAGCATAGCACCTTTCATAATCAAATGTTTGATGAATCCCGCTCCTCAATGAACTTTTAGTCTAGGATTCACAATGCGAAGAACCATAGAAGGAAAAGAGGGCCAAGGTATCTCATGCTTTTCTTTTCTTTTTTTAAAAGAGACAATTAGAAACTTTTTTGTTTCCTTTTTCTTTTGTGGCTGCAGTTTTCAAAAATACTTTTTTTCAAAGTTAAAGCTTGCAGGAGAAAGGCAAAATCTCTGAACAGCTTGGGACCAAGGTACAGGAGGTATTATATTAATCCATATATGCCCATATATGCACCACCGAGTTGGGTGGTATATAAATGGAAATGAATGAATGAATAAATGAATGAATGAATAAATAAATAAATAAATAAATAAAGGTCACATAAACATTCCACCGAAGGGTCTGTGTATCTTATGTGCTTTTACCATCTATATTTCCCATCATGATCTTTATCTGCGAGTAATTCTTGAACTTCATGACTCGAGTCTTAGAAGAACAGGATTTTTAAACTCACAGGGGCTGGTTGTTTCAAAGGTGGTAGCCTTTGGGAGCAGAAGCATGAAGATGGTTTTACAGTATATAAACAGAAAAAGTATCTGATGTGAGCTTTTTCTCTTCCATTTAAACATCAGTACAATTTGAACCTGGTTTGCTGGTGTTTTGTGCTTCGGTTGGAGTTTTCAGGCTTTTACTAATATTTTCACCATTTGCTTGATTAGCGTGTTCCTTCATGTTTCTTCTTGCCATCTTCCTTTTTAATTGCCTTTCTAGTTCTTTGCAGTTTCTATCAGTGTAGATGTCAAAAACATAGATTAATTGACATTCTCTCCCTGCAAGTTATTGGACTTTTTATTTCAGTTTTTTTATAGCTTAGATTGTGCTTGGGAAGCATGTGTTTCTAATGCTGTCTTTCACACACCAAATCAATGAGTATTGTGACTCCTCTCTGGTTCAGAAGCATTGAATTATTTATTTTTAATAACATGTACACAGAGGCTTATTGTTCTTTACAAATAAGGACCAATATTTAGTCATGTGAGCCCTTAATTGCAATTAAGCAATTGTCCTTAATCAAGCTAAGAGTTTGTTCACACTGCCGATTTAGATCTGTTCCAGTCCTGACTTGTCTATATAGAGGTAAAGTTGACTTAAATTGCTAACATGTGTTTCTGGCAGTTAAAACTGGTTTGGGAAGATACAATGGAATCAACTCAATTTTTGTTCTGGTTTTATATGCACGTTATAGTTAAATATTTGGAAGTATTTTTAAAGTAAGTGATATATCACTAAATCAATGGCTGCATTAATTGAAATGCATTTCGTAGGCTGGTAGGTGATCTGGCAAGTCTGGGATCTCACAAAGGGGAACCCCACTGATGATGGATGGAAAAATATACTGTAGTTTCATCAGCTGAATAGAAAGAATGGGGAAGATGATTCTGATATCATATGTAGTGATTAAGTGATGCAATGCTAAACTCGTGACAGTACACAAAAAAACATACATGGATGCACTGCACTCAGTGATGCATCACTAAACATATTAATAAACAATTTAAAAATAGAGGAAAAACTGTGTTGCAGATCCACCAAAGTAAATTTAATTGAATCAGTTTAGGATGCAAGTTATTTTAAAAAACCACTTCTGTCCACTTGAAAAAAAATTGTTTGAATCCCAAATAAATCA
Source organism: Phrynocephalus versicolor (assembly GCA_023846285.1). Lineage (NCBI taxonomy): Eukaryota > Metazoa > Chordata > Lepidosauria > Squamata > Agamidae > Phrynocephalus > Phrynocephalus versicolor. The sequence continues at coordinate 13,383,077 of JAHTLZ010000204.1, read as the reverse complement.
AGTTCACCCTTGCATTGTATAACCAAGAATTTATAAATTGATTTAAATAAATGTAATACTGCTTCAATTGAGGTAATTTGTATTTTGTATTTTTTTTGTATTATGTGTAAAGATTTTATTTTTTTTAAAAAAAAGATGCTGCTGTTCTCCAGATGTGTAATATTGCTAATCTCTGCTAATAAATAAGATGTGTCGAGCGGCTGTAGCTGCTGAGGATGCATGACATGTTGCCAAGGATTTCCATTTGTGACACTGATTGGAAATCAGCCCCATGCTTTGTTAAAGGCTTTGTTCCCGTGACAATTGCTTGTGACATCCCTTAGCACTCTTGTTACCTTTCAGAGCAGTTGCTTTTCACATTTTCCCTCCAACAACAACCATCTTTCCTATGACTTTTTGGAATGTTAATAATAAACATTCAAGTGGGAGGTTTGTTTTACGGGAGATTGTTCCCGTCGAAGCAACCCTTTCTGGTGGGATCCGGGACTTCTCTTTGCAGCTCTTTGATTACACCCCAGGTCTCTTCAGGGAGCTCTGTGAGGGAGATTTCCCAGCCCCCGCAGCAGACTACGGCTCCCAAGATTGTTTGTCCTCCAAACTTACCTCCTATGTGATGATTTTCTAATGTTCCTGAACATATGAGCAGATTCTTTCAGGTGGACAAACATGAGAAGGCAGATAAAGCAGTGAGCCAAGTTGACAGTGGCTCAGATGTAATAGATGAGGTGTGACTAATTTTCAGTTCTGTTTGCTTTGTCATATGTTCCTCATCCAGGTGATGGTCCCTGCAACGCAGAACAATGTACTTCTTCAGCCTTTGCTTTCAGACACTGAGTATAAAGTTATGGTCACTCCTATCTACTCTGATGGGGAAGGTGCCAGTTTGTCCATTCCCGGGAAAACCTGTGAGTACAAAGATCTTCTTCTGTTGAAGCCCCAGTGTAAACTACCTGTTGTAATCAGATTATGGGCCTACAAGTTACTGAGTACTTAAGGGGTTGTTGTTTTTTTCAGTGCCCCTGTTTGCTCCACGAAACCTGAGAGTCTCTGATGAATGGTACAACAGATTACGGATTAGCTGGGATGCCCCTCCATCTCCCACCATGGGATACAGGATTGTATATAAACCTGTGAACAGTGAGTATCTCCAATAACTGCCTGTAGTGTTTCCATAAGGATTTTAAATGCTTGTTGGATTGTGCAAATAAATACAACATGTCTCAATGTCTCTTAAGAGTACTGTGTACAAAAAAGAAGCATGAGATAGTACAAAATGTACTTAATAATAGAGATGAGAGATGATGATGATGATGATGTGGTTCTAAGGTATAGTCAGACAATTTAATTAAAAGTAATATTTAGTTACTAGTAATATTTGTGGACTTGAGTACAAGACTGTTAAAACTCACTGAACATTCTTATAGTTATTCATGTATACTGCAGTTTTTCTGGCCTCCAACTTTCAGAGTTGGGCAGCCTACAAATATTTCACCAAGTTCCATAAAGCCTGTGCCAATGCACAAACAAATAAACATATTATTTAACTGCAACTGTGTTTGTTTGTTTGTTTGTTTGTTTGTTTGTTTTTTAGTAACCAGTAGTGAGTTTTTCCGGTATTTTTGCACTAAATGGATATGTTTGCCAAAATTAACTCTATTCGTATCTTTCAGTCCCTGGACCAGCGCTGGAGACCTTTGTGGGAGATGATATCAATACCATCCTTATTTTGAATTTGTTCAGTGGAACTGAATACAGTGTTAAAGTATTTGCTTCGTACTCAACGGGATTCAGTGATGCCTTAGCAGGTGTAGCCAAAACATGTAAGAATCTTGAGTTTGTTATTATCCAACCTTTACTCTCTGTGGACTATATTTCATTGACAACTTTATACACTTGAAATGAATTTGGAAATGATATTATTTCTATTGTTGTTTTCTACTGGAAACATTCTTGCCTGCTAAAAACGATTGCTATCCTGTTGCACAGTTATGCAGGTGGATGGGAAATAGCATAATTTTCACTTACTTCATTCAACAATCAAAGAGTCCCCAATACAATTCTCAGGGGTGCACATACTTTCTTGGCATGTGTTCAATAACCACAATGGGGACTCTTTAATTGCCATTTAGAAGTGAATGACCGTAACACCATTTACTTCTGTCTGTGCAACAGAGCAACAGGATTTCAGCCAATATAAATTAATATATTAATGTAAATATATGATTAATATAAATTAGGAATCTGAGCATTTCCACACCAGAACGTTATAAAATGGATGATCTTGGGTAGTCCAAAAGCCCTTTTTCACATTTGCAACCAGCAGAGAGCTGCATTCCCAGGAGCGTGTAGCCACAGAGGCAAATTTGCATTTTTATTATTTTGATTTTTTTAAAACACAATGCTTATAAATACAGGTTGCTACAATGGGCTTTTGTGAAACAGAAAATAGGTTTGATTAAGAGAATGGATGCTTTAATTATAAAAGCCCCCTTGCACCTCTTAGGGGGGTGTCTCAAAATTGTTTTCTGACATTTTAGTGGCACTGAGGCTACAAATGTGTCATGGGAGCAGAAGAGAATCACCGGCCTGATGCTACCCACTCCAGTCATACCCCCTTTTTTACACAGGGAGGTGGAAGCATCGGTCTGAATAATAATAATAATAATAATAATAATAATAATAATAATAATAATAA
>JAHTLZ010000204.1:13358709-13370412 GCA_023846285.1 Phrynocephalus versicolor | reverse complement strand
TTGCCATATTGATTCTCACTTAAGATGCTTGTTCTTTGTAGGTGGCAATTGCTCAGTTCAGTGATGATCCCAGGACAGAATTCAAACTCAATGCCTATAGAACAAAAGAAACTCTTCTGGAGGCCATACAGCAAATAGCATACAAAGGAGGAAACACCAAAACAGGTGGGCTAGAAGGCCAGGTGGGAGGTGTTATTTCTGAGTTCAACAACAAACCACTCTTTTATAAAAAAATAAAATTGATGTAACTCACCAGAAGCCTGTTGTTGCTGTATGCTGGCATATATGCAACCACGTAAAACAGAAATTTACCACTTTGATTGATACCATTGTTCTTATGTTGGAGTACATAAATAGTATTCTGGCCACTAATTATTCTGAGAAGAATTAGAGGATTAGAAACTGATGTAGAATAACGATGAATTAAGACAACACAGTGGGTTATGAAGCACCCATTATTTGGCTTGGAAACGAAATATATAAACCACATCCAGCAGTTCATGTATGATTGATGGGCATCAATCTATTTCCTGTCCTGGGGCCATGTTTCATGGAAATAAATACTACATCTAATAATAATAACAGCAATAATAAATTTTCAAATTGAGTATGAATTTGAGAGAGCATTTTTCTTTGGGAAAATAATGCACATATCTTTTAGCAGATGTGCATTAATGCATCCTTTTAGTGCAACAATATAATTAAGTTCATTCCTCCCCCTCATTCTTTCCTTCATTCTTTCCCTCCCTCCTTCCTCCTTTTTAATTTTAACAGGCAAAGCAATTAAGCATGCTCAGCAGGTTTTATTTACCAAAGAATCTGGGATCAGAAAGGGGATTCCCAAAGTACTGGTAGTGATCACAGATGGGAGATCGCAAGATGATGTGGACAAAATCTCCAGAGAAATGCAGCTAGATGGTAATGTGCCATACTCTTATGAAATAATCCTAATCCTACTAGTTCTGATTTACCAAATGGTAAATCTATGTTTTCCAATGTGGCAATTTTAGTGTACTGATGGCAATTTTAGTGTAATGATTTTAGTGTAATGTTTTTATTATTGTTTTAATTATTTATTGATATTTTATGTTTTAACTGTTTTAATTCTTTTGATTGTAAGCCGCCCAGAGACCTTTGGGTAGTGGGCAGCATGTAAGTTGCATAAATAAATAAATAAATAAATGTGCTGGTTTGACACACATGTGATGAAAGTGACTTCATTGGTGAGGTTTTTGAAGACGTCTGGGAGTAGACGGACTGGGTAGAGGGTGTTTTTTTTTTAATGGAAGAGCTGGGATTTATCTGGGGCAGAGAAGGGGAAATAGAATCCAACATTCTATTGGACACTATTTTAAGAAAATCACATACATTAGATTCATTCAAGCTGAGAGGTGTGCCACTCAAGCCCTGGTGTTCGGTTATGTGGACAATGCTATAAGTGCTCGAGTAAAGGGAGAAATATGCAACCATGAGGGCGCTAATGGCTGCTAGCAGCAAAGAAGCCATAAGCCACTACCTAAATAGTCAAGTGACAAGACAAAGGGAGTTGCCATGAAAATGTAGCATTTATTTAGGTGACATATATGAGACATAAATACATGTATGTATTGTAACTGCAATTTTTAAGAAAATGTTTCAGAAAGGTTAGCTTTCTTAGTCTTTTTAAGCATTGCAGGCAAAAATCAGAGAAAAAACAAAACAAAACAACAAAACAAAATGCACAAAACATGTGGCACATTAAAGAGTAACTTTCATATTTTAATGTAACGTTTTGTGGACATGTCCACTTCTTCGGACATATAGCTGGCTCCCTCGCCCCGCCCCGCCCCGCCCCGCCCCATGGGCCTTGCGATGTCTGGGGGGTCCATGCATCTCACGATACTTAATCCGGGGGGGGGCATATGAGTCCTGGCACCAGACTAGCCAGCGGCAGAACAGCCATTTGGTCCACTTCCAGTGATTGTGTGTGCTAGATACAGACCAAACTATGGTGCACCTACCCACATAAAAAAGTAGAAACACTTGGCAGGTACTCATGTGCTGGTAGGGCCCCCCTGGGGATGGATTGGTTCACTCTAGTGATTACTGTACATCTGATTGCCAGGAAAAAAAGAATGAACCAATGAACCAAACAGCACACCAAACAATGGGACAAATGCCTGTTTGATCAGCCCCTAACACTGCAATGTTTTACATCCTTCCTCACGTAAATCCCACTCTAATTGATGGATCTTGACTGCAAGTTAACCAGTGCAGGATTGCAGGTGTAAACGCTCAGGATTTGTGTCATGTGGGTTTTTTTTTTGTTTTAATTTGATTTCTATGGACAGAAACACACAAGGTAATACAGTTGTCGGAGTCACAGAATTCTGCTAATGCAGAATTTTTTTTCTTGGGTTTGGAGTTATGTTCCATTGAGTCAGAACTCAGAAAACTTACTTTTATGAATGAGAATTACACTACTAGAAAGATATATCCAGCAACTAACTTTTGGGAATGTATTTTTGAAGGCTTTCACGGCTGGGATCCGATAGCTGTTGTGAGTTTTTTTCGGGCAGTTTGGCCGTGTTCTGGAAGTTTTTCTTCCTGACATTTTCACCAGTCTCTGTGGCTGGCATCTTCAGAGGGCTAACTTTTGGGAACTTTTCCAAGTGCGGTGACTGAACCCCCAAACTGTATCTATCGAACTCTGAAAAAGACAGCACACTGAAGTCATCATCATTCTGGCTCACACCCTCATTTTGTACAACTGTGCTGCCACAGGGATTGAGACCCCCTAGCTTGCAGGGCTAATGTGCTGGCAGAGCTAGTGTTAGAATTAGGTCATGCATGACTGAAATAAGCTAAGGAAATTAATCTATGAGCCTCTTTGTCCATTTGACATGCTACGTGGTTTCTTTTCCTAAAACAAAATTGGCGGGCCAAAGGAGAGAATTCCAAAAGGTCTCCTTCTCTGAAAGAGCTTGAAAAATAGCAAAATATGGATGTTTATTGAGCTGGTGAGGAGAATGAGTAATCCCTGCATATCCTGAAGAAAGCTGGTTTTATTTTCCCATTCTAAGCCTGGCCTAGTGTGGAGGATGTGCAGTAGCTTTTGTCATATCTGTTGGTTTTTCCTCATGTTTTCCCCAATCAATTCAACTCAAGAGTTTTCCTTTGTCTTGTTTTGCTTTTCTTTCCGGCCCTAGGGTACAGTATATTTGCTATTGGGGTAGCCGATGCTGACTATTCAGAACTACTTAATATTGGCAGTAAACCCAGCGAGCGCCATGTCTTCTTCGTGGATGATTTTGATGCCTTCAAGAAGATTGAAGATGAACTGATTACTTTTGTCTGTGAAACGGCATCAGCAAGTGAGCAGTTTCTTTCTTACTTTTCATTTGCTTCTGTCTTTTGTCCCAACACAGTGAAATATTTATTTTTCTTTCTTTCTTTGCCATGTAGTATTTGCTCAGAGGTAAGTCCCATTGAGTGCCATGGTGGGTGCCTGAAGGGAAATGTGCCTTGGATTGCAACTACTGAGATTGCTTCGTGAAGAATTATGTGGTTTAACTTCTTTGCTTCGCTTACAATAAATCAGGTTCAGAGGAGGGTCACAAGAGTGATCAGAGAATAGGACACCAAGCACTATAAGCAGGGAAAAACAGACAGAAATGGACATGTTTAGCCTTGATAAAAGAAGACTGAGGGGAGATATGACAAAATCCAATAAACAAACAAACAAACAAACACTCCTGAAATATTTGAAAAGTTGTCATACAAAGGATAAGCAGGATCTGTTCTCAGCCATTTCAAAATGAAAAACATGTAATAATAGGTTCAATCTTCTAGCACTGGTTTGATTTTCCATCAAGTTCTAGAAAATAAATTGTGTGAGAGAATTGTGAATATTATGTTTTATTTAAGACGTTTGTTTCCTTGTTTTCATTCCTCACAGCTTGTCCACTGGTTTATAAAGATGGAAACAGCCTGGCAGGTATATTTTTAAGTATTCTGATTTAAAATGTATGTTCCTTATATACTGGTACTTCATTAAATAATGTCTCTGGTTTTGGTACAGAAAAGTTTATTGCTGAGCTGCTAAAGGTAGAGCAATCCAATGACATGCCTAGTGTCACATATCTGATATCTCTATATTGACATTAACCTTAATTTTGGGGAGGAAAGGTCAGAAAAAATATTGCAGCTGGAATCTAATGCTAACATTGACTACATTTGGATATAGGGATGAGCTATGATTTATAATTAGGTATACAGGCCTTTCTCCTTCCTTCTTCTTCTCTAGCATGCTTGTCAACTGGAAAATTTAATTGTGGTTTAACTGCAGTTTTGTACTGTATTCTGTTTGAATTCAGACACATTCAAATGGGGGAATTCGGGGCAGTGGGGTCCGTCTTTAAAATATTCTTATCTCCAGTGCAATCTATTTTAACTCATTTTTGAGGAACCCATTTGCACTGGAGATGTTTCTTCTTCTGTGACAAGGGCCCACACAGGGGTTTGGATCTTCAGTTCACCTAGGTGTAAGTTACCTTGCGAGAAAGGAAACAGTCATGGCAGCAACAAACTGCACCAAAATGATCCAAAAATAATTATATTCCCATTTGGAAAGACTTATGAAAATCAAAGGCACAACTTCCAATCTCCTCATGACCACAATGGAATCCCTAAGGCACCCAACAGCAGAGAGTACACAAGCCCAAGGATTTTCCCGATCACATTAAACTTTATTTTAAACATGTTTAATCTTAGTTTATTGTTACATCTCAACATAAGCGGTGGTCACTTTAATGTCATTTAGGAAGAAAAAGATAAATTATATTTAAAAAAAATCTCTTCAGCTTAATGCCCTTTATTCTAGATCAGTGGTTCCCAACGTTGGGTTCCCAGATGTTCATGGACTAGAACTTTCAGAAATCCTGACCAGCATGCCTAGTGGTGAAGGTTTCTGGGAGTTTTAGTCAAGAACATCTGGGGACCCAAGGTTGGGAAGCGACTGCTCCAAATCTCTCACACAGGCTGTCTTGAAGACTCTGAGAGTTATGAAGTAACACAGTGATCCTCTTATAAGTCTCCAATTTATTTCAGGGCTTTTTTTGTTTTGATATCTTTAGTTCTAAATTTTCAGCAATATTATTTATTTATTTATTTATTTATTTTTACAACTTATATGCCGCCCACTACCCAAAGGTCTCTGGGCGGCTTACAATCAAGGGATTAAAACAGTTAAAAAACATCAAACAACAATAAATAATTAAAACAACAATAAAACCTTATACTAAAAACATCACACTAAAATTGCCATCAGAAGACCCACAATCTAAATTATATCAATTAAAAAACTTCTGGAACAGGAAGGTTTTTACCTGGCGCCGAAATGTCATCAGTGTTGGCGCCAGGCGGATCTCAATTGGGAGGGCATTCCATAGCTTGGGGGCAGCTGCCGAGAAGGCCCTGTGTCTGCAAGCCATCCCTCTTACCTCCTTGAGGGATGGCTCTTTCAAGAGGGCCCCCTGGCTTGATCTTAATTGCCGGGTAGGTTCATATGGAAGGAGGCGGTCCTTCAGGTATCCAGGTCCTAAGCCATTTAGGGCTTTATATGTCAAAACAAGCACTTTGAATTGGGCTCGGGCAGCAACTGGTAGCCAATGTAGGCTACGCAGAATCGGCGTGATGTGATCCCGAGCGGCCCCACCACTTACTAACCGCGCTGCACGATTCTGAACCAGTTGCAATCGCCGAACCGTCTTCAAAGGCAGCCCCATGTAGAGCGCATTGCAGTAATCAATACGGGATGTTACCAGTGCATGCGTAACTGTTATGAAGCTCCGTTCATCCAGGTAGGGGCGTAGCTGATATATTTTCCGCAGCTGGAGAAAGGCACCCCTGGCCACCGAGTCCACCTGGGCTTCCAGAGTTAGATCGGGGTCCAGGAGCACCCCCAAGCTGCGGACCCTGTCCCTTAGGGGGAGTGCAACCCCGTCCAGAACAGGGAAGTGGCCCTCTAACCTGTCTGGCGAAGCACCCACTAACAGCACTTCCGTCTTGTCTGGATTGAGTTTCAATTTGTTAACCCTCATCCAGTCCATTATCTGGCCCAGACACGAGTTCAGCACAGAAACTGCCTCACCTGGATTGGTGGAAAACGAGAGGTAGAGCTGAGTATCATCAGCATATTGCTGAGTCCTCAGCCCAAACCTCCTGATGACCTCTCCCAGCGGTTCCATGTAAATGTTGAACAGCATGGGAGACAGTATAGAGCCCTGAGGAACCCCATGACATAAATGCCACGGGGCAGAGCAACTGTCCCCCAGCACCACCTTCTGGACACGGTCAGCCAGGAAGGAATGGAACCACCGCAAAGCGGTGCCTCCGACTCCCAACCTGGCCAGCCTATCCAGAAGGACACCATGGTCGATGGTGTCGAAAGCCGCTGAGAGGTCCAGGAGTATCAACAGGGTTGCACTCCCCCTGTCTCTCTCCCGGCAAAGGTCATCATACAGGGCGACCAAGGCAGTCTCTGTACCAAAACCCGGCCTGAAACCAGATTGAAATGGATCCAGAAAATCCGTTTCATCCAGCAGTGCCTGGAGTTGCCCGGCCACCACCCGCTCCAACACCTTGCCCAAATAAGGGAGGTTCGCTACTGGACGGTAATTAACCACCAGCCCTGGGTCCAGGTTAGGTTTTTTAAGGAGTGGCCTAATTACTGCCTCTTTTAAGGCAGCAGGGACCACTCCCTCTCTTAATGAGGCGTTTACAGCTTCCTGGACCCAGGTGCGAACTCCCCTGGCAGATCTTTCAATTAGCCAAGAAGGGCAAGGGTCGAGTGGCGTAGTGGTAGCACGGACAGATCCAAGCACTCTGTCCACATCATCGGGTCTCAATAATTGAAACTCATCCAATAATACTGGACCTAAGCACGGCACACTGGACACATCCCTTGATTCTGCACCAATAGTGGAGTCCAATTCCCTGCGAATCTGAGCGATTTTTTCCTCAAAGTGGACAGCAAACTCCTCACAGCGGGCTGCCGAGTGGTCCAGAACCTCCATCGTATTTCTCGGTTGAAAACCTGAAAATTGTCTGTAGAGTTCATGTTTTGCATGCAGATGATTACAGGTTTAAATCTACATTTTTTTCAGTGGGATGATATCTATCCTTACAGGTTTTGATAGATAGACCAGTATTGGAGAACCTATAGCACGGATGCCAAAGGTGGCACTGGGAGCCCTTTCTATGGGCACCCGACATCACCCCTCCACAGCCACCTGTATTTTGGCTAAATTGCTGTATTGGCACTTTGCAAATAATTAGTGGGTTTTGAATCGCAGTTTGGGCACTCAGCCTCTAAAAGGTTAGCCATCACTGCTCTAGACTATTGGCTGAATTTAGCCCATGGACATTCACTATCCAGCCAAAGACAGTTTCCTTCTCAGGAGCCTTCCTTCCTCCCAGCCTAATAAGGATAAGACTACTTCTTGCTCTATCTCACAGAGATAAAGGTTTCCTTTTATTTACTGCTTCCCATCAAACTGTGCATAGAGCCTGCAGACAACGTGGCTGGTTCCGGAAAGAGTAGGTTGTCCAAGTGTCAGCCAAGTGCCTTGACGGGACGCTCGCTCCTAATGGTTGAGAGCAGTATGCAGTTCCTAGCTTAATCTTTCTTTCCTTTCAGGCATCTCTAGAATATATGATAGTTATGCCAGAACTCTTCGTTCCATTATTATTTCTGATACGGAGGTTGCCTGAGGGAGGTGTTAAAGCTGTGAAATTTTACAGTGATATAAATCTGCATTATATGGATCATTTTAAGATGGCTTGACCACATGAAGAGAAAGAAATGACAGCAAGTATTATGCTTTTCTTCAATGGTTTCCAGGATTTAAAATGATGGAGATGTTTGGTTTGGTTGAAAAGGAATTTGCAACGGTGGAAGGAGTTTCCATGGAGCCAGGAACATTTAATGCCTACCCCTGTTACAGACTGCATAAGGACGCCTTGGTTTCCCAGCCTACCAAGTATGTACTTATTACACTCCTCAGCTATAAGAGAAAATGAATGGGATCTAGCAACTCATGGAAACTAGAACCGGTCAACGTTTCCCATATTTTGTAGGAAAGGGGCTACATTTGTTTTTAAATTAATAATAGCTCCAGAACCAGCGCTACTGGGTGGGGCGGGCTGTTTACTTCAACCTTAGATTCAGGACCCAATTAATGAACAACAAATCATCAAATAACACAGTTGTATATTTGACACTACTGGAGAGTTTCTGGCTCAGCTGCCAACATAGCTGAAATGATCTCTGAATGGATCTTAACTGCTAAGACTGCAAGAAAGTAGAAAAAGTTGCCTGCTATTTTTGTTTCAATAATGAAAAGAGTGGAGGTTTTTTTTTTCCTAAACAATAATCTCACTATAATGAATGAGAACACCTGGAAGTCTTCCGCAGGGGCAATTTCCCTTCCTCAGAGACGTCTTACCCACTTATAAATGTATTGAAAGAATTCTAAGCAGAGATCCGATGGATTAGCAGAGGCATTTTGAAACAGAATTGGTTTCTGAGGCGAGATTTGCACACCTGACAGGTTCAGAAGTTACCAAACATGTCACTCACAAAGTTACAGGCACGAGTTCGCTCCGGTCTGCCTATGCAGAAGCAATCAGAACTCTTTCACTTGTGTTTTCAGTTGACTGCAGTTCTTTGTGGTCTCTGTGACACATGTGGATTTTGCGCTGGACCTGCAGTATATGCCAAATATTTCGTTCCAGAATTCATCTCGTGCGTCTCTCTGTGTCAATAATGAAGACAATAATGAAGCAACCATAATGCTCTGCATTGTTTGTTCTCTCTCTCTCTCTCTCTCTCTCTCTCTCTCTGGCTGCTCTCCTCAAAACACTTCCTCTGGTTAGCCCTGCAGGCGTAGATCTGACAGCTACAGTGTGGCCAGACTTGTTTGGACAGCAGTCTCAGGCGGTGTGAAATTGGATCGCAAACAGAGTTGTGGATATAATATTTTATATTCCTCCATTGGCAGTTAGATGCTCATCTCCCAGTAGTTTTAGGGCATCTAAACCAGATGTTTTAAGGCAACAAGAACCAGGCATCCAACTTATTATTAAAGTTACAAGAGGGGAACGGAAGATCATATCCAAAACTGAGATTACTGTAAACCTTCTGATTATTTCTTTATTTTAAAAAGAGAGTTAGGTTATCTAGCTTGTAATTTTTAGCTGTAAAAAGCTAAAGGTAAAGTCCCCCTCCACACAGACATACATGCTACTCATGTCCAACTCTAGGGGCGGTGCTCATCTCTGTATTCAAGCCAAAGAGCCAGTGTTTGCATGTGGCCGGCATGGCTGCAAGGAAACACTGTTTTACCTTCCCACTTTTTATGGTGGTACCTATTTATCTACTTGCATATACATGCTTTCGAACTGCTAGGTTGGCAGGAGCTGGGGTTAACAGCAGGAGCTCAGTCCTCTGTGTGGCAAATGGGATTCGAACCACTGAGCTGCCGATTTTGTAGCCAACAGTTTTCAGTGCCAGCGTTGACTAAATTCCCTATAGGCAGCAAAGTGTTATTCATAGCCTCTTCATTTCACAAGGCCAATAAAGAGCCGTATCTATGTACTGAATGACAGTGGGACTCTTTACTTCCGTCATGAGCGAATTTTGTCCCCATATTGCCTTGCATTGTTTTCCAGTTAGTCTTCAGAACATAAGGATATTCTTCTTGCAAGACTGATTTTTCAGAGATGGAAGAGAGAATGCTATTGATGTCTCGGCCATGCTTGTTCAAAAGGATTTGGCAAATGTCAGAGATAACACTATTGAAGTCACTTGCCTCCAGTCTAAAATAGGCAAATTATCTTAACATTTTAATTTTTTTAATGTTATCTATATATTTTTATATATCCCTAATTTTAAATTGTGAAGTACTCTGATACGCATAAAGAAGCATGTCTCTTAAACTTTAAAATAACTTTCTCCTGCTGCTGCGATCCCTCATCATGACATTTTGTACAGTTTTACAAAATTTCAGTATATCAGATTTTTTTTCTTAGCTTTTCCTCACACATGTAAGAAAATAAGAGCCCAAAGTGAGAAAATCTGGCTGTTATCAGCATTAAAAAATGACTTCATGCCTGTTGCCCCTCCCTTGTGCTCTTCGCCCGGATCTTCGTTTTTCCTCATTTGTGCTTGTTTCTCCCTGTGCTGCCCTGAAAAAACAAACTAAAAATGAACTGCAAATGGAAAACCAGCACGTCTGGTAAAGGGATGGGCTTCAGTCTCTCTGTAGGCCCCAGTACTATAATACAGTTAACACATTGTTAGAAGCAGTGCTCTAACAAAAGACATCTGACAGCTCCTCCATTTTGGATAGTGGCTTGCTTTTGTTTTGTGATTCATCCTCCTTTGGAAGGTGGAGTGAGTTTTGAAGGAACTGCGTGCCTCAAGGGCAATCAGAAATAGCAGGGAACACACGTTTCTGTTATGTGGTGTTACCCTTTGCATGTTAGATTTCTCTTTGCAGGATTCATGAGGATTTGAGATCTTACTGGTTCCTATAGTCTGAAGCAGTCCAGTCCATGTTACTGTCTGAGTATTCCAGCTCCTCATTCTACATTCTCTATAGACCTATCAAAGGGTAACAGCAGGGCTCAGTATGTGTGAGGGACCAGTGGGGGTGTTTGTTCTTTAACAATGTTTTATTTTAACTCCTGTTTCTGTTTTATCTCCCCTTTTTACAGATACTTACACCCTGAAGGGCTCCCTTCTGATTACACCATTACCTTTCTTTTCCGTATACTGCCTGAAACACCCCAGGAACCATTTGCTCTCTGGGAAATTTTAAATGAAGCATATGAGCCTTTAGTTGGAGTTATTTTGGACAGTAGGTATTTTGTACCATTTTCCCAATGATGCACTAATAGGCTTGCTTTATATTCTGCCTTTTCATTCAAGCATCAAGGAGTCTTCAGTGTAAGCCTTCCCACTTCAGCCCACCCAAAGTGTCTTCAAAATCTTTCTCCTATTATCAATGTATTTATTTTGGAGGTTTATAAATAATCTCTATCCAAAGCCTCTAAGGCTATAAGCAAGCTTTAGACGTCATAGGTGTCTCTGAAGTATGTTCTTTCTCCTACTCTGCAGATGGTGGCAAAACCTTGACTTTTTTCAATTATGACTACAAAGGTGAATTCCAAACAGTTACTTTTGAAGGGCCTGATATAAAGAAAATATTTTATGGAAGTTTCCATAAGGTGAGATTTCCTGAAGCCATTTTTTTCTGGTGTTGTTTTGTTTCTACGGGATAGGAATGTGATTAATAACCCCCCACACACTTTATAACACATTTTGAAATGTCCTGCTCGTGAAGATTCCCTCTGGGATAAATACAGATAGTACTTAGATTTCCCTGCCAGCTGTTTCGAGAAATGTGATCAGCGGCGCAGAATATTGACTGAAGTCATCTAAAACAATATAAACCAATCCCAGTATTCAAAAGCAATGTAAGTCATTTAAAACAGTTTTATAATTCAACCCAGCAATTGGAGACCAAGTTAGGATTTACCAATGTTCTAAATGCTCTTATTCATATAACAGATAGTTTTAACTGAAAACCTAAGTATCTGCTAAATATCAACATTGTTGTTGTTGTTGTTGTTGTTGTTGTTGTTGTTGTTGTTGTTGTT
>JAHTLZ010000204.1:13340032-13358699 GCA_023846285.1 Phrynocephalus versicolor | reverse complement strand
TTGTTGTTGTTGTTGTTGTTGTTGTTGTTGTTGTTGTTGTTGTTGTTGGTGGTGGTAGTAGTAGTAGTAGTAGTAGTCGTCGTCGTCGTCGTCGTAGTGGTAGTAGTAGTAGTACTCATGAACTTTGTCTATTGCTGACTTCTGCTTTAAATGTGTAAAACTTCCTTCTACTACCCCAACTCAGCCTACAGAGGGATAGGTCTGCAAAAAAAAGTGACTGTGTAATGAGGATTCTTTGAGATTTGACTTGCTGCTCCAAAACAGTAACCCAAGCTTCTTATTTGGTTGTTTAATTGTAGCCTCGCGTGCATTTGGTTATACAGTATATCTCCAGATATTGGTGATTATATTTATATTTTTACATTTGGGGAAGAAATGCCTGTCAGTCACTCAAAGAAAATAATTTCACAACATTAATTAATTTCTATTTCTATTTCTATTATTTCTATTTCTATTTCTATACGACCCTTTTAGTGCAAACTGCACAAAATTCACTCTTGTGTACAAATGGCTGCTTCCTATCTTTTTTGTGTACTAAACACTTCACTGTCCTCCCCTAGTTGCATGTAGTCATAAGCAAAACCACAGCTAAAGTAGTGATTGACTGCAAACAAGTGAGCGAGAAGATGATCAGTGCGGCAGGAAACATCTCCTCGGATGGAATAGAAGTCTTGGGGAGGATGGTTCGATCAAGAGGACCAAGGGACAACTCTGCACCAGTAAGTGAAATTGTTTCAGGTTGAAAGAGAATTGATAATTCATAAAATTGCCTTATAAGCTTGTATCCAACAGGAAAGAAAGTCATTATTTGCTTATAAGGTGGTGACCATAATCTTCCTTTCAGGGGAGGAGCAAAGTAAGTCTTTCTGGATGGAATCCTGTTCCATATTTATACCGGTGTAACTTTAGTGGCTGAAATCTCAGATATCAGGAGCAACATAGACATTTGGTGTCGTGATTTGGGCTGGCATAGCTGCTTGGTGCTGTACACACTTGTGGCAACTGGATGCTGAGATTTATTTATTTATTTATTTATTTTAAAACTTATATACCGCCTGTATTCCTGAAGGAACTCTGGGTGGTTCACAACAAAATAAGACAGCAAACAGTTAAATACAATATACGGACAGATAATAAATTCAATTTTAAAAAAATAAAGAAGCATGGGGACAGATGGCAGACCAAAAAATAAAAAATAAAAAAAAAATTAAGAGTCACCAAATGCCTCTCGGAAAAGCCAGGTCTTTAAAGCTTTTTTGAAGGCTGGCAGGGACTGTGCAAGGCGCACTTCGTTAGGGAGGTGGTTCCATAGTGTAGGGCCAGCCACAGAGAAGGCTCGGCTACGAGTAGACGTTTTCCGAGCCTCCCTGGGCATGGCCGCCCACAGGTAGTCAGGTCCCAGGCCATGGAATTATGCCAGCAGTAATAATGCAGCAGCATTATTACTGCTGGCAATAGAATTATGCCAGCAGTAATTATTACAAGCAATAGAAATTATGCCAGCAGTAATAATGAGGACACAAACTGGTTCATCCCATTTTGTAAAGCACAAGTGCTGCTGCTCCCCTTCCCTGCCTTCTCTGGTTCTGTCAGCCACTCACTAGGCCCAGTCTCCGAGATCTTCAACTGATCTTTCAGTCCTGGCAACAGCCTACTCAAACAAGAGAGGGACAAGACATCTTTGCTGCTGCTCATGACTGGGAGGTTAGCCAAGGTGTTGGGAAAAACAAGTTTGGCCTGGTGAGTGGCTTGATTGGCTAAGGAGGCAAGGAAGGGGAGAAGCAGCACCTATGGTGCCACCTTGACAAACTGGGATGCACTGGGACAAAGTGGTCTGTGGTCATTTCTAGTAATAACTAACAGGATTACATGCAGTGTTAAAGAGTAAAGCCGGTCTCCCACAAACCCTCTGAGAGCTTTGTGTTTATGTGAGCACAGCTGTGCACCATGCTGCCTGAGAGTTGCAGTGCAAAAATCAGGTGTCACAGCTACATACTTCCCCTCTGACCTCATGTTGCCTAGTACATTTAAGAGCTTTCTTGCAAATCAACACTGGTTCATAAACATTTTACTAGTCCATGCAGTTCATTTAAATTGTGGCACATCGACCACATCAAATCCCCTTTCAGATCACTGAGTCTGCTGCATTTGCAAAGGCAGCCAAGCACACGGCTGTTTAAAAGACTAGATTCTTGTGCTATTTAGATTGTTTGGTCTTATACTCAGAACATGAAAATGAATCTTGCTTTGTAGCGGAAACAGGAATGTGCTCCATGAAGCTTGTTTGTTTGAATTTGTGGATTGAATGGATTTTGTTCATTTAGCCCTCCGTCCGTGTACAGGTCCTTAATCCAAATACCAAAAGAAGGTATTAGCTAGAAAGGCAGTCTACTTGCTGGATATTGGACTACTTTAGGATTGTGCTGTAACTCTCCATGTGCACTTCTCCCTCACACACAGCCCTTCCTGGCTTCCAAGCACGGCTGCTTCTGTTTCTGATTTTGAGTTAAATTAGGGAAATGGGAGCACTGGAAGCTTTGATTCCCCATCCAGAGATTGAATCCTGCCAACTGGACTTCTCGGTAGATTAAAATGTTTTGCTACTCATCCAGGTACCTTCTTTAGTCTGAGGATGGTTGATAGGAGACCTCCAATTTATCCTCCACAATGGTCTCACTTCATCCTGCTCCAAATAAGCTCGTTAGATGAACAATAGCCTGAAGTGCATGAAAGGAACACCTCTGCAGCCCGTGGAGTGAAACCAACGTGGAGTATAGAATCATAGGGTTGGAAGAGAACTCAAGGGCCATCTAGTCCAACCCCCTGCCATGCAGGAACCTCCATCACAGAGCTCCCCACAGATGGCCATTCAGCCTCTGCTTAAAAACATCCAAAGAAGGAGACTCCATCACCCTCCGTGCTGCATATCCCACTGTCAAACAGCTCTAACCATCAGGATGTTCTTCCTAATGTTCAAATGGAATCTGTTTTCCTGTAGTTTGAGACCAGATCTACCAACCTTCCTCAGACTGGAGAAGCTACTTGAATGACTGCCTGGATGAGTGAGAATCTTCACAGACATATTGATTCCCTGTCATTTCTCTGGGAAAACAGCAGATGGATTTGAGAAACAGGTTTAGGAGAGGTATGAGTTAAACTTGTGGTCTCATGAGTTCGTGGAATCAGTGCTTGAGGGGAAACTCAAGAAATGAACAGGATTAAGATATCAGAGGAGTCCACAAACTCCGAGGCAGTGCCCAGAGGACGAGAGGTAGGGTCGCTCCCTCCAAAGGAGTGCCCATCAGAGGAGGTGGGGTACTGAACTGTGGAACAGCTGTGCAGCTGTCATCTGAACTGGCCCAATCCACTGAGACAATAGTTCGTGCTCATCTTAGAGTTTGAAGAAATAAGCCAATTTGTAAAATGAAAATGAGTAAATCCGAAGTGGTATCCGCTGTTTATCTGTTTTAACACCACACTATTATGTGACATTACACGCTGCCCTCTAACTGAATCTGCTCATCACAGAAGGACGCCTACCCATGTCCCTTGAACCCTCTTGACCGAACGAACCCCCTTGAAACTCAACAGTGCCAAAAGTCAAAGGGAAATGAACAGCCTCCAGCTCTTTGACCTGTCAGGAATACCTACCCCCCCCCCAAATGATGTGTCTTTGCACAAAGGAGGAGTGCTTTCAGGCCTCGGGCTTAAATATGCCCATGAATACATTAAGCCTTGTGTGAGACAACTGAATAGCGCCACTTTTGTGACTGCATTCCAGCAGGGAAAGACAAAAGGCCAGCTTATAAAAGGTTGCTGACTGTTAAAGGGTGCTTTGTAAGAAGAAAGGGGAAGACATGGTGACTTTTGTCGGGGAAGTCAGAACTACATGAATGAGAAGTGATCTCGGCAAACTTGTACACCCACAGGAAAAATTCATTTGCCTTCAAGAGAAACTGGTCTATGTACTTCTGCAAGACTTGCCTCCCTTGTGCAGTGCAATACTTTTGGTTACATGACTGACAGCATTGTCACAGATTTTATTGAAGCTTATTCTTGTCTTTAGGTGTGATGTATTTTTATCCATACTTAATGGTGTTGGGGAGGGTTGCATAGGTTAAACTTTCATGCACCCCAGGCCATTGTCCTTCTAATGAGCCTATTCAGGCCACTGTCCAACTTATGAGCCTATTCAGACCAAGTGGGATGTGAAATCAAGGTGAAGTATAAATTGGAAGACTTGCCACTAAATTTCTTCAGAATGACGAAGCTGCTTGGAAGAGCAGCAAAACGTTTCGATTGCTCAAGAAAAGAAGTCCAGTTGCCATGACTCAACTTCCAGATTTCACTGGGAATCCAGTGCTTCACTGAAAAGGTGCATTTATCACTGGGCTTGACATCCTCAATATAAATTAAGAAGCCTCTTGCATAGAAAAGTGGCAGCCTGACTTAGTCAAAATCAATGCTATTTTAACTGTCTTGATTCTTGCTATAATCCCCTATAACATCATCATATATAATTTTAAGGCAAATATGTTTAAGCATTGTGGTGAACATACATCACATACACTATGTAATGTCACTTCTGAATCTTTCAGCTATCGTTTGATTATATTCTTATGGCTAAAGAGCAGAATTTCAACCTATCAGTCCTTTGCTTATGTACAGGGCAAATATTCACACAGATTACTGTAATTGCTCTGTCAGAATCCACAGAAAATGCACCTTTGTAGGTCTAAAGACATGTTTATACAGAGCTTTATGTTTGTCTCTCCATGAAGTCAATAAGGTTGCATGACCCATGTATGTGAATTTCAGTAAAGACAGTGATCTAGGTTGTGTCAGCATATTTTTGTATTTAGTTTGCACTTTGTAAGATGCACCACACCCCTACCTCACAGCTGTTTATATATTCTGTCAGAATTTGCTTAAAGGATTCACTAATACTGAGTCTATCCCTTTGCAGACTTGTGTGGATTTGCCCACAGAATAATGGCCACACCCAACTAAATGTAAATATCCCCAAACAAATGTTTCTGAAAACAAACAAACAAGCTTATATTTAGTACAGTTATGCTCAACCTTTGGCCTTCCAGATGTCCTTGATTGCAACTGAAAGAATTCTTGACTGTTGGCCAGACTCACTGGGATTTCTGAGATATGAAGTCCAAAATGTGAAGAATACTAAATATTAAATACCATCAGCTAGTTAAAACAGCTGGAAATAGAGTAGGAAATCCAATCACAACATAGGAGAAAAGCTGATTCAGTTGAATAAGTAACAAGAAATGAAGCATTCAAATAACCATTACTAAAGAAAAAAAATTACAGTGCAGTGTGCAGTCTTTTAACTGACTAAAGCTGAGGTATCTGGATGATGAGTCCCTAAGAACTGTGATCTCAAGGATAGACTATTGCAACACTCTCTACGTGGGGTTGCCCTTGACTCTTATTCGGAGATTCCAGCGGGTACAAAATGTGGCGACCAGACTGGTGGTTGGTGCGGGTCGGTATGACCACATCACCCCAGTTCAGGCTCACTTGCACTGGTTGCCCATTGTGTCCTGAATAAGATTCAAGGTCTTGGTTTTGATTTATAAAACCCTCCATGGCTTGGGACCTGAATACTTGGCGGAAAGTATCTTCCAGAGATCAACTGAGTCCCGTCCTACCAGAATGTCGCGGGCGCTCTCACTTCGGGTGGCCATGCCCAGGGAGGCTAGGAAAGCAGTAACCCGCAACCGAGCCTTCTCTGTGGCTGGCCCCTCACTTTGGAACTATCTCCCGAGTGAGTTGCACCTTGCACAGTCCCTGCCTGCCTTCAAAAAAGCCTTGAAGACCTGGCTTTTTCGTAAGGCCTTTGGCAACCTTTAATTTTTTTTCCCTCCACCATCTTGCCGAGTATTTATTTTTTAATTTTTATTTATTAATATTAATTGTACTGTTCATTTATCTTATATATTTCCTATGGTTTTATATTGTGCTGTATCTGTTCGTGTTGCTTGTTTATATTGTTAACCGCCTGGAGTTCCTTCTGGAAGATGGACGGTATAGAAATAAATAAGTAAGTAAGTAAGTAAATAAGATACTTTATGATCTTGTAATTCGCTTCTAATCAAACTGGTAACAAATTGGTGCTCACATACAATTTCCCTGCTAATTGCAGCAAGTTGGCAGTAGAGATGGGCACGACTTAGCAGTATTTTCGTTTTCGTTTTCGTTTTTCGTTTCCGTTACGTAACTAAACGAAAAACGAAAAACGGCTCAGAACTGGAACGAAAACGGAAATGAAACGACTAATTTTGAGCCAATTTTCGTTTTTCGTTACTGGAAAAGCACATAATGGAGCTAAATGGGAAGAAATGAAAAAAATTCGTTTTTGTTTTCATTTTTTCGTTTTCATTAAGTAACAAAACGAAAACAAAAAAATTTGAAATTAGCTCACGAAAACGGAAACGAGCCGAAACGGACCCCTAGCCGAAAACGAAAACGAAAACGAACAATTTTTCTGAGTCGTGCCCATCTCTAGTTGGCAGAGTTCTGGTGCGTATCTCACTTGTATACTTCCTGAGTCACAATCCCAGTTGTTCAAAAGTCATCCCATCAATTAACTGAAGCCAGTTATGCAGATCTTATGAAAACACCTGCCATTATCTATCTTGGTTCATAATTGCTGTCAAAGAAAGAGTTCTGCATTTCAAATAGTTAATCAAAAGCATGTACAGCCCATTATTTAAACAGTTGCTCACAGATGTTTATAGATTTGTTCACAGATTAACAGAAGCAGCTGATCATACCCCCCAAGTTGACCTTTAGCAGAGATCCACTGATTGTTACAATGATATAGCTGTATTTTCGGGTTACAGTAGCACGCCAATATCCACATGGGGGTTGGTTCTGACTGTCCTCGCAGATACTGAAATCTGTGGGTAATAGCAATTGCTAAATATATAGTATAGTAAAGGAGGGGGGAACAGAATTTTTTTAGCATGCATTACCAGAACTGTATGCTAGCGGGTGCCAGATACCATGATATGTAGAATATTTTCAGGCTACGGATAACTGATACTGAATCCATGGATACGGGCTGCTACTGTTCTCAGCTTCCTTGGTTTTCCTCAAGAATAACTATACTTTGTTCTATCCGTTTTTGAACTAGTTCCAGTTACAGATGTTTGATATTGTTTGTACCACTTCATGGGCCAATCGAGACAAATGCTGCGAACTCCCAGCTTTGGTAAGGTTTCTGTTTAAACGTTATGCATGCAATTAAAATGTAAATGAATTCGATACTTTAATCAAAATATTCAAGTACGACAGGCATGATCCCAATTTCATTGATTTGACATCCCATGGACCTGACAGGACCCTTCTTGCTTCTTTTCCTTTGCCTCCCTAGAGGGATGAAAAAACCTGTCCTGCCCTTCCTCATGCTTGCTCTTGTTCTGAAGCCAGCAAGGGACCTCATGGCCCACCTGGACCACCGGTAAGTTGACCTCCCAACCATCTCGCTTTTGCAAACTCTCCCATCCCTCGTTGCTGCACGTCTTCTGCTTCCCTGGGTTGGGACATGACTTTGTGGAACTATGCAAGGCATCAAGTAGGCAACACTCCCTAGGTGTTCCCACATCATTGCCAGTGTGGTCATCAGGAAGTTGCATCCAGGTTTTTCAGCCAATGACTAATGGCAAGTTGTCGGTCATTAAAGGTGATTTTGGAGTGCAGGCAACTTGTATCCAATGCAATGACACTACGTGCTCTCCACAATTGGAGAAGGAAGCCTTTACTCAACAAAAAGTCACTCCTAATGTTTTGTGTTTTGTATATCTGATACTTTGTTTTTATTGTTACCTTGAAGACAAGCAGTATAAATAAATAAATAAATAAATAGAGCTGCTGCACTATGTACTCTCAGGCTCTCACTAGCCCACAGTATATAGGTACAGTATGTATCTTATGTGTTGGGGTGTAGGTGTAGGAATGACTGACAGACCCAGTGGTTGCAAGAATCTGGTGGATAGCTCTCTCTACTGAGAACAGCTTCCTCTTTTTATTGGGTGGACTTCTGAGGGTCCTCATTAATCAAAGATAGGTAGAGCAATTATGATATTTGAAATCACAGAATAGAACAGATTGCATCAGCACAATTTCTCGACGTTCTGTGTATTCCAGAAGGCTTAGATATGTTACATTTTGTCTATACATTGTTTCTGCTAAGCAAGTGTAACACCATTCTTCCTTCCCCAAGTCTACCTTCCAAGATTCTTAATGATTGAAGAGATGTATGTACTATTTGATGTTATCCAAGCATGTAACTAGTGGTCACAGTAGAAGGCTTTTCTCTTCTGATCTGGGTGTGCCTAACAATCAGAGTGGAAAATGCCTGAGAGTCTGTTCTGACCTGGGTGTGCCCGTCAGTCAGACTAGACATCTCTATATATAGGTAGTCCATCATCCCAGTATCTCAGCCAGGAGGAGGTTGGCCACTCTGGTAGAAGAAACATAAGGACCTCATGCTTGTAGGGAGAAAGTTTAATGAACGGAATTGAACTAAAGAAGATGTGCTGTTTTGAAGTAGATTAAGTTTGGTATTTTGAAGTAGATTTTTTTAAATGTTTGGTGCTTTACATGGCAACCTTCAAATTATACTGAAATTGATGCTACCAAGATGCATTGGGTTGAACTCTGTCAAGCTTTGTATAATAGACAAATTGAACTCAACCAATATAGCTTAAACTAGTAGCGACAACCTTATGCCCCTTAGATTTCAATAGATCTGCCCAATCGTAGCCTAGCATGATCCAACAAGTACTGCATTCATACAGCTCATCGTGTAAACATTTTGGTTGCTTGATGTCGCTCTGAAAGTTCAACCTATGTGCATACAATGGCTGGGGTGTCCTGGAGGAAGATATGGCTGGCCTGGCAGGATGCTTAGTGAGAGCCTTGAATAAGAAGTCCTGTTAGGTGAAAATACACTGCAACATCAGGCTGCAGGTTGTCCTTGTTTCCTCCTGACACTGGCTGTGTTTTACAGGGTGGTCCAGGTCTCAGAGGTCCAAAGGGTAACCGTGGTGATCATGGTCCAAAGGTACCTTATCATGCTATTTCTTCCTGTGTAAATACTCGGTCGCCACCATCCTCATCTACTGGAATTATCATTGTTTCAGTTCTCTGTCTACTTTTCATATAATTCTCTTTTCCCAATGATGGATATTATTGCCAGAAAAATAGTGTTTTGAATAAGCATTTTATGGGAATTAAGTGCTTTGCTTCTCTAGAGTGGCTTGAATTCTAGGCTATTATGACAAGCATGAGATTTCATTGGGAGGCAGATTCATTGGCTTTTTAAATTCAGAACTGACCCCTATGTTTGTCTGGAGAGTCCCAGAGAAGTCCCCAAAGAAGCAAATGGCAAATAATTTCTCAAGGGGTCGCCTGACCACAAGTCATCATTAATTTGATGGCATGCAATTATTATACTGTCATCTGCCCTCAATTGAATTCTGACATATGGCAAACCTTTCCAGGCAGAGAATACTAAGAACTGGTTTATCATTGCCTTCTTCTGGGACTATGCAGTGTATCCAAGGTCAGGCAGGCTGGCTCTGCTCCCTAGCTGTACAGCCAGATACCTAAACCACTGAGCTAGTTAAAGATAAAAGTTTCCCTGGCAATTAAATCTAGTCTCTTCCAGTGGTATATGCTGCCACGTAGGGTGGTGGAGTCTCCTTCTTTGGAGGTTTTTAAGCAAAGGCTGGATGGCCATCTGTCAGGAGTCTTGCGATGGGGGTTCCTGCATGGCAGGGGGTTGGACTAGATGGCCCTTGAGGTCTCTTCCAACTCTATGATTCTAGGGGCTGGTGCTGATCTCCGTTTGTAAGCCAAAGAACCGCCATGTTGTCTGTAGAACATATTTCTGTGGTCATGTGGCACACATTGCAGCGCCACCTGCATCTAGCCAGCTATTATTATACTAGAGCTATTTTTTTAAAGAGTCTTTCTTTCATGTTGATTTCACAGTTGGGCAAACATATTTTTGGGCTATAACTTTCAGATTCTCCCAGTGGGTACGGCTACTGGCTGCACAGGCTGGGAGGTAGGGATTCTGTGGATCCAAAAAAGGTAACTTGTCCAAGCTCCAGAGGAGGAGGCCACCTCCATAAGTTGTTGAATACAGATACTTCTATATACTGTACTGTTATAAATTGCTTCCTCCTTTCTAAAATGCGCTACTACATTGACCACCTCTGCTAGTTCACACTACTACGTTCACCAGGACCCTTCCCTGTTGCAGGCAGCTAGCAAAGATGTGGTTATTTTAAACGCCATTTTGTCAGAATGGTTTTCATATTTGTTTTTCAAATGTTGCTATTAACTTTGGAGGTCTGTGTACAGAAATCCATTACTGCTATCGGCCCCCATCTCTTGCCAATCTTGCAACTTTTTATTGTTTTTATTAAGAACATGGGACCCTGCATATGATCTCGTCAGTGCTTGGGACATGGGCCAGGATGACTAGGGAGACTTGAGAGCAGAAATCTAAAAAAAGGAAACATTTCCCTGCTGCATCTAATTCATATTTTAGTTTTCATTCCATTTGGCTTGATACTTGATCAGCACAAGCTGCTTCTCCTTCCATATGTAATAGTTCAAAATTATGGTAAGCTTTTTGGTTCTAGGGACCAGATGGACCTCGTGGCGAGATTGGAGCTCCCGGTCCTCAAGGACCTCCTGGCCCACAAGGACCAAGTGGTCTCTCCATCCAAGGACCTATGGTAGGTTTGCAAGGTTACATTTTTGTTTACATATGTTCTCTGAACAGTCAAGAGCTGCAGCTTTGATTACATGTCACCAGGGAACGGTGGCTGGAGAGAGATAAAAACCCCATCTTGAGCCTATGTGCTTTCTATTGGCATTCATTGAGCTGATGTAGGAAAGAGATTGTTGAGCT
The DNA here is from genome assembly GCA_023846285.1 of Phrynocephalus versicolor. NCBI lineage: Eukaryota > Metazoa > Chordata > Lepidosauria > Squamata > Agamidae > Phrynocephalus > Phrynocephalus versicolor. The sequence continues at coordinate 13,347,745 of JAHTLZ010000204.1, read as the reverse complement.
AGATAAACCATGAGTCTGACACTGGAAGCTGCTGCCCCTCAACTGCCTCTTATATGAGTTGGCATATGTAGCTTTATCTGTTATCTTTTGTTATACAGTGACCCCCACCTACCTATCGCGGGGGTTAGGGACCCAAGCCAACCCGCGATAATTGAAAATCCGCGATATGCGGATACAGGTCAGGTCAGGCCTGGGGGGTCTAGCTGGGGGCTCTTCTACTTACCCCCAGCCTGACGCTGCCCCAAATGGGCCTGCGAGGGCCTTCCTGAGCCTTCTGGAGGCCCCTAAAGGGCCTCCCTGCGAACAGGAAGTGACTTCTAGTAAACTGGAAGTGATTTCCGAAGCACCAAAAAACATTTCTGAGGCCTCCGAGGGACTTTCCCCCCTTACCCCAGGGGGCCTTTTTTCATATACTGTGGTCCCACAATACAGCGGACTGCAGTATATGAACCGTGAAAGGGCGGGGGACCACTGTATCCTCTTGTTAGAATGCTACCAAGCACGTAATTTACCTCAGACTGGAAGGAACCTGACAATTAGGTTTCAGAATCTCGCTTTAATTTCCCTCCAATATAGTCTTTGAAAGTCTTTCCATTGACTAGAAAAGCAAAAGGCACAGAATTGCTCCTATAAGTAACCCTAAAGCCCTCTTCAGATGTTCATGGTTAGTAAATATTGAGAGGAAGAGAAATGTGTGCTGTGATCTCACTTGCATTATTCATTCATTCATTCATCCATCCATCCATCCATCCATCCCTTTACTTATTTATATAACATGTTTTACCCTATCTTTCTCCTAAGAAAGGACCCAGATGGCTTACATAATTAAAACACAGTATTAAAGGTTAAAACAGTTAATTAGTCAAATATTAAATGAAGGAATTATGTCAAGAATGTTAAGCAAAGGATTAAAACAGATTTTGAAACAACGACATGTATGTTGTCTCATTTTAAAGTATCTCCTAAACAATCTGCCATTAAGGAAAAGCTTGCTTGAAGAACTTATCTCCTGCTTGGAGAAGGACAGCAAAGAAGAGGCCAGCATGGCCTCCTGTGGGCAGGAGTACAAAAGTCTGGGAGCAGTGACAGAGAAAGCCCTCTCCCATGTCCCCACCAAATGCACCTGTGATGGGACCAAGAGTATGGTCTCTTCTCCTCATCTGATGATCTTGACACCAAAACAGGCTCATAAAGGGAGATACCATCTTTGAGATAGTTTGGAAGTAACCCATTTAGTGCTTTCTAGGTTAAAACCAGCACTTTCAATAGAGCCCAGAAACAGATCAGCAACCAGTGGAGCTGCTGTGTAACCAAGGGGATGTGTGTGCTCCTGTAACAAGTCCCAGGATCCTTTGGAAGAAATGTACAGTTGCATGAAGGAAACATGTAACTGTGCATTCAGAAAACATTGACCAGGGAACCCCAACAAGGCAGGGTTCCCAGCTAAACAGAGCACTGTAACCACGCTCAGATGGACACTGCTGCAGTTTCCGAATGCATCTTCTCAATAAACATGGAAAAATTGCAGCTGGAAGGGGCAGGGATGTAAAACATGTCCTTTTTTCTCTCCACGAGTATAAGCACCATGACCGTGACTAACAAATGGTCAGCCTCACAATCAGAAATAGAAGCAATCAATTTTTTTGGATGGCAGTTCCCAGACTTTCCAAGCCAGCAGTTGGTGACCATCTAGTGACCATCTAAGATTCTGGGAACTGTGGTCCAAAAAAGAAGCTTTTATCTGCTTATAATACCTTGTTGTTAAAAAGATGCTAGCCGCCTTCCCATTTCAACTTAGTTGATAGAGATGAGAATGTCCCATCTTGGTAGGTCATCACAAGGATCTTTTATTTTTAACATACTATTTCCTGCTTTCAATTACAGCAGTCTTTTTAAAAAAGCATAATCATTTGAATAATTTGTGTCAGAACTTTTCTTTTTAGGTTTTTCATAGTATCTTGAGTTTTTAAGAGATCTGACTTGTGTTTCAGAGATCAGAAGGGGGTTTAGACAAGGTTAAACAAAGTGAAGCCCTCGGAATTTCAGTGGGAGAATTAAGTACATGCTGAGTTGTGTCCCAAAGAAAATCAGTGGGATGTAAACACATTTACTACATTTGGCTAAAATGCAACTATTCTCAATAGGGGCCATATAGCCCCCCCCCCCCCCCCCCGGGGAGCTAGTGCATTTGAAGGGAGCCACGGACTACAAAGAATCCTTCACATACCACGTTATATAGTTTGTTAAGTGAATTATACAGTCCTGATTTGGCTTTTTTCTCTTTTCATATTTTGTTCATGGCCCTGACCAAAAAAGAGGTTAAGAATGTCTGATTTATACCTCCTAGACTTCCTCTAGGATTTTTTTTTTTCATTCAAGAAAGAAAAGTTGGGTTACCACTTTTTTTGTTCTCTTCTGATGAAAGATACTGGGTTGCAGGGGAGAGAAAAAGTAAGCCATGGATTAAAACACTTCATTCTGTAATTATTTATCAACAGGGACCAATGGGTGAAAAAGGAGAAATGGGAGAGATGGGTCGTCCTGGCTTGCAGGTAATTGTTGGACAAATGGATTTTGCCATTGTGATATAAACTGAAATAGGGAGCTCCAGATATTTAGAAAATGATTAGATTATTCAGGACTACATGAAGAGCTCAAGTTAAGAGGACCCAGCTTTCAGCTGACTATCAGGAAAAACTTCTTAACTGTTAGAGGAGTATGGCAATGGAACTAATTACCTCAAGAGGTAGTGAGTGCTGCAACACTGGAGGCAATCGAAATAATTTTGGACAACCACATGGCAGATATCCTTTGATTTCTATTCCTACGTGGAACCGGGGGTTGGACATGATAGCCTTGTAGGCCACTTCCTACTTCACTGTTCTCTGATTCCATGATACATTATTATTATTAGCTATGATACATTATGTGTGCGGAATGTGCTAAATCAGGCCTGCCCAAAGTCCGGCCCAGGGGCCAAATCCGGCCCATCAGGCCATTCTGTGTGGCCCACGCCTGGCTGGCCTGCCCCTTCCTCCCCCTCCTTTGCCCCATGTTTTTTTTTTAAATTTTCCGACAACACTGACACCACCGGGAACCTTGTGAAGCTCGGCATGCATGCGCAGGGCAGCGCACGGGTGGGCCGCCGCCGCTGGCATAGCTGGGAAGCTTGGGCGGCACTGCAAGGGAATGTGTGAGGTTGGGCGCACACGTGGGGCAGTGATTGGGCGGGCCGCGCCACTGGCACTGATGGGAAGCTTGGGCGGACGGGCGGTGTGCCGCCACCGGCACTGCAGGGAAATGTGTGGGGGTGGGCAGACCAGCAGGCCTCTGCCACTGCCATGGAGCTTTGGGATGGGCTGGCGGGTGAGCTGTCGCCACTGCTGGGGAGCTTGGGTGGGTACAAGGTCGCACAGATCGCCTCTTCCAAGGGGCGACCTGTGGCCACGGCTCACTGTGCTTCCTTTGGTCCCCATCTTCCTTCCTTCCTCTCTTGGTTTCCACCTCCCTCCCTTGGTCCCTGCCTTCCTTCCTGCGGGTGGGGTTGCAAGGGGTCAGTGGGTGGGGCTTATGGGTCAGTGGGTGGGGATTGCAGTGGGGTGGCAGGGTCCGGGAGCAACTGGCCCCTGACACATTCTCAGCCACCAAATCTGGCCCTCCTTACAAAACGTTTGGGCACCCCTGTGCTAAATCCTCCCCATTTGGAAGCACCTTCAAGTTAGTACAGATCAAGGACCTTGTTGCAGCCATGCTCATTGCATTGGAGCAACTTTGGATCCAGCATATCCATGGACATATTTGAGCCATGTGTCGTCCCAGAATGTTTATGCTCACAGTCATCGATACCTGATTTCCATCCACGGGAGTGTTTGGTAGGCAAAACAGTCGCAGAAGCTGGGTAGAACTCCTTCATTTCATTCATACTTACTATCTCCCCTCTGGCAAATCCAAGGGTTTGGATTGCTCTCTTTTGTTGGTTATTGTTACCCTGTTGTGATTTGGGGGGATAATGAAATTTGCTCTATCAGTTTGAAGGGAACAGTAGTTTAAAATGTTTTAAATAAATACATCCAAATAATTTGTATCCATGATTGTTCACATCTTGCCCTATCCATATATTTCCTTCTCCTGGTGAGATTTTAAACTCCTTTGTTTCGTCAGTGTTATATGCAGACAATATGTATTTTAGTCTTATTTACCTACCTACCTACCTACCTACCTACTTAAAACATTTTTGCCCTGCCTCTCTCCTTAAAAGGATTCAAGGCAGCTTTCAACATTGAAAAGGCAGTATTTAAATGCTAAAAACAATAAGAATACAAATATTTAAAATAATTTAATAAGTATTATATTTAAAATAGTAATTAAAATCAATACTAAATGTTGATTTATATTTTGTTTCAAAATATTTATAAATGTTTTGATCTCATTATCATCATCAACATCATCATCAACAACAACAACAACAACAACAACAACAATTCATTATTTTGAAATGCATTGGCCGGAATCTGATTAGGTACACTTGCTGGCCCAACATCATCAATGTAACTTTCAGCAGCACATAGCTCTGGGTGAAGAACTCATTCTAGACATTACATGTTGCATACTGAGTCACACAATTGGGCTTCTTGTGTCAATTCACCACTGACACTATGGTGGCATTGCATCAATGTAAATGATGTGGAAGTCCAGCCATTATCTGCTTGTTTCATCTTTTATGCAGGGTGTCCCCGGAGCATCTGGAGCCCCAGGACGAGATGGAAACCAAGGTCAAAGGGTAAAGTGCAATGACTAATAACAACTGGATTTCTATATCTGATTTCCGTTCTTCACTATTTTAATTTCTACAATCCATTTGTCAGGTGCACTTTGTGCTGTCTCTCCTGACCTTAGGGAATCTCTGAGGCTGTTTCTGTATGTGGCATCACACCAGTTGTTTCTCTCTTTTTCATCATGAGGGAACATAGAAGGGTGTCTCCTAGGTTTTTATTCTGAACCTTAAAGATGGTATATCTAGAAAAGTTGCTCTCAGTCTTGGATCCCCAGATGTTCTTGGACTGAAGCTCCCCAAAGCCTTCACAAGTAGATATGATGGCCAAGATTTCTGGGGGTTGTAGGCCAAGAACACCTGGAAACCCATGGCTGGGAACCACTGATCTAGAGGAACAATGAAAAATCATTACAAAACAAGACTCGGTTCATTTTGCAAATTCTTACAAGTGACTGCCTAAGGGTGTTGAGAACTGATCTGGATTCAGATTTCTGAAACCAAAGTAAGCTCATTCTCCTCTTATGAGGACTTCATCCTTTAATATTTGCCGATCAGCCTCTGGCCAAGTATGGTAATTCAATCACAACACTCTCATATAGCTGCTCTGAATCTTGCCCTGGCCTAACTCCACCCATCTATGACTGTTTTGGGGGGCTCTTTAGTCTGGAAAAAAGGCACCTGGGGGGGGGTATGATTAAGACGTACAAAATAATGCAAGACATGAGTAAAGTGGATAGAGGGAAGCTCTTCTCCCTCTCACAAAATACCAGAACTAGGGGACATACACTCAAATTGAGTGCTTGGAGAGTAAGAACAGACAAAAGAAAATATTTTTTCACCCAGCGCGTTGTAAGTCTATGGAACTCCCTGCCACAGGATGTGGTGATGGCATCTGGCCTGGATGCCTTCAAAAGGGGATTGGACAGATTCCTGGAGGAAAAGTCCATCACAGGTTACAAATTATGATGGAGATGTGAGATCTTCAGGCTTAAAACCAGGGTACTTCAAGGACCAGATGCAGGGGAGTGGTATCAGGAGACAGATATCTAGTCTCGTGCACTCCGGGACACATCTGGTGGGGCCACTATGAGATACAGGAAGCTGAACTAGATGGGCCTTTGGCCTCATCCAGCATGGCTCTTTTTATTACTGATACTTTAAAAAAAGCTTGCTGCACCAGTTCAACATAAACCGTATTCAGCTGTTCAGAAGTGTGTTAACCTGAATGTGTGAGGAGGCAGAAAGGGATAGTCCCATTTCTGGGGTTTATGAGGGGTCTCAGGGTTCCCGAATGCAGAGAGAACAGAAAAACACCAGAAGAGGAATTGGATTGTGCTTTGCCCTTCTTACACTTCCAGATTAACATTTTACTCAGTGCCTGAATAGCACTATCCTGTTGTTGCAGTGTTATATCCACCCCTCTGGGAACAAAGATAATTGAATTTCTGAGAGACATAGATATGGCTGTGCTAACCATTTGCCCTTCTGAAAATATTACTATTGCATTTTTAGTGCTTTTTATTTTTAATTTTAAAGCACATACACACACACACACACACACACACACACACACACACACACACAGAGAGAGAGAGAGAGAGAGAGAGAGAGAGAGAGAGAGAGAGAGAGAGAGAGAACTTTTTCTTTCCATTTTGGTATTCGGGCTCATAAAAGTGAAATAAAACCAAACTAAAAAGGAACTGAAGTTATGGAAAATAAACAGGGTGTTTAACTGAGTTCTTGCAAATTTATTTTTCATTTTTCATATAATCGTTTCAGAATCATTGTGTATAAACAGTCTGTTTTGAAAGAATGGGGTTGAGAAAGGAGATTGAAAGTATTACCATGGGGACAGGGTCTTTTGGATTATCAGCAGCCTATCATTAGGGAAGAGGAAAATAGGCACTAGAGGATTGGGGGCAAGGAGCTACTCCCATGGATTGTGTGAGAAAACAGAATGTTGGCTACTATTAATGTTTGCCTTCAGCATCTGTTGCTCTCTGTAAGCATACTGTATATAGTAACCAAGCAAATTATTTTTCCACTTTGAGCAGAGAGGAAATAGAGCTCTATAGCCCATAGATGTTACCACTTAGCAACAAAAGATTGGGTAGAACGGATGAATGTTGCATATTTTCCATCTTCTGGTTGTAGGGCTAATCTCACCCAGCTCCTTTTTGTTTCCAGTGGTTTTTAATCCCTAGTAAAGTTTTCCTTCTCTTTTTTCAGTCTTAAGAATCCATAACAAACTCTTTCAATGAGGAAAAATGTAATGTAATCAGAAACTGTGTAGGAACCAGCTGATGGGTTTCATAATCCATTGGGCCTGTTATAATATATGCTATTGGAAATTAATTTAATTTCGGACTAAAAGACTGATTCAAAACAGAATTAAAAAAAAAAACTCTGAAGAAAAATCCACCATCAACTAGTCTTTCACCCTTTCAAATCCCTAGCAGGTAATTTTGTACAGCAGGTACAAAATGCAGCGGCCAGACTGGTGGTTGGTGTGGGCAGATATGACCACATCACTCCAGTTCTGGCCCATTTGCATTGGCTACCCGCTGCATCCCAAATAAGGGTCAAGGTACTGGTTTTGACTTATAAAACCTTTCACAGTTTGGAACCTGAATACCTGACAGAGCGGATCTTCCAGGGGTCAACTGAGGCCTGACACACTAGAAAGTCGCAGGTGCTCTCACTTTGGGTGGCCACTCCTAGGGAGGCCCAGAAATTGATCACTCGAAACCGGGCCTTCTCTGTGGCTGCCCCTACACTTTGGAACAAACTGCCAAGTGAGTGTCACCTTAAGACCTTGCTTTTTAGAAAGGCATTTGGCAACCATTAGCTTTTTTGGGGTGGGGAGGTAAAATATAAGCCACCATCTTGCTGATTATTATTATTATTATTATTATTATTATTATTATTATTATTATTAT